>CAWUFW010006344.1:0-600000 GCA_963921515.1 Calotriton arnoldi
GCAGACAGCACTGAATGACCTTCCATTCCAACACCGAAACCACAGCCCTACGACAGAAGCCGGTGAATACAGCCATTGTCCAAGAATAGACCAACACAGGCATGCCGAGGAGACCGACCACACGGCAGATAGCGCATATCACAGAAGCACACAACGGACGGGGAAGAAAGAAGAAAACACTCCCCCATGTCGGCCACATGCAAGTTAATTGGAAGGAGTCACACAGCACCGACCTTGAACTGTCTGAGAAGCATGTGGGAAGAGGGCCCGTGTCCTCCAAACAAGCCAACAGAACACAAGTCCTGTCTCCCCACGACTACACAGAGCTCACAGCAACCCCGGAGCGTGCACATTGCAGACTGCACACACAGCCGGAGCACGCCACCTCTACGAACCGCTGCGAAATGGCAACCGCAACACACCTACCCAACTACGCCGAAGAGCTCAAGCTGTACCAAACCAGCACGATACATACATTGGGATGCGATCTCCTGTCCCTGCTGAACGTAAGTTACCGACTGACTTACCGCATCACATTGTTCAGCTGCGTCATGCCCGTCTTCTACTGTCGGAGGTGTCCCTACCAGCATCCCGTCGAGATATGCCTCTCCAACCCGGCATGTCTGAAGGCGGACCTGCTACCACTACTCCTCCCTCTGGACGCACACGACAGGGCCTGCTCTGCCTATGGGGGCATGGCGTATGTGGCCAACATCGCACGCGCACTGAAATGGAACCACTGTGCCTCCACACGACGGATCATCGAGAACAGCTACATCGAATGTCACCCAGCATGCCCCATCATGGTCCTCCAAGGGACAACCTACGAACAACACCTTGACAGCCACCATCCGCTTCATTGGCTGGCAAACATGTACACCACCAATGACATGGAAGCCCTGCTGGACGGCATCGCATACCTGACAACCTGTAAATACGTCGGACCACAACGCAGGTTCCCCGAGTGACCTATGAAGTCCAACCCCGCACCCATGCTCAGCTTCCGCACGGACTGGCCAGTCACCACCACAACAGCCATACCAAACGACCGGCAACTGTAACCACACCATCAACGACATCGCCATGACATCGGATATGACCGGGACATGCACACTGTTCCCCATCACATCCAGGAACACCGCATGCATCGTGGGAGGCAGTGGCATGGGCTCTGTGCATCGCACCCACATGGACGGAACTGCACGAACAACCAGGACACGACATGGATCCAGCGCACATGGACACACACACCGCTCAGTGGACATGAATAGGTCGCCTGGAGTCTGTGGGTGCTGCACCCCTCCCACCCCCGCCCCGGGAAACCCATACCAGGACCTTTGCATGGACGACAAGTGCATACAACAACAACACGACCCCAGTGACTGTGACATGTCCAGTAACCACCACAGTGCAACAACAAGTGGCACGCCGCTGCATGCACGCAAGCACATGCCCTGATGTCATCTCACATGCACGCGTGCATGAGGAACAACCGCAGCAAACCTGTCACATGGAACTGAGATGGACTGTGCCCATGATGCCGAGCGGTCTGGTAGGCTACATGTATACCGTCTGTGTCAAAGTCCGCAGCTCCGCAGCCATACGTAAATGTACATTAGCACAGCCTTGGCCAAGCAGATGTAACCCCACACCCTATCCCATTTGTAATCATGCTCAGTATATCCTCAACATGTATCCCGCTGCCAGTAGTGTCCACTATACTGCATCACAGAGGACAGAAGACTCAATATAATGTTTGAAACCAGAACTGTCTCCGCTGACTCATTTCACAAGTACGAATGAGAGAGGATGAGAGTATGTGAAGTACACGGCAGTCGTGACATGACCATGTAGTCCACTGGTATTGGATGTCAACGCAAATGAGTAGCACTACTGTGGAAGACACACATGTGTCGTGTGAAGTCGTATGGACGCAGTGCTCAGGTGGGTGGGTGCGACGGGTAGATGCGCACATGCCAAGTTGGAGCACGCCGTGTTGGGAGGGCTCATGAACAGTACACCACCGCTTCCCTGGGCATTGTGAGAGGACACCTGTCGGGGGGAGTGAACACGTGTGTGCACAGCAGCCGGGCACACGTACAAAGCGGTACCAGGCGCACCGAATGCCCACCCTCTGTGGACAAGCTGGATCCTGTTGTGCGCCCGCCATGCCCCTTGACAAGGCACACACAGCCCCAGTCGACCAGGTGTAACCCCAACATAGTCAATCCACACAGGCGATACAGGGCACGGGATGGCAGTGGAGCATGGTGTGTGAGAGGTCTCCTCGCGCTCCTCCTGGTCATATCACGCAGGCAATAGAACCTCAACGTCCAGCATGGCAAAAAGTCAAATGGAAGTGTAGGGGGACGCACCACAGCACGAGCAGCACTGACGTCACGGGAGGTGGCTCGCACCATCCCATCCATTGCCCATCATACCAACCACGCCACATGCCATTGCGACTAAGTGCAAGCGCGTGCGCCACCACCCCTGAGCCCTCCCCAGAGAGGCCAAAGAGTGAATGTGTGGGCCATCAGCCACAGACGGACGCGGCATGGCCGCAAGGGCAGCCACAGCCACTGGGTGTCGCAGGTGGCGGATCCGGAAGGCGAAGACTGTGATGCATAGTCCATGCAGGCCGGGTCTCCATTTGGGGCACCACGCAGGTGGACGGCGTCCCGCCACACATCATACCCTGAGACAGCCCACTCGTGCAACTGGACCCACACATGCACTCCTTGCCCTCTCTGGTGCGAGCTTGGGGCTGCCTGTGCAAGCGCTAGCCTCGCAGGTGAGCATGCATATTGGGGGGCGAGGGGAGGACATGAGGGCTGGGGCGAAGATGACTGTATCACTGTCAGTTAGTACAAGGGATGACCCAGATGTGGAAAGGAAGAGACGTGTCCCGTGTGTACTGCAACTAGTCGCCAATCCAACTACCCCCCATGTCCGGAATGTAAGCCCGCACCTAGGCCCGCCCATCCGCCACATCGAACATACCACCAGCACGACAACCTTCCCATTCGAAACACTGACTGGGGGTGGCGACCAGTGAACAATCATGTGTAGCCTACCCACGCGTACATGTGGGCCCTCCATGATCCATGTCACCTGCGGCAAAGACATGACATGCGCAATGAGGGAAGTGAGGAGAGCTGTCCGCCCCACGCGCAGAAGGTGCATCAGCTCCACAGACCCAGCAGCGAGTCCAGCAGGGGTCACATGTGCAGGGGCAGCTGTGCCTGGTGTGAAGGCACATGCATATGGACAGCACATCGACCAATGTGTAGTCTGCCCACATCCACAGTCCATCATCATGCGGACATAGGAATTGAACACAGGGCAACACATCTTAGCTGGTGCACCCACCGTGACCAACAATGCGCAATCATCGACGTACCCGCCCTGTGCATGGCCCCCCACCCAACGGAGGCACATCCAGTGCCACCATCCCACACACACAAGCCTTCCACGGAACATGCTGTGTCCAATGGTCAGTACAGAGTCAGCGCCCATCTGGTGGATCCTGAACAGGAGACACATGCACACACATGCCAGCTCCCACTATGTACGACTGCCACCTGGCACGTGCAATGTAACCTCTCACCTGTGACGTGTGACTGCAAGCACACAGCCGTCTTGGCATGGGGCTGTCAATGTGGACACCAGTCAATGTTTCGGGAGCTGTGATCCGTACAGTGCTGTACATAGGGTGCAGTGCTGACACCTACTACTGTCTCATATCCCCTCGTGCCACAGGTCCCACTTGTATTGGCCGCTCAGCCCGTGCCCACATCGTCGTCGTCGTGTGCCATACTCATCCAGCCTCGGAAGCAGTTCCATGCTCAGCAGACATTCATGTTGCCGTGGCGTTGCCGCTTGACGAATATGCAGTCAGTCCCCATCAGCACGCCCCGCAAGTCATTGGGGCCTAGATCCCCATGTGCATGCACATGGCAGTGGTATGTCTCACTTGCCATTGCCATTGTTGGGAGACCTGTGTAAGTGTATTGTGGCCGTGCCGTCCCAGCTTGACAGCTGGGCTGTGGCCCATGTGCTTGCTCAGTCATGTCAGTGATGTGTATGCGAAATTGCTATGTGCCGTGTTGCTTTGACATGTGTCCTCTGCCATTTAACCCAGGCGGAGACCGAACATTGACCGCCCATACCAATTGCTGGCGGACATGGACGATACAGAGGTAATCAGGAAGTTTCGGCTGGACAGGCCAACTCTGCATCGACTGTGTGCCATGTTAGAGCCCCATCTCCGTCCCCGCAGGGTGTATCCGACTGCTGTCACCCCCACGGCTAAGGTGATGGCCGCCATGCATTTCTTCGCCACTGGGTCATTCCAGCACACAGTGGGCAGTGGAGGAGGGATGTCCCAGCCCATGTTCAGCAAGGTGCTGAGGGATGTACTGGCAGCCATGATGCTGTACCGGAACAGGTACATCAGATTCCCCAGGGCTCGTGAATTGGCGGCAGTGAAGGGTGCATTCTATGCCCTTGGCAGAATCCCACACGTCGTGGGAGCCATTGACTGCACACATGTCGGCCTTGTTCCACCACAGGCCACTGAGCACCTGTACCGCAACAGGAAGCACACGCACTCCCTGAATGTGCAAGTGGTGTGCCTTGCGGACATGGTGATCACCCACGTGTGTGCAAAGTTTCCAGGCTCGGCCCATGACGCACACATAATGCGCAACAGCATCTTGCCACGACTGATGGCCAATCTGCAACAGGATCGTGGCTGTATTGTCGGTGAGTATGTGGAGTGGTGTAGCGTGCTGGTTGTGCGATGCTGTCCCCTGTCCAGTTGGAATAGCAACGGTTCTCTGTGTCCCTCACACCCAGGTGACTCTGCGTATCCGAATGGGGCATGGCTGCTCAGTCCATTGAGGAATCCTCGCACCCCAGCAGACGATCGATACAATGAGGCACATGGGAGGACCAGACGTGTGGTCGAGCGTACCTTTGGCCTCCTCAAGTCCAGGTTCAGGTGCCTGGACCGCACCGGGGGTGCACTGGCGTACTCCCCACAGAAGGTGTGCCAGATAGTGGTGGCGTGCTGCATGCTGCACAATCTGGCCATTCGGAAGCAGATCCCCCTCATTGTGGATGACGGAGATCAACCAGGGCCCCAGCCCGCAGACCAGGACAGCTCGAGTGAGGTGGACAGCGGAGAGGAGGAAGCTGGGAATGTGCGCCAGCAGCTCATCGCCCGCTACTTCACTTGACGGTGAGTGTCCATGTACGACGGATGATGTGTCTGTATCTATGCAGGTGTGTGTGTGCTGTGTCAGGGTGGCCGTATGTTCACTGCGTGCAGTGTGTCAACGCTCCATGGCCAGGGTAGTATGCCACTGTTGGTGACTGTGGCATTGTGCCCTATTGCTCTGTGCGATGTGTGTACATTGCTTGTAGTTGTTGACATGTACTGTGTGATGGGTGTGTGACACACTCATTGAATGTGCTCCTGTTCTGTCTCCCACCCCTAGGTCCCTACAGGCCCTCCGGATTCCATTTCCATGCCACGCATCAGGTGCCTTCCCGCCCAAGGTGGCCGTTGTATTCCGTACAATAAAGACACAGGGCACAAACAGCAGTTAGTGAAAAAGGTGCATTTATTACAAACTGTGACATGTGATTGTGTGTAAGGTGATGACAAAAGTGGTGCGTGCAGTGACAATGAGCTGTCGGTCATGGCTGCGTGATGATCAGGGTGTACCCACTGGTTCTATGTCCATAGTCCAACACACACATGCCATCCAGCTGGCTGTGTGGAGTGGGATCGTAGAGCAAGTCAATGCAGTGGCTGGTCAAGGAAGGCTGGCGGAAGGCTGGCTGGCTGCCTCACTTGCGACTGGAGCGTGCGAAGTCCTCCCGGGAGATCTGTTTCCTCTTCGGACGGCCCCTTCCACGTTTGGGAGGGGGTGTGTGGTGGCGACCTGCTGGTGGTGGGTGAGGTGTGCTCACTGGCTGTGGACGCAGGGGAAGTGGACACTGCTGCCCGAGCCTGCGCCCTAGCAGGTGGTGGCGGAGGTGGTGTTGCTGGCCTTGCCTGTGACCCCACCGCCACCACCAGCTGGCCCATGAGGTCCACGAGTTGGTCCATACGGGACACGAATTGGCCCATATGGGCGTCCATGGACCTCAGCACCCCCAGCACCTCCCGCGTGTCAGTAGCAGACCTGGCCCATTGTCCTTGGGCCTCTTCATAGGCCCCAAGGACTCTGGCCATTTGAGGCAGGGCATGGCTCCCAGGGGAGGCTGGCGTTTCCCTGACCCTGCTCCTCCTACCAGTCCTGCTGCCACCGGCCTGCCCACTAGCCACATTGCTCACCACGGTCCTCGCTGTGGCTCCCAGGGTGGATCCAGTCGGCCGGGCCACCACCTGCGCTGGGGCTGGTGCCAGCGAAGACGTGGTGGTGGTGGAGGCGGTGGTGGTCGGTGCGGCGATGGTGGCGGTTGCGGCAGTGGTAGTGGCCGCAATGACCGTGGGTGTGGCCGCAACGACAGTGGCAGCAGGGGACTGGGACTGTTCAGCATCCCTGGATGATGGGTTGGTGGGTAGGAGGGGTCCTGGGGAGCGGCTGGGCCCTGCCACGCCAGATGGGCCAGCTTGGTGGTCCGTGTCCGAAGAGGTGGACAGATCCTCCAGATCCGTGTGTCCTCGTTGGGGGCTTGTAGGCTGGCTGTGCTGGCTGCTGTCTCCATCCCCAGCGTCCAGCAGTTCGTCACCTGTGGAGAAAATGAGATTTGTTATTGTGTTGCACCTGGCGAAGTATGTATTAGTCGTCTGACATTGGCAGTTCGTGCAATCTCGTACATGGGTTTCCCGGAGGCGAGTGTGTGGCTGTGGCATCTGTAGGTGTGTGTGCTAGGCAATGGGACTGTGTGCTGTGCACATGTGGCATGGGACGGATTGGCCATGCCGATGGGTGTGTTGCTTTGCCCCTACTCATTGTGACTCTGGTGTATGCGGGCTCCTGGCCCATCCTGGGTCTGGTTTGTACTTTGCTTTTGGAGTTCAAATGGAACGCTTAGGAACGCATATGGCAACATGGGGGCCATGCCCCAGATTCGCATTTGGGATGGAATATGCTTTTGGGGTTCAAATGGAACGCTTAGGAACGCATATGGCAACATGGGGGCCATGCCCCAGATTCGCATTTGGGAGGGAATATGCTTTTGGGGTTCAAATGGAACGCTTAGGAACGCATATGGCAACATGGGGGCCATGCCCCAGATTCGCATTTGGGAGGGTATATGCTTTTGGGGTACATGCTGTGAGCCATGGGTGCCGAACGTGACATGTGTTGTGGCAGCATGACAGTGCATGGTCTGAGGTGTGTGCATGCCTGACATGCCCTGCATATTTGCTGTCTGTTGTGGTTACTGGACATGGCATTGGACGCATCGTTATGAGTGAGTGATAGTTGTGTGCCAGCCAACGTATTGCAGTTGTCCCATCTCCTTGGTGTGCGTGCTGCCCTGTGCCATGTGCATCACTGCAGTGCTCGGGGGGGGTGTGGCCCATGTTGTGTGTTGTTGCTCACAGTGTGTCGTGCGCTTAATTGACTTCTGGCACATGGTTGGTCATGGGCATGTGTCTTAGCGTGACTGCTGTATGTGTGGCAGCTGTGCGGATGACATGCCTTTCATGAGACTGGGGCTGACGGATGGGATGGATGGTATGTTGTATGTGCATGGTGTGTCTGTGTGTTTGATGGGTTCAGTGGTGTTCGTGTGCATTTCTGTTGTTCCGCTCTGTTGCGTCTAGTGTTGTTTGTCTTACATAGGCGTAGTTGTGGGGTGTGTGGTTGACAGGCAGTAGGGGCTACATGGACAGGACTTCAATGGTGTTTCGGTTGTGTGTGATGAGTTGCACAGTGGCTGCCGTGTGGGACTATATTCAGTGTGGCTTGTGCATGCAGACGTGGCTCCTTGGGTGTTGCTATGTCTGTGATGGGTCATGTGGGGTGTGAGTCTGCTGTTCATGTCCGTGTGCACATTGTTCACTTGTTCGTGACGGTGGGCGGTGCTGCGTGTTCGTGTGCTACGTGACATGTCCCATGTGTTGGTGGTGTTATGGTCCTCATGCCTCCAGTAATCCAGCCCTGTCCAGTTTCCCACCTGCAAGTTGTTCGTGCGTGCACTGTACTGGATGCCACATGGCTCTTAGCGGGGGTGCTCCATGTTGCAGGTCTGTGGGGGTGGGGGGTGTAGTGGGTCGTGGGGGTGGCTGTACACCCACTGACACCGATTGCTGTGGACCGTGATGTCTGCCTTTCGGCTGTCGTTGTGCACTGCGGTGGCTGACACGTGGGTGTGGGGTGTGGGGATGCTCCTCCTTGCTGTGCTGTGGGACTGGGGCCTGGTGTGTGTTGTACTTGGGCTGTCCACCGTCCCACCCACTGCACTTTGTGTTCCTGCCACTTACCTGTTACTTATCTGTTGGTGCAGCTGTGCCTGACACATGGGTGTGGGGAGTGCTCCACCTTGCTGGTCTGTGGGAGTGGGGGCCTGGTGGGTGTTGTACTTCAGCTGTCCCCCTCCGACCCACTGCACTTTGTGTTCCTGCCACTTACCTGTTACTTGTCGGTTGGTGCAGCTGTGCCTGACACATGGGTGTGGGGAGTGCTCCACCTTGCTGGTCTGTGGGAGTGGGGGCCTGGTGGGTGTTGTACTTCAGCTGTCCCCCTCCGACCCACTGCACTTTGTGTTCCTGCCACTTACCTGTTACTTGTCAGTTGGTGCAGCTGTGGCGGACACATGGGTGTGGTGGGTGCTCGTTGTAGCGCTTCTGGCATATTTGGGGACCTGTTGGTGGTTACGTGGCTGGCTTAGTGTACACATGTCCCCACGCATCTTACAGTTGTTCGGTTTGGCCTGTGTGTGGTAGTGTCTGTTGCATGTGCGTGTGATGTGTTGTGTATTGTGTGCTGGACATGGGGGTGTTTGTCCCTGGGAGCTGTGGCATGGTGGTTGCGCATGTGTGTACATAGCGGTGTGCTGGTATACATTAGTTTGTACTTACCAGCCTCCACTCCCCTGCTAATCCGGCGAGGATCTCCGGATGGATTACGACTCGCACCTTCTCCTCCCACGCTTTGAAGGTCTTAAAGAGCGCGGGATTCCCTCCGCCAGTGACGGCAGCCAGCTCTCTGTTTTTGCCCTCCTTCTTCTTGACCAGGCTCTTGACGTCATTCCAACGTTTGTTAATCTCGGTTCTGTTCCTGGGCAGGGTCCCGACTGCATTGACCTGGTCTACGATCCGGGTCCACATTCTGTTTCTGGTGGCTAGTGGTGTGTGCTGGACCATGTTCCCATAGATTTGTGGGTACACCTTGATGATCTCGTCGACCATGACCGTCAGCTCCATGGGCGTGAACTTGGGCATCCTTTGTGGTGCCATGGTGTTTGTGGTGCTGGTGCGGTGTGTGTTGTGTAATGTGCAGGGGGTTTGTGGTGCCGGTGTTTGGTGGTGGTGGTGGTGGTGGTTGTGATGTGTGCGTTTCTGTGGTGTGCTGCTGTCCTTGCTGTGTCACTGTGTCCTCTCCTCTCCTCTCTGGTTTGCAATGTAGCAAGGGGTTGTGGTCTGTGGGAGTGCTGCTTTTGTACTCACCTATGTGGGTGTGTCCTCATGGTCTGTTGTTTTCAGGTGTGTTGTGTCTGGGGTTCTGGCCTTTGTATTTTTTGTTTGTCCGGGGGTGTTTTCGGGATGTGTACTGTGCTTGTGTATTTGTGCGTGCCTTGCTGTGTGGACTTGTTGGCCATGTTGTGTGCTATTGGTTTTGTGTGCGGATGGTTTCTGTGCAGGTACGTGGGCGCCATGGCTTCTGCCGTGTCGATTCTCATCGGCGTTGTTTGCGCTGGCGGGCGGTATATTTGTTGTTTTTCCGCGCTCATGGCGGTGCGATCGTAATTTCACGTGCGGTGTGTCGGCCGTGTGGGCGGGCGGTTTTGTGTTGTCGTGCGTGTTTCCGTCCGTGGCGGGCGGTTTGACTCCGACTCGGACGATGGCGGGCGGTATTTTGTATGATTTTTCCGCCGATGGCGGTTTTCAGTTTGTGTACTCATAATGGCGTGGTCGGTGTTCAGGCGGTGTGTGCGGGCGGATTTTTGCCGCTTCCATGCCTGGCGGATTTTTTTACGCTGGGTATCGTAATGTGCCCCTAAATAAACTCTAAAATAACAATAAATTTTAATATTTAAAAAATCAAAATTATCAATTTTTTAAACTTTTTTAAAACTAAAAATAATTAGAAAAAATATATATTTTAAATAAATTGTTAAAAAATAAGCAAATCATATATTTTTAAAAATTATTTCTAAAATATGTTACACAATTTACATCAAAATATTAGCAACCCAAAAAAAATTCAATTTTTTTTAAAATGTAGAAATTTACATTTATTTATATATTTCAAATTTTTTAAAATACAATTTTTTTTAACCAACATTCTTAGAATCCCGCAACTAAATTTTTACATAAAATAAAAAAATATAAAAAATAAAAAAATTTTTTTTAAATTACTCCCAACCCTTATCCCCTATAAACCCAATATCCCACTCCTAAAATTTTAGAAAAATTTGAAAAGTATTTAAATTTTACACAATATTTTTTAAATTACTCCCCACCCTTATCCCCTATAAACCCAACATCCCGCTCCTAAAAATTAATTAAAAAACAAAAAAACAAACATTATAACATAAAAAATAAATTAAATAATATAAAATAACTAAAACCAACTTAATAAAGGAAATGAAATGGCATACCTCCCAGGATGTGTTTCACCAAGGCATACGCTGGGTCACCATGGGAATCACTCCACCATTCATTGACAACCAATAGGTGTGATGCTCTATAATATGGCTTCGAATTTTGTAGTCACTATTGCCCCAAGGCATGTGGATTGAAAGCATTTTGCAAGAGCTATGCAGGTAAGCCCCTGGTTCCACAGGAAGCCACACAGTATGGAGTTCAGCTTCTGAAAGAGAGTGCGAAGGACCAGTAGGGGTAGCTCTGTAGCTGGTGTATGAATCTTGGTTGAGACACCATCTTAAAAATTGCCTATCAACTCAGCAGTTACAGGGGTAGTGAGGACCATGTTTTAATGTTGGACACAAGCCCCTCTATTGAGTGGTTGGATATTACCCTTCTAGGTCATCCTTGTGTCCAATGTGATGTACACCCCAACGTATCAGATGCCTTGGTGAACCACCTGAAGGTCCAATGCCCATCAGAGGTTCTGGGGTGGGAGTTAACTGGGAACACTGAGGACTTTACCACAGTGAGGTGTTCCAATGAATTTTGATGTATTCCCAGATTTACCATTACTGGTAGACCTGGGAATGTGCCAAAATACTATGCCTTCCCTGGGGAGGCGTAACGAGGAGAAATACCTTTATTTTTCCTTGTTACTTCCCCTATCTGTGTGTGCTGCATTCTGCAGCACATATAGAAAGAGGAATATGCCTCAGGAGGTTGTTGTTGTGCAGGAAGGTGTCCCTTCTTGAACAAAAACAATCCTGCATGCAATGCAGGCACCCTTGCAGGTTGCTGCAAGGGTACCTGCATTGACACTAGGCAGCCCATTGTGCACCAGCGCTGGGGAAAAGGCAGAAATATGCCACATTGTGTTAAATACGGCACATTCCTGCCCTTTCCCTGTAATGCAGTGCAGCCTAGCAAATTAACTTGCTGTGCTGTGTTGCGTTACTTTTTAATAAATAGGCCCCTAAGTTCCATTGCTAAACCTTACTGCTCGCAGCCACAGCTATCCAGGGTTGAGCTAAGGTTATTTAATTGATATTAACTGGACTCAGGATGGCATTTGCGAGTGCACTCCACTATAAGGCTCCACAGCCATATCATATAGTAGACCCAAATCCTCACATTAGTGCCTAGCGGTGGGATTCAGAACTTGTATTTAGCTATACCAGACATCTAATAGGTTGGTAAACACTGATAGGAGACTGCCAAGTCGACATCCAGAAAAGGTATACAAAGTTGTAAAGTTCTGATATTCCAAAGGCACCTGTTCTCTAGAAGAAAAGTTCCAAAGTAGCAAAAGGTTTTTTCTACCAGTGTTCAAAGATGGAGAGCAGGGGAATTGACTTGGCTGCCCTGCCCACACTCAAGACTAATACCTTGAGGTCACTGTGCAGGGAGAGGAACATTTTGAAAGGAAATACTGCATCTGAGGAGGATTTCAAGAAAGCTCTCATAGGTTGGAAGGAATCAAGGAAGGGCCCGCTCCAACTGGAAGAGGAGATCATCCCCACTGACAGTGGAGAAGAGGAGGATGATGTGGAGTTTAATAACATGGAAGGGGATGACAATGAGAGTGGAGTCCCCACAATTCAATGAAGAGTCAACCCCTTGTCTGAGAGTGAAAGGATCTCCTCCTCAGTGAGGAGACCACAGAACATATCAGCCCAGCTCAGCCTCCTGGAGATCCAGGAGAGGAAGCTGGCCCTGGAAGAAAAGAAACTGACCCTTAAAGAGAAAAGTGTCATGCTGGGATGAAACCCCAAGACAATGGTGGCAGCAGAGGAGCAGAGGTAATCAAAGGTTGCCCAAGGGTATTGTTCCTAAATACACTGAGGGGATGACATAGACAAGTGGCTAGCATCCTTTGAGAGAGCTCTTAGGATGAGGAGGGTGAATGCACAACAACGGGGTCCTTACTTTGGGAACTGATACCTACCGTAGGGAGAGATAGACTGCTTACACTTGAAGATGAGGTGGCAGAGTCTTTCACCCACATGAGAGAGGCACTCACTGAGCTATTTGCTCTAACCCCTGAGGAGTATAGACAAACGTTTAGGAGTTTACACATGGGAGCAACACAGACATCAAATCAAATAACAGTTTATAAAGCATGCAGCTGCTTCAACAGACGTATCCTGATGCTCTAGCAGACAGTATAAGGCAGGCAGAAGTAATCAAGAGGCTAAATAGTGTCAAATAACCAAGTTTTGAGTTGCCTGTTAAAGGATGCCAAAGACTAATTTAGGTGAGAGACTGTTCCAGAATGTTGCCGTGAGGAGAGTAAAAGAGCTCCCTCCATGGTGAGATTCCGGAATTTTGGGATCTGAAGGAGGAGGCTATTGTTGGATCTGAGGAACCTCTCTGTTACATGGGTTGACTTTGTGGATGCCACTATGAAGTCTGTGGAGTGCTGCACTACAGGTAACAAGTTAGATACATCTGAGGGTCTATACAATTTAGTGGTGTTAGAAATTGGGTTACTGGGTGGCAGAGGTATGCACCCTGTCCACTCAGGATCCACAATCCTAGTCAGGTTAAGCCAGAAATACAGTTTAAATTAACCTGTGCTTTCCCTCTGGTAGGTTGGCACAGAGCAGTCAGGCTTAACTTAAGAGGCAATGTGTAAAGCATTTGTGCACACAGCACACAGTGAAAACACCACAAAAGACTCCACACCAGTTTAGAAAAATAGTCAATATTTTTATGAGTAAAACAAGACCAATACGGTAAAAATCCAATAAGTAGAATTCAAGGTATGAATTTTTAATGAATAAACTGTTTTGTAGTACTTAGAAACAAATAGCACCAACCGGGGCTATCTGGTCACGCTTGACTGGGGCAAATCCAAAAGTTCAGACTGACCGCGATTAAGCACAGGTCGGATACAGGGACCAGTCTTGGCCCACTGAACAGTACCTTGGATATGTCGACCCCGAGGGCGATGCATGGAGCAAGGGAGGTGATGCATCGATCTCGCAGATCGAGTGATGCGTCAGTTCCCAGCTGCCCAAAGTGAAGGATGTGTCGAGAGTGAAGATGCTAGAAACATCGGGGCAATGCGTCATTGAACTGCCAGGCTGTAGGTGATGTGAACATCCACAAAGCAGTGCATTGAGGCTGATCCACGCAAAGTTTTAGATGTGTTGGTAACAGTGGACAATACGTCGCTCAGTCAGTGATTCGGTGTCCGCAGTTTGTACAGCAGTGGCGATGCATAGGTATCTAAGGAAATGTGTCAGTTCCGATCAGTGCAGCGTCGTCGATACATGGATTTTCTGGGTTGCAGCACTGAAAACTCACTTTCAAGGCCCCATGACTAGTTTGGCACAACTTGGCAGAGCAGGACTCACAGCAGACAGAGTCCAGGTTCTGGTTGCAGGCTGCAGGGTGAAGTCTTTGACATCCCTTGGACTTCAGAAACAGGAGGCAAGCCAACAAGCCCTTGGAGATACTTTGGTTCAGGGATGTAGAGATGCAAGTCCAATCCTTCTCACTTCCCGGCAAGAAGCAGCAGGCCGACACAGCAAAGCAGTCCAGCAAAGTGGCAGCCCATCCTAGCAGCACGTCAGTCCTTCCTGGTAGAATGCCCTTAGTTCCACAAGTGTTTTGATTTGGTGGTGTCAGAGATCCAGTATTTATACCCATTTGGGCCTTTTTAAGTAGGGACACTTTAAAGAGATGCGTTTGAAGTGCACAAGAACCTGCCTATCCTCCCCTGACTCCAGACTTACTACAGTGGGGTATGCAACCCTTTGTGTGGGGAGCATTCCATCTATCGTCTTTTTTGTTGCTAAAAGTCCTCGAGAAGGCCATCAACCAGCAGCTCACTGAATACCTGGAAAGAAACTACAGCACTGAGACCGCCCTTATCGCAGCCACCGACAACATCCATACTCTCCTCGACAGAGGAGAATTGGCGGTCCTAATCCTCCTCAACATCTCTGCAGCATTCAACACCATATCCCATCACACACTCATCAAGAGACTGCATCACATCGGGATCCAGGAGGATGCCCTCAAATGGATTGCATCTATCCTCATGGCATGAACTCAGAGAATCTGCCTACCTCCCTTCTCCTCAGAACCCTGGATCACCATCTGTGGCATCCCTCAAGGTTCACATATGCCTAAAAAGCCCTCCACAACCTAGGACCAGTATACATTGATCCTGGCCTGTACTTCCAACAACCGTCCAGAGGCCTTCGCTTCACAACCCTCACCCTTGCACAGACATCACACATCGCCGAAGGTGCAGCAGAGGCCTTTCCTTCTTCTACCTCACCACCAAGTCCTGGAATGCCCTTTCACTCTATCTCCGGATGTTGGAAAAATTCAGGAAGTGACTCAAGACCTGGCTCTTAGACTGAGCCCTGCTACCTAGCGTCTGAATATCCTCATGGATGATTAGCAGTGCTATGCAAATTCTGATTGATTGATTGATTGACTTATAAAATATAATAAGGCATTCTGAATGTTATCCTATTAGAGAGATATGCCTTTCAGTAGTGAAAAACGAATTTAAGAGTATTTCACTACCAGGACATCTAAAACTTAAAAGTACATGTCCTACTTTTAAACTATCCTGCACCCTGCCTATGGGCTGTCCAGGGCCTACCTTAGGGGTGACCTATATGTAATAAAAAGGAAGATTTTGGTCTGCCAAGTAGGTTAACTTGCTGAGTCGAAATGGCAGTTTAAAACTGCACACACAGGCTCTGCAGTGGCAGGCCTGAGACGTGTTTACATGGCTACTTCAGTGGATGGCACAATCAGTGCTGCAGGCCCACTAGTGGCATTTGGATTACAGGCCCTGTGCACGTGTAGTGCACTTTACTACAGACTTCTAAGTAAATCAAATGTGCCAGTTGTGGATAAACCAATCTTACCATGTTTTAAGTAAAGAGCACATGCACTTTAGAACTGGTTAGCAGTGGTAAAGTGCTCAGATTCCTAAGGCCAGGAAAAATGAAGTCAGCAGAAACAGAAGGTCCGAAGGCAAAAAGTCAGGGGAAACCAAGTCAAGGATGCCTGGTCTAACACATGTTAAAAAAACACATACTTACCAATTGTACCTCAGAGAAGTTACACCAGCATCTGGTAGACTCTAAGCTATCTAGCCCTAGAGAGCTGGAGAAGATGGTTGATTAATGGGTACGCCCAGGGTGCCCGAAAAGTCCCAAGGTGGGAAACACAAAAAGTTCAGAGAGGCCTCCCTTCAGGGGAAAGATGGGGGTATGCTTAAAAAGACAGAGAAACTCAAAGAGGCCCCACAAGATGTCCAAGGTGGGAAACACCAAGCTCCATCCCAATTCCTGAAGGGTCAGGGGTATAAGGGAAAGAATTGTGACCCATCAGAGGCTGGGGTGTGCTATGACTGTAGACATCCAGAGCACAAGAAAGGGGATCCTGCATGCGCAGAGAAATCAGCCACTGGTGATGATAGTTCCAAGGGATTTGCCAATGTAGGGATTGTGATGGAAGTTGGCACTGAGGATTGCAGGGATTACACTGAAGTCCCATTAGTTTCCACTGGGGGGTGAGGAAATTAGACCTTTGGTCCACTGGCCTGCCAGTGTGGTAAAGTACAGGCAATAGCAAAGAATCAATGGGATGGAAGTTCAGGCGTTGAAGGATACAGGTGCCAGCATAACCATGGTTATGGCCAAGTTGGTTTCCTTAAGCCAGATCTTACCTGATAAAGTGCATGAGATTGTTAACTCCAACAATGTTACAAACGCACATCCCACAGCTGTAGTAGACTTTGAGTGGTAAGAGCTTGCTGGCCCTACATTCTGTTTCCCCTGCCATCCCAGTAGAGTGTCTATTGGGCAATTACCTTAGAACATTTGCTTGTGGAGAGAAGGGTTCATGCATCAATGCTGGGTCTCCCTGAGTGGGTTTGTGTCTCCACTAGAGCACACAAGGTCTTAAGGGAAAGTCAAGGAACTGTGGATCCTGAAAGAGTGGACCAAGTCCCTAGTACCAAGAGGAGAGGGAGAAAGCCTGGGAAGACATCTTTCAAACGTACCCAGAGCCAGAAGGTGTCTAACCCTCAGAGCGAAGTCCTGATCTCTGAAGAGGAAGGAACGGGCCTGAAGGACTGGTCTGACCTGGAAGAACTTCAAGGAGCAGGAGAACCCTCTATAGAGGACTTGAGTCGGGGCAGGCAAAAGTCTTGTCCCACTCTTGATGGCCTAGGACAGTTGGCTGTCAAACAGGAGGAAGGAGATGTTACTGCTTACAA
This sequence comes from Calotriton arnoldi, assembly GCA_963921515.1. NCBI lineage: Eukaryota > Metazoa > Chordata > Amphibia > Caudata > Salamandridae > Calotriton > Calotriton arnoldi. Next base: position 17,031 of record CAWUFW010006344.1, read on the forward strand.
TAAGGTAATCTTGGAGGATGGAATCCTGTACAGTGAGGCAAGGGACCCCAAACCGGGGCCAACCAGGAGAGTGGTGGTCCCCAACAGTGTAGAGAATTCTTCCTTAACCTAGCCCATGACATCTCCTTACCTGGACATCTGGGACAAACCGAAACACGAGACAGGTTGGTCAACCACTATTATAGGCATCAGATGTCAGAAAAGGTGAAGGAGTTCTGTAGCTCCTGTGTTACCTGTCAAGCAAGTGGCAAAACAATAATAAGCCAAAGCCTCCCTTCATACCACTTCCAGTGGTTGGGACTCCCTTTGAGGGGGTAGATATTGACATAGTTGGTCTCCTAGACCCGCCTATTGCCTCTTGGCATAGGTTTATTCTGGTGGTAAATACAAAATACCGAAAGGTTGATGAGAGGCAATACAGATTAGTACAGTAAAGAGTCAATGAGCAATAAAAGTTCTTTCACAGGTTCTGTTTGTTGTACGTTGCAGATTATTTTATTTCTTATATTCTTTATACAGTTAGGTACAGCCAACGCATTTCGCCATTGAAAGGGCTTCTTCAGGGCTGTAAGTACATACAATGTTTGTTTTTTAAAAACCGATAATCATTCTTATTAGGATTTATAAAACAATAGTACTGGTAAATTTGACCCAAGTGGTCTTGGAAAAAAACAGAAGAGAAAGAAAAACCAGCCGTGAAAAGTCGTGAGAAAGGTAATGAACTCGTGCCGAAGACCGTGTTGAACTGAGAGAATACTCTCAATTCTAGAGACAGTTTTAAAAACAGATAAAAAAATTGTGGTGATTGTCAAGTAAGAAGTGTTTACCAAGCACATTCTAGGAAGTTTCGCATTTCTCAGCGCCAACTGCTTACCACGATAATATAGTAGGCAAGGTTCGCGTATTCCATGTTCAAAACGCCAGTAAAGAGATGTGTCAAAAACGTCCCTCGGTCAGTCCGGTGTGCACCACTCCCAGTAATCCAGTATCCTAGGTATAGAGAAATGTTGTTCAACCTCTGCATGGTTTAAGCAACAGCATAGCGACAAGGATGTCAATACCTTAGGACTAATTCTAAAAAATAAGTATATGTGGTATCTCCACAGTCATAGCGGGAGAGAGGTGATCCAAGGCAAAGTATTATAGGCTATCACAAGTCTTAGGGGTCGATTCCGATCTCGGTCGGAGGCGCACCCAATACTATTCGGTCGGGAAAAAAGCCATGCGAAAGCCAGTTTCCCGACCGATCCGTACAGCACACCGAACGAGCAAGTACGATGCGCACAACAGCAAAAATTCCGGCCGAGCCGTACTCACCCAAACCAGGTCCTGTTCTCCGACCGAGGCGAATCCGGAAACGCCGAATCGAGTCGCACGGAAGGGAAAATGCAGCTCCGTCCGGCCGGACAAGTACGATGCGCTTTCCGTACGCGCCGAACCCGTCGCTACGCACGGCACGTCAAAGCATCCGGGAGAGGCGCACATAAGCTCCGAATCGCGCCACAACACGATCCACGGCTACGAGACGAACACAGCACAGACGAGGACGACGCGAGGCGACGAGGACGAAGCGAAGCGACGAGGACGAAGCCAAGCGACGAGGACGACGCGAAGCAACGAGAAGGACGAACGACACGAACCAACCATGAATCCCTTCGTCCCGATCATACCAATATTCTACATCTACTACCGGAAGAGGCACGGACGCGTACGGCGCAGAAGGTAAGTCAGACACCAACCACAAAACACATACAACACGTACACGACACATCACACACATACACTGGGAATCTGAATATACTTACACCAGCAACAGCAGCACCATAGGGGCGGGATGCCCATCACCAATGCCACATATGCACACAGGGGCCTGAATGCGCGCCACCACCCCAACCCAGGGGGGGCTGGATGCCTACCACTACTACCACCCTGACCCAGGGGGGGCAGGATGCCTACCACTACTACCACCCTTAGCCAGGGGGGCAGGATGCCCACCACTACTACCACCCTCACCCACGGGGGGCAGGATGCCTACCACTACTACCACCCTTAGCCAGGGGGGCAGGATGCCCACCACTACTACCACCCTTAGCCAGGGGGGCAGGATGCCTACCACTACTACCACCCTTAGCCAGGGGGCAGGATGCCTACCACTACTACCACCCTCACCCAGGGGGGCAGGATGCCCACCACTACTACCACCCTCACCCAGGGGGGCAGGATGCCTACCACTACTACCACCCTTAGCCAGGGGGCAGGATGCCCACCACTACTACCACCCTCACCCAGGGGGGCAGGATGCCCACCACTACTACCACCCTCACCCACGGGGGCAGGATGCCTACCACTACTACCACCCTTAGCCAGGGGGGCAGGATGCCCACCACTACTACCACCCTCACCCCAGGGGGGCAGGATGCCCACCACTACTACCACCCTCACCCAGGGGGGGCAGGATGCCTACCACTACTACCACCCTTAGCCAGGGGGGCAGGATGCCTACCACTACTACCACCCTTAGCCAGGGGGGCAGGATGCCTACCACTACTACCACCCTCACCCACGGGGGGCAGGATGCCTACCACTACTACCACCCTCACCCACGGGGGGCAGGATGCCTACCACTACTACCACCCTCACCCAGGGGGGGCAGGATGCCCACCACTACTACCACCCTCACCCAGGGGGGCAGGATGCCTACCACTACTACCACCCTTAGCCAGGGGGGCAGGATGCCCACCACTACTACCACCCTCACCCAGGGGGGGCAGGATGCCCACCACTACTACCACCCTCACCCACGGGGGGCAGGATGCCTACCACTACTACCACCCTTAGCCAGGGGGGCAGGATGCCCACCACTACTACCACCCTCACCCAGGGGGGGCAGGATGCCCACCACTACTACCACCCTCACCCACGGGGGGCAGGATGCCTACCACTACTACCACCCTTAGCCAGGGGGGCAGGATGCCTACCACTACTACCACCCTTAGCCAGGGGGGCAGGATGCCTACCACTACTACCACCCTCACCCACGGGGGGCAGGATGCCTACCACTACTACCACCCTTAGCCAGGGGGGGCAGGATGCCCACCACTACTACCACCCTCACCCAGGGGGGGCAGGATGCCTACCACTACTACCACCCTTAGCCAGGGGGGCAGGATGCCCACCACTACTACCACCCTCACCCAGGGGGGGCAGTATGCCCACCACTACTACCACCCTCACCCACGGGGGGCAGGATGCCTACCACTACTACCACCCTTAGCCAGGGGGGCAGGATGCCCACCACTACTACCACCCTCACCCAGGGGGGCAGGATGCCTACCACTACTACCACCCTTAGCCAGGGGGCAGGATGCCCACCACTACTACCACCCTCACCCAGGGGGGCAGGATGCCCACCACTACTACCACCCTCACCCACGGGGGGCAGGATGCCTACCACTACTACCACCCTCACCCAGGGGGGCAGGATGCCCACCACTACTACCACCCTTAGCCAGGGGGCAGGATGCCCACCACTACTACCACCCTCACCCAGGGGGGCAGGATGCCTACCACTACTACCACCCTCACCCAGGGGGGCAGGATGCCCACCACTACTACCACCCTTAGCCAGGGGGCAGGATGCCCACCACTACTACCACCCTCACCCAGGGGGGCAGGATGCCCACCACTACTACCACCCTTAGCCAGGGGGCTGGATGCCTACCACTACTACCACCCTTAGCCAGGGGGCAGGATGCCTACCACTACTACCACCCTCACCCAGGGGGGCAGGATGCCCACCACTACTACCACCCTCACCCAGGGGGGCAGGATGCCCACCACTACTACCACCCTTAGCCAGGGGGGCAGGATGCCCACCACTACTACCACCCTCACCCAGGGGGGCAGGATGCCTACCACTACTACCACCCTCACCCAGGGGGGCAGGATGCCCACCACTACTACCACCCTTAGCCAGGGGGCAGGATGCCCACCACTACTACCACCCTCACCCAGGGGGGCAGGATGCCCACCACTACTACCACCCTTAGCCAGGGGGCTGGATGCCTACCACTACTACCACCCTTAGCCAGGGGGGCAGGATGCCTACCACTACTACCACCCTCACCCAGGGGGGCAGGATGCCCACCACTACTACCACCCTTAGCCAGGGGGCAGGAAGCCTACCACTACTACCACCCTTAGCCAGGGGGCTGGATGCCTACCACTACTACCACCCCCACTCATAGGATGGACAATGCATGACACAACAAGGACTCCACAACCTAGGGAATGCAAGATTAAGACATCCCCCCACCACCATGACAAGCGTGTGAGCAGGCTGTGTCAAATGCCTACAACACCGAACATGACTTTGAACATACAATGTGACCCCCTAGCACATGTGCCACACATATATGTGTGTGGCACCCACAATGCAAGCAGCCCATGACCATTGTGGCAATGGGGCCTAAACCCCCATCATCACAGTGACCAAAAGGCAAGTGTGGGGTCCATAGCTGAAGCACATTTTGACCATTGTGGCAATGGGGTCTAAACCCCCATCATCACAGTGACCAAAAGGCAAGTGTGGGGTCCATAGCTGAAGCACATTTTGACCATTGTGGCAATGGGGTCTAAACCCCCATCATCACAGTGACCAAAAGGCAAGTGTGGGGTCCATAGCTGAAGCACATTTTGACCATTGTGGCAATGGGGTCTAAACCCCCATCATCACAGTGACCAAAAGGTAAGTGTGGGGTCCATAGCTGAAGCACATTTTGACCATTGTGGCAATGGGGTCTACACCCTCATCATCACAGTGACCAAAAGGTAATTGTTGACAAAGAAAGAGCTGCAACTGCCAAACTGCATGGATCATTCCTGGTCACAGAACCAAAAACTCATCTGTGGCAAAGTAGTGTATGTGTCCCATTGCAACATAAATTGGGGGAGCCAAATACTGCAGTGCAAATGAAACATTCCTTTGGCCATGTGCAGACAAACAACACCCATGGGGGCTGAGACCGTCAACAGTCATCAATGACACAATGACAGAAGTGACCATCAGAATGCAGAACCACATATTTGCACCAATGGGCACACAAATGCAGATACCCTGTGGAGACAGCAGATGTGAGGTGAACAGATACCATACCATGGCAGCAATGGGACACACAAACCATGATCACTGTGCTGACCGATGACCTAGGAGTCCCAGGGACAGCAGGGGAAACACACCAAACAACATACAGCCAATGGCACACCCAAGATATGCCAATGCAGTGGTGCAGATGCACAAACACAAACAGGCAGACCAACACTGTCATCATACACAGCAGGTGAGGGGTGGGGGTGCCAGTGTCCCCAGGCAACAACACAACACATGAGGAGAGCTGAATACCAATCATACAGATGTGCATACACTGCCACACTAAGGTAACTCATGGATCCAAATCCCCTATGTGGGCAAGCAGGCATTGACAGGTGAGAGGGAGCACAAAACACACATGTCACACAGGCACGTAGGAACAACAACTGACACAGCAAGTCACAGACACACCACAGCACCACCCCCAGGGCCCCCACAATGTGGTGACCCTGGGCTGAATAAAAATACCACTGTGATGACAAAGCTAAATGTCGTTCACACTGTGAACCACAGTCAGGTGTCCTGAGCAACTAACTACCATCACACCTACACAAGCACAAATCAATCAGCATGGCCAGTAAGCCAAGGCCAACATGGAGGCAGGGGACTAGCCGGGCAACAACTCTCATCTGCACACACTCAAGACCACACCCCTCGACCTCCAACAATGTGCAGCAGTGAAGTACACATGCACTGGTGACATTGCACATGCACCCATGACTATTCCAGGGTGGTGGGTGGGAACCAAGGTGTAGAAACACATCACACATGGACACTCAACAAGACTCCTGAATGTCTGACACACTGCACACTACGCTGTACATGGACATGACGGCAATACCACACCGACCAATGGGATCCCAGCCACAGTCACACACCAATGAAGAAGCCAAGGTCACCCACAAAGAACACACATAGACAACAACCAACATTGCAGCCCGGACCCTAAGGAGTGCCAGCAGTCACACACACAACGTGTCACAATCACTGAAAGATAACACAAACTGGAAATCACATGACAGGGGCAAACAACAAGTGCCAAAGGGAAACCTGACTGTGACCCATCTGCGTCAGCACACAAACTCTGCCCTGACAGCAAACACACCTATGGGTGACACCCTGATGACCAGTAATGTGCCATGCACCCACATCACAGAGAACACAGGGAGAAGACTTTGGGGGAACATAGCTCAAGTCAGCAAGCATCACAAACAGGTACAACACTAGGGATCACAGCATGCGCAGATGAATGAAAGTGAACACACAGACATGCACATACAACACACACCTTGGGCGCAGGCAATGTCACACGTGTACACACTGCCATGAGGGGACTCCACTCCTGTGTGAGGAAAGCTGTGCCATATGTTGCCTCAGTAGGGCCCCATCATGTCAGCTGAGCACTTGGTCACACAATCAACAATTAGCACCAAATGAGGGCTCCCATCACATCAGCCTGGTCATGGATGTGCCAACGGAATCATCAGCACAGATCCAACACACTTGTATAGCAATGTTGCACTGACTACACGGATGAGTCCCTCCCCATTGATGCCCAAACCTGCATGTCCACTGGAGATGGCAACACGGTCAGGGAAGTAGACAAATGCAACGATGGCAGGCACAACAGATGTGCAGGGGTGGAAGCCACAGATATGAAATTGCCAATGTAAGTAGGAAACCCATTGCCAAATACTGAACACATGACAACCTCAGATGCTGCTATTGATGACATGGATACACCACATGATAGGACACATTCCCCCTGGACCACATGGGTTCCTGCACAGTAACACTTCATAATCATGAGACCAGATATCACCATCACTGCAGCAAGGGCATGGTTAGCTGCACCAACAACATGTACATCTGAAGCATGAGCACTAGAGAAAAGAAAGTTGCTTTATTCAGCATATGTGTTGTTTGATAACGACGTCCAGAAGAAATTAGAGCAAAGGCCAATGGCCAGTCCATTGTCAAAGTTCAAACAGGGTGACACTGGCAGATGTCACCCTACGCATGCCTGCACAATACCAGGGACAATCCACTAGGAGGGGCAACCGGGGGGCAGGCCAGGCACCGCAGGGACAGGATCAGGGCTCACCAGGGGGAGTCAGGGAAGGGGTGGTGGGTGCTGGAGAGCCACTGACAACTGCAGTGGAGGTGTCTGACATGGTGTGTGCCGGCACAACTGGGGGGCATGACACAGATGTCGTGGGTGCCGGCACAACTGCAGTGGACCCTGCAGATGGGGTGGACAGGTCCGCCACTGCAGTGCCCAAGTCAGACAGGGCGGTAGTGGACTCCACTGTAGTGCCTACCTCCAGGGGAGGAGAATGGGGAACAGGCAAGGTGGGTTGGACAGAGGGGGAGGACACCCTCACCACATCAGTGGCACAGACAAGCGCAGCGGGGGGTGTGGTGCTGGGAGAGCAAGTGGCAGGGGGAGAAGGCCGGAGCATCTTGGGGATGGTATATCTGTGGGTGGGGGAACCTGGGGCAGGGTGTGGTGGGGGCACCTGTGCAGTGGGGGCCTGAGGGATGGAGGACGGAGACCTTGTGCCTGAGCTGCAGGGCGGTGGCGGGGTCTTGCTCTTAGCACTCCGGGGGGACTTGCGGGTGGGGGCCTCAGTCCGTCTGCGCCTGGGGGAGGGTGTCCGGGGGCGAGGGGCACTCTGCTCCGTGTGGGTGGGCTTCCTCTTCCCCCGGGATGCTGGAGCAGCTTCATCGGTGGGGAAGAGGCCGAGGTCACAGAGGAAGAGCTGCTGTGACTTTGGGGTTGCAGGTGAGGCAAGGGAGGGTGCTTTGGAGGGAGAGGGAACTGAGGACTGCGCAGTGCATGTGGATGCGTGTGTGTGTTCCAGGGCCCCATCCCCTGTGAGTCTGGCTTCAGTCCCCTGAATGTGCGTGCGTGTGCGTTTTGTCATTGGCGTGTGTGTCAGTGTGCTGGATGTGTGTGTGCTGGTGTGTGCCTGTGCCAGTGTGTGTGTGCCTGGGATGGGTAAGGTGCTGGGGAGTGTGGATGGAGCAGAGGCAGGAGGGGTGAGGGACCGTTTGAGGAGGGACACTGCTGCCGTCAGGGAGGAGTCCATGGACCTATTGCCCCTCTGTAGGTCAGACATGCCCGATGAGATGCCCTCCATGAACGACACCAGCTGAGTCAACAGCGCGGTGTGCACATGGAGGACACTCAGCATGGCTGTCTGCCCTACATGGAGCTGGCGAAGGAGGTACACAGACTCCTCACTCAGGGCAGCAGGGGACACAGGGGCAGGGGGTGCGGTGCCTGGCCCAAAGGAGACACGCTCCCGGACATGGGAGCCTCCACGGACCTGGGGAATGGGAGCCGATGGGAGGGCGGTGGTGGTGCTGGTGGTGGCGGGGACAGCAACACTAGCTGGGGTGTGGTGGCTGCTGACACCCGCCTCCACAAGGGAGTCATCCTCCGAGTTGCTCTGGTCCTCAGCTGAGGTGGATGCTGCTGAGGACTCCTCGGTGTGGCTCCCCTCGCCCTCCGTGCCACTGGGTCCCTCCGACCACTCCTCGGCTGCTGACCCAGTCTGGATCTCCGGCTCCTCCTGGTCCGTGGAGCTGTCCCCTTCCGTGGCCGTGGATGTATCTGCAAACAATGGGGAAACAGACAGACATCAGTCACCTGCACATAACGCACACACCACTGTGAGCACAGCACATCACAGAGCAAGCCCTGGCATCATTAGTTGTACATTGCTAAAAGTGCACTAATTGAACAGGAGAAGTCAATTGTCAGTCTGATGCCAAGCATGGCACTCACATCCCACATGGCCTTGCACCCATCTGTCTGGTGTCTGTTGGATTGCAACACCCCAGTGTTGACACATGCACCAAGTACACAGTAGTTGGACAGTGCAGAGGACACGGTGTGGACACATCACAGCTCTTGCCACTGAGTCAGTACAGGTTTACGGATGTAAGGGATGCCCAGAGTCAAATAGGAAATGCATGTGATGCATACCAGCGACAGACACCATGATGCACCCATGTCCTGATAGCCAGCGCCACTATGGTGTGCATGTAGCACATGTCACTCCCCTGCAGGATCACCAATCAGTAGACACATGCCATGGCGGAGGCATGACTGCAAAGTCATACATCACTGTCTCAGTGATGTATGACTTTGCAGCCAGACAACAACACTCTGCACTGTGTCACAATAGTAGGTCATGGGGAATGCAAGTCCTGGAGCTGCACAAGTGCACATGTACATCCCCCCCACAATACATCCTCTTAACCCTCATCTGTCCAGGTCATACCTATTGGACATATGGGAGACCTGTGACACTACCCTCTGAACCTGAGCCCCTCACACTCTGCTGTGCATGGGGAACAGCTGCCTGAACTTCACATTTACATGCCCCAGTCTGCATGGGCAGCTGATCAGACACCTATGTGTCACACAAGTATCGTCTCCTATGGTCACATCTCCAGTGGCATGCTGAGCCCCTACCAAGAAACTCCACAGCAGTCCTGGCGACTAATCCACAGCACACTGACACAGAGGCAGACACCTGAGGGGTCAAATCACTGTGCACAATGTGTCCTCTGATACACGGGAGTGGGAGTACAGAGTGTATTGTATGGCCTGGAGTAGGCATGACTGTCCAGCCCCACATGAATGAGGGATGAGCCCTGGACTGTAGGCAGCTGGCTAAGTATGTGTGACACACGTCATATACATACTCCTGGGGCCCAAACATTGTTCCCACCCGCAGCATGGGTGTGTGCCAGGTACCCCAGCCACATGTGGTGGATCAGCTCAGCAATTGGACCACAGATCAAAGTAACACGCTGAATACATGTCAGAATACAGGCATTGTGTAAGCAATGGACCCACCCATGATGCCCCCCACAGAGTCAGGGAAACAGATGCTGTCTCCCACCTTGAGTCAAGCAAACTGCAAGGACACAGTCCTAAGTGACAGAATTCCCTGCATGTAAGGGCCACACCTGGGTATCAGATGAGGAGTGGGCAGTGCACAATAGAGGGACATGGCTCCTGGACAACATGACTGCTGTACTGTGGCAGTTCAACCTGGCCCGAGGAGGGCACATAGCATGTTAGACAGAGTACACAGTGCAGTCTTTGACTCACCCCCTCCTTGCTGCTCTCTGGCCTTCAGCTGCCCATCCAGGTCTGGAAAGACCACCGCCAGGATCCTGAGCATGTGGGGGGTCAGGGTCCGTGTTCCGCCCCTCCTGCGAGGAGGCGACAGCTTCAGCTGGACCCGTGCAATCCTCCGGGTCCAGCCCCGAAGGTCCTGCCACCTCTTTTGGCAGTTGCGGATCCGGCGCTTGTAGACCCCCACGGACCGGACAGCCCGGACGATGTCCTTCCAGATCTCATGCTTCCGATGGGCAGAAGCCTGTCAGGATGACAAAGTGATAAGGCCATTACTACACATGCAACATATCCGTGCATGACACAGTTGCATATACATGTCGCAATCACAGGGGCACATGGTGTACCCAGGCAGTGCACGGCTGCCCATGGACAGTTTTCCAGAAGTCACTACATGGTATCATTGCATGGGGAGTAAAACCCTGTTCAGAAGCACTGTCACTGCACCATACCTGTGCAGTGCAAGTCACTACACACTATGGGGGGTGACAACTACTCAGTGAGCCTGCTAGCCAGTGGTGTGCTGACTCTCAGCCTTGCTCGTCAGACAAAATGCACATTCAGAAAGGCAGTGCACAGAACACTCACCTGCTCCCCTGGTGTCCCATACAGCTTGCTGTACTGTGGAAGTAGGCTGTCCAGCAGGGCCTGGTTCTCTTCAAGGCTGAAGGCTGGGGCTCTCTCCACAGTACGTGCCATTGCAGGGTCCAGAGGGGCAGAGACAGCAGCAGTGCAGTGGCAGATGTCGTCCTGGAGCATGTAGTGCAGGCAAGTGGGCTCTCAGGGGAACATGCAGCAATATATATGTGCTGGAGAGGCAGATACTGTCCCTTGTGTCCAAAGTGATAGGTCCAAGTCGTTTGCATCTTCTGAATCTGGCCAATCCATGGAATAGCAGCACCAAAACACGCCCACAGCATCCTTCAAAATTTCAACTTCATGACATACATGATTTTGCAACATTGTTGTGGGTGACCAACTGATTTTCCAGCAACCGACTCGTTCGAATATTCGAAAACGCGTCCGTTGCCAGGCAAGCCCATTGTCAATGGGTGCGCACCGATCGGTCCATTGAGGTACAACGCGCACAGGGGTACAACGCGTACCCGCACACATTGAAAGCAATGGGCCGGCCGGAGGCACCGATCGGTCCATTGCTGTTCAACGCGCACAGGGGTACAACGCGTACCCGCACACATTGAAAGCAATGGGCCGGCCGGAGGCACCGATCGGTCCATTGCTGTTCAACGCGCACAGGGGTACAACGAGTACCCGCACACATTGAGAGCAATGGGCCGGCCGGAGGCACCGATCGGTCCATTGCTGTTCAACGCGCACAGGGGTACAACGCGTACCCGCACACATTGAATGCAATGGGCCGGCCGGAGGCACCGATCGGTCCATTGCAGTACAACGCGCACAGGGGTACAACGCGTACCCGCACACATTGAATGCAATGGGCCGGCCGGAGGCACCGATCGGTCCATTGCAGTACAACGCGCACAGGGGTACAACGCGTACCCGCACACATTGAAAGCAATGGGCCGGCCGGAGGCACCGATCGGTCCATTGCTGTTCAACGCGCACAGGGGTACAACGCGTACCCGCACACATTGAATGCAATGGGCCGGCCGGAGGCACCGATCGGTCCATTGCAGTACAACGCGCACAGGGGTACAACGCGTACCCGCACACATTGAATGCAATGGGCCGGCCGGAGGCACCGATCGGTCCATTGCAGTACAACGCGCACAGGGGTACAACGCGTACCCGCACACATTGAAAGCAATGGGCCGGCCGGAGGCACCGATCGGTCCATTGCTGTTCAACGCGCACAGGGGTACAACGAGTACCCGCACATTGAAAGCAATGGGCCGGCCGGAGGCACCGATCGGTCCATTGCTGTTCAACGCGCACAGGGGTACAACGCGTACCCGCACACATTGAATGCAATGGGCCGGCCGGAGGCACCGATCGGTCCATTGCAGTACAACGCGCACAGGGGTACAACGCGTACCCGCACACATTGAATGCAATGGGCCGGCCGGAGGCACCGATCGGTCCATTGCAGTACAACGCGCACAGGGGTACAACGCGTACCGCGACACATTGAATGCAATGGGCCGGCCGGAGGCACCGATCGGTCCATTGCTGTTCAACGCGCACAGGGGTACAACGCGTACCCGCACACATTGAATGCAATGGGCCGGCCGGAGGCACCGATCGGTCCATTGCAGTACAACGCGCACAGGGGTACAACGCGTACCCGCACACATTGAAAGCAATGGGCCGGCCGGAGACACCGATCGGTCCATTGCAGTACAACGCGCACAGGGGTACAACGCGTACCCGCACACATTGAAAGCAATGGGCCGGCCGGAGACACCGATCGGTCCATTGCTGTTCAACGCATCACTGTACATGTGACTGGCATATGTCAGCATGCCTGTCTCAGATGGACATATGCCAGCCACAGATAGCTCCCAGGGAGTGAGGGGCACACCTACATCACGACAGCCTGTCCAAACCTTATCATAAGGCATGTAAGGCTGCATTTCCTATTGTGTGTATGTTGGTGTACATGTTGTCCTGTGGGTGTCACCTGTGGGCAGCCACCCCCAGGCTGTGCACGTGTTAATGGGGACAGGATCCTGGGTGTTACGTGTACGTGACCACTGTGATGTGCAACTGTTCATATCTGTGCATGTGCCATGGTCACATTTCACAGTGGTGTTTGTGTATGTCATGTCACATACCCCGTGAGTCCCATGTGGGACGGTATGTTTGAGCCAGGGTGTCCCAGTGGCACAATAGTGATGGCCCTCCACAGTCTTTGTGCATGTAGTGTTTACAATGTCTCTGATTTCATGTGCACAATGGGAGACAGTCTCCACATCCACGTTGTGTGTGCATGGACTCTGATGTTGTGCGTGTGTGTCACAGACGTCCATGGCTCTCCTGCCATGGCAAGTGTGGCCACTACCTGTGGGGGTCATGTTTGTTTTGTTGTGGTGTACACATGATACTCCAGGTGATGCCAGTGTCCATGTGGCATTACAGGGTCCCTGGGAATGTGCCTGTCGTTGAGCTGTGGTGCCTGGGGCACATCTGTCCTCACATGTCACTGGGGGGTGACTGTGACACAGCATCATGATATCCAATGGGCCAACCTGGGACAAATTGATGCCACCTGTAGGACCGTGTTGACAGATGTTGGCCATGTATGTACCATACATGTCGTTCCGGTACTGCACACTTCATGTAGTTGTGCCTCATGATGATGTATGTTGGGATCTTGAGTGTGTTCAATGCCGCATATGTGGGGTGACTGACGATCTTGCTTACTTCTCCTCTGCACTGCAGGGCTCCTGCTGTCCATCGGCCATTCCCAGACCTGGCAACGATGGTGGAACGGGACAGCATCCGACGGTACCGCTTCACCAGGCAGCTGATTGAGGATTTGGCAGTGCAGTTGTCCCCACATTTGCAGCCTGGCCGGCCGTATCCTACAGCGCTGACCCCCAAGGTGAAGGTGATGGCAGCCCTACACTTCTTTGCCACCGGTACCTTCCAACATACTGTGGCGTCTGCTGGTGGGATGTCACAGACCATGTTCAGCCGTGTGCTCCGCGATTTCTTGGCGGCAATGTTGCTCTTCCTGAACCGGTACATCTATTTCCCTAGACTGCGACGACTCACTGACGTGAAGAGTGACTTTTATGCCCTGGGGAGGATGCCGCATGTCATTGGCTCCATTGATGGGACACATGTGGCTTTGGTACCACCATAGGCCCAGGAGCAGGCCTACAGGAACCGCAAGCACTACCACTCGGTCAATGCACTGGTGGTGTGTCTTGCAGACATGACCATCACACACGTGTGTGCCCGTTTCCCTGGTTCAGCACACGATGCCTTTGTGATGAGGAGTAGTCGCATCCCCAGGTTGATGGCACAGATGCAGAACCAGCGTGCCTGGCTTGTCGGTGTGTACTGACTTTGTGCCATTGTGTGTGATCTGATCTGTAGTATTCCGCCCACTTTTCCAAGTCAGCTGATGTGCACTTGTCTGTCCGTAGGTGACTCGGGATACCCCAACATGCCGTGGTTGCTGACACCCCTCAGGAACCCTGTGACACCTGCCCAGATGCGCTACAATGAGGCACATGGTCGGACCAGGAGAGTGATTGAGCGGACCTTTGGTCTCCTGAAGAGCCGCTTCCGCTGCCTGGACAAGACCGGAGGGTCCCTCCCATATGCCCCTGCGAAAGTGTGCAAGATTATCATCGTCTGCTGCATGCTCCACAACCTGGCAGTGCGGAAGGAGTTGCCTCTCATCCAGGATGACGATGACCAACATCCGCCACCTGTGGAGGATCCTGGCCTGGACCACGATGCCAGTGACGATGATGATGATGATGGTGATGGTGATGTCCGCACACAGCTCATCACCAACTTCTTTAGCTGAATGTGAGTATCCTGAGGTGTCATGTGAATGATGTGAGTTGGCATGATGTGTGGGTGGTGCTCTGGTGCTGTTGGAGTGTGTCCATGGGCTATTTGACAGGATGTGTGTTGCGATGTGTGGTGACAGGTGGGCTGTACTCCCCAACAGTGTTGACATGCTAACTTGGTTCTGGGTGGGTATCTTGTAACATGTATTGTGCATGAGTTTTGCTGTTCTGTCCTGTACTGCATTGCTTTTGACTGTGTGTCATTTCTGTCCTTCACAGGGTACTTTCAGATTCGTTTGGTCAACTGTGTCCACCGACGACGTGATTGCACATCCAGGCTGGTAGCTGTTGTGTCCCTACAGGTGATGTGCGCCACACCCATGGACTTCCTTCTGTCTACAGTTGTTGACTGTGTGCCCGCTACCAGGTGGGGTTACCTTGCATCTGTAGTGGTTACGGCATGTTGCTACTGTGTAATAAACCTGTGCTTCACTTAGTGATGTGCGTTGTCTGTGGTCACACATTTGACTGCCATTTGCTTACTGCACCTGTGGGCTACTTGACTACAACTGGGAATGGGTGTGGTGTCTGTGCATTGCACCGTCTTCCCTGGCAACATCAGTGTAGGCAATGAGTCAGATGGCCTAGGTGTGTATGTGTTGTGTAGCCCTGGTGGTGTGTCTCCCTCATATGTGTCACGTTGCCTGTACTCACATGCCTGTGTTGTCCTTGCTGTTGCAGTTCGCATACACAGTGTAATTTTGCTGTTCATCATCCCCATAACAGCACCCACGTTGGAATCACGACAGAGGCAAGTATGGTGTATTATTGTGTTTATTGTGATACATCTGTGATAATAGTGCATAGGATGGATTGTGCTGTACATGAATCTTGCAATCCCAAGTTCCTAGATGAATAGAAAGTCCAGGTAGACAGGATCCCCAGTATCGGGGCCACAGTTGTCTGACACATTGTTCCAACTTGTACTCCCCATGCAATGTGTGGGAGTAGTGTTGCCATCAACAGGGTGAACAGTCTGTGCACAAAGGCGAAAATCCAGAACAGGTTCAGGCTTCCTGGGAGTTGCGCTTGGCCATCAGCCTCTCACTTTCCCCTCCTCGGACGACCCCTCTTCTTGGGGGGGGCCCTCAAGTGCAGGCTGCTGCGGTGCAGGGGACTCTCCGCCAGAGTCCTCCTCCCTCCCTGTGGCAGTTGCAGTTTGTTCGGTACCAGATGTTGTTGGCACACAGGGAGGTGTGGACTGGTTGCTGTTCATCTGGCGGAGGCATTGTAAAATGTCCCTGTGCACCGCCGTCATCTCATGTAGTACATCCCACTTGGACTCCACGCGGGTCATGTGGGAGTCCACACGTGACATGTGGGAGTCCACACGTGACATGTGTGACTCCACGTGGGACATGTGGGAGTCCAAGCGGGCATGATGGGCAGCCTGCTGCTGTTTGATGTCTCTGAGGAGCCCCACTACCTGGCTGAGCTCTCCGGTGCTGGACTGGTACGCATCAGCTATGCGTACCAGTTGTGGGTCTTCATGCACACCAGCAACGTCTGCAAGCAGCGACCTCTGTCTCCCACCCCTCCCACCACCCCTGCTGACATGTGCAGTGTGTGCAGTTGCACGCACAGATAACCCTGGTCCACCTTGGGGGTTGGTGGTGGTGGTGGTGTCCATGGCCCCAGGTTGGTCCAGGGTCACTGCGCTGGTGTTGTTCCTTATTCTGTCCATGTCGGCAGGGATGGTATTCGTGGTGACAGTCGTTGGAGGGGTGGGTGCAGGGGGTGCAGCTGGTGGACCTGCTGGTGCTGCAGCTGGTGGTCCTGCTGGTGCAGCATGTTGACTTGCACCGGATGTGCCAGGTTGTTCTTCATCGTCCGAGGAGGACAGAGGCTGTACGACGCCAGTGAGCTCGGCATCCTCTTGAGCCTGGGACTGGGACTCCTCAGCGTCTGCTGCTGTGTCCCTATCATCACCTGTTTTTGGGAGACACAAACAATGTATGTCATGTTTCTGCAGGCATCAGTGGTTGACACACCTGACAGTTGTGACTGTGCCTCGGGGTGCGGGCCTGTACATTGTATTGTCCTAAGTCGTCACAGTCAGGGGTTGATATTGGTGTGGCACATTGTCCTGCATTATTTGGGCATTTCTATGTATTCTCTGGGGTGTGAACATGGTCTGCATTGATTGTGTTTGGTTGACAGCCAGACCTCCTTAACCCAGTCAGTTATCCCACCATGGAACGTGCTTGCATTGCAGGGAGTGTAAGTTGTCTCTCAGGATGTCAGTCAGTGGTGTCCTGCTGTTTGTTGGTGCACAGTTGGCAGCAGGGCCTTGTGCTCCCCACAGCAGTAGCCAGTGTCAGCCATCTTGTGAGTCCTTCTCCACTCCCTGTGATGTGAGCATGGTTCAGGGTGGTGTTGATGGGCCAGTTGTGAGGCTGAGCAATGTCTGTGACTACGACTCCCATCATGCTATTGCCTCCACCCCCCTTCCCAGCATGCCCATGCTTCCTTCCTTTTGACTCTGCTTCCCTGTGGGGTGGGCTGGCTGTGCTGACAGGATGGCTGGGAGTGTTGTCCTGGCAGTTGTTTGGCTAAGAGTCCCAAGAGTGTCCCTGTGCTTCACACAACATAACCCAGGGTGGTGGTGCTTTGTGGGATCTTGTGTTAGGATGGAGGGCATTGCATTCTACCAGGTGGGTACTGTGGAGTTTGTGTTGGGGGGGGGTGTGAGGGGAGGTGCTGGTGACTATGGTCAGTGCTGCAAGTCCCCCTTCCCACCCAGCCAGCCAGATATCCCACCATGGAACGTGCTTGCATTGCAGGGAGTGTAAGTTGTCTCTCAGGATGTCAGTCAGTGGTGTCCTGCTGTTTGTTGGTGCACAGTTGGCAGCAGGGCCTTGTGCTCCCCACAGCAGTAGCCAGTGTCAGCCATCTTGTGAGTCCTTCTCCACTCCCTGTGATGTGAGCATGGTTCAGGGTGGTGTTGATGGGCCAGTTGTGAGGCTGAGCAATGTCTGTGACTACGACTCCCATCATGCTATTGCCTCCACCCCCTTCCCAGCATGCCCATGCTTCCTTCCTTTGACTCTGCTTCCCTGTGGGGTGGGCTGGCTGTGCTGACAGGATGGCTGGGAGTGTTGTCCTGGCAGTTGTTTGGCTAAGAGTCCCAAGAGTGTCCCTGTGCTTCACACAACATAACCCAGGGTGGTGGTGCTTTGTGGGATCTTGTGTTAGGATGGAGGGCATTGCATTCTACCAGGTGGGTACTGTGGAGTTTGTGTTGGGGGGGGGTGTGAGGGGAGGTGCTGGTGACTATGGTCAGTGCTGCAAGTCCCCCTTCCCACCCAGCCAGCCAGATATCCCACCATGGAACGTGCTTGCATTGCAGGGAGTGTAAGTTGTCTCTCAGGATGTCAGTCAGTGGTGTCCTGCTGTTTGTTGGTGCACAGTTGGCAGCAGGGCCTTGTGCTCCCCACAGCAGTAGCCAGTGTCAGCCATCTTGTGAGTCCTTCTCCACTCCCTGTGATGTGAGCATGGTTCAGGGTGGTGTTGATGGGCCAGTTGTGAGGCTGAGCAATGTCTGTGACTACGACTCCCATCATGCTATTGCCTCCACCCCCTTCCCAGCATGCCCATGCTTCCTTCCTTTTGACTCTGCTTCCCTGTGGGGTGGGCTGGCTGTGCTGACAGGATGGCTGGGAGTGTTGTCCTGGCAGTTGTTTGGCTAAGAGTCCCAAGAGTGTCCCTGTGCTTCACACAACATAACCCAGGGTGGTGGTGCTTTGTGGGATCTTGTGTTAGGATGGAGGGCATTGCATTCTACCAGGTGGGTACTGTGGAGTTTGTGTTGGGGGGGGTGTGAGGGGAGGTGCTGGTGACTATGGTCAGTGCTGCAAGTCCCCCTTCCCACCCAGCCAGCCAGATATCCCACCATGGAACGTGCTTGCATTGCAGGGAGTGTAAGTTGTCTCTCAGGATGTCAGTCAGTGGTGTCCTGCTGTTTGTTGGTGCACAGTTGCCAGCAGGGCCTTGTGCTCCTCACAGCAGTAGCCAGTGTCAGCCATCTTGTGAGTCCTTCTCCACTCCCTGTGATGTGCGCATGGTTCATGGTGGTGTTGATGGGACAGTTGTGGGGGGGCAATATGTGTGACTGCGACTCCCATGATGCTATTGGCTACACTGACTTGGCCAGCATACACAGAATTCCTTCCTTTGAGTGGTCTTCACTGTGTGTTGGTGTTGTTGTGGTGGCTACATGTGTGGATGTGTGTGTTAGTTCTATTTGTGCCACTGCCTAGCTGTAGTTGTGGTTGTGTTTGTACATGTGTTGGCACAGTTGGATGTGACTTTTTTGATGGCATGTGTTGTGTTTATCTGACTGACATACACATTTTGGGATGATTCTGTTCTAGTTGCTGTGTAATTGCTATGAGTGCATGGTTTGACTCTCCCCTTGACAGTGATGTGTGTGTTTTGTGGCAGTTTATTGTGTACATTTGTTGTGTACTCACCAGGCTCTGGGATGTCCTCTAGTCCATATACGCTCACTGGCGGAAGGATGGCCCGCACCTTCTCCTCCCAGGGCCTGAGGTATACTGGCTTGGCAGGAGGGCCACTGCCGGTGTATTGGCTCAGGAGGTAGTCTTTCTTGAGCAGCTCCCGGACCCTCCTGCGCACGTCATACCACCTGTTCTGGATGTCGGTCTTTGTGCGCAGACATGGTGATTGTGCGTTCACCCTGTTGATGATCCTCTCCCACATCTTGGTTTTCTGCGACATGGGGGTCTGTTGGACCAATGTGCCAAACAGCTGTGGCTCCACCCTGAGGATCTCGTCTACCATGACTTCCAATTCACTATCTAGGAACTTGGGATTCTTCTTGGGGGGCATGGTGATGGGTGGTGATGGTGGGTGATGTGTGTGTTGGTGTGCAGGTGAGGGTGTGTGGGTGTGTGTTGTGCTGGGTGTATGTGAGGTAGGTATTTGTTGGTGTGCTGCTGGTGTGTGGCTTGTGTGAGGGATGAGCTGTGGGTGTGTGGTTGCTTTCTCTTGGGTGCTGGCAGTGGAATGGCATTTGCAAAGGCTCATGGTAGTGATTTGTGTCCTTTATATAGGTGGAGTTGTGGGTGTGTCTTTGTTCTCTGTCCCCACCCCCCCAGTATTTATTGGCTTGGTAATTGCTTGTTTGGGCTTTTTTTGGTTGATTTTTCCTTTGTGCTGTTTGTGTATGTTGGAAACGTTCTTGTGACCGAGTCGGTCCCTGCATTGGTCTCGTACGGTGTTTTCCGTTTCGTTCACGCTGTGTTTGTGCAGTTTTGTATGCTGCGTACGCGTCGGTCGCGGTGTATTGTGTTGCTTCGGCTCGGTTTTGTATGCGTGTCGGTCGTACGGCTTGTCCTCCGTCCGACTCGTTCGTGTTTTTCGCGCCTTGCATCGTACTTTGCGGGTTGGAGTTGGCGGGTACGATTCGGTCGGATTTGTTCCGGGTGCGTGTCGGTCGGTTGGATTCGCGTGTTTTTCCGGCCGGATTGCTATTTTCCGAGCGGCTCGGTCGGTCGGCTTGGTTTCCTGACGTGTCGGTCGGATTTATCGCGGCTTGCATCGTACTTGGCGTGTCGGGCGCCACTGGTACGTGTCGGTCGGTAATTTTTCCGGCTCCGAGTCGGTCGGTGCTTTTTCCGGCCCGAATCGGAATCGACCCCTTAGTGTTAGATTAAGGATTGCACTTCCAATTTAATGCCCCGGTATAGTGGATGGGAGGTGGTAGTCCTAATTTCACCTAGCTGTATCCTGAAAATCGGGCTTCACCATTCCTTAGCGTATATGATATCTCATAATCAACTCTGTTGTCCTGTTTGCCTCTGGCGTTTCCAAACGTCTATAAATATTATTCCCTGCAAAGTAGAGTAAAGGAGTTAGAATCTCTAGTTGCCACCAAATTGGTATACAGACATAATTCTTAACCCAAAAAAAGCCTAATCACTGTAAAAAAAGGGGGGGGGCATGTCTAGAGTCACCCAATGGTAAGTGAAAATTCAGGCATTGTTAAAAAAGATGACCTCATACATTTTCCAAAATTAAGTCAATGAACATGATTGTGTAAATCAGTTCCGCTAACAAGTATCAGCAATAATTTATTACGCTATGAGAATGCAAATTCAAAATATTGGTCAGACGCACACTCTCGTATATGAAAAACCAATGTACAATGAACCGATTCAACGTTAAGATCGGGCGTCCACCTGTGCTGCTTGTTCAGCTAAAGAGTAAGCCCATCTTGTTGCGTGCGGTAGTGCTCGCTTGTCGAGACACTCATAAATGGAAACAAAAAGACCACCTACGGGATTAATTCTCTAAGTTCTCAATGCCCTGCTCCTGTCTTAGTTTGTTTATGCATAACCCAAGTTCAATTAAAAACGGCAGAGACCCAAAATTAGGAATTTCTAATATTGTACTCACAGTTCTGATGAGTCTTCCCCCGTGTACGGTCCGGCGTCTACTGCCTCGTTCCATTGCTATACCCGCTTAAGTGGTGGATTCAATTACAGCAAGTCTGTTCCCATGCGTACGAAGGCTGGAGGGTTAATCTTGCATTCCCAACGTAGGGAGACCAGTGATACACTTCCGTGTCACGGACAGTAGCAAATAGGACACGTCCGGTCATATGCGTGCAAAGACTAGACTGCTAAAGTACACTCTCGCTTGTGAAGCTTTGACGTGAGGGTATTGGGTGAATTGGAGAGGGCATTCCGTCATTATTGGTAAAAAACTGCTCAGTCTCATCTGTGGTCATAGTACTAAACATGGTAAGGCTAAAAATGTGTAGATGGACAGGACTAAAACATAGCACCCAACCAAAAAAGATAGGCATAGCGCCTGTAAGTCTGTATCATAGACCCATGTGTTGCAGGAGGGAATATAAGAAGAGAAAGCCATTAAAGAAAGCTTTCTTTGGAGAAAGAGACATCAATTTGAATACAAAAATGTTTTCTTTATACACCTAGGGCCCGATTCACAGAACTAACTTAAGACAAAATCCAAAACTTACTACCATTTTGGTACTCACAGAAGGCACTTACTCATTTTGGTATTCACAGAAGGCACTTACTTACTCATTTTGAGTAACTTACTCATTTTGAGTAACTTACTCATTTTGTGTAACTTACTCATTTTGGTATTCACAGAAGGCACTTACTCATTGATGAGTAAGTGCCTTCTGTGAATACCAAAATGAGTAAGTTACACAAAATGAGTAAGTTACTCAAAATGAGTAAGTTACTCATTTTGGTATTCACAGAAGGCACTTACTTATCAATGAGTAAGTGCCTTCTGTGAATACCAAAATGAGTAAGTTACACAAAATGAGTAAGTTACTCAAAATGAGTAAGTAAGTGCCTTCTGTGAATACCAAAATGATTAAGTGCCTTGTGTGAATACCAAAATGTTAGTAAGTTTAGGATTTGTCTTAAGCTAGTTCTGTGAATCGGGCACGTTATTTTTCTCCTCTCTTTAGAGAAACAGGGGATAGAGTCATGGAGTTCTGGTCTTAAACCACATTATTAACATATTTTATATTGAAAACTCCAATAAAGGTGTAAGGTGTTCTTCATATGCAGTGAACGTTACATGAAAAGGTATTGGGACAGCTGAAACAGTGTTAAAGATCATTCGCACATGAAGCAGGTAACATAGGTCATGATAAGGGCTATGTGGTTACAGTGCCGATTTACAACAAAACCACTCGGAGGATCATAGTGGTATGCTCCAATCACTAAGAATACAAGTGAATAATAGTGGGAGCAGCCATAAGTAGAAAGATATCCATATGAAAAAGTAATAAAAGAGTGTACCCAAATCTTTCAGAGGGGACATTATTTTCAAAGAAAGTAGTGCATTTCATTATCCGCATTCAGGCCCTCTTTAGCAGATCGTAAAATACAGATCCACCTAGCATCCAGTTGTCTGAGGGACAGCTCCCTGTCACCCCCTCTCTTGTTTGGTAGGGCGACATCTATTCCGTGAAAACGAAACATCGACCTGTCAACACCCTCTTTGCATTCATGTGATACCACAGCATAAGCAGTGTCTCAATTCAAGCATGCCCTGCGGTGCTCTTGGATACGTGTCTTGAGCTGGAGTGTTGTACTGCCAACATAAATTTTTTTGCACCCACAAACCAATACATATACCACATGACTCGTCAGGCAATTAATGAAGTGTCGTATGGTGTGTTTTTTCCCTGTAATGTAGCTCAAATACAGAATTTTGTTGCAACTCAGATTGCAAAAGGTGCAGTCACCACAGGTATAGAAACCTAATGACTTTTTAAGCCAGCTTAATTTGTTAGGGATTTTCTGGAGTGTGTAGCTAGGACAAAGTGTATCTTTGATAGTTTTGCTCCTTTTGAAGGTGATAGAGGGCTTGGCTGAGATCGAATTGCCAACACCCGGTACTCCTTTGAGTAGTGTCCAGTGTTTGTTAAGCACTTTGAAAACCTCATGGTTGAGTGCAGAGTGCGTGGTAATGAAAGACAGTCATTGATTACTCCCCTCTTTGCCCTTTTTCTTTTTCGTGATTAGAGTGTCCCTCCTACTGGTGTTCTTCGCTCGTTGTTCTGCTACTCGTAACACTTGTTGGTCATACCCCCTTCTTGCTAGTCTATCAGTGGTCAGTTTGGCTTGAAACTCAAAATTGGCCTCATCACTGCAGTTTCTGCGAATGAGTAGAAGCTCTCCATAAGGGATGGATTTCTTCGTGAAAGTGGATGTGCACTATTGTAGTGTAAAATGCTATTCACCCCAGTTTCTTTTCTGTATAGTGTGCTCTGAACCCTGTTGTTGCTGATGTAAAGTTCCAGGTCAAGGAATTGTATCTTTGTTTGGGACATGTTGAGAGTGAAGGTAACATTCAAGACATTGTAGTTTAAGAAACCAAAATATCCTTCAATTGTGCCTCAGTACCAGTCCAGATGATAATAATGTCGTCTATGTAACAAACCCAGAATTGTATCTGTTTTGTCCATTTGGTAGCCGCCATGAATCAGGCATACATATGCGCACACATAAGTTTAACTTAAGTTAGGATTTTATCTTAAGACCAAAACTTCAGACTAACTTAAGACAAAATCCTAACTTAAGTTTAACTTAAGTTTAACTTAAGTTAGGATTTTGTCTTAAGACCAAAACTTAAGACAAACTTAAGACAAAATCCTAACTTTACTACTCCTGAATGTGAGACTACTCACTTTCTTCATTCGAAGTATAGGGATACTCTAAACGATTTAATTTTTAAACACAATTTGGGGTTCTGTAATGAATTAATTTGTATACCGGTTATAGTGAGGTGTACTTACAATGAAAGGGGGGACAACAGTGTGATAGACTTTCTACTGTTCCCCCAGCGTTACTCAACACTGGTTTTAGAGTTTACTGTTCATGACATAGCGCTCAGTGACCATTTCCCCCAAAGTGTCTCCTTGAATTTTGACCTTGCTGGACAGTCACGTGGTGCACCAAAAGTTATTGCACTTGAGGAAATTGTGATCTCCCGCCGTAATGGGTATGCGTTAAGATGGTCCCTGGTGGATCCATCTAACTTCCTAGCAAAACTGATTCGAAAAGAGAGGGAGGCTTTTGAAGTTTGCCTAGATGAAACTACAGAGGCGCACACATTTATTCTAGCATTCAACCGAATAAAATAGGGCGTAGGCGAGGGGCTTCTTGCAAAACAGAATACACCAAAGGCGGGTGTGTGTGGCTGGTTCGACTCAGCGTGTACAAAAGCGCACAGAAATTAGCCCTAGCTGAACAACCTAGAACTATAAGGAAAGTCCGGGAGTGTAGATTGGCATATAAATCAGCAATTAAACAACGGAAAAGAAGTTTGAAGGAGGATACGTGGAAGACGTTACTTGAGGCCAGTCTATCCAATGACAATACCATGTTTTGGCGTATCATCATTTCTCCTTCCTATAACCTCCCAGACTCTCCCCCTGCAGAGATAGCTATCACTGCGGCTGCTTAGATAGCTCACTTTACTAATCTGTATTCCCCTAAGGAAGACACTGTAATTCCCTCCCTTAGTGCTTCGGGCCATAATGGGCCCGCTCCTCTTGCCAACGCGTCCAATTCCATTGGCCCTTTAAAGGCTTCAAGATATCCAGAGTTTTCCTTGGACGAAGTTGTCCTGGCACTGAAAGAAAGTAAGGGGGGTAAAGCCCCAGGGCCCGACGGGATCCCTATTGATCTGTTTAAATTTAATATTGAGCTCTGGGGCCCCATCCTTACTCTGCTTTTTAAAGCCTGCCAAGACCAGGGATTCTTATCCACCTGGCCTGAGTAGCTTATTGTCCCCATATTCAATAAGGGAGACCGCAACAACCCAGCGCAATACAGGCCCATTTCTCTTCTGGACTGCCTGGTTAAGGTGGCTGGTGGCATGCTTTTAGGATGACTTCAGTATTGGGCTGAAATAAATAATATCCTTTCGGACCTACAGTACCGGTTTAGGGCTGGGCTGGGAACTGTAGAGCAGGCCATTAATTTAGATTTATTAATTGGCAAATACATGCACATGAAAGGTGGCAATTTGTTTTTAGTTTTTGTAGATTTATCTTCTGCTTTTGATTTGGTAGTTCACGATAAGTTATGGGCAATCATGGCCAATATGGGCGTGGATTGCACCATTGTGAACTTCCTTAGGGATTTGTACGCCCAAGTCAGAGCTAGAGTACGTTATGGCCTCAACGGTATTTGTTCTGAGCCATTTAAAATAGGAAGAGGGGTACGCCAGGGATGTGTAATGGCCCCCTTCTTATTTAACCTCTATATTAACAGCGTAGGTGAAATACTGGCAAGAAAATGTGCTGACCTACCCCAGGTGGGACACCGGCCTATACCAGCATTATTTTATGCCGATGATGCGGTGTTAATGGCCCGCACTCCCATTGCCCTGCAGCGTCTGATGGACGAGTTTGCCCAGTTCATGCGAAACCTTGGGCTAAAAATCAATATAGGCAAAACATTCGCCATGAAGATTGGGAAGAAGGCCACTCGCTGCCGTGACATCGTTATTGAGGGTTCCACAATTCAGTTTACTGAGTCATTCTCGTATCTGGGCATTGTCTTCAATCAATCAGGGTATTGGCAAGGGGCGATCAAATCAAGGCGACTCCATTTCATGAAAACAACAATGGCCCTGTTAAGTTTTGCCAGACAGCTTGGCTTTAAACATCCAAAGGAGATGATGACAATTTATAATGCAAAGTGTACATCCAATGCCATGTACTAGGCTGAGCTCTGGGGGCATGGAAAGATTGATATATTACAGCTTGAAGAAAATGATTTTCTCAGGTCTCTCCTTGCTCTCCCGAAAAGTAGCCCAACCTATGTGTGTCATTCTGAACTAGGTGCCCCCTACATAGCAGACTTGATTAGGATCCAGCCAGTGCTATTATGGCACAAAATATGGTCATCTGAACACACAACTCTAAATCGAGCCATAATTGCTGATTGCCAAAAATCCTCAAATGCCCTTAACATCCCGTGGCTCAAATATGTGTACAACTTTCTGACAGACCTCGGCCATCCTGAATATTTTAATCTCCCCGAGAGCCTGGTCAATGTGCAAAGGAAAGCTTTGAAACTGAAATGCATCTCATTATTGGAGGAAATCAGATTAGCGTCTGAAATCTGTAAACCAACTGTGCTGAGGAATCAAATGATCCTGACTAGTTTTTATATGCAACCATATCTAGTCAAAGTGTATAATCCGCGTCACAGGTTTGTGCTTACCCGCTTTCGGCTGGATATTTTCCACCGCTTAATTAGCTCTCCTATTACTAACAACTGGTCACCTGACCTGGGGAATTGCACGTGTGATGATATCTCACCTCAGAACACCATGCATCCCGTGCTTTTCTGTAAACATTTCTCAGGGTTGAGACAGAAATGTATTAAACCCTTGTTATTACAGTTGGGTTTTACACAATGCCGTCCGGCATTTATTTATCTGCAAATGCTTCAGAATATTTTTATTTGTACAGTAATGTCACGTTTTTTGCTGGCCGTGATTAACTACAGGAAGCAGTTGTAAATAGTAAACATATGATTGTGATGTGATGACAGTCTTTTAATACTTTTTAACACTTTTGTTTTTATACAGAAGATTTTTGTTCCTTGTTTTAAACTTGTATTTTGATTATTTTTAAGTATTGTCATGGATGTACTTTGTAGCTTTTATGATTCACTTTGTGATTTCGAATAAAGCTTATTTTGATTGATTGATTGATACTCCTAAATGCCTTTTGTGAATACCGAAAGTCGTAAAGTTAGGATTTTGTCTCAGATTACTTTTGAGAATCGGGCCCTATGTCTGTATACCAATTTGGTGGCAACTAGAGATTCTACCTCCTTTACTCTACTTTGTAGGGAATAATATTTATAGACGTTTGGAAACGCCGGAGGCAAACAGGACAACAGAGTTGATTACGACATATCATATACGCCAAGGTATGGTGATATCCGTTTTTCTGGTTACAGCTGGGTGAAATTAGGACTACCGCCTCCCATCCACTATACCGGGGCATTAAATTAGAAGTGCAATCCTTAATCTAACACTAAGACTTGTGATAGCCTATAATGCTTTGCCTTGGATGACCTCTCTCCCTCTATGACTGTGGAGATACCACATATACTTATTTTTTAGAATTAGTCCTAAGGTATTGACATAATTTTTGCTATGTTGTTGCTTGAACCACGCAGAGGTTGAATGACATTTCTCTATACCTAGGATACTGGATTACTGGGAGTGGCGCACACCGGACTGACCGAGTGACGTTTTTGATACATCTCTTTAGTGGCGTTTCGAACTTTGAACATGGGAACCTTGCTGACTACATTATCGTGGTAAGCAGTTGGCGCTGAGAAATGGAAAACTTCCTAGAATGTTCTTGGGAAACACTTCTTACTTGACAATCACCACACTTTTTGATCTGTTTTTAAAGCTGTCTCTAGAATTGAGAGTATTCTCTCAGTTCAACATGGTCTTCGGCACGAGTTCATTACCTTTCTCACGAATTTTCACAGCTTGTCCTTCTTTCTCTTCTGTTTTTTCCCAAGACCACTTGGGTCAATTTTAACAGTACTTCTGTTGTATAAATCCTGATAAGAATTATTACTGTTTTTAAAAAAAAAAAACTACATTGTATGTACTTACAGCTCTGAAGAAGCCCTTTCAAGGGCGAAACGCGTTGGCTGTACATAACTGTATAAAGAATATAAGAAATAAAAGAATCTGCAAAGTACAACAAAAGGAACCTGTGAAAGAACTCTTATTGCTCATTGACTCATTACTGTACTAATCTGTATTGCCTCTCATCAACCTTTCTGTATTTTGTATTTATATGTGGCAGCTGGCCATTTGAGGTGGGCAATACCTGTGCATGAATACAATAGTGACTAGACTGGATAGTGCAGTTTTAACAAACCTTGCTGCTGTTTTTTTTGCCTTAATTATTCTGGTGGTACTTGACCATGCCATTAGATACCCAGAAGCTATACCCCTTAGGACAGTCACTGCTCCGGCAGTAGCTAGAACCTTACTTTGTATTTTTACCAGAGTGTGTTTACCTAAGGAGGTAATTTCAGATAGAGGCACCCTCTTCATATCAGCTTATCTGAAAGCAATGTGGTTTGAGTGTGGCATGACTTATAAGTACACTACCTCTTACTATCCACAAGGTAATGGACTTGTTAAAAGGTTTAACAAGACCATGCATGGCATGAACATGGGTTTATCTGATAAACTCAGGAGGAGATGGGATATTCTTCTCCCATGCCTGTTATTAACCTACAGGGAGGTCCCCAGAAAGGAGTAGGATGCAGCACTTTTAAACAGCTCTTTGGACACCCTGTCAGGGGTTCCCTAAGTGTGGTCGGTAGAGGTTGGTAGAAACCTCTTAAAGAGCCCAAACAAGCCATTCTAGATTATGTACTAGGCCTTCGCTCAAGGATGGCTGAATACATGAAAAAGGCAAACAAAAATTTTGGAGGCCAGCCAGGAGCTTGTAAAGCACTGGTATGACCAAAAGGCTTCTCTGGTGGAATACCAAGTTGGGCAATTGGTTTGGGTGTTGGAGCCTCTGGCACCCAGAGCACTCCAAGAAAAATGGACTGGGCCTTCCCATATCTTTGAAAAAAAGGGTGAAGTCACATACTTGGTGGATTTAGGTACCCCAAAACATCCTCACAGCGTGATACACATGAATAGGCTCAAGTTACATCATGACAGAGCTAGCATTACAATGCTCATGGTGACAGATGATGGAGAAGAGGAAGAAAGTGAACATCTCCCAGACCTGATGTCAACAAATAGAAACGATGGTTCAGTGAACGGGGTAGTTATCTATACCACTTTGAGTGGTCAGCAGCAGAGAGACTGTTAAAACTTGCTTGGGCAGTCTGCTGACTTGTTTTTCATGTCCCTAAGTTTGACAAATGGTACACACATTGGGGCCGATTCCGATTCGGGCCGGAAATCTCTCCGACCGAGCAGGACCCGGAGAGATTTCCGACCGAATCGGACTCGGGCAGTCCGACCGATCGAGTACGATGCGCACGCATGCCATCGGACTCGAGTCGGTCGGACTCCCATTGAAGTCAATGGGAGCCTGTCGTACAACGCGTACGCGGGCTCCCATTGACTCAATGGGTGCGAGGCGGACAAGGGCGCCTCTACAGCGTGTACGCGGCGAAGCGATTCGCGCCGTACACGCACAGGTAGGGGGACCCATGGGTCCCCCTGTGTGCGACTCGCGCGCCTACGCGTACAGGGGGTCCGACGCGGACCCCCAAAGTCCGGCTCCGACAGCTTTTACGAGCCGGACGGCGCGAGTCGATCGGACTGCTCGCGGCGCGCATCGGACTTACCCGGCCGGGAAACGTCTCCATAGCGCGGTGCGAGTCGTGTCCCTGCGAGTCGGTCGGAGCGTGTTGAAGCCGCGTTCGAGTCGGTCGGAGTTTTCGCGGGTGCCTGCATTGTACTCGCTCGGCCGGACCCGCGTACGATTCGGTCGGGAAACAGGGCTCCGAATCGGATCCGGCAAATCCGAATCCGATTCGGAGCCCTAACGGCCGAGATCGGAATCGGCCCCATTGTGTGGACACAGGTGACCTTTTACCTGTCAAAAGTAACATTTACAGACTATCAGACCAGTTCAAGGCTAGCATTAAAGCAAAGGATGCCAAAATGGTGGTGCTAGGGGTGATTGAGCCCTCTAGTAGTCCCTGGGACAGCCCAGTAGTTCTGGTGCTCAAACCAAATCTCACAGGACGAAAACTAGATTTACGATTCTCTGTGGACTACAGAGGCCTAAATACAGTCACTAAGACTAATGTTCACCCCAACCCAAGAGCTGATGAGCTCATTGATAGGTTGGGAGCTGCAAAATATCTGAATGCCTTTGACCTGCCATCAGGCTACTGGCAGATAACCCTCACACCAGCCTTTTCAACCCCAGAAGGCTGCTTTCAAGTAAAGATGATTCCCTTTGGTTTTGTGGTGCTCTTGGGCCACCAAGTAGGTGGAGGCCATGTACAACCTCTCCAACCCACGATCCAGGTAATTCTAACCTGGAAAGCTCCAAAAACTCAGACCCAAGTCAGAGCCTTTTTAGGCCTGACTGGGACTATAGAAGATTTGGAAAAGGTTATGGTACCATAGTGGCACCTTTAACAGAACTAACCTCCAAGAAACAGTCAAGGAAAGTCACCTGGACTAACTTATTTATAAAGGTCTTTGACACGCTTAAGGAAGCTATGTGCTCAGCACCTCTTCTAAAAGCACCTGACTTTAGTAAAGAGTTTGTTGTTCAAAATGATGCTTTAGAACATGGGATTGGGACAGTACTATCACAGCTGAATGACCAGGGTCGAGATCAACCAGTTGCCTTTATCAGCAGATGACTTCACTACAGAGAGCAGCATTGGAGTGTCATTGAGAGGGAAGCCTTTGTTGTGGTGTGGTCCCCGAAGAAGAAAATACCCTATTTGCCTGGGACTCACTTCACAGTTCAAACTGACCACAGGCCTCTCAGATGACTGATGCAGATGAAAGGAGAGAACCCCAAACTGTTGCGGTAGTCCATTTTCCTTCAGGGGATGGACTTTACAGTGGAACATGGACCTGAGACTGACCATGCCAATGCAGATGGGCTTTCCAGGTTCTTCTACTTAGATGATGAGAATCACAAGGATAAAGAGAATTAGGTTGTTCATCCCCTTTCGTCTGGAGGAGTGCCATATATGCCTCTTTTTGCAGGTTTTCCCCCACATATTTGGACTAATGTTGCTGTTTTTTTTACTCTGAGAGTACACTGAGGACTGCTAACCAGACCTCAGTGCCTCTGGGCATATTACTTCGCTACGCTCACAGAGCATGCAAAGTTTGTGCTACTACACACTACGCAAATTGCACGTAGCAGAGTGAAAAACTGTGCTAATTGACATTGACAGAGCATAGCAGCAGTATAATAAACACCTACAAATGCTTTGCTAAAGCAATTTTCTATACTAAAAAACATATAACCAATTCACAAACATGAACTTTGACAATAAAATATCAAGCAATGAGAGAGGTGATGATTTTGGGGTCCCCCCTAACCTAGGGGGAGGACCAAGCAGATGCCTTGAACACAAAAAGCATATCATGTGAACAATTCAGTGGTGGTCCCTTCCTCCTAGGACCACCCCAAGCACAGTTATGGGCAAAAATACAATCCCAACCAAAGGCCCTGCAAAGCATTATGGGACGAGATTAGCAGTGGGCAGTGAATATTATAGTGTCCAATATCAAAATAATTCTACAAAGAGCTGCAGTTCAACTAGTCATTACTAGATGTCCCTCACGAGTCAAATGCAAAAGCATTGAAATTATTAATACATCAAGCTGCAGTTCCACTAGTCGTTACTAGATGTCCCTCACGAGTCAAATGCAAAAGCATTGAAACCCTTTCATGAAGCTTTTGCATTTGACTCGTGAGGGACATCTAGTAACGACTAGTGGAACTGCAGCTCTTTGTAGAATTATTTTGATATTGGATACTATAATATTCACTGCCCACTGCTAATCTCATCCCATAATGCTTTGCAGAGCCTTTGGTTGGAATTGTATTTTTGCCAATAACTGTGCTTGGGGTGGTCCTAAGAGGATGGGACCACCACCGAATCGTTCAAAAGATGTGCTTTTTGTTTTCAAGGCATCTGCTTGGTTCTCTCCCTAGGTTAGGGAGGATCCCAAAATCATCACCTCTCTCACTGCTTGTTAATTTATTGTTTTCATTTTTGTGAAATAGCTATATGCTTTTTTAGCATATAAAGACAGAGATATTTATTTTATCTTAACTTGCACTGTGCAAGATGCTTTTGGCAATTATTGTACAGTGCAGTCAAGCACACAGCTACTCACTATGCAATTTGCATAGCTACGTGTAGTTCAAAATGTACTTCGCGTAGCTGCATGTAGTGCTATTACGCAAACTACGCCCAGGGTTAGTTCAAACTCTGTACAAATGTTATGCTAAATTGGATAGACCCAATTGGAAAGTATTGACTTACTTATAAGTCCCTAGTATATGGCACCCAGGACATGTAAGGCAGTGTGTTCACGCAGAGCTGCAGCACTGTTTGTGCCACCCTGCATGTGACAAAAACGAAATAAACCACAGCCTGACACTGCAGACTGAAAGAGCAGTGTTTACACTGCTAGTTTGAATTCGCCATTACACCTAACGGCAAAGTCACTACTTCCCTTAAAGGTATATGTAAGTCTCCCCTAAGAAAGGCCTATGGAGCCCTATGGCAGGGCACTGTGTATTATTAAGTAGGACATATAATTTTTTATATGTCTTAGCAGTAACACTTCCTAATTGTTGTCTTGCTCTGGAAAGGTTAGTGGTCCCATTGGGTAAAACAGGGTTACAGGCTTGCATCCCAGCCTGGCTAACCTCTGAATGGACTACCTAGCAAGGTCGAGTAATGTATCAAATTAATCATAGTATTAAATCCAACCTGATACTCAGGCCAGATTTAAAGTCACTATTAAAGTTAGCAACTTTTAGAGAGTTGCCTCTCTGCACTCCAGCTAGTCAAGTGGACTCACAAAGGCCCAGACACACAGACAGAGGTCTGACCACCAGGGGAGATGTGTGATTAACCCCCTGGCCCAGGAACAAAGGCAGCTGCTGCAGAGCGAGGTGAGACCTCCCTCTCCCAGGATGGCCACTCAAGGTGTTAGCCCTAAAGGCAAGCTTCAAAGGTAAAGCCACCTTTCAAGGGCCGACTGCAGCAACACCCCTAAACAAGATGTTTTTTATTTCCTGTAGACAATTAGGAAACAGAGCCAGAGAGGAAAAACCCAGCCCCAAACCAGTTTTCCTCTGAATGTGTAGCCCACTGGTAGCCACACCTCTAGGGTAGGCTACCGTGCTCCTGATGACCAAGGAAGGGTCATGCCATTTTGACAGGGGCAAGAATGGGGAACTCTGGGATAGCTAGCTGCCACACATTGCAGGAAACACGTCACTAAGTAGGAGGAGGCCCAGTAACCCATTAGATAGTGACCACATGGTCCCCTTGGGGCACTTTCCTGAGCA
Organism: Calotriton arnoldi; assembly: GCA_963921515.1. NCBI lineage: Eukaryota > Metazoa > Chordata > Amphibia > Caudata > Salamandridae > Calotriton > Calotriton arnoldi. The sequence goes on from CAWUFW010006344.1 coordinate 50,459, forward strand.
AAATGTGATACCCCCGGCACCCTGCCCCTCAGATCATACTGGAATTGGAAAAAGGACTGAAGAAGGACTGCCCTGCTGCCCTTAATCCACATAAAGAAAGGCTGCACCTTCACAATGACAGCACTTGCTGCACTTATGGGCTAGTGAGATTGGGACTGTGCCTGCGTCTCCTGAAACAGGGAAAAGTTGGTTTCCCTCCTTCAACCACAACATTGACTCCAAGGATCTGTCGGCTGATCCCCTGGAACCAGCTCCAGGGGCACAAGAGCTGAAAGAGACCAAACCAGCAAGTTGGTAGCCACTGCAGACGTTTTGTGACTACCAGTCTCCGGGCACACAAAAGGACAAATCCAAGATAGCCAAAAGTTGCACCCATGACTCTCTTGCCTGGAAATGCTATCAAAGACCGGTTTCAATGTTTTCAAGGGACACCAGCCCCCACCTATGGTTTTTCCTCTAACTGCAGTGCAACGAGACCAGTAGTGCAGCATCGGCTGTCCGACTACTGTAACGTAGAGGACTTCGAGGGACCCCGCTCTCCATGGCCGAAGTCGCCCCACATCACCCGTTGAACAAGGATGTACCACAGAGACACCACCGTCAACCGCAACAAAGAAAGTAGGGAATGTATCTTACGTTTTATATGTCCTGGTAGTGAAAAACACTTGAATGTATTTTTCACTACTGCAAGGTCTATCTCTTCAATAGGATAACATTGGGATTACCTTATTACACATTTTAAGTGTAAATCCCAATTGTGAAGAGATAGACTTTTCAAGTTTGGGGTCACTGGACTCACAATTTAAAATAAGAACTTATGGTGAAATTGGATTTTAAATTACAGTTTGGTAAATGCCACTTTTAGAAAGTTGGCATTTACTTACTTTTGCCATTTTGTGTCTGCAGCCTGTCTACATCCACATCCACACGTAAAGGGCTGCATATCCCCCTGTTGTGACTCTGGAGCCAGGGCAGTAAGGGATGATATCTGTGCACTTCAGAGCTTCCTATGAAGTCTTCCCCACTTCAAAGGCACAACTGGGTATAAGTAACAGACCTCTGACACCCTGACTTTAGTACACTTCTGGACCTGTGACCACTCTGCCAGGAAGAAGAACTGTGGTGATACTGAAATGACTGCCACTCTGCTGGACTGCTGCTTTTCTGGACTGTTGCCTTGCTGTGCTCTTGCCTTGCTGAACTGCCCTGAAGCCTGCTGTTCTCCTGCCTGGGTGAGAAGGACTGGTCCTGCATCATTTGATCCCATAGTGACTCCAAGGGCTTGCTGGCTTGCCTCCTTTTCTAAGTATCAGGGATATCAAAGATTTAAACTACCTGCATCTGGACTCTACAAGCTGTGAGTCTGCCCTGCCCAGTGGTGCCACCTCAGTCCTGGACCCTTGGAAATGAGGTCTAATCTGCTTCTACTATCAGAACCCACACATCCTCATTGAAACCTGCGCATCTTCGCATTTGTGTGGATCGGAACCGGCGCTTTTCTGTCAAAGCGTGGAATGGAGCTGGTGCATTGCACTCGGAAGCAGCACATCGCCTTCAGAATCGATGCATCTCCTGATGCGGGACCAGTGGCCATACATCGCCTTCGGAACCCGAGCTTCGCACTTGGAACCAACGCATCACTGCCATTGCATGGAGAATCTCGACGCATCTCACCCACAGCATGGCTCGCCACCAATGCATTGCTTCTGCTGAACTTCGCATCTTCTTCGACGCGAGCCCGTAGCAAGGTATTTTGGTTCAGCTGGCCCAAGTGGGTGCCTGTATGCAGCCCGTGCTCCATCATGGTCGGCCTGAACTTTTGACTTTGTCCCGGTCCAGTGTAACTAGGTACCCCATTTAAGCGCTTATTGCTTCTAAGCGCTATTTTAGATTTATTCTTTAAAAATTCATATCCTGAAATTACTTGTTGGATTTTTGTTATTTTGGTCTTGTTGTATAATAAGTTCTATTTTTCTAACCTGATGTGTAGTCTTTTTGTGGTGTTTTTACTGTTTGAAGTGTTGCTCAAATACTTCACACATTGACTCTTAAGTTAAGCCTGACTGCTGTGTGCCAAGCTACCAGAGGGTGAGCACAGGATAATTTAGGGTGTGTTGAGGCTAACCCTGACTAGGATTGGGGTTCCTGCTTGGACAGGGGGCATACATTTGCCAGCCAGAAACACAATTTCTAACACTCACACTCTGCTCAGTGGGATCCACTCACCAGAATACCCACTGGGCCCTGCTGCCTCAAGGCTCTCTCCTCACACAACACACTGGTCTTGGCAGGCAGGCAGGAGACTGGTGCTCCAGGCACAGGACAAGTGTTCTTTGCTTCCTGGTTGATGGCCCCTCACTGAGCTGGGAAGCTGTCAGACCTTGGTTCCCAGTACTGGTTGCAGCAGCTCAAACTCTTGATGACCTTCTTACTCTTGATGAATTTCGCTGTTGAACAAAATGTGTGACTCAGGCTCCAATCGTCATAGTCCAAAATCAGGCACATACATGATTTAGTGTTCAGTGTCTTTGAAATTTGGGTTGTGGGTGCCAGCTACTTTGAGGTGCTCTGCACTACCCTTTATCACAGGGAGAGTGTGCCACAGCAGGAGTAACTCTAATCTGTTTGAACCACAACACAGACCAAGGGAGTAAACTGGGATCACAGAGCTGTTAGCCTCTACTGAAATATGCCCCATAAAGTATAAAAGTCCTAAGTCTTCCTCTCTATCAAGATTTCCTGATCCACAGTGCAAACCTTGCTAGTCTCACCATCTCCCTGACAGTGAGCCCAGATCCCACTGACCAGTAACTCCTCCTGGAATAAAAGAGATCTTTGATGAGCACAAAGGATGCTCTACATCCCGTTCCTCTTGTGTGTGTGTTCCCACTGTAGACACTAAGAATGTCAGCAATCCACACCTCCTGTCTGGGGGTTGCAGTCCTCATCCCTATTAGTCTCTTCAGGCCCTGGGCTATGTACAATGTGCAGGCATACACATGCATCCCAGAACGCATGCGCAAGTATCACAAGCTGTCCGGCACTACAAACAATCCATGCAGGTCAAGGGTGAGTTATGTTCACAGTCACAGATCATTATCTGCGTAGGGCAGTAGGCCACACTCCATTGGCACAGCTAAAAAGGCCTGTTCACACTAGTGATTACTACTGAATACAAAACAGCTATGCTGCCACCACATGTCACTTAACTCTAAGAAGGGGCAGTAGACCTCTGTCATCACAAAGGTAGTGCTTGGTGCGCCACCTCCCAGTCTAACCAGACCACACAGACCTAGATCATGGTGCACATGCATGATCCATGCACTCCCATGACCAAAAATTATCATCAGCGTTCCAGATACCCATGAACCTGGGGCACTCAGGGCAGGCTTAAGCGTCCATCACCATGCAGGGGACATTTCTTTCCCAACAGTTTGCATCATTGATATAGAGCACACATTTTTCTATGAGAAACCACTATTTTGTGAATTGATAATGATGGCTTACTGTGTTTTAACTAGACAACAAATGCCAGTTTTGTTCTAAAACAGGTAACGATCATCAGAGGCACATTATTAGAAGTAGTTGGTATTTACACTTTGCTATTTGAACATTTACTCTAGCGAACTGTAGTGTACTTCATTGATTTAAAATCAAACTGCAGGTGGTTAGAGCATATGTTAGAACGTCATGTGCACTCTTAAACAAGATGATTTAGCTAGATCTCAATAGCCTGCAACTTCTGCATTTAAGAGCAAGCTTAATCAATGTATACCGCTGTGGACAGTAAAACCGACAATGATTGAAATCCCCTTCAAAGGCCTGTGTAAATAAGTGAAGGGCACTCCTTTCAGGCAAACATTACAACCATCCTCCTTCCATTAAATTCAAGGGCAATGAGTCTGGCACTTTTAGAAACAGACAACACTACATTTCAATCAGAACCGTAATCTGTCCGTAATTTGTCACAGAGCTGTAAACCCTATGGGGTGATAATCGTGGTCGTTGTGGAAACCAAAGTCAGCCCTGGAAAAAATGTTCAAACCGTCTCCACTCTGCGAGGGGGTCACGACTAAATAGTGGCCATGATGGCATGGTGGGGTCATGGCCACTCACCCTCCTCTAAAAGCAGCCCCCTAACCCTGCAGCTTAACGGGAATATACCAGAGTGGCAGAATGGCCAGGCTGGCCCAGTTAGCATTTTTTGTCATGTTGTTTTTATTTGTCAACAGAGCTAAGTCCTATCCTTGTGCTGCTTTCATCTCACAGCAGTGACTTTTTCATTAGATCACAAAGTTTAAATTGTTTGTCTTTCAAGAATTTAGGTAGAAGCTTGTAATTTGATATCCCAACTAATGTTATTCCGTTTCATTCAAGATTCAGCGAATAAGGCTGTCACATTCATTCTACAAAATTGTATTTATTTTATTTTATTTGGGTGTATTATATAGCTGGAACAAACTTAAAGAAGCAGAGCAGTGCTTTGCAGGGAACACTCATTGCTGGTAGATCACCACTATCACAGGATGGTGAATTTAGAGCATAATCAAATGTGAGGCCCTGTTAAACATACTAGGAAGGGGTGATTGATGTGAGTAATTTTTAGGTCTGGCTTGATAGCATAGCAGTAGTTAGAACTTAAGTGAGCCACAAAAGAAAGCTGTAAGGAGCACTACAGAGAGAGGGGCTTTGGCTCCGTCCACATGTTGGTTACTCTGAATACATGATTTGATTATACGAACGATGTGGCCTTCTGCTAAAGGATTGCCCTTATTCTACTTCTTTTAGCTCATGGAAGGCTTTCATGACATATTATGGTAGCGCATTCCATCGTAATAACATGGAGGCAAGAAACGAGGAAACCTTCAGTGATGCTTTAATCCTATTACTGATATGGTTCTCTTGTCACTATCCAGCTGGGACTAGCAGCAGTGTAGCCAGCTCAATGTGGCATGATATATTTGTTTACCAATTTTTTAATGAAAGCTTGAATGGGGTGGTCCAGCATCAGAGGATGACCGAAGGTCCTGCAGCCCAATCAGGGGAGGGGATGATAGAAGGGAGACACAGAAGGAGTGAATTTTTAAAACATTTCTTCTCATGACTTTGTATTCGCTCACATGCTATGCTGTGTCCCAACCTTTAAAGTGGGTACAATGAAACCACTCTCCCTATAGCACTCTTGCAGCATAAAGCGTGGTAAATATATTTCTTATACGCTTACTCTCCTTACTACTTACGATTATTGTCAATCTGAAGTGCTTCCATTTAGCACAGAGGCAATGATCCTCTGATGAATTGTTTTCCGCCGATAGGAGGGGTGAAAATTAGGGTGACCAAACTCCACGTTAGCTGTCCAATGAGGATCATTAATTGACAGCCAACTCACAGATTAGAGATCAAAGTTAAGTACACCACTCTCAAAATGATGTTCTATCAGACCTTGATGATTCTCCCTATTACACATTAAGTCATAAGTAAATAGCACAGTTTGAATGGAAGTGTCAACAGGACTCAATAATAGTCTTAGACAGATAATTTATTAATTAGGTTATTGTATTAAAGATTCAAAATTCATTACCACAAATAATTTCTTCAGAAGTTCAGTTAAGAATACAACAACTTGTATAAAAATGCCGCATTTAAGCAGGCTTTCTTGATCGGTTATAATCAGAATAAACTACAGAGTTACAGAGTCCTACCATCATGAAAGCAGTAGGAGTTTGTTGTCTAATAGCTCAGGTACTACAAAGATGGAAAAAGGTTTCAAATTTTAAAGTCTATTTAAGGGCAAGTCCATTAAAATGAGCAAGGAAATAAAGAAAATGGAAAAATGGGAAATGGTTTGGTAAAGAAGGTTCAGTCCATCAGCTACCGACTGTAGCAAGAACCAGGCAGTCCAAAAGCAAAGGATAGTTCAAAAATCGATCAGCTTAGCATCCTCTCACACGGGGAAAAGAAAAAGTATGGCACTGCCCCTCCTTTGGGGGTTATTCTTTTATAAAGTTTTTAAGATCGCCCCAGTGAGGTGGCTTCACACCACCATCAAAAGGCTATCACATGCCCGAAGGGGCGCTGAGCCTCTCAGGGGTACAGAATAAATTGGTGTTTTACTTGGTCCTTCTGGCTAGGAGGGAGATCTGCAAGTTATGGTGTCAGGTGGTACCCCCAACATGGAGAGCCTGGTGGAACTCAGTAAGATTCTACAGAGACCTAGATCAGAAAGTCAATGTATATAGAGAGAGAACAGAACTAGGGCTATTTTGGAATTTGTTAGACCATTTAGATCCTGATTAAGCTATTTGATAGAGTCCAATAATTATACCTCTTGGTCAGCTCATAATGTGTACTGCGGGTGGCTCTCGTAAGAACATTAGCTGAGCTTGGAACCCCCAAGTTATAAGCAGCAGGGGTGGATCAGGCCGAGAGGCTGCTATAGCTACGGAGGTCATATGAGGATTAATAAAAATTAAAAAAAAGGCTATCACATGTCCATATTTGCATATTTCCACCTAGGACACTTGCAACAGTAGGTCATTTTCCTGTGCTATTAATGAGAAATGAACGATTTGAAAGTCCTAATAGACCTAACACTTATGGAAAATTAATACAAAGCTACATTTTAAAGTAACAGCTGCAGTCCTGTTCCCACAGGACTATTTCACTGTGAACATTGAAGAAACATTCAAGAATGTCAGGGTGTAGACATGTACAGGACAAATAAAGCAACAATTCACTTGTAGAAAATGAACCATTGTATTCAGTCAGGGGAAAGGTCAGCATTAGAAAAAGCACTTTGAAAAGGCCTTTAAGTTAGCATCACACATTTAAATGAAATGAGCTTTAACTCAACCTCAAATATAACAAAACTAAATCATTTCAAATAAGGAATATATTTACTTTTCTCAAAACCTTATTACATTAAAATAGCTAATGAAATGCCCTACTACCACAATTTTCTCAACATTCATATAAGTGCATGTTTTTCAAAACTCATGTTACAAAAATCGTTTTTATATTTCCATAAAGTATCGAAGCTCTTTTATCAGTATGTGAAGTTTCAAACTTGTACTTACCTTCTACACATTTTTGCACCAACTTTTTAACTGGTGCATTTTTAGCGGTAATCATTTGAAACATTTGGCCACTTCACTTAACATCAAAATTCCATCAATATATTTATTATTATACAGACACACTTACATTCCCAATGTCGAGTATTTACTTACAAGGGTTATCATTTGTGCACATATAATTGTCCAATATAGTAAACGCTTCAGCCGGGGAATAATCCGTTAGCGGGAAAAAGAAAAAGACTTGAATAAAAAGGAAGGTAAAGGAAAAAAAGGGGGTTGTTTCCACATGTGTACTCTGTGCACTTTATTATGTTTGGCGTGTTAATGGGGTGCAACATCTTCTTTCTATATGAACTGTTGAGATGTCGATTTGCCCGAGGGCAGCTCGTCCCATATGTCTGACTTGATTGAAAAAGGCATATAGCACTAGGGCGCTGGTGTAGCAACTGGGTGCGGGGGTAGCGGGTGTGGACCGTGTTGGCATCGACTAGTGCCCAGGAGAGGGATCCGGGGATGATGTCTGTGTCTGTTGTAGACAGTAACGATAAATGTGCCATATGTCTTAGGGCCTTGAAGTCGGGGGTTGGAGAGACGCGTAGATTTCGGTTTGCATATCGCAATATGGCATGCTTCGAAGCCATGCTGCTTTCATAGGACTCTGTTTGGAGCCCCAATGTATTGCGATTTCCCTTTTTGCTAGCAATAATGCTATGGCAATGAACCTGCGGTAGCAAAGTTTAATGTCATGGACCATTCCCAGCAAGGCGAGTTTTGGAGAGGGACTGAGTGGCATGGATATTACATCAGAAAGTGTCTGGAAGACATCTGTCCAGTATACAGCTATTGGGGGCATGTCCATGTCATGTGTGCAAAGTCCGCGTCGGAGGCCTGGCATTTGGGGCAGTTGGACGGCTTGGAGGGATCGTATTTGGTCAGCTGTCGCAGTGCAATGTAAATCCGGTGTATGAACTCGAAATGTAGCAATTTATGTCTATGGTTAGGCTAAACCCTCTTTATTTGTTCGTGGCAGCAGGCCCATTCGTTATTTGTCAGTGGCTGGCCCAGGTCTTCCTCCCATTGATGTCTCACTCCCCTGTCCCGGGTTTGTTTAAGCGCCATACATGCCCGATACAGCTTGGTTACTAAGTTATCTCCTTCTTTGTCGGTTATGAGCAGGGTGAGTGGTGTGAACTCAACCAGTGGTGACGGGAAGACGGAGGTGGTCGAGCGAAGTGCTCCGAGTAATCTGGTCGCTACAAATGTATCCATATAGGACATGTCTGAGAGCGCAGACATGTCTGCCATTGTTATAGTTTGCCTGTCGGGGAATAATGAACCGATGGTGCAGAGTTTCAATTTATTAAGGGTGCGTTGTACCACCGTCTTAGTGGTGAGCGGCAGCAGCGGGTTTTGTTGCAGTGGGAGTTCCGGCGAATATAGTGAGCCGGTGCCTAATGGTCGACTAAGCCTATGCCAAGCCCAGCAGGTGGTAGATAGGGGCTGTATATCATTTGGGTCAAGCGGTATACCCAGGGGGAATAGTGCTCCCAGTGGCGTAGGTGCAGCCAGGTCCCATTTGGGCTTAATGTATGGTATACGGGAGTCTGGGTGAAACCAGTGCCGGGCAAACTGGGCCTTCTCTACCAGGTAATAAAGATCGAAATCTGGGACCGCAAACCCTCCTCGCTCATAAGGAAGTGTTAGGGTGTCCCACGCTATTCGCCTGGCCATAGATATCGGCAATTGGACCCATCTTCCAATTTGCGAGGTAAGTTGTTCTACGGCTGGTCCGTAGTTAAGGTGGATAACTTGTTCCTTATTTCTGTGTAGGTGTATGCCGAGATATTTGGTGGTATCTCTTGCCCAACGGAGGGGCAGCTCAGCCTCCTCCAGGGTGGCAGCGTCGGTAATTGGGAATACCTCCGAATTGCCTCAGTTGATTCGCAACCCAGACATGTCACCAAAATGGCAGATTTCGTCTATTAGTGGTTGTAGGTTAACTCTGGGCTGTCTAATAAAAAGCAGGATGTCATCTGCATACATAGACATCAGCAGAGGTCCCGATTGGAACTGGAGGCCCCGGAACAGGTGTTGTTCTTGTAGATGTCGGATTAAGGGGTCCATGGCCACTATAAAGAGTAGACAACGGACATCCCTGCCGGGTGCCTCGAGATATCGGAATCGGGGGAGATAGTGAGCCATTCACCCGGAGTCGGGCTGTAGGAGATGAGTATAGTAACGCAACCAAGGCAATGAAGTTAGCTGGTATTCCAAGCTTGCGAAGGTTGGCAATGAGGAATGGCCACTCCAGGGAGTCGAAGGCCTTTTCCGCGTCGAGAAGGGCTATAGCTGCGAGGACACTCAGCTCTATTCTGTTTATTACTGAGAAAACAGTTCGAAGGTTCAGGGCGGTCGACCGATGCGGTATAAAGCAGGATTGTACCGGTGAAAGTATTTGATCCAGGAGTAACGAAAGTCTGGTGGAGAGCATTTTGGCCAAGACTTTATTGTCAAAATCTATGATGGATATGGGGCGATAGGAGGCACAGTTAGTAGGTTCCTTACCAGGTTTTAGTAGGAGAGATATAGACGCCTCCCTCATGGAATGGGGGAGCACGCCTTCTTCAAGTGCTTCAGCGTATACTTCAAGTTGTTGCGGTGCTAAAGTTTCTTTGTACGTTTTGTAAAATACCCCTGATAGTCCGTCAAGGCCTGGCGCCTTTGTTTCCTCCAAGGCGTCTATTGCCTGGGTTATCTCCTCCACAGTGAAGGGTTCACCAAGTAACTGCGCCTGTTCAGTAGTAAGCCACACCATCGCCACCTCTTTCAGGTAGGCTAAATATTGCGTAGAGTCTTTGGAGAGTTTGGTTGCATACAAAGAACTATAGTAAGCGACCAGTTCCGCCAGTATGTCTGCTTTGTCAGTGGCTATGGAGTCGTCCACCCGCTGTATTGCTGTTATATGCCTGGCTCCACGAGGAGGCCGCAACAACCGTGCCAATGTCCTACCAGGGCATTCCCCCTCCCCATATTGGCATGCTGCTTGGTGCTTGCTCAATAAATGTACCTCCCTGTCTGCGGGTTCGTTAAATTCAAGGAGAAGGGCATTGCGTTGGTTGGAGATGTTTGGTGTAATTGGGGATGCATCCAAGCGCATCAAATCCGTCTCAATTTTGGCAAGGCTGTCCCGTATGGAGCGCATAATTCCCGCATGTTTAGAAATGCAGATACCGCCGACATACGCATTAAAGGTGTCCCATAGTGTTGCGTATTTGGCCACTGAACCTGTGTTCAGAGTGAAATATTCAGTGATTGCGTCTTGCAGTTCGGATTTAAATAAAGCGTCTAACAGAGCCGTAGCTGGGAAGGACCATTTCCGCTCCCAGCCGAGAGAGTGTGGAATGCTCAAGTGGAGGAGTACAGACGCGTGGTATGTTAGCGTTCTGGGTATCGTTTCTACATCTTTAGCCCATTGACAACCCAGGGCATCAGTGAGCCAGTAATCTATGCGTGTTTGGGTGGAGTGTGGCGCTGAGTGGAAGGCAAACCAAGACACAAAGGTTTAATCAGTATTTTCATCTGTTTAGATTATTGTGTTGGGAGACACCAGAATTAATTGCTAGCCTGAAGAAGGTGGTGTATTCTATCAAACCACCGAAACGCGTCACTTTGTTTTGAAAACGCACCCAAGCATCACTGGTTTATTACAATAGGGAATTGAATGGACACTCAGACCTGTTTCATGTAATGTCTAATCTCAAATGAAATACTGATTAAACCTTTGTGTCTTGGTTTGCCTAATAGAGTTACTTGGATCTACTGTTATTACAATTTTTGTTGTATTCTCCCATGAATTTTGAACATGTATTTTTAATAATATTGTTTTTTTATGTGTGTTTTTTTAAAAGGAAAAGAATTGATAACAATATATATATATTTTTTAATAATATTGAATAAGGATCCTGTCAATAAAGATATTTTGTATTACACTTTTCTGGTTTTCAAATCCATTGATGGTGATTAGAGTGCATGTGAGATTGGTGTGGTATATAGTGTGCTTACGAGAAACCCAAAGGGATTTTGTGTTTGACATATTGTCTGCTTTCGGTGTCCTATCCCTTTGGCAAGAAGGACCCCTCTCTTTAATTTTGGATCAATGACATCCCTACAAAGAACAACAACCCCCACCCCCCTCCCACACCTGGGCTCAAAGGGCCGGTGAATACCCTCCATCCCCACGTAGAGAAAAAAAGAAGAAGATACAAAAAAAACCAAGACAAACTAATCGGAGTCATCCGTAGGGGGCGGGCAACGCCGCGGACGTCCGACGCCCATTATTTTAACTAATTATTCTGCAGAGTAGAAAGAAGGAAACATGCATTTGCATACAGAACAGTCGCATTTCTTTTCTTATTCCCATTCAGGCATTAACCATCATGACAGTTGGGGGTGCTCAGGAGCATAGAGCCATCAGTCAGTGGTGAAGAGTTCGGCGCTTGCAGCCAACTGTCGGTCAGGGGAGGAGTGTCCAGCGGTCCGGGCCGGGCTGCTACGGGTTGTGCTTTGGTGCTGTTTGCAGAAAGTTAGTACATTCGCAGAGTTATCAAAGAACCGAGGTTTCTCGCCCACCATCACCCGCAACTTAGCCGGCATACTTCAGGTAACCCTGGGCGGAGTTCGCGGAGTTGCGTTACGTGAAACTCCGCGAAATGGAAAAAAAACTCTGCCGCGCTACGTGGAGCTCCGCAAGCGGCGGACTGCGATAGAAAAATGCTGTTTGCGGTGATTGTCAGTGCCGGATGCTTGTCCCCACTGTGCAAATCATCGTGAATGACACCATGCACAGCGCAAGTGGGCGCTGCTTTCCTTTCTGCCGCTCGAGCAGATTTTTACTCGAGCTGCAGCTTTCTCAACGCGAACGGGCAGTTTCTCAACGCGAGCGGTCGCAAGCATACGCGACCACTCGCAATGAGAAACCTGACCCCCCCACATTGAGAAATCTCGCCGGGAAGTTTATTTTCCACGCTCGCCAACTTGATGTTGACGATCGCAAACGAGGAACAATCTCACCGGGAGGTGGATTTTCCTCGCTCGGGCTCGCCAACATGACGTTCATGAACGCGAGCAAGGAAAAAAACTCTGCTCCACTACGTGGAGTGAAGTTTTTCAGAACTCCACGAGCTCCGCGTAACGCGGAGTGCGGAAAACTCCGCAAACTCCGCAAGCGGAGCGGAGTTCACCGCCCAGGCTTAACTTCAGGCCCAGTGTACGGAGCTGGCATTTCGCCTCTATAAATTTGTGACGAGCTTCTTGGACTACCACCGTGTGGTCTGGATAGAAAGAGAGTACAGCGCCCTGGTATTGTATAGGCGCATTTTCCCGGGCCAGGCAGAGGATCACGTTGCAGTCTCTATAATTGAGCAAGCAAGCGATTATGGGCCGCTGGGGGGGCACCTGGGGGGGACATGGGCCAAGAGATCAGTGTGCTCTCTCCACGATTAATGTTTTGGAGATATTGTCTGCCCCAAACAGTTCAGTTAGCATGGATTCTACAAATGGCTCGGGTGGCCCAATGTTTGTGGATTCCGCCAGTCCAAGAATGCGAATGTTGTTTCTCCGCGACCTAGCCTCTAGGTCTTCGTTCTTTATGGCGACATTCTTAAGCAGACGTTCCATTCATTCCAGCCGGCGTATTCTGTCTCTGGCCTGGTCCTCGTGGTTGGAGATGCGCTTTTTGGCCTCATCGAGTCTGGTGCTGTGCCGATTTAGGCGCTCCCCCATTCTGTCTAATCTGGTAGTCAGGAAGTCAAACCTTGAGTCAATTGCAAGGAACCCCACCTGGAGCTCCGCCATTATAGCTGCAGCGCCTAACATGGCTTGTGGCTATTCTTCTCTTTCTGATCCGTCCCCTCTGTCCAGACTGTCATCTGTATGCTCCGACGTGTCTTGTTTATCAAAATTCAGTTTGCCCTGCTTGGGGTCCCCACGACCCATGTCTGCGTTGTATGGCAAGCCTGCTAGTTGATGTTGTTCCGAGTCTATTGTCAGGGCGCCTTCAGCAAGCAGGGTGGTGCTGGGAATGGTGGTGTTTCACCAGCATAAGGTGTCTGCAGCAGTCCTTAACCAAGGTCTATCTCCCCGGTGGTTGTGCGAATTCGTTGCTAGTTGAAAATACGTATGCGCATTTAGCACCGTCCAGTGTGATTGACCTAGGGGGGGCTCAGGGAGATGGCGTTGTGGTGGGCGCAAAGGTACGGTGTTTAAGTCAGCCCAATCAGGCTGGTGTCCTAGGCCCCAGAGTCGTGACCGATCACCCATGAGCGTGTTCAATTGTGTGTTGTCTCTTGGGCCTACCTCCTCTGTCACCCAGTAGTGCCGCCTGGTCGATGGGGACCGTCTCCCTGGGTCTGGGCATCCCTGGTTGTCAACAGATTCGGCCTACTCCCACGGCCTAGTAAGCCCACCACCTGGAGCCACGCAATGCGAAGGGGAGCCCTCTCCCTGTGTAATGGGACAGTGGCCGCAGCCTTCACCTGTAGGAGTCTTTAGCACCAAGGGCGTGGGGGTTGTTGCACGCTGTGTAGTGTACTTCCATGAACTTCGTAGAGCAGGGGGAAGCTGCAAGGGTGTTGTTGGCCTCGCCAATGTAAGGAAATGGCGGCGCCTCCGGGCCATGTGGGTCTGCTCGCTGCGCTTTAGTTGCGTCTGTTGTCCCCGGGCTTCTACCAGTACTTCTGAGTTTAGCGGAGGGGTCCACAGAGCCATCCGTTAAGCCTCGGGAGGGGAGGAGTGGGTGGGGGGAGGGAAATGGCAGTGGCCTTGGGCTATGTGGGCCTTTCTGCCTGCAGCAATCACGCTAATCGGGCCCTGCGTGCCACGACCCAGCCCCCGCACTCACCCGGTCTCAGGCGCTGGTTGGCGTTTCCTCGGCTGGCCCGCTCTCTGTGATGCGTGCGCTTTTCTGTCCTCCTCCGGCCGGGCGGTTTGGGCAGGTGGGGGGGGAACCCAGCGGAGTACCGCAGCTCCAGCCTCAGGTTCACTCATGGACCCTGTCACCACGGGGCTTCCGAGGCGCGCTGGGCCTCCGCACGTCTCCGCCCTCGCCACCACGTCATTTTCATGCTCACGCGGGTATCCGCACTGGATTTTCTCGCCCCCAGCTCCACCACCGCGATGTTGTGCGTGGTTTCTGTGGCTGCTCCGGCGGTTACAGCAGCCGGATCATTCCGTTTCCTTCAGCTGAAGGGTATCGGGCGACGGAGCTTCAGTGACGTGCAGCCATATGGGTCGACGGCTTGGCCACCCCCCCCATCAATATACTTTAATAAACAACATGTGCATTAGAAATTCATTAGTACAACTCTTTTATATGTATTACTATGGTCTTGTGTATATACGTTTTCTTCATGTTTACGTTTTAAAGCATGCTTTTATGGTGCTTCTGCAGTACTTCTCTAATTTTAATGTGTCCCTTTGTCTAACGTGTGCAAAGTGTCTTTTAAGTTTTTCATCCTTTAGTTCACAAATATGTTGTGTATTATGATTTTTATAAATCATGCTGCATCACCACTCACACCACAGAGCCATGCCGTATACCACTACGAACATACTCAGTGCTTTGGGGCCTTTAGTGCACTGTGTTCATTACAATTGAAGGCTATCCCTGTGTCAGCACATTGTGCAGTCTAGCTGTGATGCATTAGCCTCCCTTTCTAGAGTGACTGGCACTACAGCACCACCCCCTCGGCAGACCACAACTGTGCCACATCACAAGGACCTTGTAAGTCCAGTCACATGTCCACCCTTTCCTGTGTGAAACTTGACAACAGAATCCCCTTTGCTGGAGTATGTGAGTGGCTATGGAGCAGAATGAGAAGAAGATGATGCTGTTACTGGCAGGTACCTTTTCAAGTACCTCCACGGCACGGGAGCTCGAGGGGTAGTTCTGCTCAAGAAGAGCACCTGGCAGGATTGGGCACAGTGCTAACATTTTTATGCAAAAGAGACCGTCACCCCTCCCTTACGACCACACACTCCTTCCCCACTTCTGCTAGCGATTTGCAGCAACACAGATTCTGCCTTGGAGGAGCAGATTCAGCTCGGAGAAAGGTGCGTAGAGTCCTGTGTGTGTCTTTAGGTTTTGGTTTTCTATCTGCCCTAGAGCAATGGTTTTGAGCCTTGGCAAGGGGCTTGCAGATAGTCCACAAAACGTTTTTTGGGGCTCAAGAGAACATTCCAAGTGACCACAAACCTCTTGAAAACATCTTTCAAAGACACTCTGTCCTGGAAATTCACAGATTCGCAGCCCACTAGAAGAGCCATGTAGAAGAAACGGCTCCTCAGTTTTTCCACGGCTTCCCCACTCAGGAGCATCTGAGAGACTTTCATCACTGCACCATGAGATAGGAAACTCCTCAGAATAGCTGCTTCGTTGTGGAGAGGCAGAGGGTGGAAAATCTGGAGTTGTAAAAAGGGAAATATCTTGGGCATACCTCTGCCTGAGAACATGCTGCTGAGGTTCATGTAGCCTTTTGCCACATAGTGCACCGCTTTTTATTCATTCACACGATCTGCTTAAAAGAAGGTAGGGAGACATGGCTCACTCTCACAGCAGCAAAAAAAGCAATCGCTGCTGCACCTCCCGTCAAGCGACCTCCTCCTACAATGCGAAGTAAGCAGATCATTTTCCATTTATTAAAGTTTTTAAAGGGATTTACGACCTTCTTGGTCCCAGCATCAGACACAGCATTCTAAACTTTCCACCTTTTCCATTATGTGACAGCACTGACATAAACAGAATGCATTTCAGTAGGCATTCCATGGAAAAGACATCAATTTCTAACAACTGAAAAAATAACGCATGGGTTTAAGGTTTTATACTACTTGCTCACCAGGGGTAGCTAGACATTTCCTAACGTTTAAACCCAATTTAAGAACAAGAGACTTAGAAATGACACACTTGGTCTGTCAAGCTAACCTTTTTTCGTCCCCCGAATTAAGCCTCTAGCAAGAAGTTCATGTGGGGTGCGGCCTTGT
This sequence comes from Calotriton arnoldi, assembly GCA_963921515.1. Classification (NCBI taxonomy): domain Eukaryota; kingdom Metazoa; phylum Chordata; class Amphibia; order Caudata; family Salamandridae; genus Calotriton; species Calotriton arnoldi. Next base: position 66,571 of record CAWUFW010006344.1, read on the forward strand.
AGCTAAATAGCTGCACTCTGAACCTGCGACCTTGGCTATAACTTGGGCTGCACCGTTTCAACCACAAAGCCTTGTAAAGTCACTTTATCTGCACATACATCGAATGAAAACAAATTTATGAAGTATGGGTATTTTGTTTAAAATGTATGGGAGTGCACCGTGGACCTAGCATAACACTGGGTTGTGGTTTCCCTTTTAAAGTCTGGATTTACAGAGATGGATGAGAAGTGTTCCCCTATATGAACAGCCTGAATGGTGTGCCAGAGCCAATGCAGATCGAGGATTGTACCTATGTGAGAGTTGTGTGAGAAGTGTGTCTATGTGACGGCAAGTGGAATGGCTTCCATTTATGAGTGCAGGGGAAATGATGAGTTCGGGGTGACAGTTGTGCCTGCGTGGATACAGGATAAGGGTTTTGCGTTGGTGGGGAGAGGAGTTGGCCTAACAGCTAGGGCAGTCGACCTCAAATCTGGGGAACCGGGTTCAAGTCTCGGCAAGGACGTGCAACTTCATATGATTCTGGGCAAATCACTTAATCTCCCGGGGGCAGATTTACAAGAAAGTGACTCAGTGCGGCACCGTAAGCACAGGGATGCAACATATTTACAACAAACAATATGTTGCATCTCTGTGCTTCCCCCTGCGGTGGCGCACAAACTGCTGCCATGCGCCGGCGCAGGCACCCTTGCACCATGGTGCAAGGATGCCTGCATCGTGGGGAGATTGTTTTTGTTCAGGAAGGGTTCCCTTCCTGCACAAAAACAATCTGAAATGCCATTTTTCAACTTTTATGTGTGCTGCATTAGCACACATAGAAGTTGAAAAATGACATTGTTTCAATGATTGTTTATGTGCAGGAAGGGACACCTTCCTGAACAAAAACAATCATTAGACGTGATTTCCTCTTTTTATGTGTGCTGCAGAATGCAGCAAGCAAAGAAAGAGGAAAAAAAAAACAAGGAGAAATGAATACATTTCACCTCGTTGCGCCTCCCTATGCCTCCCCTGGGGAGGCGTAGCATTCAGACGCATTTCCAGATTTACGATTTCTCGTAAATCTGGAAATGTGTCTGGTTCCATAGGTGTTGCGTGGGAACACCCACAGCAACACCCATGGAACACCCCTTTCACACAAAATGTTGCGTGTAAAGGGGCCATATTTAGGAGGGCAGGAAAAGTCACTCAGGGTGGCTTTTCCTGTCCTTGTAAATATGGGGCAGTGAAATGCGCCACCGGAGCGTCACAAAAAGTGACGCACCGGTGGCGTAAGGGGCTTGTAAATCTGCCTCCCGGTGCCTAACAAAAATGAATGTGTCCTCATGTAACGCAACTGGTGCTCATGTAAAGCACTCTGATACCTTCGGATCAAGTTTGTGCTATATAAAACTCTGTTAAAAAATTTTTTTAAAAACAAGGTGACATTTGTCCTTGCTTGAGTACATGGTGGAGGCTGAGTTTATTTGCATGGTGAGAGGATGTGCCTGTGCGAGTGCATTGTGACAGACTGTAAAAATGTAAGTCTGTTTTTATATAGCGCAGCTACTCACCCTTACGGGTCTCAAGGCCGTAGTGGAAATTAAGTGAGCTATTGCCCAGAGTCACATGGTGCTGAGCTGAGCTGCCGCCGGAGCCGGGGATTGAACCGTGAACCCTGTGCTCCGAAGTCAGCTGCCCTGGCCGCTGCACCACACCTCTCCACTGTGCCAGGGTAAGTACAGGGTGATACACATATATGTCTGTGTGACTGCAGTGTCAGTGGAATACTGGTGTGAATGCAGGGTGAGAGGTGACCTTGTCTGAGTGCAGGGTGCAGCCTATTAAAGCTAGACCTGCCAACGCTTCTTATGTCTGGCCTAGTGACAACTTAAGATCTATAGCCATCCTGCTTTTTTCTTTTCGCTACTTAGCTTCTTGTTTTTGTAATCCTTGTTTGTTTACACTATGAATTGAGGTTCCAGTAATTCAAAGTCAGTAGTACCCTTTCTTCGTGCCAATAGAAATATTGTGTCCTGTGAGATGTATTAAAATTAACAGGGGTTTTAATGCCTGTTCTAAATATACTTGTCTGCCAAGAATCACCCATATGTTCTGTTTTTTATTCTTTTTATTTTTGCAGCGTATGCCAGCCAAAAAAAATAATAATAATAATAACCATTGCACAAGGATATCATGGCCAGAACTATTGGCTGTGCCAATGCTCATTAAATCTGCTACTTGCAGGTGTTCTGTTCCTTATAGAGTTACTCTATGACCAACGTACATTACCTGCTCATGCTCTGAAAAGGTGGTCAGATATGGTGTGTGTGAGAAAATAATCTTTTTTGCCCTGTTCATCCCTATTTGTTTGACCGATACTGGTGGTAACAGACTCTGACTGTGCCCTGGACTCTGCTAACTAGACCCAGGGCCAGTGCCCTGATAAAAAGGTATATGGTACTTAGGTATAAATACAATTAAGAATGACAGACCCTGTAAGTCCAAAGTATGTAATAGGACAGGGGGGATTCAATCTACCTATAAGTCCCTGGTGCACTGGCGTAGCAAGGGGGGGGCGGAGGGGGCGGTACGCCCCGGGCGGCACGAGATTTGGGGGCGGCAGGTAAATTTATAGCCAGCACCCCCCCCCCCGCTCTTAGGCGCTCGGCGGCGGCAAAAGGCAGGGACCGCCACGGGCGGCAGAGTGCCTAGCTACGCCACTGCCCTGGTGTATAATAGGGCATGGGGGTTTAAAGGGCCAGTAGATTTCCTGCACTGGAGTCTGAACTACTGTGTTGCCTTCAGTCATTTTAAAAGGCAGAATTGCTTTCCAGACTGTCTTTAAAAGTAAATTACATGCAAACTCGACTTTAGTGTTATATGTACTACCAAAGTGGTAATCTACCTTATTTTTACATATAAGTCATCCCTAAGGTCTCCCCTATGTGCCCCATGGGTGGAGTGCCATGAAACTATCGGCAGGGACATTATAAAAGATGTTTATAAGCTCTGGTGAGGGAAAAACTGCCAATTTCATTTTCTGCCGTTGTAGATTATTAGCTCCATAGGTTAACATTGGAATATGCTATTTAATTATAAATATTGCTAGGAAGGGGCTAAAAATGTTGTTCAAGGACTTAAAAGATTAGCAATGATAAATCCAACAACTTGCCACAGTTGAATTTATGATAACTAGTGCAGAAAAGAAGTCATAAAACTTTCTTTTCTGTGAGCCAACATCCAGCCTTAAAGCCTTATCGCCTGATTGGTCAGCCTTAACAGGCTTAGCAGGCTCCTTTGATGAGGTGATAAGTGGTCGCTTAGAGCAGAGGTTATCTCATGGAGAGACTTCTGCAGCTGCACAGGATGGGTCAGAAAGGGGGCTGAGTAAATCAAACTGGGCTTCAAAGAGAGAGCTGGACAGTTAGGAATGCCAGGCCTACCACCCCCTCTTCCTGTAACCCAAGCCAGATGGCAGGTCAGGGAATGGAATTTGCAGGAGGTGCAGGGGAGTATTAATGCAAATGAGCTACGCTATCCCAGTGGGTTAGTTTAGCCAGCTTTTACTCCAAAGAAGAGAAAATCTCCATCGTGAATTTTAAAGTGCAATATTTTATAGGACAAGAATATGCCACACTTTGGAGGAAGCTGTCATGCTTTAGGGTTACAGCCAACACCTCTTTGGAAAGGGGTGCCCCCTGCTTGTCGCCACAGATCATTGAATAAATATGTGAGAGTTTCAGAGCAACTCAGTTCTAGTTCTAGTTCTGAATTTGAATGTTCTGCCTGAAACTACAAGAAGAAGGATTGCCCTGCTAGAAACCTTGTCTGCACCACACAGGACTGCTCCCTGAAGGACTGCTCCTGTTGCACACTTGGAACTAGAGTCCTGAGGACTTTGCCTTGCTTCAAGAAGGATTAAGGAGTGGACTCCCTGAAAGCAACAGGATTAACAGAGCTACCCTGCACCATCTCCCTCAAGAAGCCCCCAGCCTGAAGTGCATCCAGTGGACTTTTAAGGATTTGGCCAGGTGCATTGGGGGAACTGTAGTCTGAACTTCCAAGGACCATCTCAGAGCTTCTAGATCCTTGGAGGTGTGTTTTGAACACTTTGAACCCTCAAGAGGAGCTTCAGGCAGGAGTTCCAGAAGTTTGGAAAGGTTTGGAGGAACTTTTGGAAAAAGCGCCATAAGTGGCCCGGCCCAACATTGAGAGTCAAGCTGATTACCTTCAACCGCGACCCGGTCTGGATTTCCGGTTCATCCCACTGAAAGCTCCGGCGCTCCAGACTTCCAGGATTTGACTGAGCCCTCATGGAAAACCAGTCCGACAATGTTGCATTGAAATGGGCCAGCTGTAGGGGACCACTTGACATCAAGAGACAATCCTCCAGAAAATTTTCCAAGTCTGAAGGTAACTATTTCACCTGGGCCTTCCACTTAGTGTAGCCGACCAGGGCTCCATCAAGGTCGGCCTCAAACTTTGACTTTGTCCCGGTCAAGCGCGACCATATGTCCCAGGTTGGCGCTCTACTTTTTTAAGCACTATAAGGTGGTTAATCTTTAAAAACTCATATTTCCTGTTCCCTACATTGGATATTTGTCATTGGAAAGATACAAATATTTTCTATTTTTATAGAATGGTGTTGGATTTTTTATTGTGCATTGTGTCCTACTTATTTAATGTATTGGTGTATCTAAATGCTTTACATACCTGTCTCCTGAATTAAGACTGCTTGCTCGCAGCCAGCTACCCAGGGTCGAGCCAGGGGCTAATGTATTGCGACCTTGTATGGACCTTATTTTGCATGGGTGGCCTTATTGCTAGTGGTAGGTGCATACCTACCACTACCAATAACCCATCCTCCAACGGAGTGGAGTCATAATGGGGAGGCACTCCAGATGGTAATAGAGTTGTAGCAGACATGACACTCAACATGTTAGATTAAGGAGAAGCATGCGTACAATATAATTAAGGCAATGATGAACACAGTTATTGTATGACATCACAATACTTTGCTTTGAATTACATATATTGTCAATTTAAAGGGTGGATATCTTATGTGATTGCCATTAAATATCATACTTTTTAGTGCTGAATGCCAAAGTTGAGATTAGTACAGAGGTCTCAAAAATGGAAGGCGCACTATTGAGCCACTAGGCCTGCTCTCCTATGAGAATACTGTTGCAAGGACTGACTACATTCTCATAAACTGGGAAAGGTGTGGCGCATTGGCCAGAGCAGCTGACTCCGGAGTGCCGGGATTACGGTTCGATCGCTGGCAGCAGCTCAGCTAAGCATCATGTGACTCTGGGCAATAGCTCACTTAATCTTCCCGAAGGCACTCAGCGCCTTGAAACCTTCAGGGGTGATATGTTCGCGCTTTACAAGTAAGGATTGTTATTTTTATTATAATAACCTCAACACATTCCAATTATGTGAGGGGTATGGCCCCAAGCCCCCTCTTCATTTTAAAAATATAGCTCCCATGGGATTTGGTCCCTGAGGGCCTCTTTGAGGCTTGGAGAGGGAGTCAGCGCGCCCTTCTCCCCATTTTGAAACTATTAGAACATGGAAATGGGTCCCCTGGCCACCTTTAACAATGAAAGTATTGGCCCCATGGGGCGGCCTCAGGAAGGCCTGGAGAAAAGAGCCGCTGCATGCCCCCTCTCCCAAAAATCAAAAATATGCTGTACCCCGGACCCGGGCCCACTTTGTGGATTGACAAAAAAAAAGGCACAAACTGGATTCTCTGAAGATTTGTGGTGCTGATTAAAAAAATGCATCTATGATCCCCCCACCAGGCCTAGAGAGGAGCAGGGTATCCCTACCCGCTCCCGTTTGTTTATTTATTTTTTATTTTTTTACAAGACAGTTGGCTGAGTTTCCCCTGAGTCCTAAAATGGCTGCCACCACTTCTTTGCTGATGTGGTGGTAGCCAATCAGATCTTATGTTGAGTTTTGTTGTGTCTGTGGACTCTCCGTGGCGTGAAACATACAAAGGTTTTGAAACATCATTTTTTTAAAAATACTGAATGGATTTACACCAAATCACCAAAAGCACACTTCGTGGACCAGGATCTAGCTGCCTGCCAAATTTGTAAACCTGTTAGCTGGAATGCACTTACAAAGCTGCAGGGAATACACTTGCTTTGTGATACTATTAGCAAATTAGGAAAAATTTAGAAAAGTTGGATTTAAAACATTAACAACCCAATTGTGGTGACCCCATCTTAGCAGCTTGACTACTTGAATCTTTTGAAAATAATATTGCTTACCACCTTTGAAAGTTTGACAACAAACAACATGACTGATTGTGCTACATTGCCGGACAATCAGCACTGATGCCTGGCACCTAGAGGTGACCACCAAAATTACACCTTTTGAACTATACGTTGTGTGCTGTAATACATGTTTGTGTGTGTGTGTCACTCTCGCAGTGTGACTGTTTCTAAGTAATAAGAGCAACTGAGGTTCTTAGCAATGCATAGACAACTAAAAATGTATGAATGTTTTTGTGATTGTTAAGATACACACTTCTAGTCAGTCATCCATTCTTTATTGGGCTACGATTGAGCCAAAAGGACAAACAATACAATGCAATGTGATAATAAAAATGAATAATAATTAATACAAAAAGACTTTTATACAATGCTAAAATTACATAATTACAATACATTCCCATAATTTCTCCTGATCTTCCAAGATACCTGAATGAAATTTAAAACAGCTAAACATGTATACTCAGATGAAAGTTGCTGCATTAAAAGATATGCCTCCTTCTAGGAACGAATATTAAAATTGTTAAAAAGTGGCAATAAAAATGTTTCTGAGGAGATATGTACTTTGTGCAAATAGCAACATATGTAAAGTGCTCTGTGCTGAAACATTGTCACAAAGGCAGGCAAGCAGTGTTTCTTTTTGTAAGCAGGCAACAGGGTACGTCAAAAGAAAATGCAAAGTGTTCAACCTAAGCTGGGTTAGGTAAAACATTTACTGAGGATTTCTGACAATTAATAAATAAGGTTCTGTGGGGCCCAAAGTGAGATATTGCTTTTAAAAACATAGACTGGCACTCTATCCAGTCCTGGTGCTTTTCCTGAGAGTCTATTAATAGTGCTCCTTCTGTCTCCTGTACCTGTGTGGAGTGTGCAAATAACTCTAAACCTTCTATATAAATAGGGTGGGTCGTCAAACCCCCATCTTTCTCTGTATGTTTGGAAACAAAAACTTCTGTGAAATATTCAACCAACTTATATGCAGTAATTATTGCATCATCAGAGGAGTCCAAATAAGGGGGATTAAAATATGGTTCATTCACAGCACATCAAAATGCACCTGAATATTTAAATTTACCATCCATCTGTAAGTCATCCCAAGCCTTTTCTTTTTGTTCCCTCTTTCTAGCTTTCAAGGTCTGGACATAATTGGCTCTAGCTTCTCTAATTTCAGAAATCAGTTCTCTGAGTCCCCTTCAGAGCTTTAAAGAGTTGCTTATGAGCCTTTGAATCTAAACCATTCTTTCCTGGAATTATCCGTAAATTGGTTCTTGCTGGTTAACAAAGAATTTATAGACTCAGTAAGATGTTGAAAGGCACATATAATTTCATTGGGATCATTCAGGATTTAGACAAATCTGCAAGAGTTCTAAGTTATACTTACACACAGATTTGAAAACGTAGCTTGATCAATTTTTCCCATTTTAACACAACCCTTTGATTGTTTTTGTATTTTATTGACAAAGCCTTCCTTTGGTTACTCTTCCTATTGGCCAAAATATCAGCATATGAGGAAAAAAATGACCTTGTGACTTACTGGCAATTTTCATTACTCCGAATCAAGTGCTCCTAGTCCCAGTCATCACAATTGAAGCTTGCCCACAAACAGCCCCTTTCCACATTTGGCATTTAGATAGTCCTACTTCTATTTTGTACATCTCAATAAGGCACCTGCCTCCTGCTCGCAATTCCTGCATTTACAAGCTAAAGATTCAGCAGTGCTTCATACAGGAGGAAGGGTAAGGATGCAGACTCGGAGGCGGAGATTGTGATTTGGAGTAATGGAGATTACTGGTAAGTATTACGGATGGGGTGTGTGAAATTCCCATAATTTCCTTTGGCCTAATTATGAGAAAACTGTGTAAACTTTCACATAATTATGTGAAATTCAAATCTGTCACTTCTCCCTATATTTTAGTGCAAAATGCATACTTGCATTAATTTTTGGCGGAAGGATGCATTAAAATAAGAGCACTAAGAACATTTTCTTGCGCTGTGTTGTTTCTCTGCTTTCACAGTAAATCTTTAGTATGAATTACTGAATATTGCTCCGTTGCGGGTAACTTTTTACCAAGAACAACACATAATTACACAAAATGGCATACTGACATAATTTGAGGAATTTTGCATCACGCGAGTAATGTGTAATTTCCAAAATGACATGAATTATGCCACTGTAATGTACATATTACCTAAGCATAGTAATAAGTTTATTACCTCCTCATCGTTGCTCTTCATCCCAGTTCTCATAATTGAGGATATGAAAGAGCCTTCAAGGCACCAGTAACATTTTTGATAACCTTTTATTATTCTTGTTTTTATTCTGTAAATTATATCACTGCAGATTTTAACAGTCACGTAGCAAAATGAAATCACTTATCCTTATCTAACTTTAATCTATAGTGTGTTACTAAAGAGTTAGCTGTGACAAGTGGCTGTCCTACAAAACAGCTAGGAAACTCTAGCTGATTTGGCCTAAGAGGTGGATACTGAGCTGGTAGAACAGCCCTGTGATTTCTCTTGGACCACACACAATGTTTTACCCACCTACTAAAGGTCACTGTGGTCACCTCTTCCCCTTATTCGTGGTAACATAATTCCCAAACAAAGCATTAAAAGGTCAAAACTCTTTAGTTCTCTTTAACCTTCTCACCCATTTAGTGCTCTTTATTTTATTTTAAACTTGGGCTGCTCAGGATAAGCTTCCCGAGCAGTCTGGGTGTTTTTTTCCTTCATTGCTGCAATGGCAATCAGTGCACAGGGCATGTGGTGTCATTACAGCAAAGTGAAAGTACACAAGCCGATGGGCTCATTTTAATTTCACTGCATCAGTGCTCAGGAGGCATATCTCAACCCCGAGCACTGATTGCTTTGGGAGTGGTAGAGTTGGAAAGGGGAGAATCTCCCATTTCCAATTATATCTCTGCCCAGTGGATCCCTGCTTGGGGATTGCCACAGGAGAGCAATCCCCAAGCAGGGATCCACCCACTAGGTCCCAGAGAAATGGGGGAAAAGCCCCTTAAGTAAGGGCTTGTGCTCCTGTTACCATCCCCAATAATTTCTGTCTTTCTGCCCCCCTGGGGGGTGAATGGGGGTGATTATCCCCAATCTGCCCCTGGGGGACAAATAGCCCACAAGACACCAGAGAAAAACAAAAACAAAAATTAGGTGGGCATGGCCATGCCCCCACCAGAACAACTGCAGGATCAGTCTTTCTGCCCCCCTGGGGGGGTGGGCAATGGGAATGATTGCCACCAATCTGTCACCCTGGGGGGGGGCAGAAAGCCCATTAGACACCAGGGAATGTATAGACAAAAAATGTATAGGGGCGGAGGCTGCCCACCAAGGGCATGGGGCTACCCACCATGGGCATGGCCATGCCCCCGCCCCAAAAAGGTGCCCAAGACAGGAATGGATCAAACCACGGTAAATGGGAGTCCTTGTGCAGGGTACAGTGATTGACCTCTTTTTGATCTGTTCCTGTAGTGGATACTAAGCCCAGCTACAAATGTGGTGCAGCATTTTTATCGGCACAAGTAAGATAAGACTGGGAGATAGGAATTTTGTGAATTCCTGTTTATTCTAAAAGTTTCTATCTCAGAAATGTAAGGAAAATGCATTCTTTCCAGCAAAGTTTCAGGTTTGAAGTGCATTGTGGGTGAGAAAACCTCATGGGATCAATGCAAGGCAAACCACCCTGAAACACCCCTGGTTTCATAAATGTCTGTGGTGCATAGGTTTGCATGAGTGGCGCCACAGCAAGACTCCAAATACTGCTATTGCTTATCTATCATTGTAGCACTTTAGGGGCCTTTTGTGTCGTGGTCTCTTGGCTTACTCACACAAGTGTGGTGCCGTTCTTATTGGGGGTCATGTAGGAACTCAGAGTGATAGGACATTTGTGGATACTCACAGATTCCAGAACTTTCTGTCAAAGACATGAGACGAAAATGTGTGTTTTTACCAAAGTTTGACATTTGCAAGGACTTTTGGGTAAAATTACCTAGTGAGAGACACGCAAGTCACACGCCCCTGGACTCCCTTAGCTGTCTAGTTAAAAAAATGTGCAAGCTTTCTAAGTTTCCCTAAGTGCCAGCTGAGCTATGGCACAAATCCACAGCTACCCACTTTGTAAAAAGAGGGTCAGTTTTGAGCGGAAAAATGAGATGTGCCCATGTTGTGTTTTGTGCCGTTTCCTGCTGCTGGCACTAGGCCTACCCACACAAGTGAGGTACCATTTTTATCAGAAGACGTGGGGAAATGCTGGATGTAAGGAAGTTTGTGGCTTTTCCACAGATTCCAGAACTTTCTATCACAGCAATATGAGGAAAATGTGTTTTTAGTCAAAGTTTGAGGTTTGCAAGGGATTCCTGGTGAGAGCCACACAAGTCACCCCAACCTAAATTTCCCCAGGTGTCTAGTTTTGAGAAAATGTGCACGTTTCCTAGGTTTCCATAGGTGCTGGCTGAGCTATGCTGCAAAATCCACAGGTACCCACTTTACAAAAAAGGGTGAATTTTCAGTTGAAAAGTATGATATTTTCATGCTGCTTTTTGGGTCATTTCCTGTCTCCGGCACTAGGCCTACTCACACAAGTTTGCGCTTCTCGTATGGGCTGCACGGAATCCAGCTCCGTGTTTTTGCGTTGACCGCGACCGTGAGAAGGGCGCCTCAAGCCTCACAGCTCCCGGCGCCGGCGCTGATACTGTCGACATTTGCCTCGGTTTTGACCCCCCAGCTTCCATGAGTGGGCGGCGGGGGGGCTGAGCGAGTTGAGGTAGATTGCGGCCGTGGCCCTCCTGGTCTGGAACTGGAGCTGTAGCAGTTGTGCCTCCTTCGGCACCTTGTAACTTGACCCGCAAATGTTCACCAGTGACTGCATCTCCACACATAGATCATGGGAGAGCAGAGAGCAGAGAGTATATGAGCACAGCAGAGAAAGCGCTCCGGTCGGGCAGCGCTTGGGGGGTGCCTGGAGGCTCAGTTGAGTTCAAAAAATCCAGCAACCAGCGACCAGTGAGTGGCAGTGAGTGGTCAGCGAGCCAGTGACTAGTGACCAGTGAGTGGCGGTGAGTGGCGAGTCTGGGTGAGTTTGGGCGTTTTTTGCCACCCCCCGTTTCGTCCCCTGAGCTGACATTGTGCTGGCATTGAGTGGCCATAACAGTTTAAAGCCCGTTGCCCACAGCCCACAGCCCACAGCATACAGCCACAGCATATAGCCTACAGCCTACAGCCAACAGCCGACAGCACGCAGTACCAGTGGCAGTGGTTCCTGAGGGGTACAGGTGCGCAGGTGCCATCAAACCACTGTACGGGGAGTGTGGGGGAGTGTATGGCCCAGTAGCATACGGAGGCCCCGCAAAAAAGAAGGAGGCTAGTACAGCTATACAGGCCACACACCCCTTTAAGAGACAGTGCAAAGAGCAAAGAACCCAAAGAGCATAACCGTGAACAGGCGTTTGGCCGGGCTTGGCTGGGTTTGGTTGCCTGAAGTGGTGTCAAAAAAATAAAAAGCGCAGGTAGCTTCAAATTTGGGTGAAATATTCTGACAAATAACCTGTACCTTCAGGGAGGAAAACGACTATTGCAATCGCCGCCATACAGCTTAATATTGGGTATAAAGAAGAAAAACAAACGGAAACAAAAGGAAAAAATGAGGTCAGGGAGACCCAGAAAGCAACTTGCACAAAAAACATCAAAACAAGGTACCAAGAAATCCAAGGAGATAGATGAATCTCCCCAAAAAAAAATCAGTTCAAGAAAAGACAAGCCCATTAATTCCTCTACGGTATTCTATATTTGGAAAATCGACCCCTAACAGGAAGTTCATGTTTCTAAAAGATCCAACGACAGCTATCTTTTCAGAAACAGGGCAACTAGAGGGTCTTCCGAACCCATTGACACCACAAAAACTCTTAACAATAAAGTCTAATAGCACGGAGAATAATAGCACACAGGAGGACAGCAAAATCAAAGAAAATGCCATCGCTGACGATCAGCCAAATAGCAGCCGGTTAGTGATACAGGCACAAGTCCATGCTTCTGACTATCCACACTCAACACCAAAATCAGTATTGAATGTAGGTTCATTTAAACAAATGTCAGAAGAAATACATTTGGAAACATCAGAAAACCCTCCATCTCCAAATACCCAGCATAACAACTCATGGCTGCGCTCAATATCACTATCAAGCAATACTGACCTTCTTCAGGCGTTGGAAGCTAAAACTCTTAATCAATCTGAGAACGAAAAGAGTAAAGAAACAAGCAAAAAGGAAAAAGAACACTCGCAGCCAATAATTGAAATATCAAGTACATTGGAACAGCCCATTCAAATTCAGAGCCAAATGAGCCATAATGAGAAGAGAAACGACCAAGATCTGACATCACAGTTGCAAACTAGCTCCATTGAAATAAGTTTTTCACAGAACAATATAATAACAGCAGATAAAGCAAAGGAACAAGATAGAAGTGGAGGAGGGCCCGCACCAGAAACAAAAGAGGGGAACCATCAGACAGCATACACATCGCTGTTAAAAGTGCTAGAAACCACAATAGCAGTACTCAATATGCAATCGGATAAGTTAGACACACAGATTGATCTGATGAATATAATAGCCTCATATATCGTAGGAATCAATACGAAATTGGAAACATTGGCGGACTTAATAATCAAGGAGCGAGAAACAAACACAGTAGCAGGCAAAGATTGTGTATGTGGTCCAATAATCGATAAGCTGAGTAATGTGCCAGCAATCCTAACAAACATCTTAAAGGAAAGGCAAAAGACTGGCGATTGTTGGACAAAAAGTACAAATCTTGCAAGCAAGTCACCAAAGTCAAATCAACAAACTTCCTTTGCTGGTCAATTAAATGCATTGATTACATCAGATTCGTTAATGACCTAGAATAGAGGGTCAGGTTTCAAACACAACAACAGTGAGCACGGGAAAGAACCACCAAAGGTTTTGCTCACAACTGACCGACTAAAGATCATTAATGAAGGGACAAGGATGGAAGATAAAGATATTGGCCAAGTAAATCATCCTCTGACCTTACTAGATGGCCAAGGCAATACAGAAACATGCTTGCAAACCAAGAGACAGAGGAAACGAGCAAGGAAATCTAGAAAGAACAATCAGAATACAACAAAAGACACTAACACCAGTAGGAGATGGTTTCATATCTTTGAAACTAAAAAACCACAAACAAGTCTAGAAACGCAAAATACGCATATGGAACAGATGACTATAGTTGAGGAAGAGCAAAAGCAAGGTCACCTCACCTCGTCGACTTCATTAAGTCACAGTCTACAAACAGACAAATCAATTGATATGATACAGACAAACCAAGAATCATTGCAAATACAAACAGCATCTATTGACAACAAACCATTGGAAGCAAAAATAAGAAAGCTTCAGCCACAACACAATTATGAACCGGGAATAAAACAGAAAACTCGACGCACAAGTCAAGAGGAACATAAAGACAGAATAATGGTAAATCAAGTAACGCAGGAAGTTGTCAGTGCAACCACAGATGACATCAACGCAGAAAACAAAGGAAGACAGAAGCAAATAAAATGCGCATCGGATCTGACTGTCGCAAAACGACCATTTGATGTTAGGAATAATACAGTACAAACAAAGGGCAGCCTTGAGATGGAGCAAAGAAGCCCACCAAAAGAAGATGCACAGAAGGAAAAGTTCACAATAAAAATAAATATGCAAGTAGGTGGTAGAGCTGGGATTAATCACAGAGAGGTATTACAACACTCAACCCCTACAGCAATAACACCGGACAAAAATCAAGAAAACACTTGGAATAAGCAGATTATATTAATACCTCACTACATCTCTCAGGGGCCACAAGACCTCCTCAATAGAGGAAATATACTGAGACTAACAGCCGAAATCCCTACTTTAAAGCATCTGACCACCACAGACCTATTGTCAATTCAATTCATTCCTCAAGAAGAAAATAGCTCGAGGAAAAAACACTATCGACTTGGAAAAACGAGGAAATAGTGTCTTTAATAATGAATGCCAGTCAAGAGTTCGAAGGATGGGGCATTACAATGGCAAGACCAATGAAACCACGCTATCCCTCACCTTTACTAAATGCACCAAGGAGACCTAATATAGATGAACACAACATCCCAGTGTATTCAGTATTACAAAATGCAAGGGGAAAAACAAGCATTTCTGAAAAAATTAGGAATAGACAAACTTCACAACAAGACACCAATAATTGGAGCTGGATGGCTTCAGCTCTAAATGGCCAGAAAATAGAATGACTTGCCACAAAGGGAAAAAGCACCAACTATAACAGCATAAAGCTCCTATCCTGGAATATCACCGGTGCAAAAAGAGAACTACAGGATGACACTTCTCCCACATACTGGGAGAATTATGATATCATCGCACTTCAAGAAACATGGCTGACAGAGTGCAAGGAAGTGGCCAACTACACACAACATTATGTAATGGCAACTAGAACACACAAATATGGAAGGCCAAAGGGTGGCCTAGCAGTATATATATCAACTGCACTAAATATTAAAACTGAACAGCTACCTAGTACGACATCAGACTTACAAGTAATTAAAATGGACCAAAGGCTTAAAAACCTGACAACAACAGTCATACTAATTAATGTCTACTTGCACCCGAATGCTAGAAAAAAAGAGTCACAGTGTGAAAAACTTCTGTCGATAATCACTTCAATCAGATTTGAAAACCCAGCTTGGGAGATAATAATAACTGGTGATTTTAATTCATACTTAATTTATACACCAGATGAAGATGAGCAATTAACAGCGGCTAATGAGCTATGGTCAGTTCCCTTACAATCATCCTCGACAACAAAAAGACATGATTTGAATGGGCAAAAGCTGGTTTTAGCCTTGGAACATCTTGGCTTGCGAGTATTAAATGGTAGAACAAAAGACGACACGCCTCCGCGATGGACTTATCAGGGTGCACACACCCAGTCAATATTAGACTATACAATCCTAACGCTTCCATTGCTGGCCCGTGTGGGTAAATATACTATCAAGTACTCAACCCGGAGTGACCATTCATATCAGGTACTTGAATTAGAAATAAGCTACCCAAAACATCGACCAGCTCCCATTGAGACGGGCCATCTGACTACAACTAATTTGAAACGTATTCGATGGTCAGCAGAAACACTGCCAGAATTAACATTGTTAGCAAAAAAAAAAATTGAAACAAAGATCACTCATGGTAGCATCTCAGTAGTGAATTGGTCCATTTTCACCAACAAATTATTAATTCAAGCACCTAAAATTAATTATGCTCAGAAAACAAGGTATAAGCACATTATAAATATTTCAAGTAAAGCCTATTTGCTTAGAAAAGAACTGAGAAAGGCGGTCAGGAAAAACAAGACACCGAAAGTCCCAAATCACGCCTGGGAGAATATAAAGAATATTAGGAAGCGGTATAAAAAGCAAATCTGGAAGGACCAGAAAGCACAACAGGAGATATTCTGGACAAAGTTACTTTCCTGTGCTAAACAAACAAACAACAGGCTCTTCTGGGAACTAGTAAATGGTACAACAAGACCAAAAGAAGTAATAAATAATGCCTCTGTAACAGAGACTGGATGGGCAGTACATTTAAGTAAGATATTTGAAGACCTTACACCATTCCCTAAAAGCGAAACGGACAACATCAATAAATCTCTGGAGCCTAAACTCTCAGGGAAGATTTCAACCGGACCACAAGACCTCAGCACCATCCTAGCTCTACCATTAGCCCCGGCCAGTCAACACTACACAGTAGAAGACATATCCAGAATAATAAAACGGGGACGCAACAATGGGGCTCCTGGCCCAAATGGCATCCCGCAGGCCATCTTTAGGAGTGATCCCGATTATTGGGCAACACCGTTGGCGGGCCTTTATAATGAGATCAGTATAACAAATACCCTTCCCCCGAGCTGGAAAGGGTCAATCATCAACCCGATCTTCAAGGGAGGTGACAGGTCGGACCCGGCAAACTACAGGCTAATTGCACTAATTGATGTTGAAGCCAAATACTATGCATCATTAATCCTGGAGGACTTGGTAGAATGGTCCAACACAAATGGGCTGATTCCATTCAACCAAACAGGATTTCGCAAAGGATGTGGCACAACAACAAATATCTTAGCCCTTGCCACAATTGCGGATAAGTGCAAACGCCTGCAAAGAAAACTTCAACTATGTTTCATAGACTTTAAAGCTGCGTTCGACCGTGTGAATCGTGGTCTGTTATGGAGTAAATTACAGAAATTGGGTCTCCCGGAAACAATACTATGACCCATAATACAATTGTACACATGCACGTGGGTCCGTGTGAAAATAGCAAATGGCACAAAATTGTCCAGGAAGATACAAACAGAGATCGGATTAAAACAAGGCTGTGTATTAGCCCCCCATTTATTCAATCTATTTATGGCAGATCTCTCACCATGATTGGACCAGGCAAAAACACATCCTCCGCGCCTGGCTTCACTGCCCATAACGCATCTTTCGTATGCAGACGACATAGTCCTGCTTAGTCTAACCAGAATAGGCCTACAGAGAGCACTTAATGAGCTACTAATGTTTGCCAAGACTAACGCCCTGGAAATTAACATCACAAAAACAAAAACTATGTCAATCACGAATTGCCCGCGACATCAATATCAATTCAAGCTGGGAGAAACGAGCCTTGGAATAGTAAGTACATATAAATACCTGGGGGTATATATAGACAATCGATTAAATTTTCAATTTCAGAAACAATATCTGGAAAAAAAAGGAAATGGCCTTATTTATGCATTCTGTGTCCTTGCAAAAAAATTACAGGGTCCTTCCTTTAAGCCGCTAACAGCAGTGATGGCCGCGAAACTACTACCTACAGTAACTTATGCAAGCATAGCATTAAATGGCAAGGACGCGAAACTCCTAGACTCGCTGCAAACAAAGACGTATAAAAAAGTCTTTAGTCTACCTCAGAACGCATCCCCGGCTCAGGTCCGACTGGAATTCGGCCTTATCCAACAGGAGATAGGGAGAAAATATGCCGCTATTAAAACCTGGTACAAACTTTGCCAGAACCGATCCAATATTCTAAATGATGCCCTGTGGCGTGCCCAGGAAGACGATCCAAGCTCAAGTTACGGCAAATTCCTGAAAACTGCACTGAAGGAAACCAACAAAACTGAACTTTGGGCTCAGAACCCCTCCTTCCGCAGAATGACAAACAAAGCGGCTAAGCTACAATCATCATTAGAAGACAAACACACTTTAGCCAAAAGATCCCATGCTTGGATGGTTCTCCAATCCTATACATCACAACGACCGGCGGAATACCTCAGTACAACATATTCGCCTCACTTGAAACGAAAGTTAATGGCGATTAGATTTGGGGTATTACCAAGTTTGGCCGATCAACCTGCATGGAAGTATAAAGGCGTCAAAACATGTAGCTTATGTGGTGCAGCATGTCACGATTTAATTCATCTCATCTGTGTCTGCCCCATTTTAAAATCGAACCGAGTATTGCTTCTAAAAAAGCTTTTAATGATAGGGGCATTCGAACTTGCAGATCGGCCATCATCAAAGGACTTGGTACAACAGACCCTCAGTTGACCTGTAAGATGATGAACATTTTATTACTTTATGAGAAAACCAAATGACCGAAGGAATCAGACACTTCCAATCCAGTAATGTCTAGCAACCCCATTGAAATTTTAAAATGCTAAATGGTTTTAATGTCCGTCAACAATTCTATGATATAGAATCATGTTTTGCTTTTAATAGTTAACATGATAAGGATACCGTTTTTAGGTTTTAGGATAAAAATAAGTAACATGTTCTTTTATTATATTATAAATCATTTTTACGTTTGTAATTTGTTGAACCTCGACTCCTATCATGACATTGTTATGGTTTTTACTAACTTAAACAATAAAGTGTTGATTGATTGATTACTCACACAAGTGAGGTACCATTTTTATCAGGAGACTTGGGGAAATGCTGGGAGGAAAGAAGATTGTGGCTTCCTGCAGATTCCAGAACTTTCGATCATAGAAATGTGAGGAAAATGTGTTTTTTAGTCAAAGTTTGAGGTTTGAAAGGGATTCTTGGTAAAAAAGCCTGGTGAGAGCCATGCACTTCACCCCATCCTAGATTACACAAGGTGTCTAGTTTGTTAACAAACATGTGCAAATTTACTGCGTTACCCTAGGTGCCGGCTAAGCTATGGCACAAAATGCACAGCTACTCACTTTTCAATGAAAGGGTTAGTTTTGGGTGTGAAAATGTTACATGTCCATATTGGGTTTTGGACTGTTTCCTATTGTGGGCTCTAGGCCTACCCACACAAGTGAGGTACCATTTCTATTGGGAGACTTGGGAGAATGCTGGATTGAAGGATGTTTGTGAGTCCCCGCAGAATCCAGGACTTTCCATCACAGAAATGTGATAAAAATATGTTTTTTAGACAAAGTTTGAGTTTTGGAAGGGATTCTGGGCAAAATAAACGTGGTGAGAGCCATGCACGTCACCCCACCCTTGATTCCCTCAGATGTCTAGTTTTAAAAAATGTTCAGGTTTGCTATGTTTCTCTTCGGTGTGTGCTGAGCTAGAGCCCAAAATCCACACCTACCCACAATGGAAACAAACTGTCCGTTTTCAGTGGAAAAGTTTGATGTGTCCATGTTACATTTTGGCCAGTTACCTGTCACGGGCACTAGATCTACCCACAAAAGTGAGGTACCATTTTTATTGGAAGACATGTGGGAGCATAGAATACTAGAACATTTGTTATTTCCAATTGGATTATGCTACATTTGAGCCTTCCAAATGTAAGCCAGTGTGTAAGAAAGAAGTTTTGAAAAATACCCTCTAAATCATATGCTAGTACAGGTACCCACAAATTTAGAGATGTACAAATAACCACTGTTCATAAACTCCATATCTTGTTCCCATTTCAGAATTACAGAGGTTTCCTTGATGCCCATTATTCACTTTAAATATTTCACCACATGAATTGGTCTACACTCAGTACACAAAGAAAAAACATGGTATGATACATCTCAGTTGGATACCTTGGGTTGTTGGAGAACACACAAACGCTATATATTCCCACAAACCAGAAGGGTCTAGCAGATGTAATGGTATATTGGTTTTGTAAATCAGCCATCATGACAAAACGTTACAGATGAAAACAATACAAATGGTCATTATTTTCCTCCTCATTTTCAATATTTTTTTATTTCAACATGTAGTTTCCTTGGGAAAACCTTGAGGGATCTTCTCATATGACCCCTTGCTGAATTCAGAATTATATCTACTTTTCTAACATATATAGTTTTCCTGGCTCACCCATGGGTTTCACACAGGTTTCCATTACAAATTGGAAGTAGGTTGAGAGGATGAAAAAATAGGACAAATGGGCTACCTCTTTGAAAAATGCCACAACTGTTTTAAAAAATAACTTTTACCGTTGCATGTTCCTGAAAGCTGGGCAGATGGTGACTTTAGAACAGCAAAAGCATCATTGATGCCATTGTTAGGAAAAAAATAGGCCCTTTTATCCAGAGCACGTTTTTTCCTATTTGTCCCAAGAAACTCAAAATTTGGCTATATAATCCATTTTTTCTCAATCACTTCCAGGAAAATCCTCAAACTGTAGGCATCATTAGATTCATTAGTATGTTTGAAAAAAAGAATGCAAATATGGCGTGGAAAGCTTATGTGAAAAAAATGTTATTGAGCCCTACGAGCAAATTACCTCAAATAGCCAAAAATAGGGCTCAGCACTGGAGGAGGAAACACCCAGCAGTTAAAGGGTTAAATCAATCAATAATTACCTTTTAATGTCTAATTATTCAGGTACATCCTTTGCTGAAACATTTTTGATCACTGGTAGGTTAATGTCCTGTAAGCAATGAAATTGCTTTTGTACTTAAGGCCTAAACTTAGGATCAGATCTCAAAACTGTCCTATCTGTCAAATTTGCTTCATCTAACCAGCACTGCAGATGGGCTCTCATATTCCCTGATACAGGATAAGTCTATTGTACTCCTGTCCCAATGGTGACTAATGAACCAACATGTGATACACTATTGGTTTCAGGTGGTGACATGCCCAAGGGACCACTGATGTGGTTGCCAACATTAGTCCATCAATCCTCAACCGAAGTCTGGCTGTCAACATCTGCAAAGACAATATTTCTGACAAGTGAATTTGCAAGGACTGAATTCTGTTCTCTGGAGAGAACGCCTTCCCTTTCTGGGACTCTATGACTTCCCCAATGAATGTCTTATTCTGCTTCTGTGATAATTTATGATGAATCCCAACGTTCATCATACTGGACCTGAATCAGATATAAGACTATCATCCAAGTACTGAAGCAGTTGAACTCTTAAGTGCAAGAAGGCCCCATCTGCTGCTAATACCATTATAAAAACTCTTGGCGATGATGCCAGACTAAAGGGAGTGCCTTGAACTGAAAATGGGGCTCCTGTATCGCAAACCTGAGATATTGTTGACTATCTTCCTTTATCTGAAGTATACAAAAAAGTTATGGATGGAACGCTTAAATTAATCTGAGCCACTTGTAATTACTCAGGCCGCAATCCAGTCCATCATTATTATTATCCCCATGCCACCTCAGTTTGGACCAAGTTGATATGCAAATCAGTCTTGATCCTCCTCCAATTGGAACAGTTCATCCAAAACTCCCAAGCCAGGTCCTCCCTGAACCAGAACACAAGCAATCCAGGGCTGGTTTCAACCTAGTTATGGGTGCATCTTGCAAATCTATGGTTGTCAGAAAGTCTTTCTATGACAACATTTGCATTGGTTTGTACCAGACAAACCTGTTGAGCCACTTCAGTTCCAGTGCAGAAATATTATCAAATACAACTCCTACTCTCTTTACCAAGCTGCTACTTGGACTGTAGCACCCTTCTGCAAAAAGAATTAAGCACCCAAATCCATGGCTTACCTTTTAGCTGGGTCGACGGGTATCTGAGTAGTTCATAAGTGACACTGGAGGATGACTTAAAATTTCTATAGAATAGCTATTTCCTATGATATCCAATACCCAATGAACTGTCACCATGTGAGCCCTTTGTGCATCCTATTTCATCAGACCAGCCCCCACTAACCTGTCTGAATATTCAGGATTTATTGACTTGTTGAGGCCAGACATTGTTAAGAAATTGAAGAAGAGGACTGTCACGGTGCCAGGTATCCTCAGGATCAGATCGATGCTAGTATGGTCCACCTCCTGATATCCCCAGTATCTGAGTGGAAAGATACAGACACTAGAGGTGATCAAGCGGGGGAAGGTAGGGAAGGGAACAGCGGGGAAGGAGACCTGAAAGAGAGAATGCAGTCAATACAATGTAAACCAATGACTTGTATTTCTCAGCGTAGCTGCTAATTCTTTATGTAATCAACATAATAGAGATACCTGAAAATAAAATAGGATGTGGCTTTTCTGGTTCAACAAGTGGAGGTAAGGATTCTTTCTCCACGTTATATTTGTCCACTAATACCCAAATACAAAAGAGAAAACACTTGGTTAAATCCACACAAGGCTGGAGGTGTTACTGCACTGCATACGGAAGACTATCAATAATCAGAGAGGGAGTAACACACTCTAAAATATCCACTAAGTGTGGATGGCAATCTTAACAGGGGCGGAGAGACAGTGCAGTCCTAGACTTCTCGAACAACCCCTGCTGCAAAACAAGACAGAGAGAAAATACAAAAGAAATCTGGCAACATCCAATCCATCAAAAGGCAATCATCCGATTCTTGTTAATTGGGCACAACATCAGCTGATAGTCTTGCCCTTGAAATGCGATAAACAGCACCTTATTCCTATGATGCATGGTAAATGAATCCCCAATCCAGGAGAACCAGTCACTTCAGCGGGTAAAAATGGACCGCTGCAATTCGTTATCCAGATAACCCAGAGTAAATGTAGCCTCCCTTGTTTCACTCGGCATGAGCCACGGAATTGTGAGCCCGCCAACACGAGTGAATAGGAGTCTGAATGCAATCTTTACACTCGGTTTGAGCCTCAGGAATATCCGGCTCAATTCCATGAGTGAAAGCAGCCAGCTGTCAAGGAAAGCTCCTCCAATACGTCTTGGAGAGGCAAAAGCGTAATGCGCTCGCTCAAATGTATGGAGCAGCGTTATACCAATTACATCTCCATACGAAATACAGCACGCCGCTGTAACAACAGTGAATTTGGTGCATCTAGCACCCCTTACCGGACCTGTCACCGCCTGAACGAAGATCCGTATCCAAGAATAAACGGCACCGGCTCAGAGTCCGGAAGCCGTTTAAGCTAACTTCCCCGCAACGTCTTTGCGTGCACGCTTCCGTGCTGCAAGGATTGCTGGGAATTGTAGTTCATCGTTGTGGGACTTGGCCCTTTTGGCTAAAGTTCCCTAAACTTTTTGCTTTTCCCCTAGACCTTTTTTCTGACATTGTTTTGCCAACTTAGATGCTTTGGACACTTTGCCACTGCTAAACAGTGTCAAAGTGCAAGTGCTCCCTGTATAAAGTGTAATGGTAATTGGTTGACCATGATTGGTATGTTTGCCTTACTAGTAAAGTCCCTAGTAAAGTGCACTATGTGTGCCAGGGCTGGTAATGCAAATGCTACTAGTGGGCCTGCAGCACTATTTGTGCCAATCACACAAGTAGCTTTGAAAAGGAAACTCAGGCCTGCCATTTCAGTGACTGCGCGCAGTTTGTTAAACTGCCATGTTATTCTGACAAGTGCACCCACTTGCCAGACCTTACCCTTCCCTTTCTATGCACATCAGACACCCCTATGGTAGGTCCAAGGTACCCCCTGGGCAGGTTACAGTGTATGTGAAAGGTAGGACATGTACTAAGGTGTGTACCATGTCCTGACAGTGAAATAATCTCCATTTCGTTTTTCACTGTTGAAAGGCCATCTTGCCCATAGGACAGAATGGGGAGGCTGTGTAATATGTTTTCCAGCCTATCTTCCCAAAGGCTTAAGATGGAGAGGTGACGTTTAGTATGCCTGAACTCACAGTGTAATAACACATCTTTTTATGAAGGTGGTTTTTGCATTTTGTATTTAGAAGCCACCCTTTTAGAAGTGGCTGGGTTTTTGTGCTCTAACTTTCCTGTGTGTCTCTGCCTGGTTGTGGATTGACTGTCTGGATTTCAAAGTGATAGGATCTGGGGAATGTCTTGACCCAGGGGAGGAGGTGAGACAGCAACAGGCTGACCTGCATCTGGAGTGTAGGGGGATGAGTAGCCCCTAGAGGTGAAGAGGGCTGGGCTGCAGCCATAAACCAATGGCTCCGGCCCCTGCTGAGTGATTGAGGGTCCAGACCCCCACTATCAAAGGAATAAAGGTGTCACTGGCCGGGAGGCACCCAGAACTGGTTTGAACAGGGGTCAGTGCCCCCTGAACACAAGGAATTCAAAGCCATTGAGGGGTATAACTATGAGAGCTGAGGCCCCTGAACTTTGGAGAATGGCTTGATCAAGATTGAACAAGACTGGAGCTACTTCGTGGTCAAGAGGAACCTTTGCCAAGGAAGAAACAACTGAAGAGACTGAAGGATAGGACTGACCCTTGTTGTGTGTTCTGGGGCTGTGCTGTGTCCTGAAGTAACTTATCCCCAAGGGCCTGAGGTGAGCTGGCTCCCTGCTGCGGAAACTCAGGAACACAAAAGATTCCAGGAGAGTCTCAGCGACGCTGTGTGCATGTGCTTGTTGCAGCCTGAGACCCTCGTAAGAAGTGCCCTGTGATCGTGGGCACCTGGAGTCCAAGCGAGGATCAGCGACGCTGTGTGCGTGTGCTTTTTGCAGCCTGAACCCTTTGTGAGGTTTTTCCAGTTATCGTGTGCACCGGAATCCAAGTGAGTCTCATTGACGCTGTGTGCGTGTGCTTTGTGCAGCGTGAGACCTTCGTGAGGATCGCCTTGTTATCGTGCACACCCGGAATCCAAGTGAGTCTCATCGACGCTGTGTGCATGTGCTTTGGTCAGCTTGAGACCTTCGTGAGGATTGCCTTGTTATCGTGCACCCAGAGTTAAAGTGAGTCTCAGCGACGCTGTGCGCGTTTTCTTCGTGCAGCCTGAGACCTTCGTGTGGAGTGCCCAGTGATCGTGCACCCGAAGCTCAAGGGAGACTCAGTGACGCTGTGTGTGTGTGCCCTGTGGCAGCCTGAGATCTTCGTAGCAGTAGCGGTCCGGACCGGCAGCCTCGGAGGAGCTGAGCCGCCGGCCCGAGCCCGTCGTTGCCCATTCACAAAGATTGCATCTGAGTCCCAAGTCGTTGGAAGAGGAGAGGAGAGTGGGTTCGCGCCCCCCAGGTAACGTGTGTCAACGCCTGGGGAGGGGTGTGGGCTCGGAGGGAGACGCTCTCGGCCTTTCTCTCATTTCAGCAGCGCGAGCCTCTGCTTCGGCTCGTATCGCGGCCCGTATTGCCAAAGGAGTAGCAGTACCGGGGCCGGAGTGCGGAGCTGCACTTTTTGTTACACCATACCCGTGTTGGGGGCAACTGTTGACAGAGGCTGACTGCGAGTCAGAAGGAGTGGCGGAGAGACCGCCTACGGCACCGTGATCGGTGTCGGAGTGTATTACGCATTATCTTATTTCTGCATAACGAACTACCTGATTGTCGTATTACACATTGTATCATTTCTGCATAACGAACTACCTGACTGTCGTATGACACATTGCATTGTTTCTGCATAACGAACTACCTGATTAGCGTATTACGCATTGCATTATTCCTGCATAACGACGTACCTGGTGGTTGTATTACGCATTGCATTATTTTTACATTGCAAAGTGCCTGATTGTTGCATTACGCATTGCATTATTCTTACATAGCAAAGTGCCTGATTGTTGCGTTACGCATTGCATTATTCCTACATTGCAAAGTGCCTGATTGTCGCATTACGCATTGCATTATTTTTACATTGCACAAGTGCCTGATTCTAGCATTACGAACTGCAGAACATGGTATTAGGATTACAGTGGAATGTGTAGAAGTGCTCATTAATATCGTCAAAACTTACAAGGGCTGGCTGGCCTAACCACCAGCCAGGAGAAATATCACACATACTCATATGTTGGATTTATATTGTGTGGTCTTATCGTATATCTTTTTATATAAAATGTATACTCGTTTTTATAAAACTCGTGTGGAGTCTATTTGTGGTGTCATCATTGGGTTGCTGTGAGCGTGGTTGCAAATACTTTACACATCTGCCTTAAAGATAAGCCTGGCTGCTCGTGCCAAGCTACCGAGGGGGTGAGCGGGGGCTATCTCAGAAGGTGACCTTCCTTTCCCTGACGTGGAAACGCGGGTCCCTATTTGGCCTAAGGTACCTACCTCAGCCAACGGGGATCCCAGGTCTAATAATCGTTTTTTTCTGCCGTAAGTCAGTGTTCAAGTGCGGAGCCCGGCCCTGCGCTGATGTGCTCTGACAGGACCTCCGTCCCTCAGAGAACACTGACAGAGGCAAGGTTTCCTGGGGTATCTGTTGTGGAAAGTCTTTACCAGTCTTGGGCCATGCACTCCCGAAGCTGGTTCCCAGGAATTTTCTTCATTTCCATAACCCTTCCAGGCCACCAGATACCATAGTTTGTGTCTGCGCAGTTTAGAATCCACTTTTCCCCTCACTTCGTGTTCTGGTTCATTATTTACCCTTATAGGCATGGGTTTTTGTTTCATAGGGGTAAGTGAGGGTTTGAGCAAAGAGACATGAAATGCAGGATGTATTCTAGAGATGATGGTAGAGCGAGCTTCACAACTACCTGGTTGATGCATTTAATCACCTTATAGGGCCCTATGTATTTGTGGTTGAAGATACTGAACTTCTTGAATCTGATATTCTTGGTGGATAGCCACACGTAATCCCCTCTCTGATATGTGGGACCAGGGCGTCTGTGTTTGTCGGCATAGGTTTTATAATTACATTTAGCCTCTCTTAATCATGTTCGTGCTTCCCTCAGGTTGTCCTGTATGTGGTGGATTCTATCTTTCACCTCTGGGATATGATCAATGTTCATAGGGTTAATAAAAGGGATGAAAAGAGGATGAAACCTGTATGTGCAATTATAGGGAGTATGTTGAGTGTAACTATGGGTTGCGCTATTATATGCCACTTCGGCTAACCATAGGCTCTCTACCCATGTCTCTGTGTTGGTGTCTACATAACATCGAAGGGATTGTTTTAGGGTCTGATTTACCCTCTCTGTCTGACCATCAGTCTGAGGGTGAAAGCTGGTGGAGAGATCAGAAGAGATTTGTAAGGATGCACATCATACTCTCCAGAAATGAGCCGTAAATTGTGACCCCCTATCGGATACAATAACTGTTGGCAAGCCATGTAATCTTACTATGTTTGTCAACAGTAATTGAGCTAATTGACCTGCGGTAGGGAGTTGTTTGCGTGCTACAAAATGAGCCATCTTAGTAAGGGAGTCCACAACAACCAATATGACGGTATTCCCTTGATCTCGGGCAACCCTACTATAAAGCCTAAGGAAATACTTTCCCAGGGTCTCAGTGGCATAGGAAGAGGTTGCAAAAGCCCTGCCTTCTTGGTCTTATCGCTCTTTATTTGGGTACATGTTACACATTCTTTCACCCATTTACTGATGTCCTTTCTTACTGTTGGCCACCAGAACTGTCTCACTATTCTCTCAATAGTTTTTTCTGTACCGTTATTTCCTGCACTAGGCAGTTTGTGACACCAATTAAACACCTGTTTTTGTAAAGGAAGTGTTGTATCAACAGTTGATTTCCTCTGATAGGTAACCCTTGTTTAATCTGCCACTCCGTATGCTTCCCCATCCATGTCTTCCATTCGTCAGATTGAACTTTTAGAGCAACTCTCTTCAAAAAGGTATCTATATATGTTGCACAAAGCACCTTCTGAGGCTCGATAATGGCATGTGTGGGGCCCTCTTCGATTGCTATTTGTGATTCTTGCCTTGTTAAGGTATCTGCCTGTTTGTTCTCACTACCTGGTCGATATGTCACCAAGAAATTATATTCTGCAAAGAACAGCATCCATCTCAATTGGCGAGGTGTTAAATGACGGGCTGCAGTCATAAATTGGAGTTTACGATGATCCGTAAACACCATGACTATGTGTTTAGCTCCCATCAAGAAGTGTCTCCATTCCGTGAAGGCATCTTTGATTGCCAACAGTTCTTTCTCGGCAATGGTGTAGTTCTTTTCGGCTGGGTTTAGTTTTCTGGGCATATAGGCTACAGGTTGTAACTGCTCTGTCATTTTATGGCGCTGTGACAACACTGCCCCTACTGCTACCTCGGAAGCATCGGCTTCAACAATATATGGTCTTTCCGGGTCGTCGTGAGCCAAAACAGGGGCGGACACAAAGGCTTTTTTCAACTCTTTAAATCCCTTCTGAGCCTCAACAGTCCATTGAAAGATCGACTTTTTTCTCAGCAATTTGGTTATAGGGGCTACCAGATTCGAGAAGTGGCTAATGAACCTACGATAAAAATTGGCAAATCCCAGGAACCACTGAATGTCTCTGATGTTTTGTGGGATAGGCCATTCCTCCACTGCCTTGATCTTTCGTTCTGCCATCTCCTGACCCAAAGGAGAAAGCATCAGCCCCAAAAATTCAACCGTCGTGACACTAAATTCACACTTGCTAATCTTGCAATACAAATGATTAATACGTAGTATGTGTAAGACAGAGCGTACATGTTGGCCATGAATCTTTTCGTCTGCTGAATATATCAAAATATCATCGATATGCACCACCACATATTTGTCCAGGAATTCCCTCAGTACATCATTAATAAAGAATTGAAATGCCGCAGGGGCATTACATAAGCCAAAAGGTATTACCAAGTGTTCGTTGAGCCCATGGCGTGTCTTGAAGGCGGTTTTCCACTCATCTCCTTTTCTCATGCGGACCAGGTGGTAGGCTCCTTTTAAATCGAGTCTGGTATAAATCACGGCCTTTTTCACCTGTTCCAACAGGACAGGAATCAAGGGTAAGGGATAACGGTTCTTACCCGTGATGGCGTTCAATGCGCGATAATCGATGCACGTGCGCAACTCCCCATTCACTTTGGGTATGAAGACTAGCGGGGACGCCGCAGGGGATTTGGAGTTACGTATGAAACCCAAAGAGAGATACTTATCCAAGTATTGACGTAGGTGTTTGTTTCCGGGCTCGGGTAATGCATATACCCGCCCACAAGGAATAAGAGCTCCCGGTACTAAATCTATCTGGCAGTCGTATTGCCGATGGGGTGGGAGGATTTCAGCCTTGTTCTCATTGAACACATCCTTATAGTCAGAATATTCTTCTGGTAACACCACAATTTTCTCTGTGGCGGTAGCGATATGCTGTTAAAGAGCCAATGCAGTAGAAGGGTTCCCCATCTTCTTCCTACAATGCTTCTGACAAAACTCCGAATCCAGATGTAGAGTGTTAGTCATCCAATCTATGCGCGGGTTGTGGAGCTGTAACCATGGTAATCCCAGGATTACTCCATATTGAGGAGCTTGGATGATATTAAAGGCCAGATTCTCGAGATGATCAGAATCATTCCTGACTTCAATTTCTTCTGTGATGTAACATATCGGTCCTGAGTCCAACCTTCTCCCATCCAGAGCAAACACTACTTCTGGTGTCTCTTTTTCCTTTAATGTAAGCCCCAATTTCTTTGCTTGATCCTTATCCATAAAACAGCCGGTAGCTCCTGAATCCACGATGGCCTGAATGCTCTGCCATTCATTGAGTATAAGAATATTGAGAAGGATAAAGAAGTGTTCTTTAGTAGCACTTTCGGTTATCTTCAAAGAAGGGATGTAGATACTGCTCAAAGGGGTCCCTTCTTCCGTCTTCAAGCATGTATGTTTCCCGCCACATGATCAGCAGCTACTACTGAAACTTGTTTGAAACCAGGGCGAGAAAAATTTGGCTTTAATGTACATTCCTTGATAAAATGACCCTTCTTTCCACAGTACAGACAAAGACCTGTCTTTCGTCTAAAGTCCCGTTCCTCAGGAGTCAATGATGCATGCACTGCACCTATTTCCATAGGTTTGTTTCTTGATAAGGAACTGTTCTCAATAGTCCGAGAACGATCGAACCGGGGTACAGTTCTCTCTTTTCTCTTACTCTCTCCTTTTCGCTCGCTGAGGCGGTGATCCAAGCGTAGCATGAGATTAATTAAATCCTCACAGGATGTGGGTTGTGGATCGATTTGGGCCACCACATCCTTCAAGTCCTCTTTCAATCCTTGGTAGAAGATAGCGGCTCGCTTAGCCTCAGGCCACTCTGTTTCGGTAATTAACCTACGGAAGTCATTTAAGTACGCGATCAAGTTGCGATTCCCTTGTCTCAGCGCCAATAAATCACGATCCGCTGAGAAGGAGCGGCTTGTCTAAAAACGCATCCCAGTCATATAACAAAGGGTCATCTCTTTTGACTAGTGGTACTGCCCATTGGGCAGCATTCCCTGCCAAATATGAAATTAGAAACGCTACTCTAGAATGGTTTGTAGTGAAAGCCTTGGCCTTACAGGGGAAATGTAGCACTATTTGTGTAAGGAATACCTGTACCTTGCTACTCTCCCTATGAAATCTTTCCGGAGTTGCTAGTGGAACGGGAGTGGGCATTTCTACCACCATAGGAACTAAAGGGTTGGGTTGGGTTGGGAAGGTCCAGCATCGAATGGATTTTTCTGCATCCTTTCTACTCTAGCCTGTAATGCAGTGGTTTCGGCCCTAGAGGCTACTACTTCTGATTGTACCACAGCCAAGGCTGCAAGCACATCATCTAGTGTAGCCATACTGCACAATACAACCAGGAGGATACTAATTTGTGGGCCGTTTATTCTGTCATGGTGCCAGGTATCCTCAGGATCGGATTGATGCTAGTATGGTCCACCTCCTGATAACCCCAGTGTCTGAGTGGAAAGATACAGACACTAGAGGTGATCAAGCAGGGGAAGGTAGGAAAGGGAACAGCGGGGAAGGAGACCTGAAAGAGAGAATGCAGTCAATACAATGTAAACGAATGACTTGTATTTCTCAGCGTAGCTGCTAATTCTTTATGTAACCACATAATAGAGATACCTGAAAATAAAATAGGATGTGGCCTTTCTGGTTCAACAAGTGGAGGTAAGGATTCTTGCTCCACGTTATATTTGTCCACTAATACCCAAATACAAAAGAGAAAACACTTGGTTAAATCCACACAAGGCTGGAGGTGTTACTGTGGTGCATACAGAAGACTATCAATAATCAGAGAGGGAGTAACACACTCTAACATACCCACTAAGTATGGATGGCAATCTTAACAGGGGCGGAGAGACAGTGCAGTCCTAGACCTCTCGAACAACCCCTGCTGCAAAACAAGACAGAGCGAAAAAACAAAAGAAATCTGGCAACATCGAATCCATCAAAAGGCAATCATCCGATTCTTGTTAATTGGTCACAACATCAGCTGATAGTCTTGCCCTTGAAATGCGATATACAGCACCTTATTCCTATGATGCATGGTAAATGAATCCCCAATCCAGGAGAACCAGTCACCTCAGTGGGTAAAAACGGACCGCTACAATTCGTTATCCAGATAACCCAGAGTAAATGTAGCCTCCCTTGTTTCACTCGGCATGAGCCACGGGATTGTGAGCTCGCCAACATGAGTGAATAGGAGTCTGAATGCAATCTTTACACTCGGTTTGAGCCTCAGGAATATCCGGCTCAATTCCACGAGTGAAAGCAGCCAACTGTCAAGGAAAGCTCCTCCAATACGTCTTGGAGAGGCACAAGCGTAATGCGCTCGCTCAAATGTACGGAGCAGCGTTATACCAATTACATCTCCATACGAAATACAGCACGCCGCTGTAACAACAGTGAATTTGGTGCATCTAGCACCCCTTACCGGACCTGTCACCGCCTGAACGAAGATCCATATCCAAGAATAAACGGCACCGGCTCAGAGCCCAGAAGCCGTTTAAGCTAACTTCCCTGCATCGTCTTTGCGTGCACGACTCCATGCTGCAAGGATTGCTGAGAATTGTAGTTCATTGGTTTTTTCTGCCGTATGTCAGTGTTTAAGTGCGGAGCTCGGCCCCACGCTGATGCGCACTGACAAGGACAGACTCCTGACCTTGAGGCCTGCTCTGAAAGGGACTTCTCTTCTCCTGTAGTGTTTGAATAGGTTTGCTATGAAAAATGTATTTCTTCGCAGAAGGGCCTCAAAATGGAAAAGTATTTTCCTCTCATCAGTTGACTTTTCACCATTTCACCTAGTTGGGTATCAAACAGTTTATTATCCATGAAGGAAGATTGTGAATTGAAGGCCTTTGCGACTGGTCCACCTTTAGAGGTTTAAACACAATACCCTCCTACCAGTTATTGATGTCCCAGTTTATGTTGCTGCTGCACATAAAGAGTCAAAAACGGTATCCAAAAGAAAGTGGGCCAGAAGTTCCAACTTTCCCAGAACTTCAGTTTTTTTACCTTGTTGACAGCAGTAAAACAATGCCTGGAAGCCTTCCAACATTGTGTGAAATATTCTCTTTTGAAGGTACCCTTCACTTTGCTGTCTACAAAATTAAGAAGAGAGGATTCACTCAATGCCAAAAAATATGTCAATGTCATACTGGCCAGAATGGTGTTCACTTTTGGAACCTGAGGAAAATCGGCATCAATTTGTTCAAAGTATATCTTTTTGCAAGAAATGTAGGAAATTACATATTTTCCAAATCCTACCATTATTTTGGCACCATAGTCTTCCCTACTTCATAATAGGGCAAAGCATTTTTCTGTGGTGCACTTCAGTGTACACAAACCCTATTCTTCCTGATGGGTTTTTTCTTGGAATTTTAACATATGCTTATATGTGCAATCTATTCCATCATCTGCCATCCTAGGATGTGTTTCCCTTTTAGACCTTCATCCATATCTTCATCTCTATCAGTTCTTTATCTTTTCGCATGCAGATCTAGCAATACTATATTTACCACTTCTTGATCAGAAATGTCAACTCTAATCTTGTTTTGGAAGCCACCACTTCCAGCTCAGTATCTGCTGCTGGTTGTGGATGATTTATTTTCTGTGAGCTCTTCTTAGGCTCCAAACTGTTGCCAGGAACTAGAAACATTTCTGCTATTAAGGGAGCCAGCTCTGAACACCCAGGAATCCAAATGCAAAATAAGCTATAGCTTCATTCCTAACTTAAATTGGAATGAAATCAGCATGACAAAATGTCTTTGTGAATGGTAATTATTTAATTTGCACCCCACTGGCATTTTAACTTAATTAATACACATGCTCATCTTGAACAGCGCACTGAGACCAGAAGCCCTCATGAACGTAGCTGTCACACAATGTAGAGTCCATCTCTGCCAATTTGTTTCCCGTTCCAGCTAGCACATTAGCGAGGAGTGCAACAGGATCCACTTCATGAGGGACACTGCTTGCTACATTCAACAAAGTATATTCAATTTTTATTAGCAGTACTCCGCCATGGACATTGTCTGATACTGCCACAGGTATCAGCAGAAGGTACTAGCAGGTGGGAGGAACCATATTGTGATGTCTGAAATAGAAGTAGCACTATCTACAATGGACATGGAAAAGGGTTGCTCAAGGGCAGATCCTCAATTGTGATGATTTTCACAAGGAGAAATGATGAGGAGGTAGTGCGGCATACAGATGAAGGAGAAGGAATTCTGCTCTGAAGTATTTGCTGAGGGCATTTCTTAAGGGGATAAGTGAGCCCTCATCAGTACCTCTTTCTGTTGGTTCCAGGGACAAATCACAGTTCAAGTTTGTTTTTATTTGCATAGTTACTAAAAGCCATTGCAATACAGTAAAACAGCCAATAATTCATAAATACAAACAGTAAAATATAATACTAAGCATGCACAACTGGTTGTGGCACCTTACAGACATGTACCAGCTAAAAATAAATCGCCATAAAACGTTTTATAACTGCAGGGCCACATCAACGCAGCCTAGCTGTAATTAAAAAGAGTGACATTGGCAGATGGCAGCCAGAGTCTTCGCTGCGGAGCCGAGTGCAAAGTGTGCAAAGTGCAACGTGCATCAAATGTGTTTAAAGAGCTAAATCTCAGGTTTTCAGTCCCAGCATGATTCGCACTGTGAAGTAGAGTCAATCAGGACAAGAGTCATTTTTTGGCCTGCCACCCACTAAAGTGCAAGCTACCCAGATGAGGAGAACCCTTAGATCAGCTGGCCCGGCCCTCAAGTTCAGTTTTAGTGTACTCCTATGAATATTTAAAAATTGCAGAACCAGCCGGCAAGGCCACTGTCTGTAATTGGAAAGTGGAACAATGTCAGGGGCGGCCAGACAATGGTTCCGAGTGCAAAGAGTGCAAAGTGCATCAGAGTTTGAAGTGCAAAAATGGCAGGTTTCGGCCTCTCAGCATAGTTCGGACCACAATAATGAGTTGACCAGGAGCAGATGTGATTTTGGCCTGCTATCTCTTGAAGTGCAAGGTGGATCATAGTCAAGACACAGTTTTGACTCGTTTTGGCATTTTCCTTTCCACCAAATCAAAGGAATTTAACCAATGTATACTTCAACTGTGGATTCCCAAGCGCAAAGCAGGCCAGCACAGCCTGCCTCCGTGTGCTGATCTATCCTTGGTTGAAATGAACCTTGATCAGCTGCTTCCTATCCCCCAGCAGCCCTTTGCAAGTGCATAACAAATGCGGCAGGTCTTCAATTTTTTTGCCACACTAGCAGCAGGCTGTTGATGTTGCCACTCTCTGCCAGTGGAGGAGGATGTAAGTGCCCCAAACGGTAGTTCAGAAATTGCCCCTTGATGGTTCTGGAGTAGCACGGGCTAAAGTATTTTTGGGGAAACTGCAGTGTGGGCTTAAATGGCTGCACCAGTATATTAGTTCCTATGAGTGTTTAAATCATAATGCTCCACTTTTCGTAACCCCACTGCTATAGTATTTTTAGGGAGAAATTACCCTGTAGCTATTTAGTGTCATCCAGCCATGAGCTTTTCCTGATAAGGCAACCTTGTCTTCCAGTAGGGAAAGGCGCTTTATTGATTTCCATGCTGATTTTTTTAAAGCTGTCTGAATAGTGGAGGCATCCCGTAACTGTGTCAGCCTGGTATTAGTCAGGGATTCTTGAAGATAAGCTCTGGCGGGAGATGTGTCTCTCTGTTGCAGCTCCTGCCATAAAAGGCAATTTAGAGTGCAGTAGACTGCCTTCCTAATTTTGCCCCAGCAAATTATAAATGCTCCTTGCCCTGCCAGGGACTGTCTTTGCAGACTGAACTCCAGACGGATCTGTGCTGGCGAGGTGTAGTTTAGCAGGCTGGAGATGATTCTGTACACTTTAACTAGGGTACTGTCCAGTATTTTGGCATCTCTGCCTCTCCGGGGTTTGCTACCATATGTTATAGTTGGTAAAAGTTTGGCTTGTACTACCTAGAGGAGGGGGGACAGCGTTGATCCCTCTCAGTTTTGATTTAAGATTCTTTAGCAACCCTGCCAGTGCCAACCTCTTCCTTTTAATTGCCTCTTTCTGATGCATAAATAGGCCCTCTTTGTTGAGGATTATTCCTAAATATTTATAATCAGTTGCAGTCTGGTTTTGTGTGTTACCCCAGTACCAGGCTGGTGTCCATTTCCTATTGTTATTGATCGTCATAATGTGTGTCTTGTCAAAATTGACATTCCAGCCATTCCCAGCAGAGTAATCCTGTATTGTGTTGAGAAGTTGTTATAGCCTCACCTGAGTGTGAATAACCAGGACAACATTGTCAGCATAGAGGAAGCTAGACAATGCCAAGCCTCCTAGCCTAGGGGCATGGGAGTTGCAGGCATTAAGTGCTTGCATCAGGTCAGCCATAAAAAGGTTAAATAAAGTGGGGGCCAGGACGCACCCCTGCTTCCGCCCTTTACTTGTTGGTATTCGCTTTGAGAGGTGTACTCTTGCACCCAGCTTCACCTGCACCCACGTAACCATGTGAAGCAAAATTAGTAAATCCAGCAGGGTCTGGGGAATGTTCCAGCAGGTTTGCTTACTCCAGAGCCTGCCCTGATCTACATGGTCGATGGCTGCCCTGAAGTCAGTAAAACAGAGATGAAGGGGTAGCTTGGAGACTTTCGCCATGTCCATAAGGAGTGACATGGCCAAGATGTTAGTTGTCGTGCCTGATATTTTAGAGAACCCTGTTTGATTGAAAGGTTTTATTGCATTCTCAGATGCCCAATACGCAAGTCCCTCTAGCATCGTCCCTACAAAGTATTTCGCCACGTTGTCGATGATGGCAACCAAGCAATAGTTTTTACCAAGGACTTGTCCCCACTTTTATAAATTTAAGAGATTATCAAGCCTATCCACAAGGCTGGGAGTATCCCTAAAGTATGATTTGAAAAAAGAGTGGATCTAAAGATTCGACCCAGAATTCCACATTCTTTTTGAAGAGTGCTGGGGGAATGCCCAGGAGGTACAGGTTCAAGTCCCCTGAGAGAACAAAGTTGGCAGTTTCCACCTCGCTTATATGTTTCAAAAGCTGCTCCACCAGCTGTCGTGAGGCCTTTGCTTTGCTTTTAGGGTGGATATAGGCATTAATGATTATTATCTCAGTTTCAATATTTTGAAAAGAGGTGGCAATCTTGATTGTGTTGCTAGCTGACGAGGCACTGATGAGGCTGTGCAAGATATTGAAACATAAGCTGCTAAGCCACCAAATAAATGACCATGTTTTGCCCCCTTAACAGCTGGCATGAAGAAGCACTTGAACCACTGCAGGTGGCATGGTCCAGCCAGCCAAGTTTCCTGAATCAGAATGATATTAATGAATTATATGTAATGAAGAAAGTCCTGGTTTGATATTTTGCCTGCAAGGCTGTATACATTTCATGAACACAATCAAAGGGGGCCTTTACTGTTCTTAGTAGCTGCCACGTGGACCATTTACTGTTCTAGAGATCCACCTGAGGTCAGAGTCCAAATAATGTGGGCCAGTTGTACTCGGGTGCGGACTATGTAGGTCAGTTGGTGCCTCCTTCTTTATTGGTGACTGTCCCAAAGACCCTTTGGGCACAGAGTGAGTAAGTTTGTTAGGTCCTGCAGACCCTTTACCCTGAGCGGGCAAAAGCAGAGGTGAGGGTAGCCTGGCTCACAGTAGGAAGGGATGTTTATCCTTCAGTTCTTAAAAACAATGCTTTCTGCAAGAACATTTTGGGTGATTGTAGGTGTTTTTCCAGGGAGCCTTGGTGGCTTCACAAGTTGAAGGTATTTCAGAGTGCATGAACTCTATTGACAATAGATCAGTTGACCTTAGACCGGGCAAACTCGGAATGGAGGACAACAGCAGTAGGATATTGCTTCTGTTCAGGACGTCACAATTTCCTCTAGATTTGTACTCAGGTTTGAAGATTAAAGTGTTTGTGTCAAGCGGCAGAACAGGTAAAGCCTGTGTTGGATAGTTTGTACCTCTGGAGTGCAGGATACCTAATGTGTGTCCTTCTGGTGGGATTTGGTCACATTCCCTGGCATAGTGAGGACTGCTCTAGTGGTGATGGAGCTATTATTTGATGACCAAATGCCAGCTGGCTCAGGGCGTTTCTTCAGGCCTGAAGTTCATAACTAATGGTGCCTGCTTCCCACCAATAGTTACTTGCGGTGCTGTGCCCGAGTCTGGAATACTGCCTGTTGGGGGGGGAAAAAAGGCATATGGTTGCAATCTGGGCATTGGCGGGCTCATTGCAGGGACCACCATCTGCCTCGCTGTCACTTGTTGCAGAGGCCATTTTATGGCTGGCCCTCCCTCCTTAGTGGGCCAAGTAGGGGTGTTGCCGAAGATGTACCCCTGGTGTGGGGGCCAGTGGTGCTTCCAGGCAGGTGCCCTATGTGCCCCCCTGGGCTTTTGTGGTGCAACACTCGTGCTCCTGGGTGATGATGCTGCTGCAGCTTCAGGTCCTAGCTTCCCCCTTCATGATTTGGTAGGTGAGGACTCTTCGGAGGAGGTTTGTCTAACAGGCACTGGTATATTCGAGCTCTTGGATAATGGTACTACCACAGCTTCTGGGCTAGCTTCCCCCCCTGTTATTTGATGGGGAGGGACGCTCCAGAGGAAGTTTGTCTAGCAAGCGCTGGTGTATCCGGTGGCTGAATGTCCGGGTCTGAGGATATATCTGCTGATTGTCCAGATAGAGACCTGAAGAGAGGGTAAATGCCTGTGCGATTTAGGACGGTCTTTTTTTCTGGCCTTTCCTCCATTGCATCTGCCTTTGCTTTGCTTTCATTTGTGTTCCAGTGGCGTCTTCTGGAGTCGGGTCTCGTTCGGTAGTAAGATCCAAGTGATCAGATGGGGGGAGAGGGGCTATTCCCCCCAGCGATGTATAGAGATTTTGTGTCTGGCGGCTTGTTGTAGTGGCTGACGTGAGTTGCTGCTCAGTATGGAAGAGTTCTTCTGAAGGCAGTTGGCTACAGGTGCCATTTGGCTCTTTGTTGAATTCATAAAATAGGTTAGTAAGCATAGAGTAGAGAGAGGATCATTTGTCCACGATCGGGCAATACCCACAGCTTAATTGTGGCTCAAGCTAGCCTGACTGTGCCAATTTGAGGAGTGAGTTCAAGTCCCCTAGCTTTTTATCAATGCCAGCAATGAAGACTGCCAAAGTGTTGAGCAGTATCTGATTGATACTGTAGAGCGTCCACTGAGAGCTGTGTAGTGTCCAGAAAGGAGGCCGAAGCGCTATCAGAATGCGTCACAATGCCCCTACCATGGTTTGCCCTATCCTCATTGTCCAAATT
This sequence comes from Calotriton arnoldi, assembly GCA_963921515.1. Lineage (NCBI taxonomy): Eukaryota > Metazoa > Chordata > Amphibia > Caudata > Salamandridae > Calotriton > Calotriton arnoldi. Next base: position 104,666 of record CAWUFW010006344.1, read on the forward strand.
GGCAGCTGCTGTGCAGCCTTGTGGTTCATCTGTGGAGTTGGTTCCCTGGGATGAGTTGTGCAGGTATGAAGCTAGCATGTCCTCCCATTCTTGTGTACCAAAATACAAGAGCACCCCTTGCGCTCCCTCCTGACGCTCTTGGTGTTCCGGAGGGGAGTGACATAACTTGTCGCTGTTAGCCAGTGGGGTAAGCTGAGGTGATTGATCCTGCAGGACCATAGAAGGATCTAATCTGGGGTCTGATTCCTTGGTTCCCAAATTGACCAAGTTGTCCTCCTGGATTATAATGAGGGACTCATTTAATTGGCAGTTCTGAAGCCTTCCACCCTGTCTTTTGCCCTCTTGCTTGTTATGTGCAATTAAATATTTGCTTTGGTCAGCCATGGTGCGGAAATCAATTTCCCATGCTGATGTTATGGAGGGTTGTCAAGCCTCACTGGCTTAGCCTGGTCCCTGCCTATGGTTTTGGACAGCAAGTCCGTACTCCGGCACCCTGGTCCCTATTTGCATGAGAGCAGACTGAGCTTGTCCGAATGAGGTAGACCCAACAACAATTACAGACCTAGACCTCATCCCCCTTTTGGCTTAACTTCAACAGAGGGAAGCTGGGTGGCTGAGTAGAAGCACCCCTCACTTGGCTGCCTGCCTCTTGTGGCTATTGAGGAGACTGCAGGCCTTGAAGCCCACTGTTGCTTGAGAACAGAGCGAAGCCTGCATCTTTCAGAAAGTAGAATTTCGAATATATTTTAGGCTTGAAGGATTGAATAAGGCTCTTCTTGGCTTTGACCTCGGCCTGCTTAGTGTGTCCTCCATGCCCGTCCCAATTATAATTAGTGTAGCTGTGTCTGTTTTGCGCTGTTTCACCGTCAAAGCTTGCACAGCACATAGCTTGCAGCACCTGGGCCATGTCCAAAGCCTACACCTTCGCCGAGCCTCGCCTCTGCTCCAGGCACCCGCTTCCTGGCTATCGCGGAGCTGTGGCAACAGGCATATCGGGCTCGAGTGCAACCCAGTCCCGGGTGAAGTTGCCAGGGCCAGCGGGAGCCTGGTGTCAGGTGTCTGATGTTGGGTGTTGGATGTCCGAAGCCCTGGTTTTCCTCCTTTTGCTTTCTTCCTGACCACCGCTTGGCTCATTTTAACCACGCCCCTCATACACTAAACTCCTCAGTATTGGAGATGCCTATTGGTCCATTTATTACAGGGTTTTCGCAGTTGCCCTTGGGTACCACAACCTCACATACAAATGTCTTGACACTTGTCCAATCTCTATTTTTGTCCAATAATATAGAGAGTCTCCTTGCTCCTGCCACTGCGGCAATGCCATTTTAATCATAAACAAACAGCTAATTTCCCATTTTTTCATTAAGGGATTTCAATCACTCCTGGGATTCACATCTCAACAATTATATTTTGCAATCTCTTTTGACAAATGTACTTGTACATTTTAATGTGCAGAGCAAAGCTATTAAAATGACTTTTTATCTTTAGCGCTGCCTTTTGTTAGTCACAGCAAGGAATTACTTAATGAGGCAGAAAACTAAAACAATCTACATTTATCCTATTATAAATTGTTTGAGATTGTGCCCAGAGGCATGAGTAAAACGGCTTGATCAATAATAAGGTCAATTCATTAAACACTGGTGCATTCTGTCCTCTCCTAGGGCTCTGAACATGAAGGATGTTCCCAGAGGCACAACGGATTTGTTCTATCAACATAAATAGCATTATCGCTGTGTTAAAGGTTCCAGTCTTTCTTGGTAAACAACAAAATGAGAACTCCCGTGGCCGAGGAGAGAAAACGAAAAGGGTAGCACGAAGGACAGGCAGAAACATGTCTTCCTTTCTGTAATTTAGGTATGAGCTTCCAGTCTGAAAACAAGAAACACTGCATAAATAGTTGGACGTGCCTTTGAAATTCACAATGAATATATTTCAGTCACATTCATTGTATAAATAAACGTCAGATAAAATATTCATTATAAAGATGTCAAAATACAGAAATCTTTTCTATGATGCTAAAACGAATCTATCGCTGCTTTTCCGCTTCGTTTCAACAAAGAAGTTCCAGCGCATCTTTCAATCAGAAAATATTGCCATCAAAAGGAAAAAGATCAAAGCCCGCCTTGCATTGCGTTGATGTGAAGTAATTCCAAGAGTTCTCTCTTTTTTCAACTGGAGAAGTAAAAACGGAGATTGTAAATCGTATTCTTCATATTTTTTGTCGCACTGCGTTTTTGGTTGGGGATTACCCTCTTAGAAAGTCGCCAAACAGCAATCCCAACACTAAGTAAAGAGGAATTAAGGTAAACAGCTCGCGTGGCAAGAATAGCAGTAGTTGAGCGGGGAGACGGGTGATGGTCAGGCGCAGCTGGTTTGCCCGGACTACAGTCCCAGCGGAGGACCACAAGTGCACCAATGCCTGTTGCTCGCATCTTCTGCTCGGTAGGTCAGACCTTATGCCAAAAGGGCACGTGATAGTTGGTAGTGTTCTGGCTTGAGTCGGAGCAACTGCAGTATTAGAAGACAGACTTCCTGCAGTTGCGGAGCAGTCGGGTAACGGGTACTAGGTTTGTGAAGAAGGACATTTGGGGATAATATAGGAGGGAATAAAGGGCCAGATGTACAAAACTTTTTACGGTTGGAAACGGAGCGATTCGGAAAAATGCTTTTTTTAAATGTACAAAATGCAAAATGCGTTTTGGTGACTTGTTAATTTCATTTTGCATTTGTGATCCGGTATTTGGAAGGGGTGTGTTTAGGGCGTACCTTCCAAATATCGAATCAGTATAGTATGTATTACTGTATTGCGACCTAATTCCGGTCGCAAAACAGGAACACTTTACCACCAGTTTGAAACTGGTGTCAACCCATTTGCAAAGAAGAAGGGGTCCCCAAGGGACCCCTTTCCCTTTAAGAATGTAAATAATAATATCTTTTAAGAGCAGGCAGTGATCCCACGGACCTTTGCCACTAGGCCTTCGCCCTCCCCCCAGTGCTGAGCCTTTTTTTGACTATTTGGGGTAGTTCGCGCCTAGGCCTCCATAACGTTTTTTTCACATAACGTATCCACCCCAAATTTGGGCCCTTTTTTCCAACATCCAGGGGATTCCAAAGGTATTCAGGGTTTTCTGAACTCCCCTGGAGTGCACTATGAAAAGAGCCAAAATATAGCTCAATTTTTAGTTTTTTTTAGAAAAATAGGAAAAAAGCACTGTGGATAAAAGTGTCTTTTTAAAAATAAAAAAAAATGGCATCAACTAACGATTTGATGTGCTAAAGTAAGCATCTTCCCAGCTTTCAGGAACATGCAGAGCTGAATCAAAAAACCCGGGGCCTCATTTATAAAAAAGTGTTGCATCACTGGGGAAAAAAAGCGAGGCAACACTTTTCATTGCGCCCTCCTTTAGACACCATGGATGCGCCGTATTTACACTACGGCGCTCCATGTCGCAAGGATTGACCAGATACGTCAGAAATCCTGACGTATCTGGTGGAGCAGTAATGACGCATTGCTGGAGTGTGTCGGTCAACTGACGCAACTCCAGCAATGGTGTCATTACACTTGGGTGAGTCCCATGTGAAAGGACCTGTATCACTCCTTACGCCTGCTTAAAGCAGGCATAAGGATTTGACACAGTCAAGTAGTAGAAGTGGTGCAGTGAAATCTCATAGATTTCACTGCGCCACTTCTACGAGCCTTTTTTATGTGGGAACTCCCACCCTGCATACATTATACGGGACGCAGGTATAATGTAGCCCAGGCATTTACAAAGTGACACATCTGCCTAGATGCGTCACTTTGTAAATAGGGTGCAGTGTGGAGCATTGATTGCTCCGCTGCTGCATCACTGAAAAGTGATGCAACGGTGGAGTAAGGCCTTCATAAATAAGGCCCCTAATTTTTTACCACAGTTTTGGCATTTTGCAAAGAGATTGCTAATTTTTCCAATTTTTTGTGCTTCATCCTACTTTCAGTTTGTGGAAAAAAACAGTATGAAACCAATGGGTGACACAGGAAAGCTATATATTTCTGAAAAGTAGACAAAATTCTAAATTTACAAAGGGGTCATGTGTGTAGAAAGCTTAAGGATTTCTTAAAGAAACTAACTGTTGAAAAAAAGAAGTATTGAAAATGAGCCGGAGAACACAGCCATTTGTTACAATGTTTTTATCTGTAACCCTTTGTCATAATGGCCGATTTACAAAAACAATATACTATTATATTTGCTAGACCCTCTTGTATGTGGGGATATATAGGGTTTATTGATTCTCCAAGAATCTGAGGTACCCAGAGCCAACAACTGAGCTGCACCGCAAAATGGTTTTTCATTGTGTATTGAGTATAGACCAATTAATATGGTGAAATATGTAGAGATAAAAATAGGTATCAAGGTGACCTATGTTTTTCTGAAATGTGCACCAGATATGGAGTTTAGCAGCAGTAGTTACTTGTACATCTCTAAATTTGTGAGTAGCAGTATGAGCATATTATTTAGAGGGTATTTTTCAAACTGTCTTCTTTCTTACACCCTGGCTTACATTTGGAAACAGCAAAATCCAATGAGTAATAATACATGTCCTACTATTCTCTGCTTCCAAATTTATTATGATAATTTTGTGCAGGTAGGCTTAGTGCCCCCAACAGGTAACTTCAAAAAATGCAACATGGATGCGTCACATTTTAACACTCAAAACTGACCAGTTTTTTGCAAACTGGGTAGCTGTAGATTTTGGACCCTAGCTCAATCGGCACCAAGGGAAACCTAGCAAACCTGTACATTTTTGAAAACTAGACACATAGTGAAATCCAGGATAGGGCGACATGCATGGCTCCCACTAGGTTGTTTTACCCAGAATCCATTGCAAACCTCAAGTTTTGACTAAAATAACAAATTTTCCTCACATTGCGATGATGGACAGTTCTGGAATCTGCGGGGAGCCACAAACCTCCTTCCACTCTGCATTCACCTAAGTCTTCTGATAAAAATGGTACCTCAATTTTGTGGCTAGGCTTAGTGCAAGCGACAGGAAATGGCCCAACACGCAACATGGATACATCACATTTAACCACTCCACATTGACCAGTTTTTGGGAAAGTGGATAGCTATGGATTTTGGGCCTTGGCTCAGCCTAGGGAAACCTAGCAAACCTGTACATTTTTGAAATCCAGGATTTAGTGACTTGTCTGGCTCTCACAGATTGTATTAACCAGAATCTCTTGCGGCCCTCAAACTTTGACTAAAATTGCACATTTTCCTCACATTTCTGTGATGGGAAGTTCTGGAATCTAAGGGGAGCCACAAACTTCCTTCCACCCAGTCTTCTAATAATAATGGTACCTCACTTGTGTGGGTAGGCCTTGTGCCTGCAACAGGAAAGGCCCCAAATACTATGTGAAGACATTTCCTGTCACAAAAATGATCTGATTTGGCAATGTGGGTAGTGGCCTTTTTTGGTCAACAGCCACCTGGGGAAACATGTCAAACCCAGACATTTCTGAACACTAGACACCCAGGGGAGTCTAGGATGGTATACCTTGCATGGACCCCACACTGTTTTCGTACCCACAATGCCCTGCAAACCTAAAACGTTGCCTAAAATAAAAATTTCCCTTGTATTTCTGGGATGTAAACTTCCAGAATCAGCAGGAATCCACAAAATTCCTACCACCCAGCATTCTCCCATTTGTCCTGATAAAAATACTACCTCACTTATGTGGCTGGGCCTAGTGCACATCCCCCCTTTTTTCCTTGCAATTCTTCACCTTCATAGTAAAAGTCTCAGTGGCAACAGCGCACTTAACTGTTTACAGGATCAATACTAGACTTGCAGGGCATAAGGCTCAAAGCTGAGAAGCTGAGTAGATGACTCCTCCTGGTATACTTGGACCAGAATTCCTGGTCCCTGGGCCCGTTCGAACATGGCCATGAGCAGATGAGCTTGCATTTGGAATGGCTGGCAGGCTTGCTGCATGTCTACACATTGCCTGTGTTTTTAAGGCTCATCGGTCGTGTAAAATTCCACCTAGTAGCAAAGAGTACAGCATCATACTGGCTCCAAAAGAATGGCACAACAAAAATGGCCGCCTAATCTGCCCGCCTCTTCTAACCTAATGCGGTACTAAAGGCAGCAACACCGAATGCTTTAGAAAGTGAAAAACATAAAATAGTAAATCCCCCCATGCAGCAATTCAATTTTAGCAGTTTGGTTAAAAACAATGGGGCATATTTACAAGCCCCTATTGCCACAGGAATGCACTTTTAGTGATAGTCCTGTGGCGATATGGGATTCGCTTATTTACAGGGCAGCATTAAACCACTTAACGTGGCTTAATGCTGCCTTGCAAAAAAGGCACCCTTTCATGCTATACTTAGTGTGAAAGGGGTGGGCAATGGGTGTTGTGGTGAGCGTTCCACTGCAACACCCATTGATATTGACGCTGCCCCATATTTACAAGGGTGGCGTAAATATGGGACAGTGCCAAAATGAAGACCAGGGAAAACCTGGACTTACACTGGTGAAATGAGGAGAAATGCTTTATTTCTCCTCGTTTTTGCTGTTTCTATGTGTGCTGCGTTGTGCAGTACACATAGAAAAAGCAAAACGCCATTGATTGTTTATGAGCAAGAAGGAGTCCCTTCCTGCACATAAACAATCATTTTTAAAAAAATGACATTTTGCAACTTTTATGTGTGCTGCATTAAGCAAATGAACCACAAAAGTCACTAAATTAACCTGTGCATAACCCTCTGGTAGCTTGGTACAAAAGCAGTCAGTCTTAACTGAGAGGCAATGTGTAAAGTATTTATGCAGGACAGTCCATGCTGTGAAGGAATGGCCTTGTGCACTCCCATTGTGGGGCCTTTTCAATAGGCACCGCAATGGGACAGCTGCGTTGCCTGCCCTCCAGACAAAGAGGAAACTCGTAATCTGGCAGGCGGCAGTGAACTTTGGTGGTCTAGAAGTGGGGCGCTAGCGTGGCAGGCAGCCCGCTCCCAGACCGCCAAAGTTGTGATCAGGCCCTAAGTCTAATTGTGAGTGGTGTTTGGCCTTTCACCTCCATAATTGAAATGCTGCTTCTGCTTTTCTCTCCGTTATAACGAGGGGAGGAATTACTTCTGCATGGGTAATGCCATGTTATATCATCTTATGTGTTCAACAGTTCATGCAGTTGCACACTTCCATGTGCAATTATCCAACTAGGATGTTTTCAATGGGGTCAATGTGAAAACAATGGTAACCAAAGGAGCAATCACTGGCTGGAACATATTGCTCATTAATGTAACAATGGCCTAATGCATATATGGATCATCAACACCTTGCTCCTTTCTTATTTAACGACATATAAAAGCTGAATCTAGGCTAAGATTAGACATGTTAATAAAGGCTTCATATTTTGATGCAGTGATGAGTTTCCATTCGCCCCTCTAGATTATGTTCGCCCCTCTAGATTATAATCTACACAGGAAAGTATATCCATGTATATGTACACTTCCCATAAAAAATATGTACATTCTGCTTTTATGTGGAGGAACATCATTTCCTACAAGTAAATTCCATTTAGAATCCAGAAATATGAATCATCTAACACAAATGTTCTCAGGTTAAATATGAGATGCATGTCCAAAGCTAATTGAGGGAGATTTCAGTTCTTGTTGGAACGTGGCCATTCAGAACCTTTTAAGGATGAATGAGTCCATTGAGATGTGAAAGAGTCTCCACAATAGGGGAAAGGACCATGGATACTGGGATCACAGTTTGTATCTTTATACGTGATTAGAATTATTGTTAGTATTGCATACATATGTGGTAGCAGGCACTTATCTGCAAGTGAAGCAGCATCCCCACACCACCGCAGAAAAGGAATAATTTAAAAGCATTCTTAAAATGTTCAGGCGGTGGTAGCTAGCTATTTACAAGGGTATGCTGAAATATGGATGAAGTTTAGTTTTATGCATATAATTAGTTTTTCATGTATGGCCAGTGTGCTACTCACATGGTCAAAATCCTCAATAAGGACATTTATGAAAGCCTGAAGCTTGGATATTTTAAGCTTCTGTTTGTACTGATCTCATCTCCTGCTTCATTTGCTTTTGTCCAAAACCTTATGTAATAGAATTGCAATTTGTAATAGGGTAAACCTAGTCTGTTTAGAGTATATAAAATAAACACACAACTGAGCTTTTTATCATTGTGCACACATGTTGAGGAATGAGGTTTAGAAGGAATACTGATTATAGGAGATCCTGTCAAGTAAATAACTACTTTGTGAAATTAAATATGCAAAATGTTTTCAATCTGAGTAATGAAGAAGCCATGTCCATCTCTACTGGCACATCTTATCAGCAATAAATGTAACTACTGTCATTTCTCTGTCCTAATCTACAAATGTTCTTGAAGCTAAAGAAAGTAACCAACTTGTCCTCATAATCTGGCCACTCGCCGGGCATTCTAAATAACCATTGACACTATATAAGGATATAAGTGATGATGCTAGTAAACAAATTGAAAACATCTTACATGCCTAGAGTGCTGTGCAGTGCATCATGCCTTGAGAATATCCCCTTAATGGTTGATTCAAAATCATAAAACTTGTGAATAAGCCCCTTTCTGCATGCGCCTTAATTTCTATCAGTTTTTAAGATGCAATTATTGATTCTTTCTCTCAATAAGCGCACTACCAACTTCAAGGCTTTACCCAACTACTGATTAATCACTATCTTCCTAAATTTCAGGAAAATATAGAAACAGACATAACTAGGCAGTTGCAAGAGTATTTGGTGGTTGTATTTCAGAATATTAGGTATTAGAATGTTTCAGAATATTGGGAACACAAATATTGTCCTACAAAACTATCAACTTCAGAAAATTTACTCTCACGATATTGTGAATGTAAGTATACATATGTAAGTAAATATTTACTATTCTTGCTCCGCATCTATGTTTTATGGAACTATATATGTATATATTGTAAATATAAATACATTTATACATTGTTTACCACGCCTTACGATTTGTTGAAGGGCTTTATTACAGGCAGCACAATAGTCCGGAACCTAATGTTAGTGTTTAATCTACTGGTTATTAATTATTATCAGTTATTGTTGGCTATTGATATTAGTCTCATGCATTTCCTCCATTTTCTTTGTGGTAGATTAGACTAATTGGAGTTCAGTAGTTAGAGAGTGGTGAGTTACTTTAATAGGAAATAGAAAGTTGAGTTAATAGGAGTGAGTTCATGCAAATGGAAGTTGTCATGAGTAAAGTAGATAGTAGAGTGTGTGATTTTGAAATGAGGTATGGCTAGTTTGCAGATATATAGTTCAAAAGTAAGGAAGACAGGCCTACAAGGGAGTAGGCTGCACTCGGGACAGTAAGGCATGCAGAGGATGGTGGGTAAGGAGAGGGTCAATTGATAAAAAGGAAAGTGAGATCAATCAATAGTTTTAATTCAAGGTTAATTGCAGGGATTTAGGAATATAGTAAGATGAGATTGCATGCAATCTGAAGTTGTAGAAACTGTAGAAAGAAGAGCTTATGGTTGTTGCCTGTGGGAAGGTGCTACATGTTGCACCATCTTTGGTTGTTCTATTTGGCCAGTGATGGTGTTGAACAATTTATCCTTTGATGGGTTATATTAAGGGCAGAGGATTGTTTTCATTCTTTGCAACTTCCCACATGACTCTTTCTAATGTGAGGTACTGTATTTTGTTGTGATAACTGGTGCTTTAGGTTTGTCATTTAACATTTGAAGGAGTGGACCATCTATACAATTTGCATCAATCATTCTCTTATGCATTTGCTTGAAACAGATCTGTTAGAACTGGGGGTCTCTAGTTGGCAGAGGTAGGTACCTTTGTCCAAATAGGGACCCTTGCTTCTAGTCAGGGTAAGGGGGATAGACTACTAAAATAACCCCTGCTCACCCCCTTGGTAGCTTGGCACAAGCAGGCAGGCTTATCTCAGAGGCAGTGTGTAAAGCATTTGTGAACACATACAGTAACCCAGTGACAACACTACAGATGGACACCACACAGGTTGTATTATAAAAATAAGTATTTTTATATAGACTTAACACAAGACCCAAAACGACAAAAATCCACAATACAGTATGAAAAATATGACTGTCAATGGTAGAAAATAGTTCAGTTCAATAAAGATGGTAAATGCGACACTCAACGTTCAATGTACCTTTGGATGCGTAACGCGGTACAAACAAAAGAGTTGCAGGGAAGGTGATGCGTCGGTTCCTTACACGCAAGAACGGTGATGCGTTGGTTCCTTGCTCCGGGGGAGGTGATGCGTTGGTTCCCTACTGCTGCGTAGGGGACGGTAATGCATCGGTTCCTTACCGGAGAGGAGGTGATGCGTCGGTTCTTCACCGCGTGGGGAGGTGATGCATCGGTTTCTTACTGCGCTTCTGTGGCGATGCGACCCGCAGCGCCGCGATGCGATGACGACCCGGTGCAATGAAACAAAATGGCGTCTTCTTCTTAATGTGACACGAAGGGGGTGATGCGTGCACGCCCGACGGCCGTGCGGCGACTCAGTGAATCTTCTGAGCCGCGACAGGCCCTGTGACACGCTTCTCCGATGATGCGACGGCGACACTCGTCTCCGGTGATGCGAGGCGCTTCGGTGATGCGATGGAGACAGCGGCAGCGGCAGGACGCTTTCTCGGCGATTCGACGACATCGGCTGCAGCGGCGACACGCTTCTTCCTCGTGAGCCGCACTTCCAGCTCCCAGCGACATGCAGTCTTTCAGAAGGCCCAACACAACAGTAGGCACTTCAAATTCCCAGCAAGGGAATTCAGGGGAGCTGGTTGGTGAAGTCTTGTATCCCTGAGACTTCAGCAGGAGGCAAGCTCAATCTTCAAGCCCTTGGAGATGTTCTGCAAGATGATGAAAGTAATCACAAAGTTCCTTTCTCCTTTCTTTGGCAATCAGGCAACCACTGCAGGCCAATCCCTCAAACAGCACACAGCATAGGGATAGTCTCCTCCTTCAGTTTCTCTGGTTCCTCTCCTCAGCAAAGGTTCTTCTTGTTTCCCAGAAGTGATCTAAAATCTTGGGGTCTGGGTCCCAATATTTATACCAGCAAATCCTTTGTCCTCTGAAGGCAGAGGGTCCTGTACCTAGTCCATACCAGTTCTGGGTGCATTTTGCCAGTGCACACCTACTTCCTTTGTCAATGTGGGCCAGGGACATCAGACGCACCACAGGAGGTGGAGCCAGCATTGTGGAAGGCAGGCACAGCCTTATTCAGGCCCAGGTGCTACTCCTCCCACCACTCTACATGCAGATAGGTCTATTCAGCCCTGTGCTGACTCACCCTGTCTCCTGGAGTCCCCCAGCCCCTGTCACCCACAAACCCAGACATACAATACACAAGCTAGCAGAGGCAGGCTGGATGGTTAGGCAAGAAAATACCTACTTTCTAAAAGTGGTATTTTCAAACACAGAATGTTAAAACCAACTTCACTAAAAGATGTATTTTATCAGTTCAGGCATACCAAATTCGTTTTTCTACCATGTTCCCTGGGTCAGTTAGGATTATAAGATGTTATAATCAAACTGCCCATTCTGGCCTATGGGGACAGGTAGCCTTGCAATAGTGAAGAACGAAATTGGCTGTAATTCACTATCAGGACATGCCACACACACCAGGGCATGTCCTACCCTACACATACAATACACCCTGCCCTAGGGCCTACCTTAGGGGTGACTAATATGCAGGAAAGGGAAGGTTTGGGGACTGGTAAATGGGTGCACTTACCAAGTCGACATGGCAGTACCAGACTGCACACAGGCTCTGCAATGGCAGGCCTGAGACACACTTTACAAGCTGCTCCTGTGGGTGGCACAACCAGTGCTGCAAGCCCACCAGCAGCATTTGACTCACAGGCCCTGGGCACAAACAGTGCACTGTACTAGGGTCTGACTGTAAATCAAATAGGCCAAACATAGAGTCACTAATCCATACATCATTTTATCATAGGGAGCACTTGTACTTTGGCACTGAATAGCAGTGGCAAAGTGCCCAAAGCATCTAAACCAGCAAAAACAGGTCAACAACAGTGGAGGCATAGTGAAAAAATGGAAGGGAGACCCACGCCAAGGATGCCAGGTCTAACACGTGTCCCCTCCAGCTGAAATGTGGGGAGAACTATCCTACCTCTGGGGAGTTCTCATCACTAAGGCGGAAAAATCTGGACAGACCATCAGCGCTGGCGTGTTCTGTACCAGGGCGGTGCTCCACCGTAAAGAGACCAAGGACATTGCTACAGGACCCCACCCACCTTGGGCACCCATCTCCTCCCCCAGGGCTACACTAGCTACCTGCCGGGGTGGTGCACCAGTGGGTGCTGATTTTCCATACCAGGGGCATCTAGTCTCCCAGGAGCAGTGGCCCACTTGACCACACTTAAAGCATGTCTTGGGCCCCCTGTGAACAGGCTTATCTGTCGGGGCCCCTGGCTTCTTTTCAGGGGGAGGCTGGGAACCCTTCCCTTGGTTCCCTTGGGGATTACTTTGGGGCCCTTTCTGGAACTCCCTCTGTTTACCCTTGCGCCCCCACTCCTCTGCTGGGGACCCTGCCCACCTTTGGCGGAGTCTCCCACATGACCCTTGTGGACCCGGGTGCTCACCCAGCGGTCCACCTCCTCAGCAAGCTTCCTAGGGTTAGTCAGCCTACTATCAATAAGGTGCTGGCGTAGCTCTGTAAAACAATTTCCTGACAAGTGCTCCCATGCAATCAAATCAAAGAGCGCTTCAAAATCATTCACTTTGCTACTTTTCACCCAACCATCCAATGTTCTGCAAAAAAAAGTCACATATTCTACCCAGATACTGCCCTCCAACTTTTTGCAATTCCTGAACCTCTGCCTATACAGTCCAGGAGTCAACCCATACCTGGATATCAATGCTTCTTTCATATGACCATAAGAATTGTGGACTTCAGAGGGCAAGTCTAATAAGGTACCCCGCCCCTCACTAAGGAACCGCCCCCACAACCCCGCTCCCCAATCCTTCTCAGGGACCCGGTGTGAGGTCATAGCTAGCTCATAGGCTTTAAACCATTGCCCAATGTCATCATTTTTATAAAACACTTTCACCACATCTTTAGGTATATACACCCTTGCTTCAACAGGCATGGACGGTGTGCTGCCACCAGAGGGAGTAATCTCTAAGCTCCTAGCTTTCAACTCCAACTCCCTCAAACTTCTCTCATGCTCCATTTGCATCCTCTTTTCCTCTAGGGCCAATTTCTTAATTTCCAATTTTTACTGCCCACCCATCTTAAGCTTGGTCAGCTCCATTTCATGCACCCTACTTCTCTCCCTGTCCTCCAGCTCTCCTGGGGACAGGCCCTTGGAAGAGACACTGCTGCCTGCTGGGGAAGGTGCTTTCCTCCTCCATGGACCCAATAGCCCATCTAGCTGCCCTCCTGCATCCTCAGCTCCCTCCTCATGCTCTTCCACATGCTCAGGGGTACTCCTTGCTTCCACCCAGGCCCTCAGCGCCTTTTGGAACTCATCCTTCTTTGAGAGACCGGTCATAGCAACTTTCAATTTCTTGCAGAAGTATTTCAGCTGTTTTACAGTGTAACTTTCCAATTTTTCTTCTTCAAAATCTAAATCCACAGATGCGATGGATGCTGTTTTGCTCATGGTGACTAAACTTGGCAGTTCTTGGCAAAAATAGAAATCCCAGGAAAAAACAATCTACCATAAATGTAAGTGGTTGCGTTTGGTCTGCACTCACTAGTAGTGTACACCAATTACTGTATATGAGTCACAAATGCAAGTCCAGAATCCTCACCGCTGACCACCAATGTTAGAACTGGGGGTCTCTACTTGGCAGAGGTAGGTACCTTTGTCCAAATAGGGACCCTTGCTTCTAGTCAGGTTAAGGGGGATACACTACTAAAATAACCCCTGCTCACCCCCTTGGTAGCTTGGCACGAGCAGGCAGGCTTATCTCAGAGGCAGTGTGTAAAGCATTTGTGAACACATACAGTAACCCAGTGACAATACTACAGATGGACACCACACAGGTTGTATTATAAAAATAAGTCTTTTTATATAGACTTAACACAAGACCCAAAATGACAAAAATCCACAATACACTATGAAAAATATGACTGTCAATGGTAGAAAATAGTTCAGTTCAATAAAGATGGTAAATGCGACACTCAACGTTCAATGTACCTTTGGATGCGTAGCGCGATACAAACAAAAGAGTTGCACGGAAGGTGATGCGTCGGTTCCTTACACGCAAGAACGGTGATGCGTCGGTTCCTAGCTCCGGGGGAGGTGATGCGTCGGTTCCCTACTGCTGCGTAGGGGACGGTGATGCATCGGTTCCTTACCGGAGAGGAGGTGATGCGTCGGTTCTTCACCGCATGGGGAGGTGATGCGTTGGTTTCTTACTGCGCTTCCTTGGTGATGCGACCCACAGTGCCGCGATGCGATGACGACCCGGTGCAATGAAACAAAATGGTGTCTTCTTCTTGATGCCACACGAAGGGGGCGATGCCTGCACACCTGACGGCCGTGCGGCGACTCGGTGAATCTTCTGAGCCACGACAGGCCCTGCAACATGCTTCTCTGATGATGCGACGGCATGTGATGCGACGGTGACACTCTTCTCAGGTGATGCGAGGCGCTTCAGTGATGCGATGGCGACAGCGGCGGCACGCTTTCTCGGCGATGTGATGGCAGCGGCTGCGGTGGCGACATGCTTCTTCCTCGTGAGTCGCACTTCCAGCTCCCAGCGACATGCAGTCTCTCAGAAGGCCCAACACAACAGTAGGCACTTCAAATTCCGAGCAAGGGAATTCAGGGGAGCTGGTTGGTGAAGTCTTGTATCCCTGAGACTTCAGCAGGAGGCAAGCTCAATCTTCAAGCCCTTGGAGATGTTCTGCAAGATGATGAAAGTAATCACAAAGTTCCTTTCTCCTTTCTTTGGCAATCAGGCATCCACTGCAGGCCAATCCCTCATACAGCACACAGCATAGGGATAGTCTCCTCCTTCAGTTTCTCTGGTTCCTCTCCTCAGCAAAGGTTCTTCTTGTTTCCCAGAAGTGATCTAAAATCTTGGGGTCTGGGTCCTAATATTTATACCAGCAAATCCTTTGTCCTCTGAAGGCAGATGGTCCTGTACCTAGTCCAAACCAGTTTGGGGTGCATTCTGCCAGTGCACACCTTCTTCCTTTGTCAATGTGGGTCAGTGACATCAGACGCTCCACAGGAGGTGGAGCCAGCTTTGTGGAAGGCAGGCACAGCCCTATTCAGGCCCAGGTGCTACTCCTCCCACCACTCTACATGCAGGTAGGTCTATTCAGCCCTGTGCTGACTCACCCTGTCTCCTGGAGTCCCCAGCCCCTGTCACTCACAAACCCAGACATACAATACACAAGCTAGCAGAGGCAGGCTGGATGGTTAGGCAAGAAAATACCTACTTTCTAAAAGTGGTATTTTCAAACACAGAATGTTAAAACCAACTTCACTAAAAGGTGTATTTTATCATTCTGAGTTCAGGCATACCAAATTCGTTTTTCTACCATGTTCCCTGGGTCAGTTAGGACTATAAGATGTTATAATCAAACTGCCCATTCTGGCCTATAGGGACAGGTAGCCTTGCAATAGTGAAAAACGAAATTGGCTGTAATTCACTATCAGGACATGCCACACACACCAGGGCATGTCCTACCTTACACATACAATGCACCCTGCCCTAGGGCCTACCTTAGGGGTGACTAATATGCAGGAAAGGGAAGGTTTGGGGACTGATAATTGGGTGCACTTACTAAGCCGACATGGCAGTACCAGACTGCACACAGGCTCTGCAATGGCAGGCCTGAGACACACTTTACAAGCTGCTCCTGTGGGTGGCACAACCAGTGCTGCAAGCCCACCAGCAGCATTTGACTCACAGGCCCTGGGCACAAACAGTGCACTGTACTAGGGTCTGACAGTGAATCAAATAGGCCAAACATGGAGTCACTAATCCATACATCATTTTATCATAGGGAGCACTTGCACTTTGGCACTGAATAGCAGTGGCAAAGTGCCCAAAGCATCTAAACCAGCAAAAACAGGTCAACAACAGTGGAGGCATAGTGAAAAAATGGAAGGGAGACCCACGCCAAGGATGCCAGGTCTAACAAGATCCATTGGTGGTATATTCTCCCTCACATTATTAAAGGGGTGTTTGAAAATCGTTTGTTCTGATTTTGTTCTCTCTTGACCTTAGAGGGACTTGCACAGTATCTATCTCTAGGCATACAGACCAGAATATGTGAAGACACTCATTTTTATGAATGAGATTATACAGATGTCCCAATGGATCACATTATGACTAACCAGCTCGTAGCCTTTCTTCTGAACTGTATGTGATTCTTAGTAGCTCTACTCTTTGCTGGTAAAGAATCCCATAGTTTGGGGACTTGAAAGAAGAAAGTATATTTTTCATTACGTAATTAGGAATTATTAAACACGGTGCCTTAAAGCCCACTTGAGAATTGATAGAAAGTATAGAGTCAAAGATAATTTCAAGACATTTCACTTCTTTTGTTTTTTTTGGCAGTGGTCCAAATACATGTGGCCATAATGACAGAGGGTAATTACTTTCAGTAAGCGTCTGTGTGAGATTTACAGGTTATTCAGTGAATTAAGCAGTACCTACATATGTTCCTCATTAAAAAAAAATGAAAGTCCTCCCACTAGCCATGAACAGCAAGAGGAGGCTGAGAATAAACATAATAGTTTACAGCAAGATAATCTGGTGAAAAAGTATAATCAGAAAATCTAGTGCAATTTGACCAGAGTGTCATACTCCACAGAGCATCTGTGATGTGATGTTTTTTCAATGGAAGATACGTAATGCTACATGTTGGAGTAAAATATTGCTTAGTATAAGATGAATTAGTATAGTAAGAGTAGATTAACTTGTAGTATATTTATCTTATGATTTTGAGTAACTTTACAACTTTGAGCTTTTCACAAAATCTAAGTGTAAAGTTGCTCAAAAGTATAGACGTACATGTCTCCACCCCATGAAACAGGGGGTGGAGCCAAGTGTTAAGTTACTACTAACAAAAGGGAGCAGTAATTGGTCCAGCATCATACATGGCCAGCCACCGACACTGCAAACTACCACAGAAAATAATGGTGGTAAGGAATAGGAAATAATGTTAAATTAAATTAAATTAGATAGCCTAAATAATTAAAAATGGAAATAAATTAAAAAAAATTCAATATACAAAGCATATCTAAAAATAAAACATTTTTATTTGATTTAAACATTTTTTCAATTTAAAAATGCATGTTTAATGAAACATAATTAAGATTGTTTAAGTTAATTATATACATCACTTTTAGTAATTAATAATACATAAAAAAATAAGTATTTTTTTAAATATAGCTTTAAAAAATAATTTTAGTTTAATTATATATATCTAAATTTATTAAATCAGGGCCGTTAGAGAAATGGCTACATGTCTGCCTGCCAAATTGGGATGGGTGGACATATAGCTATGTTTTTTACTGTCCATCATGGCCAGGCAACCCTGGAGGTGAGGGGCAGTAAAAAACAAATAATTCACCACGTGCTGTGCCGGGGGGAGCATGACTTTTTTTTAATTTCTAAAAGGAAATCCCATTTTGGGATTTTCTTTTTGAAAATAAAAAAGAATACTATTTGGGGCAGGGTTGCATCATGCTGACGCAGCTCTGCACCAAACAGCAAGATGCATTGACAGGAACCGCCGTGACGGCATTTTCTTCCAATGCTTTATAAATGACCGCCTGCTTGGGGTTCATTTATAAATTTATAAATTTATAAATTTAGTAGGTTGTCCCTCCAGCATGGGGATGGAGTAAATTACTCCGTTCCAATGGTGGAACGGCGGGCCATCCGTCCGTCAATATCTACAGCGAGCCCTTAATCATTTAGTAGTCAAGGCTGAGTCACTTGAATAGAAAAGAACATCATTATTTTATCCAAGAATACAAACAGGTAGTCAATCCTACAAGTAAGTGTGTAGAGATTATAGGTTTATAGGTGTAGTTGGAACCTCATCTTGCTGAATGTTGTTCAGAGAAAATTAAGACAGAGACATGGACAGAGACAAAGGTATGGGTAGTGTGTCTTAGGTTAAAAGCAGGTAGAAATCCAGAACGTCTTGAGGCTATGTAATTAGATAGTGTTAAATGTCCCATTTAAAAAAAAAGAAACATTAAGAAGATGTATACGAAAATTATGTATGCCTATGAAAGGTCATGTAATATTTTGTGGCATATCAGAGCATACCAAGAGAGCCAAGAAATCATGTATTATTTACAGCCCCCAGAGAAAGGTCGAAAACTAAGCTCCATGACTATGAAAAGAGTAAGGGGTATATTCACAAGAACGTGCGATAAACATTGCCAAAATAGCTTACTGCAAATTCTCACATCGTAGTCCATCGCAGGAAAATAACGCCCTGTTAACGTGGCATTCACAACACGGCGATACAGTGCGATAACCGCACGATAACGCGGCTAATGTCCGCGAAACAACTAGCGCGACGGCGTTAAAAATCCTAACCTTAACGTGAAAAAAGTTGTGATGGGCCCAATCGCGAAGAGACTATCTGCGATAAGGCGTGCAAGGCCTGCAATACACACACGTCAGGCGGGAAAAACCACTACAAAAACAGAAAAAATATACACCAAACAAAAAAACACCAACAGCAAAGCATAACGGAGTCAGGCGGAGCAGGCACAGGGGATGATCGGAACCCCACAAACCCCCCGGAGCCCCAGCCAGGGCCCTCGGGGACAGGGAAGGACAAGAAGAAGAGGAAGCCGCGGCTCAGTCCGCAGGAGAATCAAATCCTGGTCACGGAGGTGATAGGACACCATCAAAAACTGTACATCACCCCCACCGTGTCATTGGGCACAAGAAATGGAACATGGCAGTCCATCTTGGACAAGGTGAATGCTGTCGGAGTGCAAAGGAGGACAATGGACGAGGTCAAGAGGCGATGGACTGATATCAAGCGCAAAACCAAGAGCAAACACGCCAACAACCTCAAAGCAGCAATGCAGACTGGATTTGGGAGTCCTGCGCCGCAGGAGGAGCTGGATGTTATGGAGGAGATGGTGTCGACAGTCATCAGTGTAGATACGGTGGCAGGAGTTGGGGGCCCGGACACTGCTCTACAGGCCCGGACACAACAGCAACCGGGTGAGTAGCGACCAGAGACTGGGGGGACAGGGGTAGATGGGCACAATGGCACACATGCACAAATAAGCAGACCACACTGCACACCCACAATGACTCCGGATCATGTCCCTGATCCCCCTGGAACACTGCAGCACACACACAAACACCAAGTAGTCCCACCCCACCATGTGCCCAAAGGGTCCCACACCCAACACATTACCAATAACACAACCAACACATGCACACGTGCGGAACCCAGCGAAGATGTGTATCCGTCAGCCACACTGACAATGCAAGAGACACTACATGACTAGTAGCATGGCTGCAGTCCAACTATCATGTCAATGTACAGGCCACAACACTGATGTGGCTGAGTGTGGGCCAGATCCGCAAAGGTGCAGGTCACACTCGGACACATCCATGCGCACAGAAAAACGCCTGATGTCAACTACACATCCGCCTACCGACCATGACCACGAGTCACAACACGACGAAGGGCACAATTCACACTAGTCAGTAACATCTCAGCACTGTAGACGCACAGAAGTGAAAGGCACACTGCTTGAAAGGGATGAGTGGTAGCCAAGTCAGAGCACCAGGTGCAACTCAGCCACAGTGCAGCATACACACATAGGAATAAGGGCACCCCAACATTGCCAACAATGTGGTACATACTGCAACACCCCCACAACAGAACACAGGACACAACTGGTGCCGCCTGTGTGCACAAAATGGCCAAGCACAAATGGCATCGCAGGAATCTGTGACATGACAATGGACGAGTACAACCTGTAACCTGTATCAGTTTTATTAACACATGCAGTTCCAGTGGACCATTTGTACTGTCCCATCAACGTACAGGACGGACACAAAGTGACGTGCTCAGGTGAAGAAATTGGCAATGAGGGTGTTCCTACGAGCTATTCCTGCTGCAGCTGCAGTGGGGTGTGGGCCACCTGCCCCATCATCCTCATCATCGTCCGGTGCATCTGGCACTGGGATTCATGGGGCATTGGAGCGCACACAGATGTTGTGCAAAACACAACATGCAACAATCATCTTGCACACAATGTCTGGCCTGTACAGGAGCCTTCCGCCTGTGATGTCCAGGCACCTGAAACGTGACTTCAACACGCCAAATGTGCGTTCCACGATGCCCCTGTTGCTTTTGTGGGACGCATTGTACTGCCTCTGGGCATGTGTGTTCGGGTTTCGGAGGGGTGTCATCATCCAAGTGCAGAGTGCATATCCCTGATCACCTGTGACAGTGCAGAGAGAGATGAGTCAATAGGTGGTTCGGCATGATGTGTTGGCAGGCACACTAGTCCAGTGACGCCTGTGCTGGCTGTGCATGGGGTGAGTGTAAGACAGCCCCCAGGGAGTGTTTGGTGCTGGCAACAACTACAACAGTCATCACTCAATCAGAAGTTCAAAGTACAAACAGCAAGGGACCATGACTTGAGGTGCACAAAGTTAGTTGCCCCGGATGCACAGCGGCCGGCACGGGCACACTGCCACGGACTGTGACTTGCGATGCACTGGGTTAGGCCCATGAGAGCTGAGCAGTTCCTCGTAGATGTCCAAGGTGACTGTCGCTGAGTGTATTGTGGGACAGTGGAAGGTGTTCCCCCAGGGCATGATGCAGAGGGCACAACCAAGCATCTACAGGCAACATGGGGGATATGAATGCCACAGACTCATGCCAAATGCTAAGTAAGTACCTGCCAGATGAAGAGGACGACAACCCCCATGCCACAGACTCAGACGCAACCAAAGTTCGACCAGAGAGTGACCGTGACTCACGGCACACGGAGTCAGTGGCACCAGGGCTGTAAGGGGATGCAGTCTGCGATGAGGCGTGTACATTGGTGTAAACTCAGCCATTCAGAAATCAAGACCCAGTCACAAATGTTGGACCTACTTGACCGCAGTGTCGGCCAGTGGCAGCGGTGTGCGTGGGCCAACCGCAGTTCAGCCAGCTTCTCCTGGAACTCCCACACACAGCGTTGGAATGTCATGTGGCGGTGACGTGTGGCACACGGAAGCTGAGGCACCAGAGCTGAGCATGTGTGCAGCCTGCGACGATGCCGTGCCCTGGCTGGTCCCGCCTTGATGTGATTGGTGTGAGGCCGGCTGGCCCACAGTGCATGACGGAGCCAGTAATGTGCAGGGGCCCACAAACATGTGTCGCCGGCTTGCGTTGAACAGGGTTAGTGGCACCACGTGTCGCCGGCTTGCGTTGAACAGGGTTAGTGGCACCAGGTCAGTTGTTGCTAGTGTTCGGTCACCTCCATAACGAGGATCCGGCTTTCATCCGGACTGAACCACATCTTCCTCTTACTCCTCTCCGTGCGTTCACTGGTATGGACTCTGCCAATCATGAATCACGACTAAGTGCTGGATGTGGGACCTACTGGACCGCAGTGTGGTCCGTGGGCAGCGGTCAGCACGGGCCCACAGACATGTGTCGTGTGCTTGCGATGCTGAGTTTGGGACACTGATCGAAGGGAGTTTAGTGATATAAACGCTGCAATTAACATTTGGTCACTGCCATTCAAAACTCAAGACTCAGTTACATATGTGCCAACAACTGGGCCGAAGTGTATGCCGGTGGGTTATGTCAACGAGAAAGGAGTACTGTGGGCCTGCGTCGTGGAGGTCAGCGATGGTCTACTGAGGCTGCCAAGGTCGCGGGCCTGGGGCTTGGAGCTTGCACCGGCACGAGGTGGGCCCTCTTTGACACACGCCGGTGTCGGCAGGTGAGCGGAGCGGCCTTGGTGCGCTGGGGCAGGCAAGACGGGTCTGGGGACCAGCGGCCTGGGGTGCAGCAGGTGCACAGGGTCGCAGGCCCCGCCGCTCATGGCGTCAGCCTCGTGGCGGGCTGAGAAGCGCCGCCCTGGCAGACACGTTGGCCATTCCGAAAGAGAACCACGCCCAGTGCGACAGAGTTTTTATTCACACCCCTATGCAGGCCTGGCATATGCAGGGCAAACCCACTCCGCCCACGCCTACAGTGGGGGACGTAACGAGCGACATTTCCGCGTTATGCCCCACAGCCTGTGGTGACATGGTAGCGTCCACTGGCCACTACACTCCATGCACCAGCAGTTAATGTCCACATGGCCATTTCCATGGTTTGCACACTGAAGTCTGTCCAGCACATCCACGCCACACTTGGCATTGGGTAGGTTCTCATTCATTAGTCACTTGCCTCTCTCGCACATGCCTGCTTCCGGCCTCTCCTCACATTCTGCTGTTGTGTGGCTGTGGTGCCATGCCGTAGCTGGGTTGTGTACATGGCAAGCCCAGGTTCCCAATGGAGTCGTGTTGTCGTGTCTGTTCGCTGGGCATGTTGTGTGGCATGTTGCATGTAGTTTTGCGGCGTGCCCATTGCCAGTGTCGTGAGTTGGCTGACTGTGGAGTTGAGGTGTGTGGTGTGTTCATTTGGTACTTACCAACGAGCAATGCATTTCCATAGGTGCCATCCTGGAAGCGCTGGTTGATGATGGACTGTCGAAAGATGAATGAATCATGCACACTGCCTGGGTAGTTGGCCACAACATTGGTGAAGAGTCCCCGGTGGTCCACTATTGCCTGCACATTGATGGAATGTGTGTGCTTTCTGTTGCAGTAGTTGTGTGCAGTGTTGGCAGGGGGCACAAGTAGGACATGTGTGCAGTCGATAGCCCCCAACACGTGAGGGAATCCAGCTATGGCGTAGAAGCCTTGCTTGGTCTCCAGCTGCTCCTGCGCAGTGTGGGGGAAGTGGAGGTGCTGGGGTACCAGGATGATGATGGCATCCAGGACTGGTGTGATGAACTTGGATAGGGCTGGCTGTGAGACTCTTCCGACTCTGGCAGTTGTGGGTTGGAAGGTACCAGAGGCCAACATGTGCAGCACAGCCAGCAGCTTTGTCTGCGGAGGGATGTTGGTTGTCCGCTGGGTTGGTACCGTCAGCCTGTGGGCGATGTGGGTCAGGATGCGGAGGATGGTTGTCCTTTTGAGCCTGTAGTGGGCAATGACCTCCTCTGGCGTTAAGTCTGTGAGGCTGGTGCGTTTACGGTAGGTCCGCTGTCTTTGTCTACGCTGCCTCTGTGGTGGTCCGGGGGGCGTGGCAGGTCCGGGGGTGGTGGCGGTGGGTGTTGTGGCCCTCTTGGGTCTCCGAGCTGCATGATCAGTAGCTCCATGGCGTCTGTTGGTCTTAAGGTGTGGCTCTGGTCTGAGCTCCCTTTCGGACTGCAGGTGGTCGTCCCGCTTAGCACCAGCAAAAGGCAGGTGTTAAATACCTGCTGCTACCACAGCTTATCGCCGGTTTTTCACTCGCATCGCAGATCTGGCTGTCCGTTGAGAATCGCGCGGTGTTGTCTTTTCGTGTGTTTTTGCACAGGCACGCCTATTCTGCATCTCATTAGCGTTAGTTGGTGGTGTCAACCGTGGCGATGTTTTTTGCGGCAACTATCGCGGGTAATGTGGTGATGTGGGCAGTTAGCACCGGCTTGCGAAAGGGGCGGTAATTCTATCCCCACTTTTGCTGCGCTAAAGTGCCGATAACTTGGCGATAAGTCCTTGTGAATATGCCCCTAAAAGTGGTGACATTGGGTTAGTTCCTAAATGGGCAGGTAATATGATGAAGCCTTCTGTGCCCCTTATCATTGTTCCTATAAAAATAATTTTGTCAGATGGACAGGAAAAGACTTTTCAGTACTTTTAGATTCACAAGTTACAAGGAGCTATGTGGATAGCAATTTTTCTTACCCTTTATAAATTCTAGTGATTAAGGTAAAAGTTCCACAGGAGGCCAAAGATGTTGATGGTTTTTGTTTGTCCTCAGGTCCCTTACGGTTTCATATGTACATGATTTCTTAAGTTTGTTTTGTAAAACATCATGAAAATATTTGCGCTACATTTTAACATGATTTTGTGTATGCTTTAGATAACTTTATATAGCCCTGGTATTGCCAGCTAAAACAGTACAACTAAATTCCAACCATTGTATGACAAGTTATTGACTGCATGTGAATCTCTTGGGAGTCATTCTCCTGAGTTTCCAAGTCGTGTGACCTTGCCACCTTCATCTTATGAATGGTTATGTGATGTATTTGACAAGAAAAAAACAAATGTAGTACCCAACATAGAAATGACTATTGTAAGATAGAGTTGAAACCTGGTGCTTCAATACCTTTTAGTCAAATGAATGCACTCACTGAATCAGAAACAGAATATCCTCTGTGGTATTTAGATGAAAATCTGGCTAATCGAATTGTCAGACCATCACTGTCACCTACCTCATCTCAAAAAATATTTTTCCCAAAAACAGGGGCGAATTAATAACATGTATAGATTATAGAACCCTTAATTGAATCTTTAAACATTACAATTAATATCTGTTTTTAGATTAGATTCAAAGTACAAACATATTCACAAAATTAAATCTCAAAGGGGTTTACCACCTAATCAGAGTCCAAAACTGTAACAAATAGAAAATTGAGGGGCATATTACCAAGGAAGTGGCGGAGAGAGGCGTTAGCCGTCTTGGCTTAACGCCTCTCCGCCACTTCGGAACGCCAGGCTGCACCATATTAACAAGGATATGGTGCAGCCTGGTTTTTCCCTGTGATGGCGCTAAGTTACACAACTTAGCGCTAGCGCAGGCACCCTTGCACCAGAGTGCAAAGGGGCAAAAGACCTCCATATATATTCAGCATATAGCAATCAAAACTGCTATTGTGTCAAATAAACACAGTTATTGCTCAACAACAGACTATCATGATGCTGTTGATCGTGAAAGATGTCTGAATATATATTCTTATTAATTCGGGAGAGTCATGACCCGATAGAACACCCCATCGTGTACCAAAAATAAATCGGCCCGTTGGAAAAGGAGTCCACTGCATCCAAAGGGCCTCCATATATATACACGACATACCTACTATTCTCCAAACAATCATTAGTACTTATATAATAGTGTTTCAGCTCAATTAAGGGTGAAGAAAGAACCAGTCAGGCTGAAGGGATAAGCATATTCATTAAATGAGCCTCTCCCAATCTTCCTTACTATTTAAACCTTTTCTGAAGGTGTTAAAGCGGGACATATAAAACTGTTCCCGTTTTTTTCTTTTCAAGGTTAAGTCACCACCTCGATTATTCATATGTATAGTTTTCAATTCCACACCATATAAGATCTTCAACTTTATGGTGTTTTTCGAGCCAATGTTCTACCAGAGGGGCAGTTCTTCTCTTTGTTCTTATGGCAGACTTATGTTCATTAATTCTGATCCTTATTTCTCTTGATGTTTCACCTACGTATCCCAAATGACATGGGCACATAATAAAATATATCAAGTTTTTAGTCCTGCAATTCATAAAGTTTTTAAATTTATGGGTAGTGCCATTATGGCATATAGTGGGTCCTTTCATAATGTTAGTACAGTTATTACACCCACTACATGCAAATGTGCCCGTCGGTAAAGGGGCATTTGGTAAACAGGGTTGCTTATTACCACTCGTATCTCTATACGTGTGTACCAAGCAATTCCTGATAGTGCGATTGCGCCTAAATGAGAACATAGGTTTAGGTAAAATCTCTTTTTTTGGTTAGTTAAAAGATGCCAATTTCTGTTTACAATGTTTTTAATTTTGTTACTAATTGTACTGTGATTAGTAACAAAAATTAAAGGTAACTTGTCTGGGACCGGTTTGTTGGAGTTGTTCTCAAAAAAGGAATCCCTGTTAAAATATTTAGCTCTTTTGTATGCTCGCTTCACTAATTTTTTGGGTAACCTCTATTGAGAAATGTAGTAGTTAGTTTGTCAGCATGTTTGTCATAATCCTTGATACTTGTGCAATTACGTTTTAGCCGTAAAATTGTCCAAACGGAATATTATCCTTTTGGCAAGCAGGGTGGTTACTGTTATAATGAAGCATTGTATTTCGATCGGTGGGTTTAGTGAATAATTCCACATTTAGATGTCCATCCACATTTTTAATCTGGATATCCAGAAATTCACAGGAATTTCTATTAACAGTGGAGGTAAATTTAAGATTATCATCTCCAAGATTTAGCCATTCTATGAAATCTACCAGGATCTCTCTGGTCCCTGTCCAAATAAAAAACACATCGTCAATGTATCGGGACCAATGAGAAATGTTCTCAAAAAATGGAGCCGATACATTGAAGATGTGCTTCTCCTCAAATTGAGCAACATACAGACAGGCCAAACTGGGAGCACAGGTTGCTCCCATGCTAGTCCCCTTAATCTGTTTATAGAAATCTTTTTCAAATAGGAAGATATTGTTTTTTAATATAATGGTCACGCATTCTACAATGAAGGTCGCGTGGGCAGACAGATCATCCTCTCCATTTCCAAGGAGATTCTCAATCATCTGTATAGTACTATCCTGAGGAATATTCGTATACAGTGCCTCTATGTCTAAAGTCACGAGACACTGTATCACAGGATTATATTCCAAGTTTTCAATTTTCTGGATCATAGAAGTTGTATCTTTAATATATGCTCTTTGTTGTACTACCAGAGGCTGCAGAAAGATATCCACGTACTTACTTAATGGTTCAGTAAGTGAGTTAATGCTGGAAACAATAGGTCTCATGGGTGGATTGGCTATATTTTTATGCACTTTAGGAAGCCCATATAGTGCAGGGATGATAGGGTTAACATTATGCAGGAAATTAAACTCATCACTGCAAATAATGTCATCTTCCTTAGCAAAACTCAATAGGTTATCAACTGTAAGGATCAGAGCGGTCCACTCATCTTTATTAGAAATCTGATAGTGTTGATTGTTGTTCAGGAGTATGTGCATTCTGTTATTATAATCATCAGTATCCATCACGACAATACTACCGCCTTTGTCGGCCGGTTTGATGGTGAGATTGTGGCATTGTTCCAAAGACTTGAGTGCTAGTCGTTCTCTGGAAGTGAGATTATTATTGACCCAAATTTTCTTATTAAGTAAGTCGTCTATACTTTTTTCTACCACTCGTTCAAATACCTCTATGTCTTTATTAAGAAGATGTATTTGAGGTGTCCAAGTTGATTTAGGTTTTAACCCTGATTTATTGTCCGTAGGTGGTCTAACATTCCCTTCAAAAAAGGCATTCAGTCTTATTTTCCTGAAAAAGCTCTGTAAATCTCTCTCTAGATTGTATCTGTCAACTGGTGAGGCTATTGCATAACCCAACCCTTTTTCCAACACATTCTCTTCGTCCCGTGATAAAATCCTATGTGAGAGATTTATAATTGGGGCCTTGTCGTCTAGTCCCATTTCTTCTGGCTCCTTGTATGGGGACGATGTTGAAACTGATTTTGTCCGTGGAAATTTCCTCTCCCCTGCCCCTTCCCCTTGTTGGTACATAACTCTTTTGTCGTTGTTCTAAAAAAGACAATGTTTCTCTACTGGAGCTAGGTAGGGGTCCCTATCTTTATTGCTATGATTTTCTTGTTGGATATCATTATCCGAATCCGAACTTGTATAGGAAGTATCAAAAAACCGCACATTCTTTTTAGGATAATTTCTTGTCGGTTGTTGCCATGTTCTCCTATATGTACCCTCTTCTGTAGGTCTATCATAAAAATCTTTTTGGAGGTATGGATAGACATATTCCAATTTGTAATTGGAAATGTCTTTCCTTAATTTATTAGATTTTTTATTCACCAAATAATCCTACAGTGGACTCCCTTCCAAAATGGCCGATCTATTTTTGGCCTTGTATGGGGTGTTTTGTCATACTATGACGCTCCTGAATATATATATATATTTTTCAAGATCGACAACATTATTAGGGTCGGTTTTTTAGCAAAGACTGTGTCTCAACAATATTATAGTAGTTTTTTGCTATATGCAGAACAATTGCTGGGTCTTATTAATCTGGTAGGTTATCATTTCTTGCCTTTCAGGATGAAGTGATTACATCTTCCAAAATGGCCGATTCATTTTCGGTTAACTATCTGGCTTGTTTTGCAAGACAAGATATTTCCTTATATACATTTAATTAACCTCTGTCTCATGAATTCATAATTTCTTTAGGATATAGACCCTTGTTTGACATATGATATAAAACGAGTGAACATATGATATTTGCTAATTGTTCCGTTAATTAGTCACGTGTCATTTCTGAAAGAGATATAAAGCAGTTCCGGGTCTGACACAAAGGTGTATCCTGACCCGGAAGCTGTTCGTTGGTGCAGGGAGGCCGTAATATTTTTAATAGGTAAGCGCGATTGTCTCGTGTCTGGCTATTGTATATAGTATTGAGGTAGATATAATACTTAGGATTTTGACAAAGTATTGGCCTCATTTTTAGCTTCTAAGTCTGCATATTAGAATAGCGATACGACAGAATGGCCTCTGTGTGTTTTTTAGAACGGTTTTTAGATCGTTTTGTTTATATAACGGTGCTAACACATCGTGATCAGAGAGTATTATGGAATATATGAAGCTCAAGCTTATGACTTGAGAATGATGGATTATTACCTTTAGAATCAGGAACATAAGAGATATTTTTGGAGGCTTTTATAAATCTTGATTACAAATATATACGCTCCAATTTCCAACCTCGGAACCAATATAAGCCCTTTATGTTAAATAGCCTTATAGGATATATGAGAAATAACACGTATTGTGTTAAAATAATGGATTGATGGTATTATGTGTACCGTGTACAATATAATTAAGTGATTCGGTGCATTTTTATTATAGGTTTATTTGTAGATGGCTGCATGAATATTACAGCAACCAGATCAGGTAAAACTTGAGTAGCATTTTAATTTAGTAGGTGCACTCACAACTGCAACATAGAGTGACGTTTTTCCAGTCATTTCTTTTTTCTCCTTTAAAATTGTCTTTTGGTCCTTAGATGTGAAATCTGCGGGAGATTGCTAAATTTTGGTATCCTCAACCACGGCCCATCCATTATTGGTGTATTTGGATTAGTCCATTCATTTTTAAGTAAGCCCGGTAGCACCTTTGGCATTTATCGTTTTGCGATGTTTTGATTGAGATATTCTCTCTGTAAATTCTTTTTCTTGTTTTTCCCTAGAACTTAAATTTTTTTTAATAAAACATATATTGGTGGCACCAACGAACCTAAAAATACTTATTGGCTTTTAAATTAAGGTACGTGGATGATTGCCAATATTGGGAGTCATGTCTTTGGAAATACCATTGAGAACATCGTTCTGTCCCCTCACTCTTTTCTCTTATTTTAGGAGTGTAACAGTAACCTCTATAATACGAGGCGGGATATCTTCAAACCCCATTTTCAACTCGAGCACGTTGCTTCTATAAGTGCCCAGTGAATTTTAAATTTGAGCACTTTCCTACCTCGGTAGGTTTGAATTGTTATATATTTTAAATTTGTCTTAAATAACATGGATCATGGGTAGTGACTAAATTATTAGGTGAAATTATATTATTTGTAGATCACATAGAATATTGCCTCTAGGGGCTATGTTCAATTTTTATTTAATGGTGATACTCAATGATTTTATAAATTGATTAGTGCACGTATTGTGTTTTTAGAGTCAGTTGCTCAAATTTTAACATGTTGTATTGTAGGTTCAAGTGTTATGGTGACAAAATATATGAGACTGTCATCAATTGATTGTTTTTATTATATAGAAAACTGTCCTGAAGAAGGTGATTTATAACCAACTCACCGAAACGCAGCGTCGACCTTTCTGTTTTCTTGTGATGTATATTAGTGCAATATTGTATTATAATATGAAATGTTTTTAATTTTATTTGTGTTTTTTATGGAATAAATCTCATATGTCCCATTTAGTTTGTTATTGATTTTTTCATGTGTTACTGACTTTTTTGTTTGAATACTGTGATTATTAGTCACAATATTGTGTAATGCCCATGATCCAAACTAGTGTATATAGTGAATAGGGACCTTTGTGTTTTTTGTGTTGATTACCCAGTCCCTATTCTGAATAGAAGGGTTCTCCCCCTTTTTTAAATAAATAAATAAATAGGTGTCACAGAAGCAACAGGTCCTGTTGATCAGGAAACCATTGAATGTGATAGAGATGTCAGAGATACAACATATATTTGTGTCCCAATTATCAGAAGCAAAAGTGCAATATAAGAAGCAGATGCAGTTATAGGCATCTGCAAAGCCCAACAGAGTGAATGATGAATGCCCAATGGATGAATTAGCTCCATTCAATCAGCAGAAAGCATAGCTAAATGCTCAAAAGCTATGTTTAGAACAATGTTATTAAAGGAAGTGCAGCACTGGAAGAGAGGACTTGTGAATGGTTGAAATTTGTGTGTGCCTTCAAAAATAGCTCCAAGCTCAAGTACAAAGCTATCGCATGATGACATTGTTCCTCAGATGGGTACAACAAATTCCTCTTTTTCGGAGTATGATTATGATGACTTCACCTACAAGAAATAGAACAGTTGTAAATCTGCTAAACCAGTGCAACCATAAATATAAATGTGGGTGTACCTCCAAGTATACTTTTGAAAATAGTCAATCGTCCAGAGCCAATGTTTTTGGAAAACAAAAGCAATGGCAGTCATGTTACAGTCATAGAAAACTGCACCACGCAGCTCAGTGAAGTGAGCTAGAAATTGAGGGCCAGATGTAATAACCTATTTTGCATTTGGAAATGTTACAATTCACAAAACAGAAATGTTTGAGGCCACAAAATAGGTTTTCCGTATGTAAGGAACCTATTTTAGAAGTCAGTAAAATGTTACCAGCTCTTAAAGTGGGATTGCAAATTTAAATGCATTCACAATTTGAAAGTTGCGTTCTAAAGGTGCCTCTTCCTATTGTGTATCGGTACAAGGTGTATCAAGGCAAACAAAATCCAGTTGAAAAGCATTGAAAAATTACATACTCCTCTTGTGAAAGTAAAAAGAATGTAAAGAGTTTTTGGGGATTAGGTGGTGATCCAGGGTACCAGTGCCAACTCTCAAAGGTTTTTTTAAAAGTAAACTTTCTTGAAACACATTCACTGTACCTTTAACGAAAATGGGCTGCATTTAAAAAAGTTCACTGTATATAAAAGCAATCACAGACATTATGGTCTGATGATCCTAGCAGGCCACCATCCCTGTGATTACCGCCAATCAAAGTGAGTCACAGAGTGTGACCTACCTTACGAATATAAATGAGGTAGGTAGGATTGTGGCCCACTGCAAATCGGAATTTTGTGAACCGATCTAGTAATACATACGTTGGTTCACAAAACCTAATTTGCAGTAAATGCAATTTTCTGACAGGTTATCCCAGATTATTCACCTTTTTGAGAACCTATTCTAGCTGGCACTAGAACTCTGTGCACTTTACCCCTCTGCTAAACAGAAGTAATGTGCCTGTGCTCCCCATTTAAACATGGTTAAACTGACCTATCCCTGATTGATATATTTAACTTGCTTATAAGCAGGGCCACTGGAGTTATGCAATGCCGTGGCCTCTGCTTTTTTCGCATAATTATAGATTTGTGGCATTTGCCACATACTCCATCATCTGCTGTATAATCAGCAGATTTTAACAAAATAAATTGTTTCTAGCTCAAATGGATTAAAAGTTACTGAAAACTTTGCATCATGTGTTTGCATGCAGTGGAAGGTCCTACACAGCTGTTAACCTGCCATGCCATGAAGTGATGCTATAGAAAATGTGCTGCATTATGCACCATAATTTCACTTTTCTTGCCACATAATTTGGTGCTCCCCTGCCACATAATTCCAGTGGCCCTGCCTATAGGTCATTAGTATATTTTGTAGAAAATATATCTAGGGCCTGGATGGTAATTGCCACCTGTGGACCACAGGTTGTCCGGTAAAACATGGCTTCTGCTTTACCATAAGTAGCTGGAAAGCTGCAGCCTAAATACCTGCTGTTATACCTGTCAAAATGACCCTTTTTGACAAAGGAAATGCCTGCTTTTAAATATTGATTCGTCAGCCATGAGTTCTCCTTCCCACCCACAAGATAGAGTGTCAGATTTTCAAAAGTGGAACATATGCAAAATTTAATTCAGCATGTTCCTAGACCTCCAATGTTATTTTTACTCCCAGGTCTATAGCTGGATTCTAGAACATGTCAAAGTTCAGATTATAAACTTTAATGTGTAACGTTTGAAAAGAAACAGCTAAAACATTCATCCAAAGTCTATTTTTCATATTTATTAAAAGTCCAATTCACTGATAAATTTAGATTTTAATAAATATTTAGGAAAAGTAACTTTTGTAAAGTTACCCTTTCCCTTTCTGATGCTCCTGGGGGCTCAATTGCATTAGCCTGCCAACTTCTGCCCTCCCTGTGCTTGTCCTTTATGAGGTCTGAAGATTGCTCTCAAAGCAGAACAATGGCTGAAGCCTGGAAACAGGATGAAGTGGGTGCTGGGCATGTTATTCCTACCAACTCCAGAAGGGCAGTTGAGGTTCTGGGAATGTCATTAACTCCAAAGGGACAGAGCTGAAACCTGCCTATTCATAGTTTAGTGCAAGGGGAGAACTGCAGAAAGGAATGCATTCATCCTCAATGCCCAGAGGAGCTAGGCTGGCTCTGAACCCAGTGGGAGGGAAGATACCCCAGAACCAGTTTTGCTTAAAGACAGGGAAAGGGACCCCTCATTTCCCTAAAGACACCCCTGACTGGCACACATACTCTCTCCAAGGACAAAAGACCTCGGCCATCTTGGATTTCCATTTGAATGGTGCAATGTGGAATATATTGCAGTATAACAAACAGGATGTGCTGCAAAAGTGGGCAGGGTTGCCCCAGGACCTTTTCCTCACTGGATAGGGAATGTTTCTGAGCCACCCTAACACACTAACTAGTGCAAACTATAAATGTGGCACCTCAAGGAACCTTCCTCAGAACAATTGAAGGACCGGCGGCAGATCAAAAGAGAACTGGACCTGCTGTCAGTGACATGAGATGAGCCCAGAAGAATTGAATGTGCTTCCTGTTATGCCAAGGACAAAGAAGTGGATTCCAAGGGTCAGTTATCTGACATCCTCTGTGACTGAAGGGATGCAACAAACTGCAAGAGGCCTTTTTCATGAAGAGACCAGCTGACCAGTATGAACTGGACCTAGTTGGACATTGCTGGTGGCCTCTTCTGGAATGAGTCCTTGCCCTTAAAATACCCTGAGTTCTGGGAGCCTTGGAAGTGATGAAGAGAGGTTGCTCCAGAAACCCTGAAAAGTTGTGACTTTGATAATTTTCTGGACTTCCAAGACCTCTGTGGAGGTTATCGGGACCTCACGGCAAAGGTGTCTGATTTCGCTGCAGCTTCGTCAGCTGCAGCTTCAGGCAAGTCCCGCTGGAAGATTGTGAGTTCCTTTAAAAGTCAGTTGCTAAAATCTTTGACTGGGATAAACCAGCTTGGAGTATCCAACCCACACTCCATCACAGTCAGTCTGTAATCATCTAGGTCCCAGTCTACAGGTTACTATTTTTTTGTCATTTTGGTGTCATTCTTTATGTAAAAATGTACTCTATTTTTTAATGCAGAAGGGGATACTTTTGTTTTTTTACTTTATTACTGTTTGGGTATTGCAAAAATACTTTACACATTGCCCTAAGTTAAGCCTATCTCCTCTGTGCCATAGCTACAAGAAGTTTGAGCTCAGATTAATGTAGTGACTTTAAGGGTCACCTCGAGAAGCTAGTGTTATTATTCCTTAAGGTAGGTGACCACCCACCCCAAATAATAATCCGCTTTGTCAATCAATTCTATTCCCAAAATGTTGGTGCACAATTTGTGACTACTTTTTGTAAACTAAATCCTAGTACATCATGCCCTAAATGTTTAAATGGAATTGCACCTCGTTTGTAGAACATGCTATATGTAGGCCAAATGTCTATGCTGCAGAAGTTAAAACATCTTCTCTTTTTGTTAGTTCAGCTAGAGGCTTATTAATTTTATCAAGGTGCATAGGATTCAACTTAACTCTAGATGAAAGAGAAACTTCAGAAACCATCGCTGGAGGAGGGTACAATGTCACCACAACACTTTGCTATAATTTATAGAGTAGGGAGATAAATAGAAACTTGAACCATTCCACAACATGAGACATTAGTTCTGAAAACATAGTTACTATTGTTTAGAAGAGTGTGGTGAAAGGGAATAACAAATGCAGGTGCACCAAGTAAGTTACATGTAAGACCAGACTTCTGAAAATCACAAAAACCATGATACGTTGGTTGAATCTGTGAATCAAGATTCCAGTTAGACAGATGTGGCAGTGACTTATGGGACAGTTAAAAAATGAACTGATGAGCATTTTTGCCTTCAAGGCCTTCTTTTACACCAAAAATGTGTGCTTTGTTTAATTTTCGTTGATTTTCCAGGTCTTGTATCTTCCTCTTAAGATCGAATGTCTAGAACACTTGATTCTCCACTTGTTCATCTATAAGGGAAGAGACTTTCTTAGGTTTGGCAGTTCTCAATTTCACAGTTGTCATGAATACGTTTAATTTGAGATCCTACTGTAGCTACAATAACTTGGACAGAAGCTTGAGTCTTGAATTGTCTATTTTAATTCCAGCATACTGTGATTTAGTTTCAGTTTTATAAGCTAGGACACCTCTACATATTCCCCCAGAGAAGGTTCTTTCTTGCCATCTAGATGTTCACCATTAGCATCCTGATAAAAAAACACAATTTGCTGAGTTGTCACTGTCAAAGTTAGTTGTGTTGATGACATACCTTCATTCACACTTACTGTATTGATCATCTCCTTTAACTTCTGTCCCTTTATTATACAAGCGGTTTAATAAACTCAACTTGTCCTGGCCAGTTTTTTTTAAAAATTATTCTGGATTTTCCATCCCAACCTCCATCTTAGCCATAATATCCATGTTGCCCTTTCCATTGTTACATTGCACAATCGCATGGTCTTTTATATCTCTCACAGTACATATTGTATTATCAATGTTGCATCTAATTCCATTAATTGTTGTGACTTTGGATTAAAACAATCTTAACACAGACTTTTTTGAGAATATGGGGGCTGATTACGATGGCGGGCGGAAAAGCATTCCGACCGCCGTGCTAGAAGGAAATTTCCACCCGCAGGTACCGCGGCATAACCGCTGGCCAGATTAGGATGCACCGCCAGAAACTCCCTACCGCGGCGGTCAGATTCCAGGATTCAGCGGCAGGAAAGTTGAAAATCCGTCCGCGGCGGTCGGATTTGCTGCGGAAAGGCCAAAGACCGCCGTTTCCCCAGTGGACTGGAACACATGGAGCTATCCGCAGTATTGCCACCGCCATCCTCGAATGGCCGGATTCTCCGCAGCTGTGTGGTGGGCTGTTTGAGGCATCGTGATTTGACTGGCGGTCGTGACCGCATTCCGCACGGTGGTACCTCTCTTTTGGCTCCGTCCGCTACCGGTGCGGATGGAGATTTTCGGTGGAACCCGGAACACTGCAGCGGACGGGAAATGGGCTATCTACTCCCATCATAATACGGCGGACGCAAAGACCGCTGATGGAGCGCGGAAAAGGGCATTTTCCGCCAGCACGGCGGATGTGCCTCCGCCCGCCATCGTAATCAGCCCCATTGTTAGGCAGTCTGCAAGGATACCATGTTGCGTTACCATCTCACCCTTATTCACCTCCTGTTCCAGGCCCTCGTGGTTGTTACAACTAGCTCCTCTATTTGCTCCACAAGCATCATATGGTTTCTGGGGAAGCAAAAGCATTGTGTAGATCACAAGCTTGTTCACATTTTTGTGGCATCTCCATTTTCCCATGGCGTCACCTGCTCCATCAGTTGGTCCCTGGGTCAGAGGGTTCTCCTCCTTTGGACCACTCAAATCTAGCACCCATGGCCTGTTCTTGTAGTGGCAACCATCTTGAGCAACAGGCAAACATATCACAGTGGTGCAAATAATAAAAGAAAACAGGTATGATCTGTGCTCTTGTTCAATCCAAAAGACAATTTGAATCATTTTCAATACCTCCACATTCAAATGAACTTATAGTCTAAAGCTTTTCATCACGTAGATCATCATTGTAGAGCTCACCCTGAATAAATACAGTGGAAATGGGTGTCATGATCTAGCAGCTGAATCAGCCAGTCACCATCTTTTCCTGCTGGGCCATCTGTAGTGATCAGTCAGATGCTAAAGAAGTGATTGACCAGTGGTCAGTGCTGTTTAAAATTCAAATTAATCAACAGCTCAACCAACAGATAAAACACATCTTTTTAATGATTAGCCTCGTCCTAGCATCCTGTCTTCCCTCTGCCAGCGCTGCGACACTCTGTCGAGTAGCCGTGCTCTTTACAAATTCAAATAATAATAACAGAACAACAACAGCATAGGATATGCCGGCAATGTTGAGTAATAAGCCCAGCTGTACAGAGCATTATCCCGGTCGCGAATGGCCCGATTCACAGAATCAGGCCGTTTGAGACAGGAAAAATGCTTTTTTAAATGTACAAAATGCAAAATGCGATTTGGTAACTTGTTACCGAATCGAATTTTGTATTTGCAATTTGATATTTCTAAAGGGCCTGTTTAGGGCGTCTCTTCGAAATACCGAAGAGGTATGGTATGTTCTACTGTTTTGCGACCCAATCCTGGTTGCAAAACAGTAATACTTTACCACCAGTTTAAAACTAGTGGTAACCCATTCACAAAGGGGAAGCAGTCCCCTGGGGACACCTTTCCCTTTGAGAATGTAAATAAAAATATTTTTTAAGAGCAGACAGATGTGCCACGGACCACTGCCTACTCTTAAAAAATGAAACTGCAAAGTTACATTTTTTGTTTTTAAATGCATCCTACATTTAAAACAAAAAAAAGATTGCTTTATTGAAAAACAATCATACACATGATGGTCTGCTGACCTCAGCAGGCCACAATTCCTGCGATGGCTGCGATTCCTAATGGGTCCCAAATTGCAAACTACCCCATTAATATTCATGTTCTATTTGCAACCTTCTAGGAATCACTAATGAAACTCAAAAGAGTTTCATATATTAGAAATACTGATTTCGTAATTGCGATTGGTCTAGTAACAACACTTGTGCCGGAGCTCTTTTTGTTTAAAATAATCTAAAGCTTCAACCAAAAAGTTTGTATTCGATGAAAGTTGCCTACTTAAAATAAAACCACTGTGAACTGGGTGGATAAGGGCTCCTACTAATTTTTTCATCCGATCGGCTAATAGCTTCATTACTATTTTATCATCTGTATTGAGGAGAATAACAGGCAAATAAGAATTAATGATCTGTGTTTTTTTTTCTTTTTTTAAAAATGTAACCACAAAAGCAATGTTAATTGATGGGGGAATTTTGCTACACTTCAGAATATGGTTGGCGAGTTGTGCTATTTTGGATTTCAACAAAGGCAGTAATTTTTTTATAAAATTCAATTGATAAGCTATCTTTCCCACAGACCATCCAACTGGCAAAAGACTTGATGACGCGGCCACCTCCTCTGAAATGACAGAAGCTATCAAGCCCTGTATCTGATTTTGATTTAGCCTGGGAGACTACTAAGGAATCTGCCAACATGTCCTACATTGGCTTCCTGCCTAGTAGAAAAATCTGTTCATAATGTTTCCGGAACTCAGCCTGAATCTGCCCTTAGTAAGTAATTCCAGTCTTAGTCTCCTCATTATAAAGAGACAAAATGTTATTCTGGGCCTTCTTCTCTCAAGCCAGGCAGGCCAAAAACCTCCCCGTATACTCGCTCTATGCCTTTTTTAGATAGCCACTATGGTTTCTAAGCTGGCTGTATGCTGATTGGTCTTAAAATAGTACTCAAACCCAATCATTTTAGACCGTTCCTCCTCTTCTAACTTGACCCTACAAAAGGTCCATCTAGCACCTAACTTGTCGGGCAGCATCCCCACATCTGAAATGGCTACAAGGGAATGGTCCGAAAATCCATTTGGAACATGCATATATTCCCATAGGTTCACTTCCTTTGGATGCAGGAAATAGTCCAGCCTTGCTGCCAATTTATGCTGTTCTGAGACACAAGAAAATTCACATGTAGAAGGATACTTCCCTCTTCAGCCATCAACCAAATTCAGAACCTTCATATAGTCAAACATAATTTTGAGAGATCATGGCGTATTCTGCTTTCAAGTACTTGTGGATAAATCTAATATCAGATTCGGAAGTAGTTTGAAATCTCAACCCATAATTAATTTACCCGGGAATTGATGTGAGTGCCTGAAAAAATTGCGACAACAGAACTGGGTCATTAGCAACAGGGTCATAGATTGTAGTGACCATGAGCCTAATATTATTTATAATTGCACTCACAAGAGCCCACCTTCCTTCTTTGTCAGTCTGAGAATAGCTTATGTGATACTTAAGAAATGTCTTCACATATATGGCCACCACCCTGTGAGCTGCCCTAGCATTTGATAAGCATACAAATCCTGCCCAATTTCTGAACTTCACGACGCATAGCTTTACCCATCTCTAAAATGGGTCCCCTGAAACAAAACAGTTTTGGGGGAATTTCCTTTTTGCCAATCTTCAAGTGCCCTACACTTTCGCTTATTATTTAGGGCATTAGCATTGTATGAGATTATTTTAAGAGCATCTACTTGTACCTTCATTAAGTTACATTTTCATTCAGATTATGTCAGAAACAACAGAGGATCCACAATAAATAATGAGATATTGCAGATTAAAATGCCATCTTTTGCCTCAGCTGCAAATGAGAAAAAGTGCATCCCTGTTAAAGTGCCAGATGCTAGCTACCATCTAAAATATCTTGATTTCATCTCAGATAACTCCACTATGTCATTGCTGAGCCAGAAAAGTGCATCACTCAGGAAGCTTTAACTGCTAAGTCACGTGTCATTCAACAAAGTGCAATATACAAAAGAGCTCAGATGTATTAAGTGCTTAGAAGTGCTTGATGACCAGTTTTGCTATTCTCATCCTCTTTCAATGAAAGATAAAGTGCCATTCAGCAAAGTGCAATGTGGAAAAAGTGCTCGAACAATTAGAGCTTGAATGACTTCACAAGAAAAGAGATACCACTAAACAAAGTGAGTTGTGCCAAAGTGTTAGGCTGTGAAAGGTGATTAATGCCTAAGAAGCCATTATCACATCCTGTCCCTCAGATGGTTCCTGAGTATATGTGGCTGAACATAGACTTTCCAAAGTGACTCTCCAACAAAAATAAATATTATGACTCAATCTCTTAGTTGTCTCATCATGTGAAGTCTTCCCATTTTGTAAATGTCTGCACCCCACACACAGTGCACCCTCTCCCTCTGAACCCCATCAATGTGACCCCTGTGACCCCCCCACTCTGGAGCCCTAATTTATGTGTAATCAGAAATTACTTAATTAAGCATAGACAGCCCCCATATTTTGGAATTGTTTGCTGCTGAACAAGCTGGCTGGATTGAGGAATTATCATATAAGGGCGACTTTAACTGTGTGATAAATTATAGATAGTTTTTACCAGGATGCCTTGCAGAAAATCATTGACAGATATAGAGACAGTTTTATTATTATTTCTGAGCATAAAATCCGAGTGTACATTTACTCTAAAAGTATGTCTTTCACTCAGATTTTGTGAATAGCCAAAAAGCTGTAAACTTAATCACAAGTGTAAATTTCTCAATAGTGGGGGTCACTTTTGTGAATCATGCCCTGAATGTGCATTTAAGACTAGAGATAAGTGTAATACTACTGCAATAACCATTATTAAGGATGAATCTGGGATTATTATTAATGTATTTAATAATATACTACAACAGCCTTGCAAAGTTTATTTTAATTTATATAAGGAAGAAATCAATCAGAGAGTGTTGATATTTTGACTTAAATTAAGGTCACCCTGCCATTTGTTGACCAGGTACATATTCATTGGTGGATCAAGAGATTACAACTGAAAAAAATCAAAACATGATTGCTAGTCCCTTTGAATTTTACTAGATATTTTCATTTAATATAGTACCAGTGATGGACAGATTGCCTGGGAAATCAATAAAGATCAAAACATCCTTTCCAAACTCCCAGATAAATGTGACTCACATAGGCCCATTTCACTAATCAATGCTGATGGGACTGGAGTTACCCATGCAGCCACTCATACACCAAGTCACTCTCTAATACAGCCCCTGATATATCCATTCATACACCCATACAGCCACTCACACACTCTCAGTCACCCGTAGAGCTACTCACACACCTACTCAGTCACCCATAGAGTCAATCACACTGCCACTTACTCACCTATACAGTTATACACACACAACTCACTTATTCATACAGATACTAACACATATTTACTCACATATGCAGTCACTGACACAAGCACACACTTACCCATACAGCCACTCTCACAATCACTCACTCACACATACAGTCACTTATATACTCTTACATATACTGCCTTTCACATAAGTAGTTACTCACCCATATACCAGTGACAAATCCCCTCACCCACACAGTCATACACACACTCACTCATCCATATGGCCCCCCACACATACTCACTAATCCATGCAGCCACTGACTCACCCACTCACTCTTCCATACAGACAGTCACACACCCCCTCACCCACCCATACAGACAGTCAGACATCCATACAGGTACTCAGATAACCAATCCATCACCCATAGAGCCACTCACGTACCCAGTCACACTCCCATACAGCCACTTAGACATCAACTACCAGACTGATACAAACATTGACAGAACCAGTCACTCACCTATACATTCACTGAGACACATAATCACTCACCTATACATTTAGTCATGCACCCACTGAATCATCCATACAGGCAATAATACACCCATTTATTGACCAATACACCTTGGTATGTATATTTAACACTCATAAACATTTTAAAAACACTCACTGTCACTGGATGATGTCATCAGTGATGTCATTTGATATGTCATCAGTGATGTCACTGACCATGTCATGAGTGATGTAATATGTGAAGTCATAAGCAGTGCATTGCGGGGGCATAAGTTATAGTTAGCACAACTAACTATAACTGCTGAATTTCTCTGGTTTTCTACCAATGAAATCTGACCCTAAATATAACGTCTCTGTAATCTTTGTTTTTTTTCAGTGAATTTCTAAGGTTTTTTTATTCTATTTGCTAACTATAACGTACCTGTAACCTTTGTTTTTTTTAGTGAATTTCTAAGGTTTTTTAAAAGCTAATTCCTAACTATAAGCTATAACGTCCCTGTAACCTTTGTGTTTTTTCAGTGAATGTCTATGGTTTTTTAACTAGTAATCACGTTTGCAGAGTGGTGGAGAAACGGGACTGGGCCACCGACCAGCTCTCAGGAATCCTGCTGTGTAGGACTTACAGGAGGTAGCAGGAGGGCTTCTTGGCCCCTAAGGTCTCTCAGGAGTAAAGTGGACTTCATCCCCCAACCAGTAGTGCACCGCGAGTGGAGAAACATTTACAGAGTGGTGGAGAAAGGGGGTATGGCCTCCAAAGACCTCTAAGCAATCTCACTGTGTGGCACTTACTGGCAGCAACAGGAGTGGTAGTTGGCCCTCAAGGATGTCCTTGGGGGCCATCTACACCTTGTGTTACCTCCAGGAAGTCCCACACAGCAGGATTGCTGCGAGGTTGTAGGACACCACACCCCCTTTCTCCACCACTGTGCAAACGCAGCTCCTTTTAAATTTTTTTTAATAATGCTCTATTAGGGAGAGGTACAGGTTCATGCATAATTATATTATTCTGCAAGATAAGCAAAGGCAATCAATTAGAGTATTTCATTAATGCAGAGATTGAATGACAAAACTAATTAAGATCAAAGTAAATAGCAGTAATTTAAAATACATGGCATACTTATGGCTCCTTGTTGCGTATTGGGCACATCTGTTTATTTTTGTTTATATATAACTTACACGTTTATTCTTAATTTTTGGTAGTTTAGCGTGCTAATCAGGAAGAGGCTGCCTACCCCATGTACTAACTATATCTGTGGCAAGTGTGTTTGGTCACTTGCAACCTGGCTGCATTGAATTTATCAAATATTCTTTACTAACAATGAAATTATGTTATTCAAACAAGCATATCATTCTTAATCTCTTTAATTTTTAATTTTTAAAACAATGTACCAACTATACAATCATTTCAGTTGTTGTTAAATTGCTTTTTTTTTTCCAAAGTCATACATTTATCTCATCAACTTCAAGATTATAAGGAAAAACAAAGTGAAAAGTGGCCTATTTTACAAATGAATATACTCTCATATCGTTATAGTGAATGCCCAATGCATTTAGGGATTGATATCCCTTCTTCAGGGAGCCACTGTGAAAATGAGAAAATACTCTTGTTAAGTATATACCAATATACAGGGAGGTATATCTATATAGCTAATTCATAATTCATGATTAAAGTTTCTGAGCTTCAATGCTGCAAATTTTGTTTGCTGTCCTTGTTTTGAGGAAATAGAACTAACGTAGGAATCCCATCACCAAATGAAATACATGTTTGTGATAAGAGAAGAAAGGAAAAACATGTGATCGCTTTCTTGTAACTTAAAAAGGAGTTGCTGAATTATGGACGACAATACTGATTTTAGCAAACGAGTTCACCCATTTCATGTGTCTCGTGACAGCATGCAAAGTATGAAAGGCATCCAGTGAAAAGAAGGTGTTCTCCCAGTTGGTTAAAGAAAAGACCACTTACTGCAAGAAATGACGAGTATATGAAAATGTTCTGACTCTCTGTATGCTCTATCCACATAAGCGCGACCTGAAAAATTATGAATATCAGCCTCAATCTCGATGGAAACCACTCTATTCACAGTAAAAAGTAAGTCTATATATTAAGTAAAAGTATCTCTGCTCTATTTCCTCAAGGGGAAACCAATAAAATATGGTGTGTACGACTGGCTCACTAGATAAATCACAGCTGTCCCTGCCAAATAATTAACAATGATGTATCTGAATCAACATCCATGAGACATATCAAACTAAGAGTCCTGACATGTGCATTAGATATTTTAAAGTGTAGACAGTGATGGATTCTCATTCTGAAGATATAGCGTTTAAAACAACAGTGACTTATGAACTTCTCCATGTAAAATCATTCAATATTGGATGTTTTAAAGTGCAAACAGTGATGGATTAGCATTCTGAAGATAAAGTGTTTTAAACAACATTGACTTATGAGCTTTTACATGTAAAATCATTTGAGCTATAAAACTACGAAGAGAGTTGAAAGCAGTGTAATCCCCTTGTAAATATCGTTCTGCAAAGTTCAAAAAATGCCTAGCTAATACAGACTATGCAGAGGTGTTCCTGTTTCACTAATGTTCCTAAGTTTGCCCCCTTATTAATTTTATAGACCCCCATTCATGCTTTCCATCCATTCATCAACGGAAGCCCAGATCAGGCTACCCCGCTTCTGTGCTCTTCTCCCTTTTTGTTCAAAGAGGCATTTCTCCATATTATGCATAGCCAGAAATCGCGATCTCAACTCTATAAAAGTTGGGGGGTCCAGATTGATCCATTTCATCGCCAGACACATTTGTGTCATAGCCATTGCTACAAAACTCAAATACTCCCCCCCTCTAGACAGGCCGTCGTCCTCATTGACCCCAAAGAGAATTACTTGTGATGTTATATTAATATGTTGATTCAAGATTGTTCCAAAAAACATGAGATCTCTTGGAGGTAATTAGCCACCCGGGGGCAAGTACTGAACATATGCACAATATCAGTTTCTGGTATGCCACATCTATTACATTTAGAGTCCGGCCTCCTCCCCAATTTAAATAATTTTTTAGGCGTATAGTATAAATCAAAAGTTGTTTTATAATATTGAGTCTTGAGGCTGGCCGCCAGGAGCGCCTGCAGATATTTTTTTTAAAATTCCTTGGTTAAACCAACTTTTGCCTGCAGCTGTTTAAACGCCACCTCCCCTATCCTCAAATTTGCTTTACCTTTTACTCCTATGGTCCCAGATCTGCTAGTGCCCATGGCTCGTATTTTAGTGGCGATTTTTTTGGCCCATCTTATTGCAAAGCAGTTCACGTTGCTCGTATCGCAGGCTACGGGTCCGCTGCCATATAGTTGTATGCCGCCGTGATACCAGTGTTAGGATTTGAAGAAGACTCTGACCACGATGCTTAAACCAGAGTATTGCCGTGCAGCCGAGCTGCATTGCTTGTTGGGGGAGGGGCTTCTCTTCCGGCTCTCACGTCAGTGGGGAAATGCGGAGGGAGGATCCATACAGCCACGGTTACACGACCCCCATCATCACCCACTGTGCAAACACAGCTCCTGGCGCACTACTAGTAGGGGGATGAAGTACCCTTGGCCCTGGAGGATCCTGGGGGGCCAACTACCCCTACTTTTAACCCAGAGAAGTGGAGAAAGGGGGCGGAGCCTCCAGCGTGTTGCCAGGTTTAAAAAAATAAATAATAATTATGTTCTAGGAAGGGCAGGTGCGCGGCCCCTCTTACCTGGACCACTTTCAGCCCTGCGGACTCCGGCCCCCAGGGCCTGACCCATTTTTTATTTTTTCAATAAAATAAAAGGAGAGGCAGCCCCCCATCCAGGGCCGATTGTGGCCCCGTGGACCCCATCCCCGGGGCCCGGCTTTTAACTATTTTTTTCCAAATAAAGGAAGGGGGCCGTGTGGTCTCCTTTCCTTGGGCCACTTTTGGCCCCGGGGACCCCATCCCCGGCAGCCTGCCCCCTTTTCTTTTTCTTTTTAAAAAAAGGAAGGGGGCTCCTCTCCTGAAGCCAATTTACGCCCCAAGGACCCCATCC
This sequence comes from Calotriton arnoldi, assembly GCA_963921515.1. Lineage (NCBI taxonomy): Eukaryota > Metazoa > Chordata > Amphibia > Caudata > Salamandridae > Calotriton > Calotriton arnoldi. The sequence continues at coordinate 149,622 of CAWUFW010006344.1, forward strand.
CCCAGGGCCAGGCATTTATATTTTTTTTTAGAAAAAGGGAGGGGGGCTGCGCGGCCCTCCTCCCCTGGCCAATTTCAGCCCCGGGGACCCCATCCCCCGGGGCGAGGCCTTTTAAAAAAAAAAAAATGTCCTTAAAGGCAGGGGGCGAAGCGGCCCTCCTCCCTGACCATTTTCAGCGACCTTGATGGGGACCGCGAGGGGAGCATGAAGGCCCCCGTGATCCTGGCAGGCTCCCCGCCTCCTGCGGGAGCCGGCATTGCTTTTTACACACAGGAAGCTGCAGACGTGTGTAAAAAGCAAAGTGCTCCGCTTTCAGCAAGCGAGAGCAAAATGCTCTCTCTTTCTGGTACCGGAGCATTTGCTTGCTAAGGCATGACAGGAGCGGTGCTTCCACCATGCCATAGCAAACTGTAATGTCCTGGGGCTGGGCACTCCAGGACATTGCTGTAGCTGGCCCTGGGGTTTGGTGGTCCCCACGGCCATCTAGGGCTCCTAGACAGGGGCCACATGCCACCCCTCCTTACTTGAGTAGGGGCCTGCCCCAGGAGGTGAGTCCCACACCAGTCCAGGAGGGGCCACGTGGCTCCCCCTGATTTTCTTAAATATAGTGTTTGGCCCCAGGAAGGTGGTGGTCCATGGGGCCGGGGGTCTGTGATGCCCCCCACATTAAAATATTAAAGCCCCGGGGAGGTGCTGGTCCCCAGGCTGGGGGGGTCTGTGAGGCCCCTCTACATTAAAATGTTCAAGCCCCATGGCAGTGGTGGTCCCCAGAGCAGGGGGGGTCTGTGAGGCCCCTCCATATTAAAAATGTTAAAGCCCCAGGAAGGTGGTAGCTCCCAGGACAGGGGGGTCCTTGAGGCCCCCCATTACATTAGCCCAGGGAGGTGGTGGTCCCTGGGGCTGCAGAGTCAGTGCGGCCCCTTTGCACCTCTTTAATTATATTTGCCCCACGGAGGTGACGGTCCCTGGGTTGCAGGGGTGCAGCATAGACACCCCTGCATCAACTCATAATCTTCCCCCTGGACCTGGCCCACCCGGTGGCCTTTATGTAATGAAGCACAGGAAACCACCCTTTGTTTTTTGTAATAATTTTGGTGGGAGTCGCAGATGCAACGCAACTCCTGCTGAATTATTTTTTTTTAAATGCTTTTTTGGCCCTGGAGTGTTTCTATGGGATCCCCCCCAAAAGGCATAGGGGTTCAGGGTGTTTCTACCCTGCCCCCTTACCTTTTTTTGTAACGTTTTTTCTTGTGACTCGGTTTAACCGAGTCACAAGATGGCTGCCAACACTTCCTGGTTTGAAGTGTTGGCAACCAAGAAGGTCTCAGGCATGAGATTGGGAGGGGTCACGGATCCACTGGAGCCTCAGTTGTATATCTGAGAAATCGTAAACTTTCTCAGCAACTACTAAACGGATTTACTACATTTAACATTTAGAGTGCTTTCTGGACCAAGAGTTACCTATGTGCCTAATTTGGTGTAATTCCGTTCAGCAGTTTGGGCTGTAGCCGTGTCTAAAGTTTCCTATAGAAATTTAAATGGAGAAAAACTGTTTTGGGACCCCCCCTTTTTCTGAGCCCCCACTTGACGGGTCACCCTGAAATTTCAAGACAGCAGCGGAAGTGAGCGTCAAATTAGTTTTGAAAATCTCGCGAAAATTCGTAAACGACCCAAAAGTTATTGGCAAATGAAAAAACGCTCTTCCTATGGAAACTGCATCCTAACTATAACTACCTACAGGTGACCACAAGTAGATAATATACATATATATATATTGGTTTTTTGGTGTGTATATATATATATATATTCACAGAAAAAACATAGGTTTTACAGACGTTATAGTTAGAAATTAGCATTTAAAAAACTTTAGAAATTCACTGAAAAAACCATAGGTTTTAGGGACGTTATAGTTAGTTGGACATTTCACTCATATAAAACCAGAGAAATTCCACCACTAACTATAACTCGCGCACCCGCAATGCACTGCTCATGACGTCACATATTACATCATTCATGACATGGTCAGTGACATCACTGATGACATCACTGATGACATCTCAAATGACATCACTGATGACATCATCCACGTGAAAAACTGATGCATCTCCTCACACTCTAATATAACCTTTAATACACCCACTGTAAAATACAGACAACCATTTTCAAAATCGTTAACACACCAATACCAGTTACTACATACGCACTCACTGATTGCTAGGTCTACAAACACATCTACTCATTCATCCATACAATCACTCATACATGTAGTCACTCATAAATACAACACTATCATATGCACTCATACACCTATACAGACAATCACACCACCACTCATCCATGCAATTACTCACACACCTACTTAGTCATGCACAGAATCTATCACAGTCCCATTTACTCACCTATACAATTATACACACACCACCTCACATATACACACACCACCTCACTTATTCATACAGATACTAATGCATACTTACTCTATTATATATAATCAGTGATACAAGTACAGACTCATCTATACAGCCAGTCTCAAAATCACCAACTATCATGTAGAGTCCTTTATAAACTTCAACTCTCACATACACTGCCTTTTACATATGTAGTTACTTGGACATGTACCACTGAGACATCCATTCACTCACCAACACACCGATACACACACTCACGCACCCATACACGTGTTTCCACATGCACTGTTGAACCCATACATCCAGTGAATCAACCACTCACACATCTATGCACAGAGTCACACACCTCAGACCCACCCACACACACACTCAATCTCCCCCAAAAAAAACTCAAACAACAAATCAATAACCTATATACACACTCATATAGCTACTGACCAACCCATGCAGCAGCTTGCACAACAACAGACAGACTGATACAGACATTCACACAGTTTAGTCACTAACCCATGCATTCAGTAAGACACATTTAATCACTCACTTATACAGCCAGTCACCCTCCTACTAAATCCTCCATCCAGACACTTATACACCCACTCATTCTTCAATACACCTAGGAATATATATAAAACATATTTAAAAATTACAGAAACACACAGTCACGGGATGATGTCATCAGTGATGTCATCAGTGATGTCATTTGAGATGTCATCAGTGATGTCATCAGTGATGTCACTGACCATGTCATGAATGATGTAATATGTGGCGTCATGAGCAGTGCATTACGGGTGCGCGAGTTATAGTTTGCTGAACTAACTATAACGGTGGAATTTCTCTGGTTTTATATGAGTGAAATGTCCAACTAACTATAACGTCCCTAAAACCTATGGTTTTTTTCAGTGAATTTCTAAAGTTTTTTAAATGCTAATTTCTAACTATAACGTCTGTAAAACCTATTGTTTTTTCTGTGAATTTCAAAGGTTTTATAAATGCTAATTTCTAACTACAATGTCCCTGAAACCTATATTGTTTTTAAGTAAATTTTAAAAAGACGTGCATACTTTTTGTAGTGAAAAACTAACTGTAACAGTAGTCTGTTATAAGTTATAATTTAACAATGTTTAAAACTTAATGAGCACTAATTAACATTTAAGTGTGGAAAAGTGTGGAAAATGTGTGACGCAGCAGCTATGATACCTGACTTCGAACAACAGCGTTCACAGTTTGATTCCTGGCTCCAGCGGCACGTTAGCCTACCACTATGTCACTGTGGGCAACACCTTGCTTAATCTTCCCGACGCCCCCGAGCGCCGGCACACCTTTCCGGGGGAAGCTGTACGCTTTACAAATGCTGGCATTTTTTTATTTATAACCATAGTGATGAGAAATATTAGCACGTATTTTTTTTTTCTATTCTGAACGATATTTAGAATTACGGCAATCAATAGATGTTTGTAGTCATGAGAATGGAAATGACACGGTCTGCCGGCTAACAGTTTTTAAGCTCTCCAACGTATGTACATATTAAGGACCTTATACGTGTTCGGATCGAAATCGAAACCTTTACCGCTTCACATTTTGTAACTTTTCCCAACACGTGCACAAGTTAAACAGTGAAAAAGTGAGCACGTGTCAACTGTAAAACGTGACATCTAAATGAGCGGAGCCGCATCTTCCTTCCATAGACTACTCAATAACCAAAAAGTATATAAACCACACCCGTTGTTTGATTAGTTTCGTTTATGCGAGTTATTTACGCTTGTCCATTCTGTGATGCACGTTCCCTTTTCTAGTTTCTTGTTTTGCGGCAACAAAACATATTCCAGAGTTGTAAGTTGTTTGATTATGGCATGTTAGATATTTATAATACGTAGCTATTTGTCAATATTTAAACATTTGTATTTAGAAAAAAGTGTTATTGGTTGTTTTTGCCATTTATATGTAACGTCAGCAGCTTGTTTTCAGAAACAGACAGAATACAGCAAACATTGTTCCTTTTCTGGCTCCTTTGAGATCATATAGTGTGACTTTGTATATTATAATATTGACATTGTACTTGACCTCAGAGGTGTAGGTGGCCCGTCGGCGCGAAGACTAAAGATTTATATGTAACGTCAGCAGCTTCTGGTTCTTACTCTGTTTCCCCCTTGGGATCATATAGTGTGATTATGTATATAATTTATAATAACCACCCATTATGATCTCAGAGAAGTTTATGACCCGTTGGCGCGAAGACTAAAGATTTATATGTAACGTCAGCAGCTTCTGGTTCTTACTCTGTTTCCCCCTTGGGATCATATACTGTGAATATGTATATTAAAATATTAACAGTCATTGTGATCTCAGAGGAGTTTATGACCCGTAAGGCGCGAAGACTAAAGATTTATATGTAACGTCAGCAGCTTCTGCTTCTTACTCTGTTTCCCCTTGGGATCATATATTGTGAGTATGTATATTGTAATATTCACAGTCATTATGATCTCAGAGGAGTTTATGACCCGTCGGCACGAAGTTGAAAGATTTCGAAGTCCGGGATAAAAGAAGCTCTGAACATATTCACTGCTGGAAAGTATTTCGTTATTGATCTTGTTTTGTGTTCATGACTTTATTTTCCTTTTCCTTTTTGTGTGCAATAAGTGTCACTCTCTATATTGTAGTAGAGTGTCATATTTTCACATAACAGGAATTGGAGATTTGTCGCCGCCAGGAGTAAACCATCTGAAATACAGCTTACTGACCTTTATAACTTACTTGATCAGATATTTTTACAGTGAGAATATTTTTCGAAATTGCAGTTTAAAAAAGATTGTTTGCATAGACACTTTCTTACTGAATGCCTTTGATAAACCCTACATTTTTAAATGATTTTTGGTATTTCTCTTTTTCTCTGTTGTGGTTCCTATTCTCGTTCTCCCTATAGAATTGATAGGAATAGTAGTGTATATATTACTACTATCCTATATGTTCTTAAAGGAGTCCGTGATCTGTTAGCGGAGCAGTGAGCGACCTCTAAGCACTACGACCGAGCTTTCCAGAGTTCTACAGAATAGAAATTGTAAGATATGATGAAGCGTACATTTCTATGTAATATAAAGTCATTTGTGTTTAACAGTTTTTTACTTCTTATTGTTCTTGTGACCTGAGATGATGTAGTGCGGGAAAGTTTCTTGTAGCACTTCTTTTCTACTTTATCTAAAAGTAACTCATGCCCTCTTATATTATCAAGAATATGGGGCAACACTTTTACAAACTATAGCAGAAAAAAAAGGGCGGATGTGGCCACGCTTAAGGGATATTTTATGAATTGCGTTTTTATTTGTCACCTCTTTGATATATACAGCTTCAGTTTTCGAAGAAAGTTTATTTGTAATTGCTTAATAAAAACTGTTTCAAACCTAGACTGAAATTTTTGCTGCGCAACCACACCTCCCCGTCAGAAAAGTAAACACCACATTTTAAGTAAATAGTGCTACTGGGAAGTATCCCACCCGCAAACTTAATAAAAAGAAGACCGCACCACACTCTGTTATTTTCCCGCCGTGATTTGTACACCCCACACCAATTATATAAATGGCCCTTAAAATATATAAAAAACAATTTTTACCTTCACAATCCCTGTTCACCACCTTGTGACCACTTTACAGAGTTAATAGTGTTCCTACCCTCCCTGCTACTACTTTGTTTTCCCGTGCTCCATTGAAGTGCATCACAAAACGCTTCACAACAGTGAAACGTTCCCGGCCAATAATGAGCAAACTTGTACTGGGAACACTTTAGCCAATAAAATGTCCATGGTGTTCCGCACAAGGGGAGGGAATCGCTGCCAACACTTCTACTTTCAATGGTTTACAGCCAATGAACATTAAGCTTGGGAACGTCCTGCTTGGAACACGTCAACCAATCAGATGTCCCTGCTACTCCGCGGACGGGGAGGAAATGGCTGGCAACACTTCTACTTTCAATGGTTCACAGCCAATGAACATTAACCTCTAGAAGGTCCTGCTTGGAACATGTGAGCCAATCAGATGACCTTGCTACTCCGCGCAGGGGGAGGGAATGGCTGACAACACTTTTACTTTTAATGGTTCGCAGCCAATGAACATTGAGCTCGTTGTTGGAACACCTCAGCCAATGAAACGTTAATTTTGTTCACTGTCCGTGATAAAAGTGAACACCCCATTATAAGTAAACATTACTGCACATTATATTAAAGGAAGGTAAAGGAAGGCTGCAATACGGCGCATTGTTATTTTCCCAATATGATTTCCACAGTCTACTGAACATTGCCTCAATACCGCGCATCGTTGTTTTGCGGACGTGATTTCCACAGCCAACGCAACATTCACACTACCTGTGTGTGCACCCTACACACTGCTTGCCGCAATACGTCGCATTGTTTTCCCGACGGGATTTCCAGAGGCTACGCAACCTTGCCGCAATAGCACGCACCGTTGTTCTGCGGACGTGATTTCCACGGCCTACGCAACATTCAAACTCCCTGCCTCTGCACCGTACAGACTGCTTAAACTAAGACCACAGTGTTCCTACTATACCCTCTTATACAACTATTCTCTTATTTTTCACCCTAAGCCTTTCAACTCAGTCACAAAATGGCTGCCAACACTTCCTAGTTTCAACAGTTCGCAGCCAATGAGCCTCACGCTCGTGCTCGCAACGCCTCAGCCAATCAGATGTCAGAATTTTCAAATATCGATATCTGTAAATTTTGATATTTCTCTAAAACTACTGAACGGACTTACCCCATTTAAACAAAAGCGTGCTTTCTGGACCAAGACCTTTCTCCTGCCAAATCTGACGTAATTCCGTTCAGCAGTTTGACCTGTAGCCTTGTCTAAAGTTTCCTATGGAAATTGCATGGAGTAAACACGTTTTGGACCCCCCTTTTTTCTCAGCACCCCCTTGACGAATCACCCCCAGACTTTCAACATAGGAGCTGATCTGAAAGAGAAGTTTTTGGGAAAATTTCGTAAACATTCGTCAAACGATGCCAAAGATATAAGCAAATCAAAAACGCTTTTCCTATAGAAACGTGGTCCTAACTATAACTATCCACTGGCGACCGCCAGTAGATGATAAATAAATAAATATATATATATATATATATATATATATATATATATATATATATATATATATATATATATATATCCACAAAAAACAATCTCCCTGGGGATGGGAAAAAGAGACAGGCACTCACGGGTACGCTCTGACTTCAAATCAGTAGTTTATTCAGCAAGACGCGTTTCAGCTGGTATGCCTTTCTCAATTGCTGATACAATATACATATTGGGAAACCATGATTTTTAAAGCTTCCTAGAGTGTTCCTATTGGTGAGTATAACTGGGGCGTTAGGGAAAGACTGTGCCGTCCTGGTACAATACTGCATTTTGGCCGCCATCTTGGGTGTACCATTCAATACACTGTTAGTCCTGCTCTTGACTGACTTCAGAAATTAATTGCGAAATTTAAACCATGATTGGAAATCCGTGAAGTAAGTCAAAATCAAAAAATTCAGTCTCACCCCAATGGCTACATTCTTCAGTCTTTTTGCATCAATGAAACTCTGTATGAGCCGCCTCAGTCACAGGGAACAGTTCATTATTGGCTGTATATCGGCAGAGTGCTCAATCCCACTCGCCCAAATCAGCCTACATTCTACAGAGCGCCGCTCACCTCAGCCGCAATCCAATTTGTAAAAACATGAGTTCCATTAATTCGTCCTCCAGTTGCGGTGGTTTTGGCAGTCTGCCGAACTCGCCCGGTAATCTGAAATCCAACTCAATGTTTCGCATGTTTGACTCTTCAAAGTGCGGTGGTTCTGGCAGTCATCTCTTAGAAATTATTTACAAGTCCATCACAAGACTGACGGCAGTCTTGTGATGGACTTGTAAATGAATATATATATATATATATGCATACATATAAATATATCAGTGAGTAGCGTGCTCTGTCTGTGACTTTGTTTATGTAGCTCGTACAGTTCCCAGTAATTTCACAGGGATGTGTAGTATGCATCTATGCATTGCAAAAAGACTGAGACTGAGTTGGTGCATGAAGGGGAGTAATGGGAATAGAATCAAAGATCATTCACTGCAATGCATTAGTTCCAAATATAGATTTTGTAAGGAAATTTGGAATAGGCATTTCAGGATTAGTATGGGCAATTTAACGATAGTTGATAGACTCTAAACTAGTACTATAGGCGATCTGTTTTAGAGAAGTACAAGGTGATTGCGTTTGCTTGTCATAAATATGTTGTGGAGGTTAACTACATCACTAATCTATTTTTTTATTTTCTTCGTTTCTTACATCAGCCCCCAAGGGCAAGAAGAGGGACGTTGTCGAGGGTCTGGGAGAAGCTGGCCAGGAGGTGCTGACCAGCATTGCCTCTGCTGAGGGCGTTGCTGACCTCAGTAAGTCCTAATATTCTTTATTATTATTTCCCTAATTTTGGGTTTTATGATTGTTGTGGGCTTAGGGTAGAATCTTGGGTTATTGGAATGTTGGTGCTGGGTTCCAGAATGGGAGTTGCTGCCTGGAGGCTGGTGTTGCTATTAAAAAATAAAGTTTCTCTGACACCCTTACCTGCTGTCTTCCTTCCACATGGCGATGAGGATGGGATACAAACCCACTCGTGCAAAGCACAATGTATTCAATTTTTGTTTCATTTCTGTTATCCCTGCATTATCCTTTTTTTCCTTATATTATATGGTTTTCTTTTTTGGTAGCTTAACTTTTTTCCAGTCTCTACTCTAGTCTCTAGTCCACTTATCTTCTGCTTTGTTGGTCTTCTTTCCCTCTCTCCTATATATCTTGTGGTAGTTTAAGACTAAGAAAAACACATTTTGGTACTCTTCTGTCTAGTGTGAAGATTGCAGGCCCAAGGAACCTAGTATTATAAATAATATTCACTATGTATGTTTGATGAAAGAAGGCTTTCTTTTTCCTGCTCATGCTCTAACAGTTGAGTTCACGAGGCAGTGACCTGGTCATCATGGACCACCCCCTCCAATGTAGTGTGCTGCTGTCTCATTCTTTTATAGAGTAGACCAGCAGTTTCCCATTGCAGTGCAGCATGGCTGGGAAAAAAGTGTGATGTCCCACTCCCATTTCATTTGCCAGCTCACACCATATGTCTTTCATTGACCATTATTCCACCCCTGGCTTGTCTAACTTTGTGAACCAATCAAATGCCCAGAGTGAGGCTTTTGCTTGAAGATACTGCAATGCTAACTGAACTGTAGTGATGTATTGTAGTTGTATTTCGGGTGGCATATCTGGCATCTAAAATATGTATAATGTTCTATTCTAGCCACGCAGAACACCAGTGATGCCAGCTCCAGTGCCGCTGCAGGAAGAGACAAGTCAGTTGGAGGGGGAGAAGCGGCAGCAGGGACGGGCACTGGTAAGTCGCATAATTTCTTGCAATTACTTTACTCACTAGCTTGTACCAGGGCATCGTCAACGTGATCGTGACCCCCCCCCAGCTTTACCGACTGCAGCAGTGGTTGAATTATTATGTCCTCTTTTATCTGCAACTCCCCATAAGCTCACATAATGAGCATGGATGGCTTGAGGGAAATATGAAAGAATGGAAGGTTAAAAGAAAGGAAATGGTATATAAGGGAAAGGGTGGGTGGGTGAAAGGGTGCGTTGGCCGGTAAAGGGATGGTTGGGCAAAAGGATGGTTAGAAGAAAGGGTATAAAACTGAATGGAATGATAATGGATTTGACATTTTGGTGAAAGACTGGATGAGAGAAAGTAAAGCTTAATCACGATGTCTATAGGTGAATTAGAATGAAAGGGTGATTGAATATTTGGATCGTTTGGATGAATAAGCAAAGCAGCTCTTCTCATGAGGAGCATGCTGCTCACCTACTTTGATTACTCTGTTAATGTAGGTTTATCAAAGTTATGGTTCAAAGTGGGAAGTAATTTTTATTTTTTGTTCTACTCCCTTGACTAGCTGTACTTGTTAAATGAGCCAGATGTATTCCACCCATCATTCATCACCCTCCCCCTGCCCGCCTAAGGCATTATTTGCCACCTACGACTGAAGTGCAGTATGGGTCAATTCATGACTACAGTGTTGGCTGTGCAATGTGGGTTTACTTCAGTTAATGTGGCATTTACAATGTTTTCTATGCTTTGCAAACTGAACACAGAAGGTGTGTTGTTTCCCTTCGCCCACTCAGGCATCTCTTAGTACTTCACTCCTTTATTTTTATCTAAGTTCTTCCATCCCAGCCAACCAAATTTGAAAATTATTTCTTGGCATGTGCCACATTTCATTTTATATCATGTGAAGTGAAGTGATTCCAGAATATATTTCATGGTTTCTCATAACAGATTTATTTTACACCTGTTCAGATTTTTTCTTTTCAACTTGTACAGTGACTGAATAAGCCAAAGGTGATAAATTGATGATCAGTGTACTGGCCCCTCTATTCTATATCAAAAAAGCTCTACCCTACCTGTCTAATCCCTCTGCCCTACCCTGCAGTAGAGTAAGTCATGTTTCCTTTCCTTGCTCACTGCCCAGTGAATGATTTTGTTGGAAAGAACATGTGGTGGTGGGTGAGGCCACAGAATAAGGTATGAGTAAGTGCATGATTTGATGTCAAGTTTGGCGTAAGGGATGCCCAGTGACAAATGTTCCAATTACAATCTATATAGTATGTTCCTTTCCCTGTAGTGCAGTCCATCATTCTCCCAAACGTCTACTTAAGGCAGACAGGATAATATTAATATCTGCTTTTCATATGTGAGGTGTGTGACTTAGTCTCCTTCTTTTTCCTTCCCCTTCCTCTCCTTTCTCTTTCCTCTCTTTCCCTTCCTTCCTTCCTTCCTTTATCGCAACCCTTCCGGGCTCTCTAACCATACTAATAGGGGGTTCCAGAAAGCTTTCTTCTTAGACTTTTTCCCTGATAGATCCATCTTGGACATATATATAAAGGATTCCAACGATTCTGAGTGCTGTGGAGATATATTGCTCACCCATTTACGACATACTTCCCTTCTGGCCAGTAGCATTGCATAAAACAACAAATCTCTGATGTTACCTACAAGTTCGTCAACCACCCCAAAGATAACCAATGAATGGCTTACCTTTATTTGCTGACCCAAAATACCTGACATTGTTGTTTGTACTTTCTTCCAGAACTTGCTGATTGTGGGGCATTGAAAGAACATATGGATGTCTGTCGCCTTTTCCAACCCACATTTAGCACAGCTGGTTCGGCTTCCTTTCCCCATCTTAGATAGTTTTTCGGGTGATATATATGCCCTATGAAGTGAAAAAAGGTGGTTTCTTCTTAAAAAAGCAGGTTTGACTGTGATGTAAAGTGTACGCATAGATACTTGCCAAATATTCTGTAACTGCTCCCTTGGCAAGTAATTTCCCCACAGCTCCTCCGCCAGAGTGAATTCTCCATCCATGGTGTCCTGAAGATGCCAGTACCAGAGTGCTACTTCTTTGTTTCCTGGTAGTTTAGTTACCAATTGATCTTCTAAAATATCGCCAGCACCCAATGTCGATTCCCTGCTTTGCGCCCAACTTTTTAGTTGTAGATATTTAAACTTTGAAAGGGTACCCTTCATCAGTCCGTTTAAATCGTACCAGGGTAATAGGTTTCCTTCTCTAGTCAAATCCCCCCAGACCTTTAGGTCGGCGTCTCTGATTGGTATCACCAACTTGTCGTTAAGACACTCTGGGGTTCCTGGGGAATCCCACATCGGGGCAAAGTGGGAGTAATAATCTAATTTCGAAAGGTGTCTGATGTGATACCACATTATTGCCATCGACTGTAGCACCTTCAGTTACATTTTTTTTTTAATTTGGGATCTCCAAAGTTAAAGAGGAAACCATCTGAATTTATCTTACACTCTTTTAACATTACTAAGTACATTAAACCTATTATGGATCCATCGGGAATCTTTATGAGCATTCTGGAATTTTTTTATTGGAAAGCCCACGCATAATATTGTATGTCTGGCAAAGATAGACCTCCCTTCTCCCTTCTTCTTCGTAGCTTCTTCCAAGAGATCCTAATCCCTTTATTAGCCCAAATAAATGAATTTATTGCTTGCTGTATGCTGTATATGGTGGCTTTGTCGAAGTGTAGTGGTAATGAATTAAATATAAAAGTAATCTTTGGCAGGATACTCATCTTGACCAAACTAACTCTCCCTAAGATTGTTAACGGGAGGTGTACCCAGGTCTTCATTAATTGGACGATCTCTTTAAACACCCTTCTTAAATTAGTTTCTGCAATTACGTTGATATCTTGGACTATTCTTAAACCAAGATATCGCATCTCCTTTTTAATTAATGGGTTGCTGCTTACTTGGTTCCATATCATTGCTTCAGTCTTGAGCTCATTCCCTGAGTACCCCGACACTTCTCCAAATTCTGACACTATACATAAAATTATTGGTAATACAGCGTCCAAATTAGATGAATATATCATGAGGTCGTCTGCATATAATGCGACTTTCTTAACCCAATTTCCCTGGCAAAAAGGTGGAATGTCAGTTGAGTGTCTAATTCTAAAGGCCAAGGGCTCCATGTAAAAATTAAACAGAAAGGGAGAGAGGGGGCAGCACTGTCTTGTACCTCTAAGGATTTTGAACGGTGAGGATAATTTTCCGTTCACAAGGACTCTTGCTACAGGTTCTTTATATATTAGCTTTATAGCTTGACAGAAATTATCTCCCAGATTATATCTTTTTAATACTGAGAATAGATAGGACCATCTCACCTTATCAAATGCCTTAGAGGCATCCAATGTTGTTATAGCTAGAGGTGTGTTAAAAGTTGTTGCAAAATCGATAGCCCCAATAAGCTCGTAGGTGAGCTCATGGAGGTATTGCCCTTTCACAAAGCCTCTCTGATCTCCGTGTATTATACAGCCCGCAATTTTAGCTAGCCTACCGGATAAAATTTTTGTAAAAATGTTATAGTCTGAGTTTAAAAGAGGTATTGGTCTATACGACTCACAAAATGCTGGATCTTTACCCGGTTTCAAGATAAGGGTAATGGTGGCCTCATTCCACGATTTTGGTAGTTGTATTCCCTGACCTAATACCTCACTCATCACTAGTGTCAAGAGAGGGGATACCACCTCTGCTAAGATTTTATACAACTCTATTGGAATGCCATCTGGCCCTGCCGCTTTACCCCCTTTGCTAGTTTGAATAACCTTAACTACTTCCTCCTTGGTGATCTCTTGATTTAGAGTTCTTTGATGACTATCATCTATAGTTTGAATGGATTCAGCAAGCCAGCCCTCTACCTCAGTGTCTACTATACTTTCTTTCTCTTCCATATATAGGACACTTATGAAATCCTTAAAGGCCTCTTTAATCTCAAGCTCACTACTCAGTGTATCTCCAGACCGGTCTTCCTTGATCTCCTTAATCCTGTTTTTATTCCGTTCTGTCTTAACTTTCCAGGCAAGAAGTTTACCCGCTCCCTCTCCGTACTCGAAGTGCGCTAGCTTGGTAGCCTCCCACCTCTTTCTTATTTTTATATGGAGGATCTCAGATAGTTGATTCCTCATTAGTAACTGCTGCTTTTCTAATTCTACTTTACTCTCCTCCAAGTCTGATCTTTTTATTTCCAAATCTATTTTCTTCATCTCATCCTCTAGTTGTGAGATTTCTCTTCTGTATACCTTATTTCTATGGCATGTTACACTGGTGATCTTACCTCTTATGAAAGCCTTTAGACTGTCCCACACTGTTCCATTTGATGCTGAGCCGGTATTGACCTCAATAAACTCTCTAACCTCTTCTTTAAGATTTTCCATTGCTTCGCTATTTGCCAATATAGTCCGGTCCAGAGTCAACCTATTCTCTTCACACCTAATACTATTTTTGAGTGTTAGAAGAACTGCCGAATAGTCTGATAGGTGGGCAGCCTTATATTCAATATCCGAGATATCTTCTCTAAGGCTCCAGTCTACTAGGAAGTAATCAATTCTAGACCTGCTACCATATTTCTTGTTGTGGAAAGATGTACCCTGTGAAGTTCCTGCTCTTTCCCTCCAGAGGTCACACAGTGTATGCTGGGCCATCATATTTTTTAATAATGCATGTGAATTGGGAGTTGGTGTTGTTCTGGTTTTGCTCGATTTATATAATTTGAAATCTAATACAACATTAAAATCCCCTCCCATAATTATTGGGCCGGGGAAATCTAAGAGATTGGCAAACAGATTTGTTAATGGTTCACAATCATCGTGATTTGGGCCATAATAGCCTCCTAGCGTTAATGGCCTATCATCTACTTCAACATCCGCTATAATCCACCTTCCCCCTTTGTCTGGTTTCATACGTGTTACCCAAATTTTTGCTTGTTTTTTCACAATTATTGCAATCCCTCTGACATTCCCACTCTGATCTGTACAAAAAACTTGTTGTACCCATCTTTGTTTTTCAAAGAGATCAACACATTCCTTTTTCAACAAGTGTGTTTCCTGTAAAACCAAAATTTGTGCAGGGGAATCTCTAAGGTATTGGAGTCACCTATCCCTTCGGCCCTTCACCCGTAACCCATTAAGGTTCCACGTTAATATCTGTATGGACATATCTCTAATATTGTAATTCTAATTACTGATACTAATACTAAGGTGTTTGAGGATTTTTTTTTTTTTCCTAAATGGTCCCCACCCTGTGCCCCCTTCTACCACCCCCCCACCCAGCTCGCCCGGAGAACCCACCCCTGCTTCTTCTTCTTGGACATGATGTTAGTTAATCCTTTGCTCCGTTAGCTCCCAGCCTTACTAAACAAAATAACTATAAATGTACGTGTCAAATTCAGTGTTCAGTGTACGTGTCAAATGAATACCAACTTATTCTATTTTACCTAGCTTCCCCCGCCACCTCCCTTAATATTTTCTAATAGGTCATCTGCTTCCCTTGTATTCCTGACCATATGCATTTTATTGTTAAACATTATTCGCAGAGATGCCGGAAATTTAAGTTGCGCAGTTGCCCCAGCTTTTTTAAAGGCATCCATGCGCCTGCCCAGTTCCCACTGTCTGTCTAGGGTGGCTCGCGATAAATCTGATCTTATTTCAAAAGAGAAGTCAGGGCCTTTCAGGGTTTTTAATTTTAGTGCAGCTATCAATATTTTTTCTTTAAGCGCATAAGTCTGAAAATTAATGAGAATCTTCCTTGGTTTTGTTCTTCCCAGGTTTTTTCTGAAGGGATCCCAATGTATTCTATGTATGTCTTTAGCGATATCCACTTCACTTTCCTCCACCTGGGCTGCGGCTTTTATGAGAGCTACCACAAATGATTTTAAGTCCTCTCTCTCTTTACCTTCCGGTACATTTAATATCCTTAAATTATTTTTTCTAGAGTTATTTTCTAGCTGCTCAACCTTTTCCTGAAGGCCCTGCTCGTCTTTGCGCAGTGCCTGGAGTTCCATTCTATTACTGGCAAGGTCCTTTTTTAGCTCCTCTACTGTGTCTTCTAGGATTTCTGTCCTGTCGGATAGCATATCTAATTTTTTTTCCAGAGTCTCACAAAACCCTCGGATTTTGCGCTGATTTGCTTCTGATACCGAGAATCCATTCCTGATCTCTGCCGTTAGATTTCCCATCATTGCCTCTAATGGATTGACCGAAGGTCCACCCGGATTCCCATTGCCAGAAGTTGTAATACTTGTATCTGGTCTACTACCATAATCACCACAATCATTATCTCCTTTATCTTGGGTACTCCGAGTGTTGTCACCATTTTGGTTTATTATTCCATCAGGAGTGTCAAGGTTATCAGGAGTAATACTTTTAGCACTTTCTTCGGCAATGTCTTGATTGGTTTTCTCACCACTCTCCATAACTAAGGGTATGGTGTCTGTGATAGTACCAGCTAGGAGCCCCTGATTGGTTTCTGAGTCCTCTAATTCAACTAGTGATGTTCCTTTTAGATCAAGTACTATTGGCTGCACTTTAAAAAAAGAGCGCAGGGATGGTGTAATTTTAAGTTTTGGCTCTGCGAGGTCTCCTTTTTTCTTTTGTTTTTTGCCTCTCTTTTTTATTTTTCGCCTTAATTTTTCCCTGGGGAGATCTTTTTGTGTATTATCAGGGGAGTTCGCTAAGGATACTGGAGAGGCTGACCAAACAGCCAAGTCACGGCAGGGAGTCTGCCTTCTATATGCCCCAATTGTACCTCTTTTTCGACCTCGGGTCCCGCTGTAGCCTGCCCTCTGGGCCCGAAAAGAAAGACCCTGCAATAGCTCCCCTACCTTTCAGCTCCTGGCGTCCTTCGCTGTTAATGGCGGCCGGCTGTTCAAATGGGGCTCTAACCTCCAAACCACCCAAGCTCGCGGCAACAGCGTATGTGCTGACGCTTCCACCGCTCGCTCGGGGATAGCCTCGCGCTGCTGTCCTGCAGCTCTTCCTGAGCTCCAGGGCGGCCAAAAAACAGCGCGGACCGGCGTCCGGGTACAAACGGCCAGGGGACGGCGGTCTCGAAAAAATCTCCAAAGTGACACACATAAAGAACGACGTCTCTCTCAGGTAAATTAGATAAATTAAGCGGTGGTTTTAGGGGTAGAAATAAGTGCACTCATATCGTATCGGCTAGGCGCTGGGAGCCTCTGGAGCTTGCGACCTGCACGCTACGCGGCCGCCATGTTCTCCCTCTTTTTAATCCCGTGTTATTCTGCCTTTTAATACTTTTCTGCCACACAATAAGTGCTTTTTTATGTAGGGCATGTGTGGGTAAAACATAAAATTAGCTTCTGACTTTCCTAATCATAATCACATAAAATTCCAATGGCCCTAAGAGACCAGCAATGTACTGCTACTGTGCCACCCAGTAATTTAAAGCAATGGTTTGCACAGAGCATTATTTACAATTTGTCTTCTTTGTTTTTCTCAATATGGCTGATCCTGCTGGTCCAGCCAGACCACCCACCAGGCAGGAGATGGAGGCCATTCTGTGGCAGCAGAGGCTAGAGCATATCCAGCAAGAGCACCAGCAGTTGGTGGTCCTGGAAGAGGAGGAGGAGGAAACAAATGCATCTCAGCCGGGCCCCAGTGCAGCCGGTCTCTCTCAGCCTCGTGCCAGCTTCCATCAACTGTTGCCACCCCCTCCCACACTGAAAACACCAGGCCATTGTTACACCACATCCTGCAGTAGCTGGACTCCATCGAGAGCCGGCTCACCACAATGGAGCGGAGCCTGGACCAGCTCTGTACCGACATCCAAAATGCCCTCAGCCCTTTTTTAAATATTTTGTTTTGGTGGGACGGTCTTGTTGGGGCCGGTGGAGAGGGTGGGAAGGGAGTTGAAAATGGGTTTTACTTTCTTTGGAAATTTTGAATTTTGGATCATTGGGTCTTGCGTATGTTTGTTTGGGGATAGTGTCGGGCATGTTGTGTGGGTGGAGAGGGTGGGTTTCTTTGTAAAATAGTAAAGGGGTACATTTTTTTATTTCATCTAAATTTATGGCTAAAGTAGCATGTTTTACTTTTAGTTTGCACTGCTGCCTTCAGCTTTTACGCAGCCTGTGTATGTGCTTGTAAGAGAGAGGGTAGCACTTAGTTATAGAGTTATACTTCTCTAATTATCTTGACCATTAGGGGGAATGCTGTCATGACCTATATTGGCTATACCAAAATAGATAAACAACAGTGGCAGTTAGTTACTTACTACTAAGTTAACTAGTTCATGTCACTCCGTAATAGTTGTCTTACCTGAATATAGATGAAGCAATAACAGGGAAGGCATCACAACTTCGCAAGCTAGGTCCCACTTCCAGTTTCACCCAGATGAGCTCCAACTGTAGGATTAATCTGAATGATTGATTATCCATCGTAGGCAACTAAATTGAAATATAAAGACTGAGTTAGTGGGTTATATTTTATCAAAGCTTCCCGAGGAACGGTCACCAGAATACTACATGATGACACAATAAGAATTCCTGGTAGTGCTAATTTGCAAATAAAATAGCAATATTAGTAATTTTGGCTAATGGGGAGCTAATAATATTTACAACATCCTCGAGTTGTAAAAAATGGACTCAAAGTCTGGAGTGGACAAGCTTAGGTTAGGCGTTTACGGTTACGCAACACAAAGCCTGAATGATAATGCTGACGACTGATGTTCTTCGTTCTATATCTAAAATATGGATCACTTTTCATGTGCGGGTGGGTAAATGGGCCCAGTGTGGGCTATTGCTTAGAAGATCCTGTAGTAAGTTGGTGTTGCTTTCACCACATCCGCCCCACCAAGTATGTGATCCGTTAAAGGTGTAAATTAAGCCACACCTCAATAAGTCACAGAGCTTGGGGTAAGAGGGTTAGGGGTTTGATGAATGGATGGGAAGGGGGATTTGGGGAAATGTTTGACAAAGACAAACACTACACAAGGACAACATTCATATGGGCAATGAAAAGCACATCATTCGTCATCAATCTGCTGTGGAATGAAAGAAGGAATGTGTATGACAGAGTACAGGTAAATGCTTTGCAAACAGTCCTTTTGACCCCGAGACCCAAGTTATCAGATATCTAAATGCTCTGTCTTCTAGGTTGGGGAGTGAATCCACCCACCCAGTTCTCCAAATATGATTGTTAAAAGAAAAATGATACTGTATTGCAAAATTAGGTGGTGCATCTGCATTCTCCTCATGAATGTCCACTCTTGGGTGCCTGTCTGGAATGGTCCAGTAGGTAAGAAAGGAGTGTTGAGCTCAGCTTTTGCCGTTCGTTCGTGCAGGAGACTGGAATAAGGCCAGCAGATTGTAAAAGAGAAACTGTATTTTAGAGTCAAGGAGGAGGACAGAAGGAAGGTACGTTTCATGAGGAGTGTATCAAGAAGACTCAGAGGCAGAGAAAAAAAAACAAGAGGGGGAATCAGAGTATCACTTTTGTCACAAGTCCAACACACACACACTCATTGCAGCATTTCAGAAATAAACGCACCTCTCTCCATTCCACATAGCTGAGTTCTAGGCCTCAGATTCTTGGTTTACCTATGAATTGAAGTCGATAACTTCTTGCTTCTAACTGTTGATGAGGTAGTCCCACAACTCCCTCCCTGAGTTCTTCCATCCTCCTCCTGACTCCGAGTAACTTTGTCCCAGACCAGACACCATGACCCAAGCAAGGTAGACATGAAGTGCACTGATGTTTTTCATAGGTTTGTGTTTATTAACTAAAGTGACTGTTCTGGACTCTGAAGAACCAGAAAAAAGGAGAGGACCCTACAATTATATCTGGCTAAATGTAAAAGGGCCAACCACCCCCAAGGAAAAAAATTATCAATCAGGGCCCGAATATTGCAAATCAATTATCATCTCAAGAAAGTTCCCATATAGTTCAACGCACCCTTCCTCACTGTCAGCTACTGTTAGACCTGGTATCATTGGCGTAGATTTCCTCTGTATTTTTGCCTTTGCCTCCTGTGTTTTTGCTGAGTGTTGGACTTCGTTTTGCTGGTCTAGAGGCTTTGGGCACCTTGCCACTGCTGTTCAGTGCCAAAGTGCAACTGCTCCCTTTGTAAATTATTGTTATGGATTGGTGTTTCCATTATTGGCTTATTTGATTAACTGGTAAGTCTCTAGTACAATGCACTGTGTGTGCCCAGGGCCTGTAAATCAAATACTGCTGGTGGGTCTGCAGCACAGATTGTGCCACCCACCAAGCAGCCTGTAAATATAAATCATACCTGCCACCGCGGTGTCTGTGCACAGTTTAGTACTGCCATGTCGACTTGGCAAGTGCACCAACTTGCCAGGCCCTAACCTTCCCTTTTCTTACAAGTTAGTCACCCCAAAGGTAGGCCCAAGGTACTCCTGTCGGCAGGGTGCAGTGTGTGTGAAAGGTATGACATGCCCTGTGTGTGTATCATGTCCTGACAGTGAAATACTGCCAATATTGTTTTTCACTATTGCAAGGCTATCTGTTCCCAAAGGATAGAATGGGGAGTTTGCTTATGACATATTATAAGCATAACTACCCCTGGGAACAAGGTAGGAAAATAAAGTTTAGTATGCCTGAACTCAGAATGTTAAAATGCATCTTTTAGTGAAGGTCATTTTTACATTCTGTGTTTGAAAAATACCACTTTTTAGAAAGTAGGTATTTTCTTGCTTAGCCATCCAGTGTGCCTCTGCTGGGATGTGTATTGCATGTCTGGCTTTGGGATGACAGGGGCTGGGGATGTGCAGTGGCTCCAGAGAGTCTGGATAAGTCAGGGTGGGCTGAATAGACCTGGGCTTCATTTAGAGTAGGGGGAGGAGATTTCCCTTCACCTGAATGGGCCTGGTCTGCCTTCCACAATGCTGTCTCCACCTCCTGCCAGGAAGCTGCACCAGAGAGGACAGAACCGGTTTTGGCTGGGTAAAGAGCTTCTCTGCACTAGGAACAAAGAGATGTACAGTATAAAAAGAGGGGTCCAGACCCCAGACTTTTAGATCACTTCTGGGAATCAAGGGGAACCTTTGCCAAGGAGAAGAGCTGGAGAAACTGAGGAGGAATACTGCCCGTGTGCTGTTTGCTGTCTGGGCTTGGCCTGCAGAGGCTACTTTCTGCCAAGGAAAGGGAAAAGGACTTTGCTGTTTGCTGTGACCCCTGTTTGAGGAAGATTGCCAAGAGCTTGAAATTGAGCTTGCCTCCTGTTCTGAGGTCTCAGGGACACAAAGACTTCACCACCAGCTACCCTGAACTTCCTTGCTGGGAGTTCTAACTTGCTAAGGGGTGCCTGCTGTTGTTTTGGACCTCAGGAGGCAGTTTTGCGTCTGGCAGCTGGAAAAGTAACGCAACTTCGAGAAGTGCGACGAATCCGCACCTATTTCCAATGCATCGCCGAAGAAATCATTGAAGCGCCTGCCAGCAGCTCGTGAAATCGCTGCGCACTGCATCAAGTGCACCGATATCCAAAGTCCAAGATCACCGCACCGAATCTGACGTGCGGCTGCAAGAACCCATGCATCGTCCAGGATCATCGCATCGCATCGAGGCGCCAGGTCTTTCGTTTCGTTGGGGGACGCAGTAAGAAACTGACACATTACCTCCCCATGCAGTAAGAAACCGACGCATCACCTCCTCTCCAGTAAGGAACCGACGCATCACCTCCCCTGGGCAGCAGTAAGGAACCAGCGCATCACCTCCCCCGGAGCAAGGAACCAATGCATCACCTTTCCTGAGTGTAAGGAACTGACGCATCACCTTCCCTGAGTGTAAGGAACCGAGTCATCACCTTCCCTGCGACCCTTTTTGTCTGTGTGCGTGATGGATCCAAGGTACTTTGAGTGAAAAGTGTTGCATCTGTAATTTGCTTTGAACTGAACTATTTCTACCATTTGAAAGTCATATTTTTATTACTGTATGGTGGATTTCTGTCGTTTTGGTCTTGTTTGGTTTAGATAAAGATGAATTATTTTTCTAAACAGGTGTGGTGTCCATCTGTAGTGTTTTCACTGTATTACTATATGTGTTCACAAATGCTTTACATACTGCTTCTGAGATAAGCCTGTCTGCTCGTGCCAAGCTACCAAGGGGGTGAGCAGGGGTTATTTTAGAAGTGTATCCCCCTTAACCTGACTAGATGCAAGGGTCCCTATTTGAACAAAGGTACCTACCTCTGCCAACTAGAGACCCCCATTTCTAACATTGGTGGTCAGCGGTGAGGATCTGGACTTGCATTTGTGTCTTACATACAGTGATTGGCGTACACTACTAGGAGAGTGCAGACCATCACGCAACCACATACAATTGGTGGAACTTTATCCTTGGGACTATATTTTCTTTGCAACTAAGAACTTCCAATCTTCATCATGTCAAGGCCAGCATCACTTGATCTATGGATATTGAGTTTGAGGGTGATAGGGTTGAAACTTACACTGGGCGACAGCTAAAAGCTATCTGCAAAAAGTTTAAAATCTCTGTAAGAGGCCTCTCCAGAAAGGAGGAATTCCAAAAGGCGCTGAGGGCCAGGTTGGAGTCAAGGGATGCCAGCGGGCATGGTGATCAAACTGTGGAAGAGGTGGAGAATTTAGATGAACAGCAGAATAGGCTATTGGTTCTGCCTGGGGGGAGGTTACCTACCCGGGGGGACAGCAGTGTCTCTTCAAAGGTGCTGTCTCCAGCAGAAGAGCAGGAGGACAGGTAGAAAAACAGGATGCATGAGTTGGAGCTCACGAAGCTGAGGCTGGGGAAAGAGGATAAGGAGTTGGCATTTCAGAGGGAGAAATTAGCCCTGGAGAAGAAAAAGATGCTATTAGAGCATGAAAGAGGTTTGAGGGAACCGGATCTAAAAGCCAAAAGTTTAGAGTGCAATCCCAATTGTGGCAGCGCACCATCAGTGCCTGGAGAAGGGAAGGTATACATCCCCAAGGAGGTTATTAAGGATTTTATGAAGCATGAGGACATTGGTCAGTGGTTCAAAGCTTATGAGGTAGCAATGAGGTCCTACAGAATCCCTGAGAGAGACTGGGGAGCAGGGTTGTAGAGCTGCTTTGTTGTTGAAGGGAGGGAAACGTTGCTAGCATTGCCCACTGAAGATCAGATGTCTTATGCCCCCATGAAGGAAGCCTTAATAGGGAGGTATGGTTTGACCCCAGAATCATACAGGCAGAAGTTGAGGGCTTGTAAGAAGCTGGAGTCAAGCACTTGGGTGGAGTATGTCTCCTATTTTTGCAGAGCACTGGATGGATGGGTGAAGGGTAGCAAGGTCAATGATTTTCAGGGGCTCTATGATTTGGTTGCATGGGAGCACTTGTCAAATAATTGTTTTCCAGAGCTACACCAGCACTTGATTGACAATAAGCTGACTGACCCCAGGAAGCTTGCTGTGGAGGCGGACCGCTGGGTCAGTACCTGGGTCCAAAAATGTCATGTGAGAGACTCCACCAAAGGTGGGCAGGGTCCCCAGCAGAAGAGTGGGGGGCAAGGGTAAACAGAAGGAGTTCCAGAAAGGGCCCCAAAGCAATTCCCAAGGGAACCAAGGGAAAGGTTCTCAGCCTCCGACTGAAAAGAAGCCATGGGTCCCTACAGGTAAGCCTGGTCAGAAGGTCCCCAGGGCATGTAATGGTTGTGGTCAGGTGGGCCACTTCCAGGGGGACTCTTGGTGTTCCAAAAAGGTTACCACCTCACCCACTGATGCACAGCCCAAGGAGATGGCCAGTATAGCCTTGGGGGAGGAGTCGGATGCCCAAGAGGGGTGGGGTCCGGCAGAAATGACCCTGGTCTCTTTAGGAGACAGTGAGATGGTCCCAAGTGCTCATCTGCCTGATAACACTAAAAAATGCAGGCAGTGGGTGACCATCAATGGCCATAGTGTGGAACCTCTGAGAGACACTGGAGCCAGTGTGACAGCTGTCAGTTGTCGGCTAGTGTCTGAGGAGCAGGTGGTCCCCAACACATTCTACCCAGTAGTTGCAGCTGACAACTCTGAGCGCTGTTGCAAAGTGGCACAGGTTCCCTTTGAGTGGGGGGGGTCTCAGGTACCTTAAAAGTGTCTGTGAGGCCAGCCATGCCTGTTGACTGTCTGCTCGGCAATGATTTGGAGAGCTCCCCTTGGAAGGAGGTGGTGCGCCAGGCTCATTTAAAGATGTTGGGACTGCCTGAGTGGGCCTGTGTGACCACTCTGTCAATGGCAGCCAGTAGGGGTGATCAAGAGGACCTTGAGCCTGAAAGAGTGGCCCAGGTGCCTGCCAGAAAGAGAAGAGGCAGAGGGCGCGGGAAACCGACCCCCGAAGTTCCCACAGTCTAGGAGGAGGCAAACCTTGAGGGGGATACCCTGGAGCCTACAGGGGAGCAAGTGGCCGAACTAGGGGACCTGCCTGAGCTGACCCATTGGCAGCAGGAAGGGGCCCCTACAGGGAGGAATTCTGCCAGGAGCAGCAGAAATGCCCTTCTCTTTTTGATTTGCAGCAACAGGCTCCAAACCAGGCAGCAGGTGATCAGTCTGGATCACATTGGATTTACTGGGAGAATGGTCTCCTGTATAGTGAGCCTAAGGTTGCTGAGCCTGGGTCAGCCCGTGTGCTGGTGGTACCCCAGTGCTTCAGAGCCTTTCTACTGGGTCTGGCTCATGATGTGCCGTTGGCAGGGCATTTCGGGCAATACAAGACCTTTGAAAGGCTTGTCACCCACTTTTACTAGCCCCAAATGCGTAGGAACTCTGACACCCATTGCAGGTCTTGCCAGACTTGCCAGGCAAGTGGTAAGAGTGGGAGGAAGTGCAAGGCTCATCTCCAACCTTTCCCTGTACTCAGCACCCCCTTTGAGATGGTGGGTATTGACATTGTGGGGCTTCTGGATCCAAAGACAACCATGGGCAACAGGTTGATCCTGGTCTTGGTGGACCATGCCACCCAGTACCCGGCAGCCATTCCTCTCCAGACTGACGGCCCCCGTGGTGAGTCGTGCGTTGATGGGGATTTTCTCCCATGTGGGGTTCCCCAGAGAGGTGGTGTCTGACCAGGGTACCAACTTCATATCTAAGTATATGAAGTTCCTGTGGCAGGAGTGCGATGTTACCTAAAAGTTCACCCCTCCAATGTAATGGGCTGGTTGAGAGATTCAACCGGACCCTTAAGGGCATGATTATGGGTCATGGTGAGCCCATGAGGCATAAGTGGGACATCCTCTTACCATACCTTCTGTTTGCTTACAGGGAGGTACAGCAGAAGTCCTTAGGGTTCAGTCCCTTTGAGCTCCTGTATGGGCATCCTGTAAGAGGACCTCTAAGTCTGGTCAAAGAAGGCTGGGAGAAAGTTCTCAGTAAACCTCCCCAGGATGTATATAGCTACATGCTGGCCTTCAGGAACCAGACTAAGCACTTCAAGCAACTCGTTCAGGCAAATCTGGAAGCCATCGAGGAAGAAATGAAATGGTGGTATGATCAGAATGCTGCTCTGATCGAGTTTCAGCCTGGTCAGAAAGTGTGTGTCATGGCCTCAGTGGAGTCTTGTGCACTCCAAGATAAGTGGACTGGGCCATTTGAGGTGGTGGAGCGCAAGAGCAAAGACACCTACCTGGTGGACTTACAATCTCCAAGGAACCCTTTGTGGATCCTCATGTGAACCGCCTTAAGCCCCACTTGGAGAGGTCCGAAGTGGGCATGCTCCTAGCCACAGATGCTGGAATGGAAGAGGAGACTGAGCCTCTTCCTGACCTCCTGGCTGCTAAGGAACATGATGGGTCAGTGGACGGTGTAACACTCTCCCCCGCCCTGACTCCTGAACAGCAGAGTGACTGCCGCCAACTGTTGGGACAGTTTGCTGCTCTGTTCTCCCTGACCCCTGGTGTCACTCAGTGGTGTGTCCATGATGTGGACACTGGGGACAGTCCTCTTGTAAAGCACAAAATTTACAGAGTGACTGACAGAGTTAAGGCATGCATCAAGGAGGAGGTCTCCAAGATGTTAGCGCTAGGGGTGATTGAACCGTCAAACAGCCCTTGGGCCAGCCCAGTGGTCTTGGTCCCAAAGGCTGCTGCACCCGGTGCCACGCCAGAACTCTGGTTCTGTGTGGACTACCGAGGGCTCAATTGGGTCACCAGGACTGATGCACACCCCATCCCCAGAGTTGATGAGCTCATAGATCGGTTGTGAGCTGCCAAGTACCTCAGTATGTTTGACTTAACGTCTGGGTACTGGCAGATTACCTTAACTGATGGGGCAAAGGAGAGGTCAGCATTTTCAACGCCAGAGGGGCGCTACCAATTCCGGGTGATACCCTTTGGGTTGAAAAATACTCCTGCCACCTTTCAGAGATTGGTCAACCAGGTGTTGGCTGGACTGGAGGATTTCAGTGCCGCCTACCTGGATGACATTACTGTGTTCAGTTCCACTTGGGAAGAACAACTGCACCACCTCTGGGAAGTGTTGAAGGCTCTGCAGAGAGCAGGCCTCACGATCAAAGCAAGCAAGTGCCAGATCGGGCAGGATTCCGTGGGGTACTTGGGACACCAGGTAGGGAGCGGCCCGGTAGCGCCCCTGCTGCCCAAGATTGATACCATTTTGGCTTGAGAACCACCCAAGACACAGACAGAGGTGGGAGCCTTCTTAAGACTCACTGTGAGTCACAGGAGATTAATCAGGTGTTACGGCTCCATTGTTGCCCCCTTGACAGAGCTGACTTCCAGTAAGCAGCCCAGGAAAGTGAACTGGACTGACGCCTGACAAAAAGCTTTTGATGCCCTGAAATCTGCCATGTGCACAGCACCCGTGCTCAAGGCACCCAACTTCTCAGAGGAATTTGTGGTGCAGACAGATGCTTCAGAGCATGGTGGGGGGGCGGTGGTCTCACAGCGTAATCAGGAAAGCCTAGACCAACCTGTAGCCTTCATTATTAGGAGGTTACTTCCACGGGAAAAGAGGTGGAGTGCGATTGAGCGTGAGGCTTTTCCTGTGGCCTGGGTGCTGAAGAAGTTGACGCCCTACTTGTTCGGGACTCACTTCCAGGGTCACACCAACCACAGGCCCCTCAGATGGTTGATGCAGATGATGAGTGAGAATCCAAAGTTGTTGAGGTGGTCCATTTCCCTACAGCGGATGGACTTCATGGTGGAACACCTCCCTGGTACAGAACACGCCAATGCTGATGGTCTGTACAGATTTTTCAGCCTTAGTGAAGAGAACTCCCAAGATGGTGGGTAGTTCTCCCCACATTTCAGCTGGAGGGGACACGTGTTAGACCTGACATCATTGACGTGGGTTTCCCCTGTATTTTTGCCTTTGCCTCCTGTGTTTTTGCTGTGTGTTGGACTTCGTTTTGCTGGTCTAGATGCTTTGGGCACTTTGCCACTGCTGTTCAGTGCCAAAGTGCAAGTGCTCCCTTTGTAAATTGTTATTATGGATTGGTGTTTCCATGATTGGCTTATTTAATTTACTGGTAAGACCCTAGTACAGTGCACTGTGTGTGCCCAGGGCCTGTAAATCAAATGCTGCTAGTGGGTCTGCAGCACGGATTGTGCCATGTCGAATTGGCAAGTGCACCGACTTGCCAGGCCCTTACCTTCCCTTTTCTTACATGTTAGTCACCCTTAAGGTAGGCCCAAGGTACCCCTATGGGCAGGGTGCAGTGTATGTGAAAGGTAGGATATGCCCTGTGTGTGTGGCATGTCCTGATAGTGAAATACTGCCAATTTCATTTTTCACTATTGCAAGGCTATCTGTTCCTATAGGATAGAATGGGGAGTTTGCTTATAACATCTTATAAGCATAAATATCCCTAGGAACAAGGTAGGAAAATAAAGTTTAGTATGCCTGAACTCAGAATGTTAAAATGCATCTTTTAGTGAAGGTGATTTTTACATTCTTTGTTTGAAAATACCACTTTTTAGAAAGTAGGTCTTTTCTTGCTTAGCCATCCAGTGTGCCTCTACTGGGATGTGTATTGCATGTCTGGCTTTGGGATGACAGGGGCTAGGGAGGTGCAGTGGCGCCAGAGAGTCTGGATGAGTCAGGGCTAGGCTGAATAGGCCTGGTCAGCAATTAGAGTAGGGGGAGGAGATTTCCTTTCACCTGAATGGGCCTGGTCTGACTTCCACAATGCTGTCTCCACCTCCTGCCAGGACGCTGCACCAGAGAGTACAGAACTGGTTTTGGCTGGGCAAAGAGCTTTTCCACACTAGAGAACAATGATATGTACTGTATAAAAAGAGGGGTCCAGACCCCAGACTTTTAGATCACTTCTGGGAATCAAGAGGAACCTTTGCCAAGGAGAAGATCTGGAGAAACTGAGGAGGAATACTGCCCCTGTGCTGTTTGCTGTCTGGGGTTGGACTGCAGTGTCTACTTTCTGCCAAGGAAAGGGAAAAGGACTTTGCTGTTTGCTGTGTCCCCTGCTTGAGGAAGATCTCCAAGAGCTTGAAATTGAGCTTGCCTCCTGTTCTGAAGTCTCAGGGACACAAAGACTTCACCACCAGCTCCCATGAACTTCCCTGCTGGGAGATCTGAACTGCTAAGGGGTCCCTGCTGTTGTTTTAAAACTCTGGAGGCTGTTCTGCCACAGGGAGCTGGAAAAGTAACGCAACTTCAAGAAGCGCGATGCATCCGCACCTATTTCCGATGCATCGCCGAATAAATCGTTGCAGCGCCTACTCGCTGCTCGAGAAATCGGTGCATGCCGCATCGAGTGCACAGATTTTCGAAGTCCGAGATCACAGCACCATTTCCGACGCAAGCCCTGCTGTGCGGCTGCAAGACCCACGCATCGTCCCGGATCGTAGCATTGCATCGAGGCACCAGGTCTGTGGCATCATTGGGGGATGCCGTAAGAAACCGACTCATCACCTCCCCTTGCAGTAAGAAACAGATGCATCACCTCCTCTCCAGTAAGGAACCAACGCATCACCTCCCCTGCGCAGCAGTAAGGAACTGACGCATCACCTCCCCTGGAGCAAGGAACCAATGCATCACCTTCCCTGAGTGTAAGGAACCAACGCATCACCTTCCCTGTGACCCTTTTTGTTTGTGTGAATGGCGCATCCAAGGTACTTTGAGTGAAAAGTGTCGCATCTGCAATTTGCTTTGAACTGAACTATTTCTACCATATGAAAGTCATATTTTTATTACTGTATTGTGGAGTTTTGTCATTTTGGTCTTGTTTGGTTTAGATAAAGATTACTTATTTTTCTAGACTGGTGTGGTGTACATTTGTAGTGTTTTCACTGTATTACAATATGTGTTCTCAAATGCTTTACACACTGCCTCTGAGATAAGCCTGTCTGCTCATGCCAAGCTACCAAGGGGGTGAGCAGGGGTTATTTTAGAAGTGTATCCCCCTTACCCTGACTAGAAGAAAGGGTCCCTATTTGGACAAAGGTACCTACCTCTGCCAAATAGAGACCCCCAATTCTAACAGCTACCATATCAATCATCACTCACAGTCACTCGATAATCAGATAACTCATTTATGCAATGGTTACCTGTTCCAATCCAAGTACGGTGGTAAGGAAACTAGCTCCCTTTGATGCAAGCAACATATTGAAATTTGGCAGTGTTGTAAATCAAATGATTGTCTGGGGCAGCCCTCCTAGATGATGAAAAAAACAGACGGATCATAGAAGTGGATCACACAGGTTAATTTATTTTCGCTAAGTAAGTTTGTAAAAGCCAATAACCTCCAGGGAAAAAATGATCACCCATAAATCAGGAAACAAACATTGCAAATCAATCCTCCCAGGCTATTTCCCACATTACAGTTCAACACCCTCCCTCACTGTCTGCCACCACATGAATCATCAATCATCATCACCCCTCACACAATCACTCACTCACCATTGCAATAGTTGTAGTTTTACCTTTTCTTATCCTTGCACTGGTAGTTTAGGTATTAGGTATTCATCTTTGATGCATGCAACACACTGGAATTTAGCATTGACAGGCACTATTGTAAATCAATGATCTTCTGGGGCAGACCTTCTAGTGCTAAGTGATGCAAAAAGGGATAGGCAATAGGCACTGTCTCCAATGTCATTGGAATTGTGGAGGCTTCTTCAATGCACACAGTTCAAACTGCAATCCGGCAATATATGTGACTAAAGAAATGGTTGTCGTTAATACCAATGGGGTAACCTAGTCACACACAGTACCTGGGGATAGATACTTTAAGTGAACAATGTTTCGTGGCAGAACCATTGTTCGCTTAACCTAAAGAAATGGTGGGGCAGCATAAATCTGACACAAAAATAATAATGTTCCACTAGCTACTTTTTTTTCAAAGATAGAAGTTCAATGAGAAAAAAATTAAAAAGCTATACAGGGGCACTTGCATACTTAGTCCAGGAAGTAGAGTTAGCCCTCAAACTCAGGTGATTCACCCAGAAGTTGATCAACTAACACACTTGATTCCATTTCAGACCAGTCATCCTGCTCCTCCTCCTGTGTTATTTCAGGCATGGTGTAATTGTGTGGTATAAAATGTTGGTTCGTTTTAAGCATAGTCAGTCTCTCCACATTTTGAGTTGAGTGACTGGTCCTTCTCAAAGTAACAACTGCACCAGCTGCACTGAACACACGCTCAGCAGACTCACTGGTGACAGAAAAAGCCAGACACTTTATTGCCAGCCTGCTGAGCTCTGGCCATTGCCACATCTTCCCATACCGATGGATTTTGATCCACACAGACCACTTTTGGATCATCCAGATACTCCTGGAACATCCTGTGGATGGTTACTGGTGCTGCCACTTGCTCAACCTGTTTTGCTATTGCCTCTGCACTGGACTTGAGCCCTGCCAATTTAACCCAATACAATGCAGAGGTTGGGTCCGGTCCTTCTGTTGCTGTTGTTGCCGGTATTCTGGTTGATGGTGTTGTTGGCTGCTGTGAGACAAGACTGCCCTCTCTGGAAGTTGAAGGCGGCACACCAGAACTCCAGGGTGGGACTCAAAGTTCCAGTTAATATTCTTTAAAGTCTCCTGCTTGCTCTCCAATACACCTCTTGTATCTTAAAACATCCCCTTCAGAAAAGGTGTGAAAGTGGGCAGAATTTTTTTGCACCATGGATCAAGTAGAGTCTGGCACAGATGTACTCTTTGGATACAATGACGTCATGTTGCAGCCTTGTATTACAAGCCAAGCTAAAGATTAAGGTCTCAACCAAGGCATGCGCTTCAGTGTTTTCATTCACACCTGCGGGGGCGAACCTTTCAGACACCTCCTTTACCTGGTCCTGTAGGAGATGCAACAACAGGATAGCTTGGCCCATCGTAGTGTCCTCCTTGCTAACTACCCATGTGAAAACCTCAAAAGGGGGTAGCATCAGTGTCAGGCATTTGACTAGGCACCATTTGTCCAAATCCATGGTCATAGCTTTCCCAACTGCTTCCCCTCCTCTTAGAATGACATAGTCATTGATCTGTTTGTACTGCTCAAACAGGTGTTGCAACATGTAATAGGTCAAGTTCCAACGTGTTGGCACCTCCTGTGTCAGGACTTTAACTGGTGCTCTATTATTACGCTGAATAATCCGGTACTGCTTCAGGGCTTTAACAGATGGCTGAAATGAGTGCAAATTCTACTGTAGTCAGAATGTTGCTTACTATGTCTTCTTTTTTGAGGAAGTCTTGCACCACCAGGTTGATGCAATGGGCCAAACACAGGACCCTGAAATAGCCTGACTGGCCTTGACTATGTTACTTCCATTGTACGTTGCAGCAAATCCAATTCTGAGACCTCTGTGTCTCAGCCATTCATATACCCTGCTGTTAAATTCCTCCAAGATGTTTACAGCTGTATGTGATTTGTCCATAGCTTACACGGCCACTGTTGCATGTCATCGAACGCTCTTAAAACTTTCTTCAGGGACAAAACCTGCAGATATCTTTTGCTTTACCCCTGCAAAAGAGATCCAGTGTGCAGTGATACACATGTAATCAGTCACCTGACAACTGGTCCACATGTCTGTCACCAGGTGGATGGTGTGAACAATACTTTGCTGCAAAGCTTGTCCATCTATCTACAGCACACCGTGATGCAGCACTGGAACAGAAACTCTGGCAAAATATGTCCGACTTGGAACCTTTCATTTCAGGCAGATAGCTGCCACAAATTCTAAGAATCCCACTCCTTCAACAAAAGAAATGGGGGGAGGTCCAACACTAATATGTTTGCCAGTTTTCCATTGTACAAACGTGCGGTTGGGTTGTTCCACTCGTAGGGCCCCTCCTGTTTTAACATGCCCATAATAGTAGCCTGGGTTCTCGTCTTTTCTGGGGCCACTGAGGCGTCTTTCGAGAAGTAGATGATGGTGGCAAACTCAATGTGCATCATGGTGGGGCAGTCACTGTATACCATGGTGTCTCCATCTCACTCAGAGTCTTCTTGTTCCATTGTAAAGTTGATGAGGTGGGTGATTCTGCTGCCGCACTGCTGGGGACAGAGCTGCTTTGCGTGAAGATGTCACCCTCTTCTGCCTCATCATCACCTTCCACTGTGATTGGACTTGTAGCTGATGTTCCCCAGGTCTCCTGCAAGATGGTGGCTACTGATCATAGCTGAGTCTATCCTTTCTGCTCTCCCAGCCTGCTGTTTGTGAAACACTGCCTCCTTAATCCTGACAGGGGAATGCGGCAAGCTGCTAATTTGCCTGGTGGTCTGCGGGCCCTTCGGCACTCTTTTGTAGAGGGCTTACTGAGGACTTACCACGTCTGATGACTACTCGGCAGGTGAGCTTCCGCGGGTCGGCAGCAGCTTTGGACACCCGCCATCAGGCGAAGAGAAAGAGGAGGATGCTACCGCCAAAGACGACAAAGGCAGTGAAAAGCCCCAGCGGGGCCTTACATTCAGACAGCTCCTTGTGAAGCTGGAACATGCAGGGGTCAAATCTACGGGAGAGAGGAAGAGTCTGGACCCACTCAGCACGGCTCCGGCAAAGGAGCCTGAGACCGCACGGAAACCAGGATTGTGGGCTACCATTTTCAAAAAGTCCATGCAAGCTGTAGCCATGAAGGCTGCATCTCCAACAAGCATGCACGAAGCTCCACCTGTGGTGGCATCTCAGGGGAGAGAAAGCCTGACTAGCATGGATAATGGTGATAAGGCCGCCCGAGGGGGACAACTCTTCAAAGCAGGTTTGATTGTGGCTCTGAGGAGCCCATCCATGATCAAGGTACAATTTTTTCTTTGATAGTTGGGGGTGATGTCCCTGCGCTGATAGAGAGGGAGAAGGCATCCTCTGCAGGAATGGCTGAAATAATTGCTATAGTGGTTATTCAGGAGTATAATATGGTATGCCAATCACAGCACACCCTTATGCCAGAGTGTCTCAAATTTGGTCGGGATATTGATTTGGGGACACATTTTTCTCACTCTCGGACCTCTCTTATTGGTCAGATGATGAAAGTCACAGCTTATTGAGTGATGTAAGCACCCAAGATGAACATCAAGGAGATGTCACTACAGTCTGGAGAAAGAAGTTGACTAACTGGGAGAAGCCTAAAACAGTGTGAAAGGAGCTTCTTTGGGATTACTCTACCTCACCGTCCTTAGAAGAAGGTCAGGGTTGTGTGAGTGGTATGGGTGTGATGACTCAACAGTCAGAAGGAGCCTCCTTGGAGTCTATATATCAGAGTATAATGAGCCACAGGGAAGAGACTCATGCTGAGAGCCTTAAGACTCTATCTGTCTGCTGGAAGGTTCTAGGGGCTATTCGAAGGGTCGCAAAAACATGCTCAGAGTTCGCAACAAGAATTGGTGTGAGAGCTGGCCTGGTATATGATGTCCACTTATTTAAGTGGGCATCCTGCACCAGACCAGACAACCCTTATGGTGATTTAAGAGGTCTTAGACAACCTTAGAAAGCTCTCTAAGTGGTAGCTGTGGAGAGCAGCCTTCAGACTTAGCCCAGAAGGAGTGTAAAGCAGCTTATTTTACCAGAATGCAATCTTATGTGTATAGATTAAGTGAAAAGAACCACACAAGGTATTTATAAAAATATGTATTTATTATATAATACTCTCTATCACATACAAATATCTCCTACCTGGAGATATGCACAATGCGCACAATACTTTGCAAAGAAACACAGTAAATAGCACGGAATTCACAGTGGACCCCAGGGGGGGACCAAACCTTATACTAAGAAAGTGGTATGTGACCCACGACTCGAGTCAAGACAAGGTCGAGAGGATGTAGAGGTGCTGGGGACCCAAGGAACCACCCGAGGTGAGTGACTAGGAACCCCACAGAGAGCGTGTGCAGTGAGGGAACACAACTGCGTGCTCCATACAAGTCTATGTTTGAGTCGCGGTTGGATTTTTAAAAATTAAGGACCCTTCCCAGTGGACCCTGAAGAAACCCTCTGGAAGACAGAAGGTTGGGAAGCCACCCCACTCGTGGATACCCTAGTACCCACGTTACCTACACCAGGGAAGCCGGTGCATACGTGTGAAGTGGTGTTGGAAACCGCCGTCAAACCCAATAAAGGACTTCAAAAAAGTGCCACTGCTGGATAAGAAGAAAGTGTCCAGTGGAATCCGAAGGTGTATTCTAGTTGAGAGGTACGTGCAAGCAGAGGGGACAGAGTCTATGTCACTCAGGAGTCTCCAGGAGACTTGGAAGACTAATGCCCTCTGATGTCGGGTGTTGCAGGAGAGTTGACGATGACCTTGACTCTGCAGCAGTGAGGACCAGGGTATGCTGAGGAAGACCAGGAGCCATGCATGAGCTACCCACGTCGGATGTCAAGTGCTGAGATGTCGGTGTCCGGCGGGCGCAAAAAACAAGCCTTGGCAAACGCAAGCAATGCAGGAATCGAAGAAGGTGCAATGTCGGGACCAGCAAGGTCCAGGGGACTCACCACAAGCAGGGGAGTCAGGGCAGGCACCGAGCAATCAGGGGAGCCAAAAAGAAACAAAGGTGACCCGCAACAGGACCCGCAGGCTGGAGGCACTGGAGTCGCAAGAGGCCCTCGAGCAGCTCACCAAAAAATGCAGGCCACGGTGCACACAATGTGGTGTGGCTGAAGATTCTGTTCACTGGAGGTGCTTGAGGTTGGGGCTACTTGGAGCCCAAAGATCTTTGTGGAAGGAAGCCAACACGCCTTTGCAACTGCAAGTTGACACAGTGTACAGGGTTCGGTTATTGCAGCCCCCACGAGGGATACTAGCTTGGTAAGAGGGCAGGGCAGGCCTCGAGAGCTGTGGAAAACCACCACCTGTGTGTAGCTCAGGATCAGCAGACCGGTCGAGTTAGTTGCGGTGCTTTCGAATGCAGGGAAGTGACTCCTTCACTTAAAGGGAGATTCCTTCATTTGTCTTTGATGCCTACAGGCCTTGGAAGGTTCCTGTATGGTGCACAGGCACAGACGATGCAGCAGACTGGAAGGGAAGATGAAGTGAAGCCCAAACGAAGTTCAGCAAAGTCCAGAGTGCCCAGACGGTAAAAGAAGAAGTGGTGTCTGATCTGAATCTTGTCCCATGACGAATCTAGGGACCCAACCACAGGTAAGCCCTTAAGTACCCTAAGGAAAGGGTTGGGACGGTTCAGGGGACCCTCCCAGGGGAGGGTCTGGACAGGGGGGAGGTTACTCCCATGTCCTTTGTCCAGTTTCACACCAGAGCAGGAGCCAACGGCTCCCAGGACTGATTTAAACTTGACTATGCACGGAGGGCACCAAATGTGCCCCTCATGCAGACTTAGTGGCGCTGGCAAGCACACCCACCCGGTCCCAATACACTAAATCCTGTCTGGGAGGTGGTCACACCTCCCCAAGACAGGATGCCTATTGTTCTGCCTTCCCCTGCTCAAGCTTGGCTCAACAGCAGGAGGGCAGAAATGTGTCTCTGGTCGGCAGCAACCATTTTGTGCTGTCTGGGTCTAGAAGGCTGGCACTGGGAACACTGACAGCCTAACGGAGGGTTCTTCCAGTGCTTGGAATCATACCGCCCACACCGTTTATGGTGTGGGGCCAATATGTTTGATACTAAACATGATAGGATTCGTTGTAGCCAGTTTCAAGATGGTCATCACGTAATTACGTGGTGTCTCTCTATATGGTATATGGCTGCTTCACTGACAAACCGGGAGAATGGACTCAGTAGGCTGAAGGGGTGTCCTGCTCATGCAGGGGCACCCTCTCACTTAGAACCAAGGACCTGCCTTTAGGATTGCAAAGGCCTGCTAGAGGGGTGACTTATAGGTTTTAAGTGCAGTGACCCTAGATATAGGAAACCTATATCTTTAGTAAGTGGTGCTAACACCAACTTACAAAGGCTGCAATGGCAGGCCTGTAGTTCCATTTTGAATGGTCTCTCAGGGGTGGCATACTACATGCTTCAGCCCATGGGAGACCTCTGGAGTACCTATGCACTGTGTACCTTAATGCCATATACTAGGGACTTATAAGGGTACCCCAGTATCCAATCGGAGATGTACCTAAGTACTGAACACAACAATTTAAAGGAGAATGCAGATAGACTGGGGTCCTGTTTAGCAGGATCCCAGTCAGACTAGTCAAAAACAGCTTAGCACCAGGCAAAAAAGTGGTGGTAACCATGCAGAAGGATCCTACCTTCCTACAATTGGTGAAGTCGAAGAGAGAGTTGTGACTCTTGAGAGTGGGGCAACAATACAGAAAACCGCAATGGAGGTTCAAATGGCAGATACCCAATGGAAGTTGGAAGACTTTGAGAATAGGTTATGACAGAATAATCTTGGAGACATGGGTATTTCTGTGGGGCAAGTAGGAGGCGATGCTCGTAAATTTGTGATTGGCCTTTTTAAGGGAGCTTTTCTGGAACTGGCAAGCTGGGATTGGGATCAGGAGGTGCAACGGGCTCATAGGTACCCCTTTAAGTAGAATGCTCGGTCATCTCAGGAAGGGTTTCGACCCAGAGCAATACTTATTTATGTGGGGAATTTTCTCTTGCGTCAGGCAATTTCAGATCTGGCTCGTCCGGATCGGAAAAGCATACATGATGGTTGCACGTTTTTTGTTAGGCCTGATTTCTGATACAGTTGAGCGTCTCTGGCTGGTGCGTCAGCAAATACAGCTCTTTTAAACAAAAGGAGCACAGGAGTATCTCATGAATCTGGCAAAATTGAACATAGTCTGGTGGGAAAAGTTCTACTTCTTTACCTCTGAGGTTAAGGCAAAGAATTTCTGGAAAGCCTCACTTAAGCTAAGTAATATCACCCTGCACACTCTGTTCTTCATCTATGTATTATGTTGGGTCTGGGGGGGTTATCCTTCCTCTATTAGAATAGTTTGGAATATTTTATGGGGTGGTGATTGTTTTTTCTTAATATCCCCCACTTTGTTTTTTTTTTTTACTTTTCTCTGATGGTGAACAGCACAGTAATGATTCATGGGGGGTCAGGAGGGTTGGGTCGATTGGCAGGAGGATAGTATTCCATCACAGGACCTGTTGGTTCTGTTGCTTCCATGAAGAGGCAGGGGGAGGGGGGAGCGGGGGAGCGGGAGGGGAACTGGGTGCTGGGGGGAATGGTGGTGGTGGGGATGACGGGGTTGCAAAAAAAAAATGCGTCCTTTGATTTCTATAAATATCACAGCAGACAGATTTTGTTTAGTAGTAAATTGTAGGGTTTTTTTGTTATTGAGTTGTTTTGCAGCAGCCGTTACTGGCAAATGTATTTTTTCTGTCAGAAATAACCGGAGGTAAAATACGTATTAGTACCATTACAGATTGAACAACAGGAATAAGAGGAGCAGGGTGGCCCTAGTCTTGAGACATATGAAAACAGATCGTGTATGTTTACAGGAGACTCATATCCCATGCGATGAGCTGGGCTGGTTGAAAGATCTGAGTCTATCTGTAGTGGCGTGGCCTCAGCAAGGGGTAACATCTAGGGGAGTGGCAATATTAGCAAATAAAAATATTGGCCCGGGTAAACGGATTAAGGAAGATAATTTGTTGGTTATTTTTGAGTGTGTGATTGGGAGTGCCCAGGTTATGGTTAAGGTTTGCTCAATATATGGATTCAATATCGATGAGGCTGGGGTGTTTGATTATTTAAATGAAGAGTTAGCATTAAGGGCTCACCCCTTTATCCTTTGTGGGGATTTGAATATACATTTGGATATTTATGATGATTTCAGTAGGAATCAGCCCTATTTAAGTAGAAAACCTAGGCCTATAAGGCCTTAAAACGTATGGTGCAAGATCATGGATTGATTGATGTTTGGGCTAAACTCAGGGCTCCAGATCCATGATTCACTTTCTTTTCTTCTCCACATAATAAGTTAGTTAGGGTACAATATTTTTTTTGTTTCAATAGCCTTGATAGGACAGGTTGGGATCGAAAGTTACCCTAGGGCAATATCTGATCACAATCTCCTCGTTCTTCAGTTCTCGGGTGTTGGTATTATGAACAACTAGACGTTTGAAAGAAAGCTTCTACAAGATCCATTATACAAAGAACATATGTCTAAATAGAATGTGGAACTTTTTTAGATAAACAGAGAGTCAACAATATTGGGTTCAGTTTGGGAGTCTTTTAAAGCGGGGTTTAAAGGGGAAATTCTCAGCTTCTCTCTTTCTCAAAAAAAGAAGAAAAGTGATACGATCAGGTAATTATATGATCAGTTGACTTTGGCTGAAGTTGATCTTTTGGGCACGATTACCAGGAGATTGAATGTTCAGGATTCCCTGCAGCTGATAGCTATTTTAAAATCTAAGATAGGCACTTTGGGTCTGAAGTAGCTTTTAAATTTCAGCAACATAGGTCAGAGTGCTATGAATTTGGTGAAAACATAGGACGGCTCTTGGCTAAACAAATCCGGCAGACTCTTATTTGAAGAAATTCAACAAGATATGTTAATGACTGTCTTGCAGGCTCACACTGGGATAACACCAACTTTGTGGGAACTTAATAGTATTGTTGTTTTTAAGAAAAAGGGGAAATTCGTGGTATTACCTGGATCATACAGGCCAATCTCCCTAATTAATTGTGATGGCAAAATCTGCATAAATGTGTTAGCTAATAGATTAGGTAAGATCATTGCTCCCTTGGTGTCACCTCACGAACATGGCTTCATTCCGGGAAGAAGTACAGTCGATCATGTTCGAAGGGTTAATACTTTATTTGATATTGCCCACACCACAGGGTCACCACTTGGTTTTGCTTTATTAGATGCAGAGAATGCATTCAACCGCGGGTCTTGGCAGTTCTTGTGGATGGTTCTGCATTTGAAGGGTTTTGGGGATAAATTAATTCAGGCTATTTGGGCTCTGTCTTTAGATAATGGAACTGGAATCCAAAAATATCACCATTTCAACGGTCACTAGACAGGGGCGCTCATGTTCCTTGCTACTGTTTGCCCCTATATAGTTCCCTTTTTTTTAGAAGGTTAGAGAATAACACACTTATAAAACATGTGATTGTTAGTTAAGTGGAATATAAGGCCCTGGCATAGGCAGATGATATAGCTGTCCACACCACCAATCCATCTTCTGCATTTCCTGAGGTTGACGCTTTAGCCAGACAGTTTGGACTGTGTTCTGGGTATAAGCTAAATGAAAACAAAACACAAATTGTCTGTACAGAAGAAATATGATTTGATGATCCCCGGATGGTTTCAGAGGCAGTTTAAATTGGGGTAAAGCTTACATCAACTGTGGATAGTATAGTAGAATTGAATTTGGTTCCACTCTACATCTGTCGCTGTTTGGTAGAAACAATGTTTTAAAAATGATTATCTTACCGAGGATATTATATATCTTCAGGACAGTCCCATTAGAACAAAATAAAATATGGCTATCCAGTTTAAAGAAAATATGCTCTAAATAATTATGGGGGTATCAGAGCAGTCAAATGGATGATTTTGCCAAAGATCTAGGCAGGCTGGTCACTCCCTTGTTTCTCTTTCTATTATTCGGTTTGTATGATACAACACATGGGCATACTGCTCACTGATAACCTGGGAGGGACGAATCTTGCAGAGACCCCTTCAATTAATGAATTGATTTTGGGGCATGAAGGAAAAAGCTTGTTGGCTAAGAATATTGAACCCAGTTATTATTAACCCTGGGCAAAGCACTACGCTACGCTCGCGTAGTTTGCGAAGTTTGCGCTACTTCGCACAACGCGAATTGCACGTAGCACAGTGCAAACACGCGTAGCGTAGCGTAGTGCAGCGGTCATTTTTTGCTTGCTCGCGGTCCTCAACGTCAAGTTGGCGACCGCGAGCAAGCAAAATGACATCCCGCCGAGATTCTCAACGCGGGAGGTCAGGTTTCTCATTGCGAGTGGTCGCGTATGCTCGCGACCGCTCGCGATGAGAAACTACCAGTCCGCGTTGAGAAGCTGCCGCTCGAGTAAAAATCTACTCGAGCGGCAGTAAAAGACAGCTCGCACTGTGCAAGATGCCGTTTTCAATGATTGCACAGTGCGGACAAGCATCCGGCACTGTGCAATCATTGCGAACAGTGCACTACGCAGTTCGCTTAGTGCTACGCGTAGCTCGCGTAGTGCGAACTGCACTTTGCGTAGCTTCGCATAGCGCTACTTCGCGAACTACGCCCAGGCTTAGTTATTATAAAAAAATTATTTAAGGTTTTAAAGGCCGAGTAGAGGGTCAGGCTATAGGTTAAATGGGTAGCAGGGATTCCTAAAGTAAATGTGTATTTCCCCATGACTGCTTCAGCAATCCTCCCAGTAGTGTTCCAAGATCATGTCACATCTAGATGTGTGCAGAAGGGGGTGACATCCTTGGGGAACCTATATATAAATGGTCAACTTTGCACCTTGGCCGAACTGCAAGAGCGTTATGACTTGAGTATGGGTGATTTTTACAGCTTCAAGATTTTCTCCTCAAAATTATGAAGTATTCTAATGCAGTGATCCAGATTCCTTTGGTCGAAGCCATAAAATTTAAACCTAAGATTGGTATGATTTATCAGCTATTATTGCAGGAACTGCCAGATGACTTGGAGGAACAAAATGCCAAATGGGAGATAAGATTAGGGGTTGAGGGGCCCTACATCTATCAATCACTGGAGCTGTGGAATAAGATACTTTTAACATCCAGCCTGAAAAGCCAACATTTTATGACAGCTTTTAATTTATATTACACACTGCCAAATGTGGCAAAATGGGGAGGTAGATTGGGGGTAAATGGAATAGGTGTGGGGCTCAGCTTGCAGATAGTCATCCCATGTTTTTTGCATGCCCTAAACTGGGGATTTATTTGCAAGAAATTGAGATGTTCCTGGGATTAGTATTAGGTGTACAGTTTCAAATAACCCCAGTTTTGATGATCTTGGGGGTTAAGGATGATATGTGTAATAATGAATTGGAGCCACAGTGAGCATTTCTTCTTGTTAATTGACCGACTGAAATATTAAAGCCCACGGTACTGGAAAATCAAATGATTTTAAGTGTTTTTAAAATTCAGCCATATTTGGCGATAGTACCAGAAGGATACGACAGATTCCTACTAACAAGATTCAGGCTTGGAATGGTACACAGACTTATTAGTTTTCCCGATATGAATGACTGGAGCCGAACTATGATACCTTGTCCCTGTGATAATTGCTCAAGTCAATCCACTATCCATGTTATTTTCTTTTGTGGATTTTATACTCTCATTAGGAAAGTCAGGATTCTGCCAATGTTGAGAACTATGGGGATAAGAAAATGTCGTCCAGCTTACATCGCATTACAAACTATGGACAATGCTAATATGATTTGGAAAATTGCGATGTTTTTAAAAAAAGTGGTCAGCTATAGGAAGAGCATAATATCAGGAGGAATTGTTTTTTAAGAATATTGTTTTTAGAATTAATGAAACGTTATGAATTTTTAATTGATGTTATTAAGTGCGATATAATGATCATAGCTGCTGCTAAAATTTCTTTATGAATTAACTTGAAAAATCGATATTCAATTTTAAGTCTTTTAACATGATTATAATGTGTACAAATTGCTTTTATGATTGCAATATCTTACAATCGAATAAAGCTGAATTTGAATTTGAATTTGACCGGCTATGTATCACATCTTAGTGGCTAAGTCCAGATCCCCCCACCTTCGCAGCTTGGAGATCCAGGTTGCTAGCAATATATAATGTGGGGGTTTATTTGTATGACCTTAAAGGGGTTAGAAAAAGAAGTCTGGGACATAGAATGTGGGCACCGATTACCACCTTGATGGAGGGCACAGAAGGTTAAAAAATGGGAAGGATTTCTCAATCTGGGGAGCGACTCTGTGACTTTACGGGGATGTAACAACTTTTAGATATTTAAAAAGCTTAGATTTCTTTTACAATCCTGGATGCACCTGCACCTTTGAGAGGCGAGGGCCTAGATTTCTCTATTATTTATGATATTAATTTAAATGTATTTCTGGTATATAGGAAGTATTTTTGCTGCTATTTATATTTGATGTAATGTCATATAATATGGATTTTATAGAGTAGGACTGTAATGAATTCTATCTGGACTCTGTTCTGTATATTTATGCTTATAAATGTGAATTTCTGTGACTGGAGCTGCAAATAAAAAATATTTTTTTAAAGTCTCCACCACAACATGACCACATTCAGCAATTTGTTTTAAGGAGCCCCTCCCACTTGATTGTGTGGTGTTTTTTAATATGGGTCATTTGGCCTCCAGTACCATAATTTGTACCAGGCTTACCTCGACGAACACTGCAATGTGCTCCCCCTCTTTGATAACTGTAACTGTAAAAAAGTCCCAAACTGGGGAGGAGTACTTTTTCACTGTGCCACTGCCAATGCCTGAAGAACAACTGGAGGTGGTTGGGAAGTCGTCGATTGCCTCTCAGCTTCTCCTAAAGTAGGGGTTGGTGCAGGTCTCAGCTGGGGCTTTGCAAATATGGGAGCTGGTGGCAGTGCTACCTGTGCCACATCCCTGAGGACAGGTTGAATGGCAATGTCAGACTCCTCTGTGTCACCTTCCACCGTGATTGCCTAGTCATTGCCGTCATGCTCCTCATCATCCCTTCCATAAGTCTAAGTCTTTCAGGAACTTTTCTTTTCCCTTTCCTCTTCTGTTGCCTAATGGACTCTGCCGGGGTCTACGCCATGTCCCTATGATCATCATCAGAAGGGGTGCTTGGACAAAGTTGTGGAGTAGTACCCTTCCTTTTCCTTGCTGGAGATCTGGAAGCCAATGATTCTAAAGGAGGAGGTTCTTGCTCGGAAGGAAGCTCAACCTCATGTTCTGCTCCAACATCAGGCAAATGTACTATTGCTGGCTGTGGCTGCTGTCCACTTTGCTCTGTTTCCTAAAACAATTGTGTACTACTTTGTGAAAGGGTCAAATCCAATTCAACGTCACTGCTTGTCAGCGTTGACATGATTGCAGTGGCTCCCTCAGTGGCAGACATGGTACTGGGCTTAGGGTGGGGTGGTACTGTTGATGCAGGAGTGCCGGTGCGTCAGGCACAAGTTTGCCGAAAAAGGTTCTGGTCGGCATGCCAGTGGTGGAAATCTGATTCTTCTACTCCCCACTGGCCCTTTTCTTGGCAGCACCTTTCTTTGGGACCCTCTTAAAGCTGTCAATTGGCAGTGGCACTTAGCTTCACAAGCTGAAGAGATATCTGTGTTGCATAGTCAGTCACACGTCACGTCGTGCACAGGCAGTACTGTAGTACAGACAAACAACATAATTTAGAGTGGTTACTTACGTTATTATAAATAATTAACAATACAGTGTATCCATTCATAAAACCACACCAACATAAACTTTCATGGTGTACACTCACGATGGATAAGAAAGAGCAACAACAACATACAGATGTAACTGTTTGCTTTATGTGCCTCAAGTCGGGATGTGGCACTCAGGGAGGTGCAAATGA
This sequence comes from Calotriton arnoldi, assembly GCA_963921515.1. Classification (NCBI taxonomy): domain Eukaryota; kingdom Metazoa; phylum Chordata; class Amphibia; order Caudata; family Salamandridae; genus Calotriton; species Calotriton arnoldi. The sequence goes on from CAWUFW010006344.1 coordinate 193,306, forward strand.
CAATGGAATAATCCTTAGACAATGAATATTGTTGTGCGCCTATAGCAGACATTGGGTTGATAACAGATGTTAGGAAAATGGGGAATAAAAAAACAAAAAAACAAAAACAAATTAAAACAAATTAGAAAAATTTAAATTACTTTTTTTTAATAAACTTACAATTGAAAAGGAATTACATTTAAAAAATTTAAAATCAAAAGAACTAAAATTTAAAAATTTAAATTAACAAATTGTATAAATAAGTGAAATTATCCTCAAGCATATAAATTATTAAACTGCTATCTCAACCATCCATACTAGCCTATGGCAAAGGCACACTGGCTGGATGCACAAAATGGCTGCCAGCCAGTGCCACATGGTCAACAACAACACTGAGCAAGAAGGCATGGGGAACAAAGAAAACATGCAGGCCAATGGCAAAAGCGCACTGGCTGCCTACAAAAAAGGCTCCGGACCACATGGTAAAACAGCAAGCAAGGAGGCATCGCCACAAACAAAGAACACATACAGGCCTATGGGAACTGACTATACAAAATGACCCCTGGATACATGGCATGGGGAACAAAGACAAATGGCAAACACACTCGCACACTGGCCAGACAAAGGAGGCATGGATTGGTAACACAGAAAAAAGAGCATTACTTCAGCAGTGCCAAAAACGTAAGTTAACTGGGCCAAGAAGTTTTATGACAACACACATCCTCCAAAGGCATCAAATATAATTCCCCCACCTATACACTGTTTACATGAAAAGAAAACATGAAATACCCCCACAAAACACATTTTGTAATTTAATCCACTGCCATCCATGAGCCCTAAATGATGTTTAAATTCAACAGACACCACAGAAACAGTTGTTTCAGGAACCCATGACTAGTACTGGACCTACTGGCTGGAAGGCCCATTGGCATATTAGGCCACATAGTGAATGAAATTAATATTGCAAATTTATTTTAAAAATGGAGAACATGTACTGAACTGTGCAACATTTACAAAAGAAGAAAAATTACATGCAATTACATGCAAAAACATAACTAGGCCCCTACTGAAATCGCAGGCCACCCACTACAAAAAAAATAAAAAAAAATTTAAAAAAGTACAAATAAATCCTGGTGCATGCCCCCAATCAAACAAACAACACACTTATACACCAGTTTTTCAACTTACTTGTGAAATCTCAAATACAAAGTCCTTAAATCAAATGGTATATATGCAGCAGACAAGGAGAGTGATCCTTCCAGCTCCAAATTCCAATGAAATGTGTCTAGAAGAGGAACAAAGAGCTGGGAGGAACTTACTGGACAGGAACAGGAAGTTGGAGTCTCTGGGGCTTTTCGCACAAAAACCAACTCCAACGGCCAGTTGGAGAAGAAAATTAACTCCAAAAGCCTATCAGCTGCATCTCGAGCACAAAAGCTGCTCGAGCGCTCTGTTTGTGATCAGCACTAGATTGCCGCTGTCACAGTCGGAAGCCGTGCGGGTAAGCACAAAGTCTCGCGAGAGCCCGCTAGCGGTGCGAGAAGTCTTGCACACACACACTCGCAAGCAGCCAGGCAGTATCTTGGCCCTCACGAATGAGTGTCAAAACAAAACTTGAGCTCGCAAATGGAAAAAATACTCCACTTTGTTCCCGAAAGGCGGAATTCAGGAACTCCACGGAGCATGGAGTGCCCAAATTCCACAAACTCCGCAAGCGGAGCTGAGTTTTGCACCCAGGCCTACTGATGACATCTTACATAGAATCAGTTGCACCACATTACAACCTCTCATATACCCACTCACACACCCACACAACCGCTAACTTACCCATCCACAGACCCATACAACCACCCACTCATCCATAGAATCTCTCACACACCCACTAACTCACTCATACAAGCACTCATACACCCACACAACTCATTCAGAGACCCATTCAAGTATTCACAATCCCACTTACTCATCCATAGATACTGTCACACACCCATTCACTAACTAATACAGACACTAACACAACCAGTGACTCGCCTGTACAACTACTCATGCACCCACAGATACATCAATAGAGCCAGTCACATACTTATATACTCACCCCTATAGCTAATAAACTCTCACTGATTCTCATATACATTCACAGACATAGCCATTCCCTCAACTATACACTCACTCTCTCACCACTGCAGTAACTCACACACTCAGCCTTACAGACATACAGAATCTAATGCACCAACTCATACACCCATGCAAAGTCTCAGACTTTGAGTCACTAACCCATAAAGATACTCACATAGCAACTAACTTAGTGTTATAGATAATAACACGTGAACTTAGTCATTAATACACTCACTGTCATAAGTACATATTCACTAATAACCCACTCACAGTCACTCACTCACCTATATACTCACTACACACACAGTCACTCAACCCAACATCAATCATGCACTCAATCTCTCACTCATACAGATAGTCTCACACCCACTTTTCCACCTTTACAGTCTGTAACAAACCTTGTCGATGATCCATACAACACTGTCACACCCATAGATACATTGGCACACACAGCCACTCTCTCACCAATACAGCCACTCACATATCCACTGACTCATACATACAGCCACTCAGACAGCTATTCACACACAGATTCAGACACTGACACACCAACTCAGATTACATATGTTATAAATGGAGTTACTCATTACTAGATCACAAAGAATATAATTTAACATATGAATTAACTTAGTGTATATCTTTGAGTCTCAGAAACATTTTCAAAACACTTACACTCACTGGATGATGTCATCAGAGATGTCATTTGATATGTCATCCGTGAAGTCATCAGTGATGTCATGATTGTCTGTTCACCTAGAAAGTCCTCTTCAGTGTTACAGTTACATTTTGCCCTCAGCAGTTCCCCAAATGGTATACTCCATTTAAGGGTGTCTGGCTGGCTGCTGAGGGCATGCAAGATGCTGTTGCCTGCAGTCTCTTTACAAAAGATTTTGGTATGTATATTACCCTGTACGATTTCAATCCTGACATCAAGATAGTCCACTGTCTTATTGCTGATCGTGCATGTGAGGCACAGATTGCGGGTGTTAGTGTTCAGTTTGTTGATGAACTTGTCAGCCTCAACCTCAGTCCCTTTACAGATGATAAACAGGTCATCAATGTATCTGAGCCAGAGTATGACCTGTTCAACCTCTGGAAAGTCTTCGATGTTTTGAATATCTCCTCTTCCCACAACCCAAAGAACAGGTTGGCAAAAGTTGGGGCAAAGCATATGCCCATGGCAGTCCCTGATACTTGTTTGAATCAAAAAGGAAGATATTGTTTTTCAAACAGTGTTCTATCTTTTCTAGGATCATTTCTGTATGGGCTTTATATCTTGTTTGGAGGAAATGTTGGCATGCGTGTGTACACTGCTCATGGTCACTAGTCCTGAAATGATGTCCCTGTAGGGAGAATGGTGCAGGCCCATCATTTCAACATATGATACTTCTCACATAACTATTATCTTGTCACTATGTGCTATGGGGACTATGACTTCCTTCAGCCAATTTGGCTTGTATTGTCTGGGCAGACACTATGTTAACCTGGCACTAGTCCCAACATTATATCCCTGTGGTAGAACTACCGGGTCACTCACCCATAGAGCTACTCACACACCCATTCACACAACTACTTATGTACGCATTCACATATCCATACAACCACTCACATGCCCACTCACACATCCACTCACACAGACACTGACTGTGAAAAGCAGCCACTCACACAGCCACTCACTTACCCATACACCCCCTCAAAGAGCCACTCACTCACCTGTACACCCACTTATATAACCAGTCACAAGCAGGTTTTAGGTGACACCTGCCCAGGCCTCTTCTTTGCTCCCCCAGTCAGCCAGGCTCCAATCCCAATCATCAGTGATGTCATTAGAGGTGTTGTCAGTGATGTCATCGGTGATGTCACTGACCATGTCATGAGTGATGTAATATTTGAGATCATAAGCAGTGCATTGCGAGAGTGTAAGTAATAGTTAGCTCAGGTAACTATAAGTGCTGAATATCTGTGGTCTTGTATATATACAATATATCGTCCCTGTATCCTTTGTTTTTTCGATATATATATATATATATATATATATATTCACTGAAAAAACCATAGGTTTTAGGGACAGTTATAGTTAGTTGGACATTGCACTCGTACAAAACCCGTGAAATTCCCCCGTTATAGTTAGTCCAGCTAACTATAACTCGCGCCCCGCAATGCACTGCTGATGACGTCACATATTACATCACTCATGACATGATCAGTGACATCACTGATGACATCACTGATGACATCTCAAATGACATCACTGATGACATCACTGATGACATCATCCAGTGACTGTGTGTTTCTGTAAAGTTTAAATATTTTTAATATATATAGGAAAAGACGTATTGAAGAATGAGTGGGTGTGTAAGTGTCTGTATGGATGATTTAGTAGGTGCGTGACTGACTCTATAAGTGAGTGATTTAACGTATCTTACTGAATGCATGGGTTAGTGACTAAACTGGGTGAATGTCTGTATCCGTCTGTCTGTTGCTGTGTAAGTGGCTGCATGTGTTTGTGAATAGCTACATGAGTGTCTATATGAGTTATTGAATGCTTGTCTGAGTATCTGTATGGGTGCCTGAGTGTTTGTGTGGGAGGGGTGTGTGCAACTCTGTGCATAGATGTGTGAGTGGGTGATTCACTGGGTGGATGGTTTCAAGAGTGCAACTGTGATAGACTGTATGGGTGGGTAAGTGTGTGTAAGAGTGTGTTAGTGAGTGAATGTATGTCCCAGTGGTACATGTGTGAGTAACTACATATGTGAAAGGCAGTATATATGTGTGTTGGAGTATATAAATAGCTATAAGCGAGAGTGAGTGATTGTGATAGTGGCTGTATGGATGAGTGTGTGCTTGTATCAGTGATTGTATAAGAGCGTAAGAATGTGCTACTATTTGTATGAGTAAGTGAGCTGGTGTGTGTATAACTGTATAGGTGAGTAAATGGTAGTGTGTTTAATTATTTGCATGACTGACTAGGTGTGTGAGTACCTCTATGGATGAGTGGCGGTGTTTGAGTGTCTATATAAGAGTATGAGTGCATATGATAGTCCTGTACTGAGTGACCGTAAGTATGAGTGACTGTACGGGTGAGTGAGTGGAAGTGTGCGTAGACCTAAGAATCAGTGAGTGGGTATGTAGTTATTGGTGTTGGAGTGTCTATGGTTTTGCGAATGGCAGTCTGTAATTTAGAGTGGGTGTATCAAAGGTTATATTAGGGTGTGAGGAGGTGCATCAGATTATCACGTGGATGATGTCATCAGTGATGTCATTTGAGATGTCATCAGTGATGTCATCAGTGATGTCACTGACCATGTCATGAGTGATGTAATATGTGACGTCATCAGCAGTGCATTGCGGGCGCGAGTTATAGTTAGCTGGACTAACTATAACGGGGAATTTCACGGGTTTTGTACGAGTGCAATGTCCAACTAACTATAACTGTCCCTAAAACCTATGGTTTTTTCAGTGAATTTCAAAGGTTTTTTTAAATGCTAATTTGTAACTATAACATGTCTGAAACCTACAGTTTTTTCAGTGAATTTCAAAGGTTTTGTAAATGACAATTTTTAAATGTATTAATTGTTATATACATTTTTTTCATACTGATTTCCAAATTTTTTAGAAACAATTTTTTTTTACATATTTTATTTTTTAAATTACATTGTAATTACATTATACATTACATTACAAAAAATACTTTCTCAGAATGAATTACTTTAGTTTAATTACTTTGCACATAGGCAATAGACTTTTAAGTACAGTAGTTACAGTTGTTGCAATGGGCAACACATTTTCAAACACAATGCAACATTCAGCTCAATGTGAATTTCTAGTTAAATGCAATTAGTTACTTTATGGATTACTTTTCTAACCACATTACTGGATCCTAGATTCAGTCCTGGGACATCTCCTGTAAACAGTTGAGTAAAAGCGTTTTGGTTACAGTCGTGATTTTTAAGGAATATTATTGTACTTTAAAAGTTCACACTTAGAAACTTTTTCTCATAGAATCACCAATGTTATCCTATGGAAGGAAATTCACTTAGAAGTTAAAAACTGTTATCGTTACTTTTTCTTACTCAGTGTTGGATCCTGGATCCAGCACTGGTGCATCTCCTGTAAACAGTTGAAAGAATGCGTTTAAGTCATACAGGCGATTTTTTAGGAATATTTGTAGTTTGTGAAAATCGACACTTTGAAACTTTTCTGCTGAAAACCAGACAATGATATCCTATGGAAGGAAATTCAAGTTACTGGTAAGTACGGTTAAAATTACTTTTCAGGATCAGTACTGGGCTGAAAGATGCAGCACTGAGGTCTCTCCTGATAACAGGTGAGTAAATCGGAATTCGTATTTCGGCTGATTTTAGAGGAATATTTTAAAGTTCCAAAACTCCACACTTAGAAGAATTTCCAAGTGAAACCAGTCAATGTTAGCCTATGGAAGGAAATTCAAGTTACTGGTAAGTACGGTTAAAATTACTTTTCAGGACCAGTACTGGGCTGAAAGATGCATCACTGAGGTCTCTCCTGATAACAGGTGAGTAAATCAGAATTCGGATTTCGGCTGATTTTAGAGGAATATTTGTATGTTTGAAAAATCAACACTTAGAAACTTTTTCAGCAAAAAGCAGGCAATGATATCCTATGGAAGGAAATTCAAGTTACTGGTAAGTACGGTTAAAATTACTTTTGAGGATCAGTACTGGGCTAAAAGATGCAGCACTGGGTTCTCTCCTGATAACAGGTGAGTAAATCGGAATTCGTATTTCGGCTGATTTTAGAGGAATATTTTAAAGTTCCAAAACTCCACACTTAGAAGAATTTCCAAGTGAAACCAGTCAATGTTAGCCTATGAAGGAAATTCAAGTTACCGGTAAGTACGGTTAAAATTACTTTTGAGGATCAGTACTGGGCTGAAAGATGCAGCACTGAGGTCTCTCCTGATAACAGGTGAGTAAATCGGAATTCGTATTTCGGCTGATTTTAGAGGAATATTTTAAAGTTCCAAAACTCCACACTTAGAAGAATTTCCAAGTAAAACCAGTCAATGTTAGCCTATGAAGGAAATTCAAGTTACCGGTAAGTACGGTTAAAATTACTTTTCAGGACCAGTACTGGGCTGAAAGATGCAGCACTGAGGTCTCTCCTGATAACAGGTGAGTAAATCAGAATTCGGATTTCGGCTGATTTTAGAGGAATATTTGTATGTTTCAAAAATCAACACTTAGAAACTTTTTCAGCAAAAAGCAGGCAATGATATCCTATGGAAGGAAATTCAAGTTACTGGTAAGTACGGTTAAAATTACTTTTGAGGATCAGTACTGGGCTGAAAGATGCAGCACTGAGGTCTCTCCTGATAACAGGTGAGTAAATCGGAATTCGTATTTCGGCTGATTTTAGAGGAATATTTTAAAGTTCCAAAACTCCACACTTAGAAGAATTTCCAAGTGAAACCAGTCAATGTTAGCCTATGGAAGGAAATTCAAGTTACTGGTAAGTACGGTTAAAATTACTTTTCAGGACCAGTACTGGGCTGAAAGATGCAGCACTGAGGTCTCTCCTGATAACAGGTGAGTAAATCAGAATTCGGATTTCGGCTGATTTTAGAGGAATATTTGTATGTTTCAAAAATCAACACTTAGAAACTTTTTCAGCAAAAAGCAGGCAATGATATCCTATGGAAGGAAATTCAAGTTACTGGTAAGTACGGTTAAAATTACTTTTGAGGATCAGTACTGGGCTGAAAGATGCAGCACTGAGGTCTCTCCTGATAACAGGTGAGTAAATCAGAATTCGGATTTTGGCTGATTTTAGAGGAATATTTGTATGTTTCAAAAATCAACACTTAGAAACTTTTTCAGCAAAAAGCAGGCAATGATATCCTATGGAAGGAAATTCAAGTTACTGGTAAGTACGGTTAAAATTACTTTTGAGGATCAGTACTGGGCTGAAAGATGCAGCACTGAGGTCTCTCCTGATAACAGGTGAGTAAATCGGAATTCGTATTTCGGCTGATTTTAGAGGAATATTTTAAAGTTCCAAAACTCCACACTTAGAAGAATTTCCAAGTGAAACCAGTCAATGTTAGCCTATGGAAGGAAATTCAAGTTACTGGTAAGTACGGTTAAAATTACTTTTGAGGATCAGTACTGGGCTAAAAGATGCAGCACTCGGTTCTCTCCTGATAGCAGGTGAGTAAATCGGAATTCGTATTTCGGCTGATTTTAGAGGAATATTTTAAAGTTCCAAAACTCCACACTTAGAAGAATTTCCAAGTGAAACCAGTCAATGTTAGCCTATGGAAGGAAATTCAAGTTACTGGTAAGTACGGTTAAAATTACTTTTCAGGACCAGTACTGGGCTGAAAGATGCAGCACTGAGGTCTCTCCTGATAACAGGTGAGTAAATCAGAATTCGGATTTCGGCTGATTTTAGAGGAATATTTGTATGTTTCAAAATCAACACTTAGAAACTTTTTCAGCAAAAAGCAGGCAATGATATCCTATGGAAGGAAATTCAAGTTACTGGTAAGTACGGTTAAAATTACTTTTGAGGATCAGTACTGGGCTGAAAGATGCAGCACTGAGGTCTCTCCTGATAACAGGTGAGTAAATCGGAATTCGTATTTCGGCTGATTTTAGAGGAATATTTTAAAGTTCCAAAACTCCACACTTAGAAGAATTTCCAAGTGAAACCAGTCAATGTTAGCCTATGGAAGGAAATTCAAGTTACTGGTAAGTACGGTTAAAATTACTTTTCAGGACCAGTACTGGGCTGAAAGATGCAGCACTGAGGTCTCTCCTGATAACAGGTGAGTAAATCAGAATTCGGATTTCGGCTGATTTTAGAGGAATATTTGTATGTTTCAAAAATCAACACTTAGAAACTTTTTCAGCAAAAAGCAGGCAATGATATCCTATGGAAGGAAATTCAAGTTACTGGTAAGTACGGTTAAAATTACTTTTGAGGATCAGTACTGGGCTAAAAGATGCAGCACTGAGGTCTCTCCTGATAACAGGTGAGTAAATCAGAATTCGGATTTTGGCTGATTTTAGAGGAATATTTGTATGTTTCAAAAATCAACACTTAGAAACTTTTTCAGCAAAAAGCAGGCAATGATATCCTATGGAAGGAAATTCAAGTTACTGGTAAGTACGGTTAAAATTACTTTTGAGGATCAGTACTGGGCTGAAAGATGCAGCACTGAGGTCTCTCCTGATAACAGGTGAGTAAATCGGAATTCGTATTTCGGCTGATTTTAGAGGAATATTTTAAAGTTCCAAAACTCCACACTTAGAAGAATTTCCAAGTGAAACCAGTCAATGTTAGCCTATGAAGGAAATTCAAGTTACCGGTAAGTACGGTTAAAATTACTTTTCAGGACCAGTACTGGGCTGAAAGATGCAGCACTGAGGTCTCTCCTGATAACAGGTGAGTAAATCAGAATTCGTATTTCGGCTGATTTTAGAGGAATATTTGCACAATGGTGAAGGGAGGGGCGGGGCCTGAGGTGACATCTGTGCAAACGCGCCCCGTGGCGCGTTTTAAGTTGGGGGATTAAGACCCCTTGAATCATGAGGGTCCCTACGGGCCAACTAGCCCACTAGGAACCTCCAGTATGCGCCAGGGGCTGCGTTGCAGAGACATGTACAGAGGCCACACCCCTTTTACACCTCTCTGCAACGCAGCTCTGTGGCACTTTCTGGACGTACCTGTTGGGCTAGTTGGCCCCCAGGGACCCTCAGGATTGAAGAGGATTTAATTCCCCATCTTAAAACGCGCCACTGGGCCTGTTTGCACACATGTCACCTGAAGCCCCGCCCCTCCCTTCACCACTGTGCAAACGCGCCCGTGGCGCGTTTTAAGTCGGGGGATTAACTCCCCTTGAATCCTGAGGGTCCCTGGGGTGCAACTAGCCCACCATATACCTCCAAAAGCGCCAAAGAGCTGCGTTGCAGAGAGGTGTAAAAGGGGCGTGGCCTCTGTACACCTCTCTGCAAGGCAGCCCCTGGCGCATACTGGAGGTTCCTGGTGGGCTAGTTGGCCCCAGGGACCCCCAGTATTCAAGGGGAATTGTTCCTCCTCTGCAAACGCGCCAGGGGCGCGTTTGCAGAGTGGTGAAGGAAGGGGACGGGGCCTACGGGCCCGATCGTTTTTTGTTTTTTTGTTTTTTCCCCCTGAAGGGGGCTGTGTGGCCCCCTTCCTTTTTCCTATTTTTAGGCCCTGGGGACCCCATCCCCCAGGGCCTTACCCCTTTTATTAAATTAAAATAAAAAAAAACGGGAAGGGGCCCCCTTCCCTGGGCCTGTATTGGCCCCGGGGACCCCATCCCCGGGGCATGGCCTCTTTTTTTTATTTGGAGGGGGCTGCGTGGCCCCCTTCTCAGGCCATTTAAGGCCCCGGGACCCCATCCCCGGGGCCGGCCTTGCACTTTTTTAAAAAAAATTTACTTTGGGGAGGGGGGCTGCGTGGCCCCCCTCCCGGGCCACTACTTGCCCCGGGGACCCCATCCCCCGGGGCCTGGCCTCTGGTTGGGGACTGTGGGGGGGTCCCCAAGCCCCCCACAGTCCCGCCGGCTCCCCGTGTCCTACGGGAGCCGGCATTGCTTACACATGGGGAGCTGCTAAGATGCAGCTCCCCATGTGGAAAGCAGTCGGCTTTGGATATTGGAAGAGAGAGCAGGTTTCCTGCTCTCTCTTCCAATATCCAAAGCAGTTTGCAATGACAGGACGGGAGCCGCGAGGCTCCCGTCCTGTCATTACAAGCAGCAGTGTCCCGGGGTAGGCACCCCGGGACACTGCAGGAGCCGGCCCTGGGGGTGGCGGTCCCCAGGGCCATCAAGGGCTCCAGGAGGGGGCCGCGCGGCCCCCTCCCTACATTTTGAAAACCCCGGGAGGTGGTGGTCCCCGGGTTTTGGGGTCCAATACGGACCCCCATTTTAATTTTTCTTAGTGCCCCGGGGAGGTGGTGGTCCCCGGGGCATGTGGGGGGGCTGGAGCGTATAGAGTCAGTCACGCACCTACTAAATCATCCATCCAGACACTTATACACCCACTCATTATTCAATACACCTTGGCATATATATTAAACATATTTAAACTTTATAGAAACACACAGTCACTGCATGATGTCATCAGTGATGTCATTTGAGATGTCATCAGTGATGTCATCAGTGATGTCACTGACCATGTCATGAGTGATGTAATATGTGACGTCATCAGCAGTGCATTGCGGGGGCGCGAGTTATAGTTACCTGAACTAACTATAACGGGGGAATTTCACGGGTTTTGTACGAGTGCAATGTCCAAATAACTATAACTGTCCCTAAAACCTATGGTTTTTTCAGTGAATTTCAAAGGTTTTTTAAATGCAAATTTCTAACTATAACGTGTCTGAAACCTATGGTTGTTTCAGTGAATTTCAAAGGTTTTTTAAATGCTAATTTCTAACTATAATGTGCCTGAAACCTATGGTTTTTTCAGTGAATTTCAAAGGTTTTTTAAATGCTAATTTCTAACTATAACGTGCCTAAAACCTATGGTTTTTTCAGTGAATTTCAAAGGTTTTTTAAATGCTAATTCCTAACTATAACGTACCTGAAACCGATGATTTTTTCAGTAAATTTCAAAGGTTTTAAAAAAAACTTTTTAAAATATAATACATTTTAGATTTATGATTTTGAAACAAATTTTCCACATTTTCGTAACTATTTATTTTTACATATTTTTAATTTTAATTACATTATCTATTTTTAATGTAAATGTAAAAAAATGTTTTTTGAAAAATTGTAACTGAAATGTTTTATATTTGTTTTATAATACATTTTGAAATATTTATATTATTTCCCTTTTTTTTCAAATTTTTTGGGGAGACGCGCACCCAAAGCGTACCGTTCTCGATCACTGCGCGGAACCTACCCGACATTTTAGAATAGTTATGTAGGATCCGCGTATGGTATGCGATGGATACGTATTTTCCTACGCGATTGCTATGCGACTGGTACGCGATTCCAAGCGCATACGCGACACGTACGTATTAATTTACGGACGCTCGCTCACTTGCGCGTGACGTCATTTACATGTTCAACGCGGTGGGTGCGCGAATCCCGCGTAATTTTTTAAAGTCCAAAATGTTATAAATATGTATTTAATATACATATTAGGACAGGACATTATCTAAACTAATTATAAAAATAATATACATTTACTTTTAATAAGCATAGCTTTAAATGTAATTTTACGAAGTCGCGTTGGGTGCGTGCTGCGTGTGCGCATGGTGCGCGGATCCCATGTGACCTGAAAAAAAAAGATTTGATTGGTTAATAACATTTCCTACTGTAACTATTGAAGGACCCCACCCATTTGAATCATTCTTCTTAGACCTTCTTTGGAGGAAGATCTGTTACCTAAGAAGAACTTTTGGTTGGTTTCTAGAGCTGCTACTGATTTGAAACTAAAAAAATGGCTTCAGCACAGCAAATATCATCTAGTTCAGAACATTCTTCGGATGATGGATTTCTTCCAGAACCTCCACGCCCTGAAAGATACACCTCAGTGGTGTGGAAATTTTTACAATTCCGGAAGGACAAAAAAAGTTAATGCAGTGAAGGTGACATGCAAAATTTGCCAAAGGGTATTATCCAGAGGTGACCCAACAAAGAAATATTCTTGCGGGACCGCAAGTATGCTAAAACATCTAAAGACTCTGCACCCTGTGAACCTGGCGAGGGAGGAGTGCAGAAGGTTGCGAGAGAACCCTGCGCCAGCAGTACCCAGCACATCAGCAACACCATCATCTCCTGGCCACCCTGACATCCGGTCAGAATTTGCACAACTGAAAATAAGTTGCATTAAATGCAACAAACTGTTGTGTTATGGGGAGCAGTCAATTGACCTGATCTGCACAGCACAAAGAAATCATCGGTGCTGAACTTTTTTTTGTTTATTTAACTGAAGTTCATTGTTTTGTTCCCTAGTTCACGTTTTTTCACTTTAAAAAAAATAACAAAAAATAACAAAATTGTTCAAAAAAGTACAAAAAATATATAAAAAAAAAAAAGTTCTTTTCAGAACTAACTTCACTGGTTAAAAAAAGAGCTATATTTCTATGACAGTGTGTGAAAGTTTGGTTGAATGTATGTGTATGGCATAATTGACTGAAAGAATGCATTAGTAGTGTATGGTAAATGTATAAGTGCACAACTATAAGGAACTGCTTCAGCATCACACTGTAACCAGTTTAGCTGCAGTGTGCTGTGGTAGTTCCGAAGCACAGGGATGCAACATATGTCCATAAATATGTTGCATGTCTATGCTTCCCTGTGCACTGCTGCTTAAACTGCAGCTATGTAGTGACACCGGTACCGTTGCACCATGGTGCAAGGATATCATTGTCGTGTGGAATTTGATTTTGTGCAGGAAGACACACCTTCCTGCACAAAAACAATCAGTGAAAGCATTTTTCTCCTTCGATGTATGATGTGCAATGCAACATATATTGAAAGAAAAAATAAGAGGAGAAATGAAAACAATTCGCCTTGTTGAGCCTTGCTACACCATTTGGAGAATGGTGCAGCATTCACACACATGTCCAGATTTATGTTTTCAGATAAACATTTTTTCCTGTTGTTTTTTATAACTAAAATGTCTCAAAACTTAATATTGTAGAATTAATATCTGTAAAAGAGAAGAAAAAAACCAGTTATACTATATAATATTAATTTTTTTCCAACAAACATAATTTTAACATTTTATAAATGATTTTCTTCACCTTTTTGCTGTTGTCAGAATATATTGAATTTCACTACAAACAGTGATTTCAATGTTACTCATCACATAACAGCGGGCAAAAAATAAAACAATCAATAAGATTGTTTAAAAAAAAACAAAATTACTTCTGAAATATTTTTACTATACTCAACTATTTCTGAACATTCCATAAAATGTACATCCTCAATAACATACCATATAATAAAAATGACACATATATAACATGCTCACTTCTAAAAAAATATCTAACTAAACTTTACATACACTGTAAATGTTGTTCTTTAAAAATATATCCTAAGAGAATCTTCATGAAAGAGTCCATAATTTAAATAAATACTTTTCCTCTAGGCCAAATAGTATTGTTGAAATCCTATATATTGAAAATGTCCAATAGTAATTGTATGAGTACATATTAATAAATTCCTCAGAGGCTAAATTATGTTCCTAAAACTTTGGCTTTAAAAATATTAGGTAGGAATTTGGTAATTCGCTAGGCAAACGTTGTTTAAAAACCAATTGAGCATCATTACAATATGTCCATCCTTTATTACATTTCAAATAGGCAGTATAATGTCCAGATGTTGTAGAAGAACCATGATGGAAAATTATGGCTACTGCTACAAAAGTCCTTCCTGATATTGATAGTTGACTTGCTACAAAGTGTTTTATTAAAGTTTTCAATTTTCTTCCATCACCTGTACGACGTTGCATTATTAAAATTATATATTGTCCATATCTTTGTATAAATAATGTTGATAACATTTCTGATTTGCATTGGCTACACTCCATGTTTTGATTTGCTGCATTAACTAGTTTGTTGAAAGACACTGATTTACAGTCTGGTAATGTCAAATATATAAATCTTTCAGTGTCTATGTTAGTGCTACATGTAAACAAACAATTTTGACATTGATGTTCCCATTTATAACAAAGGCCAAAAAGATTTTCTATTTCTATGCCTTCATTTTCCAATACGGTAAGCATATACATTAGAAATTCCTGAGCATCTTGTTGGATATTTTCCGTAAATTGTGTAGAACCAGAACATATATCCAAAAGTTTACGAACATCAGAAACGCTTTGCATTTTACTCTTATCAGTTCTCAATTTTTCATAAACAGAATGCAACAAGGAACAAAATCTTTTTCCCGACTCTCCATAATTTGCTGTAGCAAACTTTCAAGAAAAAAACAACATTAACTACTACATTAGCATAGCAGTTGATACCTGAACTATTTTCAAACTGATAACCAACAATATCTTCAACAGGGTCCTTTTTTTTGCAAGCACAACATTATCTTGTTTTTTTCCTTCTCTATCACTTTACTACAAATATTCTCATATCTTCTTTTTCGACCTACTACACGCTTTTCAAATTCAGGATATTCACCTAAATTGGGAGCATATGCTCTTCTTAAACTATTATACTCTTTTACACAGTTTACATCTGCAGTAATCTTTGACTCATCAAAATCAATCAAAAACAATCCAGATAGAGTTCTGACTCGGGATAAAGCAATATATGCCATACCCTCTTTAAACACGCTGCTTCCAATGTTCACTAAAGCACTGTCTACACTTAATCCTTGAGATTTATGAATAGTCACTGCATATGCCAGAGAAAGTGGAAATTGTTTCCTACGGACATACAAATCTTTAACAAGCAAAAACTAACAGAACAACGACCAATTTGTTTTACTTCTTCAATATGATCAAATTTAATTTTTAAAAATTCAATTCCATCTCGTTTATCAAAATTTACAAAATTCACAACTTTCCCCATAGCTCCATTAACTAAACCTTTTTCCACATCCAAATTACGCCGTAAAATTACTCGACAGTTTACACATACATATAAATTCTTTTCTAAACCAGCAGTTTTAGATATCGATTTTTCTAAAGAATCCAGTTTTGTTTTAAATTTTTCTGTCAAAATAATAGTGATTCCTTCATGCTCTATTTTAGCAATGGCTTCCATTTTTATTATTTCTTCATTTTCTAGCTTCAAAAGTTGTTCATTGAATGTAGAACACTCGCGCAGTGTTGGCATTAAACAAATTATAGATTTACTTTCAGCCATTTTCATATATATTTTTTCTGGAACTATATTTTCATTTGGAAACAAATTCATAAGTAGTCGACTTAGCAAAGCTTGTTTGCCTTGTTCTGTCAGAACTCCAATTCTTATATCTTCAAGAATAGATCCATAATCAACATCATTTGCCTGTCGCATATTTGTAATAAGTTCTTTGTATTCAAAATATGACCAAATATTAACGTTGCCAACACTTCCCAAAGACTTTCTGGTGTCTTCGTGCACAAGTGTTTTAAATACTGGTTGTCCTTTTACAGGAGTTAGTTGCAGAAGATCTCCGAAAACTATCACATGTTTTCCTCCAAATAAGACATCGTATTCTGTTTTAAGAATTTGCTGCATTCTTAAATGCACAAAAGCAAGCATTAAGTTCGAGACCATGCTCACCTCATCAATAATTAGAAGTTTCATTTTCCTCAGCACTCTTGAAACTTCATAAGAAGCTTCACCAGATAGCTTGTGATATTCCAATTTGTTTTCATGCTCTACAGGTAGCATTAGTAAACGATGTAATGTGATTCCTTTAATGTTGTGTGCTGCCAACCCTGTTGGAGCAGTTACAACACAAGCCAAATGTGAATTAGTTGTTTTCTGCAGATAACTGGTCAATACTTTAATTAAGAAACTTTTCCCAGTGCCAGCTTGACCACTGACATACATTCGGATAGGTTGAAATGATGTGCATGTGCAGTCTTTTGTTTCATGAAGAAATCCATGGTCAATCTGTTGTCTCACTTGCTGATATATTTCGTTCTGTTCAACATTAAGGGGCCGATTCCGATCTCGGCCGGTAGGGCTCCGAATAGGATTCGGCTTTACCGGATCCGATTCGGAGCCCTGTTTCCCGACCGAACCGTACGCGGGTCCGGCCGAGCGAGTACGATGCGAATTCGCCGACCGACTCGTCCGGGCGACCCGACCGCTCCGACCGACTCGTACCCGGATCGTACCGCTCCGACCGACTCGCTCGGACACGATTCGCACCGAGCAATGGAGACGTTTTCCGGCCGGGTAAGTACGATGCGCACCTCGACCGCTCCGACCGACTTCGCGCCGTCCGACTCGAACTCGCTGTCGGAGCCGTACTTTGGGGGTCCGTGTCGGACCCCTGTACGCGTACCCGTGCGAGGCGCACACAGGGGACCCCCTACCTGTGCGTGTACGCCGCGAGCGCTCGCGGCGTACTCGCTGTAGGGGGGCCCTTGTCCGCCTCGCACCCATTGAGGCAATGGGAGCCCGCGTACGCGTTGTACGACCGGCTCCCATTGAGTTCAATGGGAGTCCGACCGACTCGTGTCCGGTGGCATACGAATGCATCGGACTCGTTCGGTTGGACTGCACGGGTCCGATTCGGTCGGAAATCTCTCCGGGTCCGGCTCGGTCGGAGAGATTTCCGGCCCGAATCGGAATCGACCCCTTAGTTGTTCTTCCAAGATTCCTAAGTCCATAATATCTTCTTGAGCTTGATGCATTGCTGTTTCCACCTCATTCATTGCGATTGCTGCTTCATTTTCAACAATTGGTTGTCCAAGTGGATCCTGACTCATTGGTGGAGAACTTTGACTGTCTTGAGAACTGTCTCTAGCAATCTCAACTGCAATAGTAGCTTCTTGATCAATTTCATCGTTCAACATTCTCACATAATTTGCAAAAGCACTACATTCTATGGTATCTTTACAAGCATTGAAGTGATCTTCATAGCTCAGAAAATCTACAAGTAATTCCAATTCGGAACGCCACGGTTTAAACAGTTGTAAAAGTGCAAAATAGTAAAATTCTTTTTTATCAGCAGTGTCACAACTCAGTTTTCTGTGATTAATCAAATTTCCTTTCCTTTGTTTCACCAAACATCCTTCTGAACCAATCACTGCATATTTTCCATCAGTGATGTTTTCTGTAGTATTCCGTTTAAAAGTGTAGTTTTGCAGCACTTCATAGAGACATATATTCTCAAGATGATGACTTCTATTTGGATAATATGTATCCAACATATTTGTTTTCACAATATCTGTACTTTCCGGCTCTTTTTCTGCTAAATATTCAATTTCTTGAACAGATTTAAGTACTCGATTTCACGTTGCAGCAAGACCTAGACTCACCCAAATGATTCTTCTAGATTTTGAGTATAAACTTGCAGATGATAACCGATCTGAGCATTCATACGCTCCAATTTCTCGATGGGATAACATCTTCAAACTGAAACTGTATAATTTCTTACTTAGGGGCCGATTCCGATCTCGGTCGGAGGCGCACCCAATACTATTCGGCCGGGAAAAAAGCCATGCGAAAGCCTGTTTCCCGACCGATCCGTACAGCACACCGAACGAGCAAGTACGATGCGCACAACAGCAAAAATTCCGGCCGAGCCGTACTCACCCAAACCAGGTCCTGTTCTCCGACCGAGGCGAATCCGGAAACGCCGAATCGAGTCGCACGGAAGGAAAAATGCAGCCCCGTCCGGCCGGACAAGTACGATGCGCTTCCCGTACGCGCCGAACCCGTCGCTACGCACGGCACGTCAAAGCATCCGGGAGAGGCGCACATAAGCTCCGATTCGCGCCACAACACAATCCACGGCTACGAGACGAACACGGCACCGACGAGGACGACGCGAAGCGACGAGGACGAAGCAAAGCGACGAGGACGACGCCAAGCAACGAGAAGGACGAACGACACGAACCAACCATGAATCCCTTCGTCCCGATCATACCAATATTCTACATCTACTACCGGAACAGGCACGGACGCGTACGGCGCAGAAGGTAAGCCAGACACCAACCACAAAACACATACAACACGTACACGACACATCACACACATACACGGGGAATCTGAATATACTTACACCAGCAGCACCATAGGGGCGGGATGCCCATCACCAATGCCACATATGCACACAGGGGCCTGAATGCGCACCACCACCCCAACCCAGGGGGGGCTGGATGCCTACCACTACTACCACCCTTAGCCAGGGGAGCTGGATGCCCACCACTACTACCACCCTTAGCCAGGGGGGCAGGATGCCCACCACTACTACCACCCTCACCCAGGGGGGGCAGGATGCCTACCACTACTACCACCCTCACCCAGGGGGCAGGATGCCCACCACTACTACCACCCTCACCCAGGGGGGCAGGATGCCTACCACTACTACCACCCTCACCCAGGGGGGCAGGATGCCTACCACTACTACCACCCTTAGCCAGGGGGCTGGATGCCCACCACTACTACCACCCTTAGCCAGGGGGCAGGATGCCCACCACTACTACCACCCTCACCCACGGGGGGCAGGATGCCTACCACTACTACCACCCTTAGCCAGGGGGGCTGGATGCCCACCACTACTACCACCCTTAGCCAGGGGGCAGGATGCCCACCACTACTACCACCCTCACCCAGGGGGCAGGATGCCTACCACTACTACCACCCTTAGCCAGGGGGGCTGGATGCCCACCACTACTACCACCCTCAGCCAGGGGGCAGGATGCCCACCACTACTACCACCCTCACCCAGGGGGCAGGATGCCTACCACTACTACCACCCTTAGCCAGGGGGGCTGGATGCCCACCACTACTACCACCCTTAGCCAAGGGGGCTGGATGCCCACCACTACTACCACCCTCACCCAGGGGGCAGGATGCCTACCACTACTACCACCCTTAGCCAGGGGGGCTGGATGCCCACCACTACTACCACCCTTAGCCAGGGGGCAGGATGCCCACCACTACTACCACCCTTAGCCAGGGGGCAGGATGCCCACCACTACTACCACCCTTAGCCAGGGGGGGCTGGATGCCCACCACTACTACCACCCTTAGCCAGGGGGGCAGGATGCCCACCACTACTACCACCCTCACCCACGGGGGGCAGGATGCCCACCACTACTACCACCCTCACCCACGGGGGCAGGATGCCTACCACTACTACCACCCTCACCCAGGGGGGCAGGATGCCTACCACCACTACCACCCTCACCCACGGGGGCAGGATGCCCACCACTACTACCACCCTCACCCACGGGGGGCAGGATGCCTACCACTACTACCACCCTCACCCAGGGGGGCAGGATGCCTACCACCACTACCACCCTCACCCACGGGGGGCAGGATGCCCACCACTACTACCACCCTCACCCACGGGGGGCAGGATGCCTACCACTACTACCACCCTCACCCAGGGGGCTGGATGCCCACCACTACTACCACCCTTAGCCAGGGGGGCAGGATGCCCACCACTACTACCACCCTCACCCAGGGGGCAGGATGCCTACCACTACTACCACCCTCACCCAGGGGGCAGGATGCCCACCACTACTACCACCCTCACCCAGGGGGCAGGATGCCTACCACTACTACCACCCTCACCCAGGGGGGCAGGATGCCTACCACTACTACCACCCTTAGCCAGGGGGGCTGGATGCCCACCACTACTACCACCCTTAGCCAGGGGGCAGGATGCCCACCACTACTACCACCCTCACCCACGGGGGCAGGATGCCTACCACTACTACCACCCTTAGCCAGGGGGCTGGATGCCCACCACTACTACCACCCTTAGCCAGGGGGGCAGGATGCCCACCACTATTACCACCCTCACCCACGGGGGCAGGATGCCTACCACTACTACCACCCTTAGCCAGGGGGGCTGGATGCCCACCACTACTACCACCCTTAGCCAGGGGGGCAGGATGCCCACCACTACTACCACCCTCACCCAGGGGGGCAGGATGCCTACCACTACTACCACCCTCACCCAGGGGGCAGGATGCCTACCACTACTACCACCCTTAGCCAGGGGGGCTGGATGCCCACCACTACTACCACCCTTAGCCAGGGGGCAGGATGCCCACCACTACTACCACCCTCACCCAGGGGGCAGGATGCCTACCACTACTACCACCCTCACCCAGGGGGCAGGATGCCTACCACTACTACCACCCTTAGCCAGGGGGGCTGGATGCCCACCACTACTACCACCCTTAGACAGGGGGCAGGATGCCCACCACTACTACCACCCTCACCCAGGGGGCAGGATGCCTACCACTACTACCACCCTCACCCAGGGGGCAGGATGCCTACCACTACTACCACCCTTAGCCAGGGGGGCTGGATGCCCACCACTACTACCACCCTCACCCACGGGGGCTGGATGCCTACCACTACTACCACCCCCACTCATAGGATGGACAATGCATGACACAACAAGCACACCACAACCTAGGGAATGCAAGATTAAGACATCCCCCCACCACCATGACAAGCGTGTGTAGGCTGTGTCAAATGCCTACAACACCGAACATGACTTTGAACATACAATGTGACCCCCTAGCACATGTGCCACACATATATGTGTGTGGCACCCACAATGCAAGCAGCCCATGACCATTGTGGCAATGGGGCCTAAACCCCCATCATCACAGTGACCAAAAGGCAAGTGTGGGGTCCATAGCTGAAGCACATTTTGACCATTGTGGCAATGGGGTCTAAACCCCCATCATCACAGTGACCAAAAGGCAAGTGTGGGGTCCATAGCTGAAGCACATTTTGACCATTGTGGCAATGGGGTCTACACCCTCATCATCACAGTGACCAAAAGGTAATTGTTGACAAAGAAAGAGCTGCAACTGCCAAACTGCATGGATCATTCCTGGTCACAGAACCAAAAACTCATCTGTGGCAAAGTAGTGTATGTGTCCCATTGCAACATAAATTGGGGGAGCCAAATACTGCAGTGCAAATGAAACATTCCTGTGGCCATGTGCAGACAAACAACACCCATGGGGGCTGAGACCGTCAACAGTCATCAATGACACAATGACAGAAGTGACCATCAGAATGCAGAACCACATATTTGCACCAATGGGCACACAAATGCAGATATCCTGTGGAGACAGCAGATGTGAGGTGAACAGATACCATACCATGGCAGCAATGGGACACACAAACCATGATCACTGTGCTGACCGATGACCTAGGAGTCCCAGGGACAGCAGGGGAAACACACCAAACAACATACAGCCAATGGCACACCCAAGATATGCCAATGCAGTGGTGCAGATGCACAAACACAAACAGGCAGACCAACACTGTCATCATACACAGCAGGTGAGGGGTGGGGGTGCCAGTGTCCCCAGGCAACCACACAACACATGAGGAGAGCTGAATACCAATCATACAGATGTGCATACACTGCCACACTAAGGTAACTCATGGATCCAAATCCCCTATGTGGGCAAGCAGGCATTGTCAGGTGAGAGGGAGCACAAAACACACATGTCACACAGGCACGTAGGAACAACAACTGACACAGCAAGACACAGACACACCACAGCACCACCCCCAGGGCCCCCACAATGTGGTGACCCTGGGCTGAATAAAAATACCACTGTGATGACAAAGCTAAATGTCGTTCACACTGTGAACCACAGTCAGGTGTCCTGAGCAACTAACTACCATCACACCTACACAAGCACAAATCAATCAGCATGGCCAGTAAGCCAAGGCCAACATGGAGGCAGGGGCCTAGCCGGGCAACAACTCTCATCTGCACACACTCAACACCACACCCCTCGACCTCTGACAATGTGCAGCAGTGAAGTACACATGCACTGGTGACATTGCACATGCACCCATGACTATTCCAGGGTGGTGGGTGGGAACCAAGGTGTAGAAACACATCACACATGGACACTCAACAAGACTCCTGAATGTCTGACACACGGCACACTACGCTGTACATGGACATGACGGCAATACCACACCGACCAATGGGATCCCAGCCACAGTCACACACCAATGAAGAAGCCAAGGTCACCCACAAAGAACACACATAGACAACAACCAACATTGCAGCCCGGACCCTGAGGAGTGCCAGCAGTCACACACACAACGTGTCACAATCACTGAAAGATAACACAAACTGGAAATCACATGACAGGGGCAAACAACAAGTGCCAAGGGGAAACCTGACTGTGACCCATCTGCGTCTGCACACAAACTCAGCCCTGACCGAAAACACACCTATGGGTGACACCCTGATGACCAGTAATGTGCCATGCACCCACATCACAGAGAACACAGGGAGAAGACTTTGGGGGAACATAGCTCAAGTCAGCAAGCATCACAAACAGGTACAACACTAGGGATCACAGCATGCGCAGATGAATGGAAGTGAACACACAGACATGCACATACAACACACACCTTGGGCGCAGGCAATGTCACACGTGTACACACTGCCATGAGGGGACTCCACTCCTGTGTGAGGAAAGCTGTGCCATATGTTGCCTCAGTAGGGCCCCATCATGTCAGCTGAGCACTTGGTCACACAATCAACAATTAGCACCAAATGAGGGCTCCCATCACATCAGCCTGGTCATGGATGTGCCAACGGAATCATCAGCACAGATCCAACACACTTGTATAGCAATGTTGCACTGACTACACGGATGAGTCCTTCCCCATTGATGCCCAAACCTGCATGTCCACTGGAGATGGCAACACGGTCAGGGAAGTAGACAAATGCAACGATGGCAGGCACAACAGATGTGCAGGGGTGGAAGCCACAGATATGAAATTGCCAATGTAAGTAGGAAACCCATTGCCAAATACTGAACACATGACACCCTCAGATGCTGCTATTGATGACATGGATACACCACATGATAGGACACATTCCCCCTGGACCACATGGGTTCCTGCACAGTAACACTTCATGATCATGAGACCAGATATCACCATCACTGCAGCAAGGGCATGGTTAGCAGCACCAACAACATGTACATCTGAAGCATGAGCACTAGAGAAAAGAAAGTTGCTTTATTCAGCATATGTGTTGTTTGATAACGACGTCCAGAAAAAATAGAGCAAAGGCCAATGGCCAGTCCATTGTCAAAGTTCAAACAGGGTGACACTGGCAGATGTCACCCTACGCATGCCTGCACAAAACCAGGGACAATCCACTAGGAGGGGCAACCGGGGGCAGGCCAGGCACCGCAGGGACAGGATCAGGGCTCACCAGGGGGAGTCAGGGAAGGGGTGGTGGGTGCTGGAGAGCCACTGACAACTGCAGTGGAGGTGTCTGACATGGTGTGTGCCGGCACAACTGGGGGCATGACTCAGATGTCGTGGGTGCCGGCACAACTGCAGTGGACCCTGCAGATGGGGTGGACAGGTCCGCCACTGCAGTGCCCAAGTCAGACAGGGCGGTAGTGGACTCCACTGCAGTGCCTACCTCCAGGGGAGGAGAATGGGGAACAGGCAAGGTGGGTTGGACAGAGGGGGAGGACACCCTCACCACATCAGTGGCACAGACAAGCGCAGCGGGGGTGTGGTGCTGGGAGAGCAAGTGGCAGGGGGAGAAGGCCGGAGCATCTTGGGGATGGTATATCTGTGGGTGGGGGAACCTGGGGCAGGGTGTGGTGGGGGCACCTGTGCAGTGGGGGCCTGAGGGATGGAGGACGGAGACCTTGTGCCTGAGCTGCAGGGCGGTGGCGGGGTCTTTGTCTTACCACTCCGGGGGACTTGCGGGTGGGGGCCTCAGTCCGTCTGTGCCTGGGGGAGGGTGTCCGGGGGCGAGGGGCACTCTGCTCCGTGTGGGTGGGCTTCCTCTTCCCCCGGGATGCTGGAGCAGCTTCATCGGTGGGGAAGAGGCCGAGGTCACAGAGGAAGAGCTGCTGTGACTTTGGGGTTGCATGTGAGGCAAGGGAGGGTGCTTTGGAGGGAGAGGGAACTGAGGACTGCGCAGTGCATGTGGATGCGTGTGTGTGTTCCAGGGCCCCATCCCCTGTGAGTCTGGCTTCAGTCCCCTGAATGTGCGTGCGTGTGCGTTTTGTCATTGGCGTGTGTGTCAGTGTGCTGGATGTGTGTGTGCTGGTGTGTGCCTGTGCCGGTGTGTGTGTGCTTGGGACGGGTAAGGTGCTGGGGAGTGTGGATGGAGCAGAGGCAGGAGGGGTGAGGGACCGTTTGAGGAGGGACACTGCTGCCGTCAGGGAGGAGTCCATGGACCTATTGCCCCTCTGTAGGTCAGACATGCCCGATGAGATGCCCTCCATGAACGACACCAGCTGAGTCAACAGCGCGGTGTGCGCATGGAGGACACTCAGCATGGCTGTCTGCCCTACATGGAGCTGGCGAAGGAGGTACACAGACTCCTCACTCAGGGCAGCAGGGGACACAGGGGCAGGGGGTGCGGTGCCTGGCCCAAAGGAAACACGCTCCCGGACATGGGAGCCTCCACGGACCTGGGGAATGGGAGCCGATGGGAGGGCGGTGGTGGTGCTGGTGGTGGCGGGGACAGCAACACTAGCTGGGGTGTGGTGGCTGCTGACACCCGCCTCCACAAGGGAGTCATCCTCCGAGTTGCTCTGGTCCTCAGCTGAGGTGGATGCTGCTGAGGACTCCTCGGTGTGGCTCCCCTCGCCCTCCGTGCCACTGGGTCCCTCCGACCACTCCTCGGCTGCTGACCCAGTCTGGCTCTCTGGCTCCTCCTGGTCCGTGGAGCTGTCCCCTTCCGTGGCCGTGGATGTATCTGCAAACAATGGGGATACAGACAGACATCAGTCACCTGCACATAACGCACACACCACTGTGAGCACAGCACATCACAGAGCAAGCCCTGGCATCATCAGTTGTACATTGCTAAAAGTGCCCTAATTGAACAGGAGAAGTCAATTGTCAGTCTGATGCCAAGCATGGCACTCACATCCCACATGGCCTTGCACCCATCTGTCTGGTGTCTGTTGGATTGCAACACCCCAGTGTTGACACATGCACCAAGTACACAGTAGTTGGACAGTGCAGAGGACACGGTGTGGACACATCACAGCTCTTGCCACTGAGTCAGTACAGGTTTCCGGATGAAAGGGATGCCCAGAGTCAAATAGGAAATGCATGTGATGCATACCAGCGACAGACACCATGATGCACCCATGTCCTGATAGCCAGCGCCACTATGGTGTGCATGTAGCACATGTCACTCCCCTGCAGGCTCACCAATCAGTAGACACATGCCATGGCGGAGGCATGACTGCAAAGTCATACATCACTGTCTCAGTGATGTATGACTTTGCAGCCAGACAACAACACTCTGCACTGTGTCACAATAGTAGGTCATGGGGAATGCAAGTCCTGGAGCTGCACAAGTGCACATGTACATCCCCCCACAACACATCCTCTTAACCCTCATCTGTCCAGGTCATACCTATTGGACATATGGGAGACCTGTGACACTACCCTCTGAACCTGAGCCCCTCACACTCTGCTGTGCATGGGGAACAGCTGCCTGAACTTCACATTCACATGCCCCAGTCTGCATGGGCAGCTGATCAGACACCTATGTGTCACACAAGTATCGTCTCCTATGGTCACATCTCCAGTGGCATGCTGAGCCCCTACCAAGAAACTCCACAGCAGTCCTGGCGACTAATCCACAGCACACTGACACAGAGGCAGACACCTGAGGGGTCAAATCACTGCGCACAATGTGTCAGCTGATACACGGGAGTGGGAGTACAGAGTGTATTGTATGGCCTGGAGTAGCCATGACTGTCCAGCCCCACATGAATGAGGGATGAGCCCTGGACTGTAGGCAGCTGGCTATGTATGTGTGACACACGTCATATACATACTCCTGGGGCCCAAACATTGTTCCCACCCGCAGCATGGGTGTGTGCCAGATACCCCAGCCACATGTGGTGGATCAGCTCAGCAATTGGACCACAGATCAAAGTAACACGCTGAATACATGTCAGAATACAGGCATTGTGTAAGCAATGGACCCACCCATGATGCCCACCACAGAGTCAGGGAAACAGATGCTGTCTCCCACCTTGAGTCAAGCAAACTGCAAGGACACAGTCCTAAGTGACAGAATTCCCTGCATGTAAGGGCCACACCTGGGTATCAGATGAGGAGTGGGCAGTGCACAATAGAGGGACATGGCTCCTGGACAACATGACTGCTGTACTGTGGCAGTTTAACCAGGCCCGAGGAGGGCACATAGCATGTTAGACAGAGTACACAGTGCAGTCTTTGACTCACCCCCTCCTTGCTGCTCTCTGGCCTTCAGCTGCCCATCCAGGTCTGGAAAGACCACCGCCAGGATCCTGAGCATGTGGGGGTCAGGGTCCGTGTTCCGCCCCTCCTGCGAGGAGGCGACAGCTTCAGCTGGACCCGTGCAATCCTCCGGGTCCAGCCCCGAAGGTCCTGCCACCTCTTTTGGCAGTTGCGGATCCGGCGCTTGTAGACCCCCACGGACCGGACAGCCCGGACGATGTCCTTCCATATCTCATGCTTCTGATGGGCAGAAGCCTGTCAGGATGACAAAGTGATAAGGCCATTACTACACATGCAACATATCCGTGCATGACACAGTTGCATATACATGTCGCAATCACAGGGGCACATGGTGTACACAGGCAGTGCACGGCTGCCCATGGACAGTTTTCCAGAAGTCACTACATGGTATCATTGCATGGGGAGTAAAACCCTGTTCAGAAGCACTGTCACTGCACCATACCTGTCCAGTGCAAGTCACTACACACTATGGGGGGTGACAACTACTCAGTGAGCCTGCTAGCCAGTGGCGTGCAGACTTTCAGCCTTGCTAGTCAGACAAAATGCACATTCAGAAAGGAGGTGCACAGAACACTCACCTGCTCCCCTGGTGTCCCATACAGCTTGCTGTACTGTGGAAGTAGGCTGTCCAGCAGGGCCTGGTTCTCCTCAAGGCTGAAGGCTGGGGCTCTCTCCACAGTACGTGCCATTGCAGGGTCCAGAGGGGCAGAGACAGCAGCAGTGCAGTGGCAGATGTCGTCCTGGAGCATGTAGTGCAGGCAAGTGGGCTCTCAGGGGAACAGGCAGCAATATATATGTGCTGGAGAGGCAGATACTGTCCCTTGTGTCCAAAGTGATAGGTCCAAGTCATTTGCATCTTCTGAATCTGGCCAATCCATGGAATAGCAGCACCAAAACACGCCCACAGCATCCTTCAAAACTTCAACTTCATGACATACATGATTTTGCAACATTGTTGTGGGTGACCAACTGATTTTCCAGCAACCGACTCGTTCAAAATTCGAAAAC
The DNA here is from genome assembly GCA_963921515.1 of Calotriton arnoldi. Lineage (NCBI taxonomy): Eukaryota > Metazoa > Chordata > Amphibia > Caudata > Salamandridae > Calotriton > Calotriton arnoldi. The sequence continues at coordinate 221,341 of CAWUFW010006344.1, forward strand.
GCGTCCGTTGCCAGGCAAGCCCATTGTCAATGGGTGCGCACCGATCGGTCCATTGCGGTACAACGCGCACAGGGGTACAACGCGTACCCGCACACATTGAAAGCAATGGGCCGGCCGGAGGCACCGATCGGTCCATTGCAGTTCAACACGCACAGGGGTACAACGCGTACCCGCACACATTGAAAGCAATGGGCCGGCCGGAGGCACCGATCGGTCCATTGCAGTTCAACGCGCACAGGGGTACAACGCGTACCCGCACACATTGAAGGCAATGGGCCGGCCGGAGGCACCGATCGGTCCATTGCGGTACAACGCGCACAGGGGTACAACGCGTACCCGCACACATTGAAAGCAATGGGCCGGCCGGAGGCACCGATCGGTCCATTGCAGTTCAACGCGCACAGGGGTACAACGCGTACCCGCACACATTGAAAGCAATGGGCCGGCCGGAGGCACCGATCGGTCCATTGCAGTTCAACACGCACAGGGGTACAACGCGTACCCGCACACATTGAAAGCAATGGGCCGGCCGGAGGCACCGATCGGTCCATTGCAGTTCAACACGCACAGGGGTACAACGCGTACCCGACACATTGAAAGCAATGGGCCGGCCGGAGGCACCGATCGGTCCATTGCAGTTCAACACGCACAGGGGTACAACGCGTACCCGCACACATTGAAAGCAATGGGCCGGCCGGAGGCACCGATCGGTCCATTGCAGTTCAACGCGCACAGGGGTACAACGCGTACCCGCACACATTGAAAGCAATGGGCCGGCCGGAGGCACCGATCGGTCCATTGCAGTTCAACACGCACAGGGGTACAACGCGTACCCGCACACATTGAAAGCAATGGGCCGGCCGAAGGCACCGATCGGTCCATTGCAGTTCAACACGCACAGGGGTACAACGCGTACCCGCACACATTGAAAGCAATGGGCCGGCCGGAGGCACCGATCGGTCCATTGCAGTTCAACACGCACAGGGGTACAATGCGTACCCGCACACATTGAAGGCAATGGGCCGGCCGGAGGCACCGATCGGTCCATTGCAGTTCAACGCGCACAGGGGTACAACGCGTACCCACACACATTGAAGGCAATGGGCCGGCCGGAGGCACCGATCGGTCCATTGCGGTACAACGCGCACAGGGGTACAACGCGTACCCGCACACATTGAAAGCAATGGGCCGGCCGGAGGCACCGATCGGTCCATTGCAGTTCAACGCGCACAGGGGTACAACGCGTACCCGCACACATTGAAGGCAATGGGCCGGCCGGAGGCACCGATCGGTCCATTGCGGTTCAACGCATCACTGTACATGTGACTGGCATAGGTCAGCATGCCTGTCTCAGATGGACATATGCCAGCCACAGATAGCTCCCAGGGAGTGAGGGGCACACCTACATCACGACAGCCTGTCCAAACCTTATCATAAGGCATGTAAGGCTGCATTTCCTATTGTGTGTATGTTGGTGTACATGTTGTCCTGTGGGTGTCACCTGTGGGCAGCCACCCCCAGGCTGTGCACGTGTTCATGGGGACAGGATCCTGGGTGTTACGTGTACGTGACCACTGTGATGTGCAACTGTTCATATCTGTGCATGTGTCATGGTCACATTTCACAGTGATGTTTGTGTATGTCATGTCACATACCCCGTGAGTCCCATGTGGGACGGTATGTTTGAGCCAGGGTGTCCCAGTGGCACAATAGTGATGGCCCTCCACAGTCTTTGTGCATGTAGTGTTTACAATGTCTCTGATTTCATGTGCACAATGGGAGACAGTCTCCACATCCACGTTGTGTGTGCATGGACTCTGATGTTGTGCGTGTGTGTCACAGACGTCCATGTCTGTCCTGCCATGGCAAGTGTGGCCACTACCTGTGGGGGTCATGTTTGTTTTGCTGTGGTGTACACATGATACTCCAGGTGATGCCAGTGTCCATGTGGCATTACAGGGTCCCTGGGAATGTGCCTGTCATTGAGCTGTGGTGCCTGGGGCACATCTGTCCTCACATGTCACTGTGGGGGTGACTGTGACACAGCATCATGATATCCAATGGGCCAACCTGGGACAAATTGATGCCACCTGTAGGACCGTGTTGACAGATGTTGGCCATGTATGTACCATACATGTCGTTCCGGTACTGCACACTTCATGTAGTTGTGCCTCATGATGATGTATGTTGGGATCTTGAGTGTGTTCAATGCCGCATATGTGGGGTGACTGACGATCTTGCTTACTTCTCCTCTGCACTGCAGGGCTCCTGCTGTCCATCGGCCATTCCCAGACCTGGCAACGATGGTGGAACGGGACAGCATCCGACGGTACCGCTTCACCAGGCAGCTGATTGAGGATTTGGCAGTGCAGTTGGCCCCACATTTGCAGCCTGGCCGGCCCTATCCTACAGCGCTGACCCCCGAGGTGAAGGTGATGGCAGCCCTACACTTCTTTGCCACCGGTACCTTCCAACATACTGTGGCGTCTGCTGGTGGGATGTCACAGACCATGTTCAGCCGTGTGCTCCGCGATGTTTTGGCGGCAATGTTGCTCTTCCTGAACCGGTACATCTATTTCCCTAGACTGCGACGACTCACTGACGTGAAGAGTGACTTTTATGCCCTGGGGAGGATGCCGCATGTCATTGGCTCCATTGATGGGACACATGTGGCTTTGGTACCACCACAGGCCCAGGAGCAGGCCTACCGTAACCGCAAGCACTACCACTCGGTCAATGCACTGGTGGTGTGTCTTGCAGACATGACCATCACACACGTGTGTGCCCGTTTCCCTGGTTCAGCACACGATGCCTTTGTGATGAGGAGTAGTCGCATCCCCAGGATGATGGCACAGATGCAGAACCAGCGTGCCTGGCTTGTCGGTGTGTACTGACTTTGTGCCATTGTGTGTGATCTGATCTGTAGTATTCCGCCCACTTTTCCAAGTCAGCTGATGTGCACTTGTCTGTCCGTAGGTGACTCGGGATACCCCAACATGCCGTGGTTGCTGACACCCCTCAGGAACCCTGTGACACCTGCCCAGATGCGCTACAATGAGGCACATGGTCGGACCAGGAGAGTGATTGAGCGGACCTTTGGTCTCCTGAAGAGCCGCTTCCGCTGCCTGGACAAGACCGGAGGGTCCCTCCCATATGCCCCTGCGAAAGTGTGCAAGATTATCATCATCTGCTGCATGCTACACAACCTGGCAGTGCGGAAGGAGTTGCCTCTCATCCAGGATGACGATGATCAACATCCGCCACCTGTGGAGGATCCTGGCCTGGACCACGATGCCAGTGACGATGATGATGATGATGATGGTGATGGTGATGTCCGCACACAGCTCATCACCAACTTCTTTAGCTGAATGTGAGTATCCTGAGGTGTCATGTGAATGATGTGAGTTGGCATGATGTGTGGGTGGTGCTCTGGTGCTGTTGGAGTGTGTCCATGGGCTACTTGACAGGATGTGTGTTGCGATGTGTGGTGACAGGTGGGCTGTACTCCCCAACAGTGTTGACATGCTAACTTGGTTCTGGGTGGGTATCTTGTAACATGTATTGTGCATGAGTTTTGCTGTTCTGTCCTGTACTGCATTGCTTTTGACTGTGTGTCATTTCTGTCCTTCACAGGGTACTTTCAGATTCGTTTGGTCAACTGTGTCCACCGACGGCGTGATTGCACATCCAGGCTGGTAGCTGTTGTGTCCCTACAGGTGATGTGCGCCACACCCATGGACTTCCTTCCGTCTACAGTTGTTGACTGTGTGCCCGCTACCAGGTGGGGTTACCTTGCATCTGTAGTGGTTACGGCATGTTGCTACTGTGTAATAAACCTGTGCTTCACTTAGTGATGTGCGTTGTCTGTGGTCACACATTTGACTGCCATTTGCTTACTGCACCTGTGGGCTACTTGACTACAACTGGGAATGGGTGTGGTGTCTGTGCATTGCACCGTCTTCCCTGGCAACATCAGTGTAGGCAATGAGTCAGATGGCCTAGGTGTGTATGTGTTGTGTACCCCTGGTGGTGTGTCTCCCTCATATGTGTCACGTTGCCTGTACTCACATGCCTGTGTTGTCCTTGCTGTTGCAGTTCGCATACACAGTGTAATTTTGCAGTTCATCATCCCCATGACAGCACCCACGTTGGAATCACGACAGAGGCAATATGGTGTATTAGTGTGTTTATTGTGATACATCTGTGTTAATAGTGCATAGGATGGGTTGTGCTGTACATGAATCTTGCAATCCCAAGTTCCTAGGTGAATTGAAAGTCCAGGTAGACAGGATCCCCAGTATCGGGGCCACAGTTGTCTGACACATTGTTCCAACTTGTACTCCCCATGCAATGTGTGGGAGTAGTGTTGCCGTCAACAGGGTGAACAGTCTGTGCACAAAGGCGAAAATCCAGAACAGGTTCAGGCTTCCTGGGAGTTGCGCTTGGCCATCAGCCTCTCACTTTCCCCTCCTCGGACGACCCCTCTTCTTGGGGGGGGCCCTCAAGTGCAGGCTGCTGCGGTGCAGGGGACTCTCCGCCAGAGTCCTCCTCCCTCCCTGTGGCAGTTGCAGTTTGTTCAGTACCAGATGTTGTTGGCACACAGGGAGGTGTGGACTGGTTGCTGTTCATCTGGCGGAGGCATTGTAAAATGTCCCTGTGCACCGCCGTCATCTCATGTAGTACATCCCACTTGGACTCCACGTGGGACATGTGGGAGTCCACACGTGACATGTGTGACTCCACGTGGGACATGTGGGAGTCCAAGCGGGCATGATGGGCAGCCTGCTGCTGTTTGATGTCTCTGAGGAGCCCCACTACCTGGCTGAGCTCTCCGGTGCTGGACTGGTACGCATCAGCTATGCGTACCAGTTGTGGGTCTTCATGCACACCAGCAACGTCTGCAAGCAGCGACCTCTGTCTCCCACCCCTCCCACCACCCCTGCTGACATGTGCAGTGTGTGCAGTTGCACGCACAGATAACCCTGGTCCACCTTGGGGGTTGGTGGTGGTGGTGGTGTCCATGGCCCCAGGTTGGTCCAGGGTCACTGCGCTGGTGTTGCTCCTTATTCTGTCCATGTCGGCAGGGATGGTATTCGTGGTGACAGTCGTTGGAGGGGTGGGTGCAGGGGTGCAGCTGGTGGACCTGCTGGTGCTGCAGCTGGTGGTCCTGCTGGTGCAGCATGTTGACTTGCACCGGATGTGCCAGGTTGTTCATCGTCTGAGGAGGACAGAGGCTGTACGACGCCAGTGAGCTCGGCATCCTCTTGAGCCTGGGACTGGGACTCCTCAGCGTCTGCTGCTGTGTCCCCATCATCACCTGTTTTTGGGAGACACAAACAATGTATGTCATGTTTCTGCAGGCATCAGTGGTTGACACACCTGACAGTTGTGACTGTGCCTCGGGGTGCGGGCCTGTACATTGTATTGTCCTAAGTCGTCACAGTCAGGGGTTGATATTGGTGTGGCACATTGTCCTGCATTATTTGGGCATTTCTATGTATTCTCTGGGGTGTGAACATGGTCTGCATTGCTTGGGTTTGGTTGACAGCCAGACCTCCTTCCCACCCACCCAGCCAGCCAGTCAGTTATCCCACCATGGAACGTGCTTGCATTGCAGGGAGTGTAAGTTGTCTCTCAGGATGTCAGTCAGTGGTGTCCTGCTGTTTGTTGGTGCACAGTTGCCAGCAGGGCCTTGTGCTCCCCACAGCAGTAGCCAGTGTCAGCCATCTTGTGAGTCCTTCTCCACTCCCTGTGATGTGCGCATGGTTCATGGTGGTGTTGATGGGACAGTTTTGGGGCGGGCAATATGTGTGACTGCAACTCCCATGATGCTATTGGCTACACTGACTTGGCCAGCATACACAGAATTCCTTCCTTTGAGTGGTCTTCACTGTGTGTTGGTGTTGTTGTGGTGGCTACATGTGTGGATGTGTTTGTTGGTTCTATTTGTGCCACTGCCTAGCTGTAGTTGTGGTTGTGTTTGTACATGTGTTGGCACAGTTGGATGTGACTTTTTTGATGGCATGTGTTGTGTTTCTCTGACTGACATACACATTTTGGGATGATTCTGTTCTGGTTGCTGTGTGATTGCTAGGAGTGCATGGTTTGACTCTCCCCTTGACAGTGATGTGTGTGTGTTTTGTGGCAGTATATTGTGTACATTTGTTGTGTACTCACCAGGCTCTGGGATGTCCTCTAGTCCATATATGCTCACTGGCGGTAGGATGGCCCGCACCTTCTCCTCCCAGGGCCTGAGGTATATTGGCTTGGCAGGAGGGCCACTGCCGGTGTGTTGGCTGTTGATGTAGTCTTGCTTCAGCAGTTTCCGTACCCTCCTGCGCACGTCATACCACCTGTTCTGGATGTCGGTCTTTGTGCGCCGACATGGTGATTGGGCGTTCACCCTGTTGATGATCCTCTCCCACATCTTGGTTTTCTGCGACATGGGGGTCTGTTGGACCAATGTGCCAAACAGCTGTGGCTCTACCCTGAGGATCTCGTCTACCAGGACTTCCAATTCACAATCTAGGAACTTGTGATTCTTCTTGGGGGGCATGGTGATGTGTGGTGATGGTGAGTGATGTGTGTGTTGGTGTGCAGGTGAGGGTGTGTGAGTGTGTGTTTTGCTGGGTGTATGTGAGGTAGGTATTTGTTGGTGTGCTGATGGTGTGTGGCTTGTGTGAGGGATGAGCTGTGGGTGTGTGGTTGCTTTCTCTTGGGTGCTGGCAGTGGAATGGCATTTGCAAAGGCTCATGGTAGTGATTTGTGTCCTTTATATAGGTGGAGTTGTGGGTGTGTCTTTGTTCTCTGTCCCCACCCCCCCAGTATTTATTGGCTTGGTAATTGCTTGTTTGGCCTTTTTTTGGGTGATTTTTCCTTTGAGTCGGACCCTGCTTTGGTCTCGTACGGTGTTTTCCGTTTTGTTCACGCTGTGTTTGTGCAGTTTTCTATGCTGCGTACGCGTCGGTCGCGGTGTATTGTATTGCTTCGGCTCGGTTTTGTATGCGTGGTCGGTCGATACGGCTTGTCCTCCGTCCGACTCGGTCGTGTTTTTCGCGCCTTGCATCGTACTTTGCGGTTTGGAGTTGGCGGGTACGTTTCGGTCGGATTTGTTCCGGGTGCGTGTCGGTCGGTTGGATTCGCGTGTTTTTCCGGCCGGATTGCTATTTTCCGTGCGGCTCGGTCGGTCGGCTTGGTTTCCTTACGTGTCGGTCGGATTTATCGCGGCTTGCATCGTATTTGGCGTGTCGGGCGCCACTGGTACGTCTCGGTCGGTAATTTTTCCGGCTCCGAGTCGGTCGGTGCTTTTTCCGGCCCGAATCGGAATCGACCCCTTAGACTCTTCTCGTGAGAAATCTCTTCCCACATTTCTTTCAATTCTGTCTTTTCTGATTTTGTAATGTAGGACGTTACATACCGAGCAACAGCAATGGAATTATCCGCAACATACTGAATATCCATATTAGCATTCCACATTGAGAGAATAACAGGATTATAATCATTTATATATTTTGATTCTTCACTTCTTCTTAAATTGTATGTATTTTTTGGAGACTTTCTAGTGATGGTATGTCTCATGGCTGACATAAAACTGTTTACTCTTCCTTTGGATATTACAGGACGTGGAAATCCAAAACGACATTTGGTATAAAACTTTTCCTTAGACTTGTACTTTCGTCGACAGTATTTTCCACATCGATGGCTTTGGAATCGTAAAACTTGTTGTCTTAAGTTGTTTCCTTCTGTTCTTTTGGGTATAGCACATGTCGCATATTCTTCAATAAAAGACAAAACAGTATCATCAGAATCAGTTCCAAATTTAGGGGCATCTTTGATCCATATCAGCATATGTATATGAGGAGCACCTCTAGCTTGATACTCCTTTCTCCCAAAAAAATCCAGAACATCTCCAAGAGGAGGATTCTTTTTATTGCAGATAAAAGACATCATAGCTTCAAATCTATGATTAAAATACCTGCACACATTAACAGGATCCAAAGAGCACAATTCTCCAGGTGTCTTGTATTCAATATTTTTTACATTTGAATTTGCCTCTCGAAGAAATTCAAGTAAATCATCCCAAGCGTATTCAGCACAGCTTAGGGTAACAAACCACGTAGGAGTTCCTAAGTTCCTTAGCATACATTTAAGTTCTCCATGACGATGGTACCAATACTCATTAGTACCACGCTGACATGCCATCAAATTAATTAGCTGAGATTCTAGATGATCGTCTCTCTGATGTACTTTATCCATAAATTCCTTTGCAGAAACATTTTGAAAATGTACTCCTGTTTTCAAAATGTGGTTCACTGCATATGAAAGTCCAGATAAGTCACTCTCAAACAAAAGATGAAATATATATGGGATACATTGTCGAAACCTTGGATCTTCTGCATACAATCTTGTTGTCCGATATTCAGATGCAGGAATTTGCACAGGTCGTTCATCATATCGTCCACCTTTTCCAGTTGGAAAAGCTGTGGAAAACAACGAGCTTCCAAACTTTTCTCCCAAACACTAATAGGAGTACCCTTTGCTTCCTTCATTTGGAATAACTCAATAGTATTCCCCATCACTTCTTTCGAATGAAGTGGATGTACACTATAATGTTCATAGATTTCTTCATTTTTCGACATGTCCACTTTTTCAATTTGACCACTTGACGTTTCAGTCTCATCTTCTAAAAGTATTTCTTCTTCTTCCACATACACATTTTTATAGTACTCATTGTTTTTTATTAGATATAATGTTGCCTTTTGCACTTTTCTAACATCCACTAATTCTTGCCAGATTTTCTTACTCTTAGTAGGAACACCATTAACTAGAATAACTAATGGTTCACTTTCTACATTCTCTACACCAATAGTGTCAACATTTTTCTTTAAATCCAGTGGTAAATATACAACTCTTCCTTTTAATCCTCTCTGTAAATCAGTCGGAGGCAATTTACCTGTTTTTGGCTCCATACGAACAATAGCCTGAAATGGGTGTACACATTGAATCAGAATAGACTCATACATGTTTAAATCTATTAGTTCCGGAGGAATAGTTATCAACTCTAGATCATTATGAACAGCTGTAGCAGGCATTTTATTTTCATCCAATTTGTTATAACAATATTTACAAATACGTTGATCAGTACCCAAATCAAAACAATTCTCTACCCACAAATAAGTTGCAAAATTCTTCCACTGATCATTATTTTGTTTTTCACTTTTAAAATACAGATCAACACTCCTAGTCTGATTTCTATAGTGAGTTTGTCTGCAACAAATACAACAATAATTTGGCCTTTCACCTGAAATCACCTTAAACTTTGTAATTTGTTCTTCAAATTTTTTGAAGTAGTATGTTGCACATTCTCTTCAACATTTTCTTCTACCAATGTGTCAGTTTCTGCACTCTCTTCTTCCGGACCAAAGTAACAAAACTCAATTTCATCACAAACCTTCTTAACATCAGATACTGACCCACACAAAAGAGCACTGTTCAACTCATTTAATTTAAGTGCTGGACTTTTGCATAATACAATCTTCTAACTAACTTCCGCATTTGAGAATGATGTACTGCTAACATCCTAAAATGATGAAAAACACTTTGACATACTTTTCTAGAAAGACAAGCCAGAGAATGACCTTGCAAACCAGTATTTCTTCTCACTCTGCAAGGGTCTAGTCCTTGCAACATCTTAATCTTTTGCTTAACACTTTTTTTAGTATACTCTCGTAAGAAATTGCGTAAAATATCAATAGATTCCTGTCGTACACTACAAATACTACTGCAATCCCAAGTATACACTGGGGCTTTAGGACGTCTCCCTAAAGCTTCATCAGCTATCACTTCTTCTACATTTCTGGGAACCATCTTCTCTTTCTCAATTGCACAACTATTTCTAACCTCATAAGCACGACCACTGGTATCAACTGCATGCAATAAATTATTGGTCTGAAAATAACTCTCTTCATTAAAGAACGGCTCTGAACTTGAACTATGTTTCCATTCACCCAAAAAAAAATCACAAAAATTAGTTCTGTTAATTACTTTTTTCTTCTTACTTTTGGCCTTCAAAAAATGGATTGGTTTATGTAGTGATCGAATTCTATTTAAAACTAAAATAAATAATTTCCATTTTAATTCCAAAGCTTTTTGAACAATGGATTCAATATGCTTTTTCTTTTTATAAAATAGTGCTCTTCTTTTATATTTTTTAACATCTTTAAGCAAGTTAAAAACAACTCTATTATAAAAAATCTTTTCCTGATTTCTTTATACTGATTTTGCCTTCTTTTACCATTCATTGTATCTTTTGAATGTAATTTTCCATTTACTCCTTTCTTTTTACTCATATTCTTTTTTGTAGTTGAAGCATTGTTTTTACTTTCTACAATCTGTACACTATTTCTAGGCTTTGACATTTTTTAAGGAATTCTTTTGTTGTCTTACCGAAAGACTTTTTCTTTTTAGCCACATGATGTTGGTCATCCAATACTTCTTCTGCAGATTTGTTCAAATAATTTTCCTTTTGCTGTCGTTTTCTCTTTCTTGATTTTCGAGGCATGATAACTTTGTTTTAATGATGATAAACAATATCTGTAAGAAATAATTATAAATAAATTAATTTTAATAAATTCATAAATTATACCTTTCTATTACTATAGAAACACATTGCACGTGTTAAAACCTAGCTCACTGTATAAGTAGTTGGGTAGCAAAACAATAATTAGAGTACTACACGGAGAGTGCCTTAGTGAATTTATATGTGGTTCAGTTTTTGCGCAGTGAATGGATTAGTACATAGTGTTCAATGGGTCACTACAACACTGCAAGGACAGTTACAGGATTTTGCTCGAGTGTATGGATACTGCCTGGGGAAATGAAGGTGTGTAAGATAAGTGTGTAGGTGATTAAAGGAGTGCATGCATATTCGATAAACATTTGTAGCAGTCCATGTGCTAAAGCCAGAATCACTGCATGAGTACTTGTGTACTGATTAAATGATTAGAGTACTGCAAAGAGACTGCCCGGGTGAATTTATAAATGGTTGGGTTTTGGCAGAGTGAATGCATTAGTACATGGTGCTGAATGGGTCAATACAGGATTGCAAGGGGAATGACAGGGTGTTTCTTGAAGTGTAAGGAGACTGACTAGGGAATTAAATGCCTTAAACACAAGTGCGTAGATGGTTAAAGGACGACATGCATAGTGGATAGTTGAAACACTGTATGTGGTAAGGCTCTATATCACTGAATGAGTATTTGGATAGTAACTGAATTTAAACAGTACTGTAAGGAGAGTGCCCAGGTGAATTTTTAAGTGATTGGGTTTTGGCGCATTGAATAGATTAGTACATGGAGCTGAATGGGTCACTAGAGGAGATTGCTAGAGTGTATAGATACTGACTGGGGAATTGAAGGTGTGAAAGACAAGTGTGTAGGTAGTTACAGGACTACATGCGTAGTGGATAGGTGTTTGAAGCAGTCTATGTGCTAAGGCCTGGATCACTGCATGAGTAATTGGGTACTGACTGAATGATTAGAGTACTTCAAGGTGAGTGCCTGGCTGAATTTATAAGTGTTTGGGTTATGGCGCAGTGTTTGGATTAGTATATGTACTGGATGGCTGAGTGGAGGAGTGCATGGGGAGTAACAATGTGTTTATTGAAGTGTATGGATAGTGCCTGAGAATTGAAGGAGTGAAAAACAAGTGTGTAGGTAGTTACAGGACTACATGGGTAGTGGATAGGTGTTTGAAGCAGTCTATGTGCTAAGGCCTGGGTCACTGCATGAGTAATTGAGTACTGACTGAATGATTAGAGTACTTCAAGGTGAATGCCTGGCTGAATGTATAAGTGTTTGGGTTATGGCGCAGTGTTTGGATTAGTATATGTACTGGATGGCTGAGTGGAGGAGTGCATGGGGAGTAACAATGTGTTTATTGGAGTGTATGGATAGTGCCTGACAATTGAAAGAGTCAAAAACAAGTGTGTAGGTAGTTACAGGACTACATGCGTAGTGGATAGGTGTTTGAAGCAGTCTATGTGCTAAGGCCTGGGTCACTGCATGAGTAATTGGGTACTGACTGAATGATTAGAGTACTTCAAGGTGAATGCCTGGCTGAATTTATAAGTGTTTGGGTTATGGCGCAGTGTTTGGATTAGTATATGTGCGGGATGGCTGACTGGAGGAGTGCATGGGGAGTAACAATGTGTTTATTGGAGTGTATGGATACTGCCTGAGAATTGAAGGAGTGAAAGACAAGTGTGTAGGTGGTTAGAGGACTTCATGCGTAAAAAATAGAGGTTTGTAGCAGTCTATGTGCTAAGGCCTGGGTCATTGTATGAGTATTTGGGTAGTGACTGAATAATTAGAAAACTGCAAGGAGTGTGCCTAGGTGAAATTATAAGTGTTTGGGTTTTGACGCAGTGTTTGCATTAGTACATGGTGCAGGATTGCTGACTGGAGGAGTGCATGGGAAGTGACAGGGTGATTCCTGGAGCATCTAATACTACGAAAAACTTGACAACATGACAGGTTTTAAAGCGGTTATCTGTCTGCAAACACATGAAGTACCCAAATGCTTCTCTCACAATGGTTGCCCAAATGCAGACAGACTCACAGTGTAATTGTAGACAAGCAACACAGTTCCTTGGACCTTTCCAAAACACATTCACTAGTCTGGAAGGGGTAAGGTGACTGCACACATTTTACATAATTCACTACTGCAGTCTACTGTGAATGACTCTCTCTATTCTGCGAATGCACAAGCAATGACTGGCTTCTAATACTACGAAAACTTGACAACATGACATGTTTTAAAGCGGTTATCTGTCTGCAAAGACATGAAGTACCCAAATGCTTCTCTCACAATGGTTGCTCAAATGCACACAGACTCACAGTGTGATTGTACACAAGCAACACAGTTCCTTGGACCTTTCCAAAACACATTCACTAGTCTGGAAGGGGTAAGGTGACTGCACACATTTTACATAATTCACTACTGCAGTCTACTGTAAATGACTCTCTCATTCTGCGAATGCACAACCAATGACTGGCTTCTAATACTACGAAAACTTGACCACATGACAGGTTTTAAAGCGGTTATCTGTCTGCAAAGACATGAAGTACCCAAATGCTTCTCTCACAATGGTTGCTCAAATGCAGACAGACTCACAGTGTGATTCTAGACAAGCAACACAGTTCCTTGGACCTTTCCAAAACACATTCACTAGTCTGGAAGGGGTAAGGTGACTGCACACATTTGACATAATTCACTACTGCAGTCTACTGTGAATCACTGTCTCATTCCGCGAATGCACAAGCAATGACTGGCTTCTAATACTACGAAAACTTGACAACATGACAGGTTTTAAAGCGGTTATCTGTCTGCAAAGACATGAAGTACCCAAATGCTTCTCTCACAATGGTTGCTCAAATGCAGACAGACTCACAGTGTGATTCTAGACAAGCAACACAGTTCCTTGGACCTTTCCAAAACACATTCACTAGTCTGGAAGGGGTAAGGTGACTCCACACATTTTACAAAATTCACTACTGCAGTCTACTGTGAATGACTCTCTCATTCTGCAAATGCACAAGCAATGACTGGCTTCTAATACTACGAAAACTTGACAACATGACAGGTTTTAAAGCGGTTATCTGTCTGCAAAGACATGAAATACCCAAATGCTTCTCTCACAATGGTTGCTCAAATGCAGACAGACTCACAGTGTGATTCTAGACAAGCAACACAGTTCCTTGGACCATTCCAAAACACATTCACTAGTCTGGAAGGGGTAAGGTGACTGCACACATTTTACATAATTCACTACTGCAGTCTACTGTGAATCACTGTCTCATTCCGCGAATGCACAAGCAATAAGAATGGGGAAAACGCGTTTTGGGACCCCCCTTTTTTCTCGGCCCCCGCTTGATGAATCAACCCGAGACTTTCAGGGTAGGAGCGGAGCGGAGCGCCCCAACAAGTTGGAAACTTTCGCGAAGATTCGTCAACCGGTGCCAACGTTATTTCAAATAGAATGTCGCGGATTTCCTATGGATAATAGGTCCTAACTATAACTATCTACTGGCGACCGCCAGTAGATAATATATATATATATATATATATATATATATATATATATATCTTGAAAAAACAAAGGATACAGGGATGATATATTGTTAGGAAATAGTATTAAGAAAACCTTAGAAATTCAGTGAATAAACCATAGAATACAGGAATGTTATAGTTAGGCTCAGATTTCTCACGCTCAAAACCACAGATATTCAGCACTTAGTTACCTGATATATATACATGTGTAAGTGGTTGTATAGTTTGGTGAGTGGGTGTGTGAGTGGTTGTATGGGTGTGTGTGTGTGAGTGGTTTTGTGGGTTTGTGGGTGGGTGGGTGGGTGTGTGAGTGGGTGTGTGGGTGGGTGTGTGAGTGGGTGGCTGTATGGGAATGTAAGTGGCTGTGTGAGTGGTTATGTGGGTGTGTGAGTGGCTGTATCAGTCTGTGGGTGGGAAGTGTGAGTGGTTTTGTGGGTATGTGAGTGACTGTACGGGTGTGTAAGTGGGTGGGTTCATGAGCGGCTGTGTGGGTCAGTGAGTGGGTATGTGAGAGCCTGTGTGTGTCTGTTAGTGGGTCTGTGAGTGCCTGTGTGGGTCTGTGAGTGAGTATGTGAGTGTCTGTATAGGTCTGCGAGTGGGTGTGTGAGTGAGTGTCTGGGTCTGTGAGTGGGTATGTGAGTGGGTCTGTGAGTGTGTGTGATGATCTTTGGGGTCAGTGAGTGGGTGTAAGAATGCTCTGTGAGTGTGTGTGAAAGTCTCTCTGTGGGACTCTGAGTGGGTCTGTGAGTACCTGCATAGCACTCTGAATGGATCTGTAAGTGCCTGTTTGGGTCTCTGAGGGGGTATATGAGTGGCTGTGTGAGTATGTAATTTGGTTTAATAGTGCTTGTGTGGGTCTGTGAGTGGGTGTGAAAGTGCCCCTGTGGGACTCTGAGTTGGTATATGTGTACCTGCATAGGTCTGTGAGTGGGTCTGTGAGTACCTGCATAGCTCTCTGAATGGGTCTGTGAGTGCCTGTGTGGGTGTCTGAGTGGGTATATGAGTGGCTGCATAGGTCTGTAATTTGGTGTAACTGTGCTTGTGTGGGTCTTTGAGTGGGTGTGAAAGTCCCTCTATGGGACTGTGAGTTGTTATGTGTGTACCTGCATAGGTCTGTGATTAGGTGAGTGAGTGCCTGCTTGGGTCTGTGAGTGGGTGTGTGACTGCCCGTGTTTGACTCTGAGTGGGTGTGAAAGTACAAGCATACAACTGTGAGTGGGTGTGTGAGTGCCTGTGTGGGTCTTCGAGTGAGTGTGTGAGTGCTTGCATTGGTAAGTGAGTGGGTCTTTGCTTTGAGTGCCTGCTTTGGTCTGTGACTGGGCGTGTCAATGCCTGTATAGGCCTGTGAATAGGTGTGTGAGTGTCTATGTGGGTCTATGAGTGGGTGTGTAAGTGCCTGAGTGGGTTTGTGTGTGGGTGTGTAAGTGTCTCTGTGAATGAATGTGTGAGTGGCTGTGTGAGTGGCTGTGTGAGTCTGTGAATGGCTGTGTGAATGCCTGTGTGGATCTGTGAGTGGGTGGGTGAGTGTCTGTGTGGGCTTCTGAGTTTGTGAGTCAGTGTATGAGTGTCTGTGTGGGCCTATGAGTGGGTGCATGAGTTTCTGTGTGGGTCTGTGTGTGGGTTAGTTATTGTCTGTGTGGGTCAGTGAGTCAATGTGAGTGTCTAAGTGGGTCATTGAGTGGGTGTTTGAGAATATGTGTGGGTCTGTGAGTGGGTGTCTGAACATCTGTGTTGGTTTGAGAGTAGATGTTTGAGTACCTGTATGGGTATGTGAGTGGGTGTGTGAGTGCCTAGATGGGTATGGGAGTGGGTCTGTGAGTGACTGCATGGGTCTGTGAGTGGGTGTGTCAATGCCTGTTTAGGTATGTGAGTGGGTGTGTGACTGCCTGCATGGGCCTGTAAATGGGTGTGAGAGTACCTGTGTAGGTGTCTGAGTGGGTCTGAAAGTGTTTTTTTTTCAAAGTGCGCCAAGATTTGTGGATTCATTCCAAATTTCCACTGGGGTTCACACTGAGCCTAGAGATTAATCCCCGGATCCCCGAAGTAGAAAAAAAAGATATAACTCAATTTTGTAACCAACAAAGCTCCCTCTGACACTCCTCTCACACACCCATGGGTCAGGGTACTTCTACCCTGACCCCTTTAATCCTTTTGCAGAGAGATTTTCAGATCCTGGGACCATTCCTCGATACATAAAATGGCAGTTGCAACCTCCTATTCATTTTGTGGTCAGCCAATCATGGCGTTGCTGCTGGTGTGGGACTTCACAGATCCACAGCAGGGGATCCGCAGAGGATCCACATCCCTAGGTTTTGTTTTCCCTTTAATAACTCTGCAGCTACCGGACGGATTTACAGCAAATCACAAAAAAGGGCTCTTTCTGGACCAAGAGCTACCTCTGCCATATTTGTTGTCATTCTAGCAATCTGTTCAGGCTGTAGTCATGTTCAAAATCAGTATGGTAAATTGCATGAGAAACCCACATTTTTTTTACCCACATTTTTCTCTCCCCCTTGCTTGACGAATCACTCCGAAACTTTCCATGCAGAACTAGACAAACCGGGTCACTTTTTTGGTAAAGTTTTGTGAAGATTCATCAAATGGCGCCAAAGTTATAAGCAAGTCAAAAAAAATATTTCCTGTGGAACCTAGGTCCTGACCATAACATATATGCGGATAGATAGATAGATAGATAGATAGATAGATAGATAGATAGATATTTCCACCGGAGCAAGGTTGCCGGTCCCATAGAGAATTACTGGGATACAACATTAAAATGCAATTATTCTATCTTCAGCTACGAAACACCAGACATTTCATTCTTGGACCCTTTGTAGTATTTATTAAAAGTGAAATTCACCTGTAAATTTGGAGCTTTAAGAAATATTAAGGAAAATGTACTTTTAGAAAGTCATCTTTACTCTGCCTAAAGCCTCGGATGGCTAACTTGCATTAGCATCCAACTGCAGCACTTTGTGTGCTCAACCTTGAATGAGGTGTGAAAAGCTGCTTCCACAGCAGAGACTAGGGCTTGGGTGTGGGGAGGTTTTTTTGTTCTCTTCTGGCAAAATAATCAGTTGGGTAGTACCCAGGAACCTAATTAATTTCAAAGGGGCCTCCCCTGTCACAAGCATATTTCAGGTAACACCTGCCCAGGCCTCTTCTTCGTTCCTCCAGTCAGCCAGGCTCCTATCCCAGTCAGAAAGTTGCAGCCAGAGCTGGTTTGAAGCGACCACAGTGGAGGGGTTGCTTATTTCCCGGGCCACATCTCTGTAGTGGGCACACATGCTCTGCACAAGGGGAGAAGGCTTTCACCATCTTGGATTTAGGCACAAAGGGAACTGTGGGATTATTTGCAGTAGAGCATACAGGAAATGCTGCAAAAATGGGTAGGGTAACCCCTGGGAACATTGACCCCATTGGTTAGAAAGGCGCCAGAAGTCACCCCGCCCACAAGCTGGTGCCAGGCATAAATGTAGCATCTCCAATACCCTCCTCAGAACACTTTCTGGACTTGAGGAAAATCAGAAGTTGACTGTCCTCCTGTACACAGGACAAAGAAGTTGGCTCCAAGGGCCATACGCCTGACCTCCTTCCCAAGCTGCAAGGACACAGCAAGCTACAAAATGCCTTTCTTGCAACTGCCCAGCTGATCAGTTCAACTGGACCTGCACTAGACCCTGCAGTGGGCCTCTGCTGGAGTGAGTCCTGACCCTCAAGTGCTGTTCCTAAGTTCCAGTTAACCTGGCGTGGGTCAGACTATAAACCTCATACTATCCTGAGAAACCTAATTCTTGGTTCCAAAGACATCAAAAGGACCCGAACAAACCTGCCAAGCTGACACAACCATGGTGCATTGACACTGGGCATGAGATTTAGGTTTTCCCCGCTCAAGGCTTCTCCTCAGCAGCAAATCTGAATTAGCTTGACATTGTGGAGAAGGTATTTGGCCTTGTGGAACCCTCTTCAACTACAGCCTGCAGCCTTGTCCAAAAAAGTGACGGAGTGAGAACAAAGAAATCTTGATCTGGTGAAGGAGCCAAGAGTATCGGCCTGCAAGGGCCCCTCATTGGATGCGAATTTCGAATTTCGAATTTCTCCCATTCAGACCTTTCCCAACAAAAAACAATGCCTTCACCAGTACCTCGTCAAATAGCTATCTGACATCATGGAGCCTTGCTCGACTACAGCCTGCTGCATTGCCGAGCTGAAGATTTTAGGCTTCCTTTTTTGAGACTAAGGGGCTTATTTATGCGAGCCCTGCCTCACTTTTGCACCACCTAAAGTGGTACATGCGTGACGCAGGGCTTTCATTCCTGTTTATGAAGCCACACAAAGCCACCCTGAGTGGCTTTGAGGGGCCTCATAAATCATGAGTGAGGTGAAGCAGCTCAAATCGCTGCGTCACCTTACTCTGCACCGGGAGAATTTCCATGGGCATTGTGGTGGGTTTTCCCATGCAACACCCATGGAATTGATACAGACCCAGATTTAAAAAGACTGAGGAAGCGCCAAATCCATATGCCTCCTGAGGTGTAGCATAACAAGGAGAAATATGTTTGTTTCTCCTCGTTTTTTCCTCTTCGTATGTGTGCTGCATTCTGCAGCACCCATAGAAAGAGAAAAACACCTCTTAGGATTGTTTTTGTTGTAGGAATGTGCCCCTACCTGCACAAAAACAATCCTGCATGCAACGGAGGCACCATGGTGCAAGGGTGCCCACGTTGGCGCTAGGCTGCTGAAACGGTGCCAGCAAAGGGAGAAACCACAGGAATGCACTGTATTGCAAAATCTTATAAATAAGTCCCCATGTCCCAAGGTAAAACTTCCACCCAGGTTGAACCAGGTTTCTGTATCTAACCCGCGCTCAATTGCGGTTCGTCTCAAATCATGTCTAGGTCCCTATATTGTGACCAGTTCACCGTGGGTACAACTTTGCGCTTTTTGGCACTAGTTCTATTTAAATTTAAAAAAAAAAAATTATTTCTGGGTCTTCTTATTGTTTTTTTTTTGTTTTGTTGTCATTTAATTTATTAATTTTACTCTGTTTTTCTAAATTGGTTTGGGAATGTTCTTGTGTTGTGTTTTGACTTTATTCCGTATTTGTACTGCATAAATACTGTACACATTGCCGCTAAATTAAGCCTCTCTGCTTTGTACCATATCTACGCATGAGTTCAGCTCAGGTTAATTTAGTGACTTTAGTGGTTCACCCATAAATGGTTGTGGCTATGCTTGAGTTGGGTCATCGCACCCTTAACTAATACCCCAATTTCTTATCTTGCCCCTAAGACATCCATGAATATATTTTTTTACAACCGTTGGAATATATTTTTTTTATTTTTTCATTTTTAGCGTTTAGGTATACCTCTAGCAAAAAAAAACCAGTACTACCATGCCATGCCCTCAATGCTATCGAAGGTATGGGTATTATGAAAACTCCTGGCAAACTATTGAATAATATGCTTAAATCTGCAGTTGCTTCTAAAGCGAAACAGAAACTCGCCCAGACTACATTCACTTTCTAGTGTCTGAAAATATAAACTCAAGCGGGATAGAAAGTAAAGCTGCTGCTCAGAAAAATGCCACAAGCTATTCAAGGAAAGAAACACAAACGCTTTTTCATGCGCTGTTTCGATCGCCTAAAGTTAAAAGAAGCCCCAAGTGTCAGGTCCGTCTTAGATTCCTCTGCGTTTGCTAAGCAATTTTGTAAATGTCAGATAAAGATTTCTTTTTTGTTAGTTTATCTGCAATAAATATTTTATAGCCCTGGAAATCTGTGAAAACGAAGCAGAACAATATTGGAAATAACGCAGTACACCAAAGCTCCCGATGCCGCCTTGGGATAATTCTATCAGACATATCCAAATTCAGCGGATGACAGCAAGGTGGGCGCTGACGGCGGAGATCGCCCTTGAGGCTGTTTAGAGGAAAATCTATCATCTGTGAAGCCGGAGTGATAACAACCATTAGCTGCGAGGGATGCACTCCTTGTCAATTCTCCAAAACAGAAAACGCATTTACTGAAAAGATAAACTGTGACTGTCAGGCACAGAAGACACTCTTATCATTGACAAGAGTAATCACCGAATGATAGGAAAGGGCTGGTGCGCTGGGAATGTCTCAGGGCTGCAGAGAATTGTTGTCTATAAACGAGCTTGCATAGATGAAACCCTATAGGAATAGCAGGCGAGATGCCATCATAGTCAGAGGCGTCATTCATAATCACGGTTCCTGCACAGAATGTTCTGAGGGACTTATAACACTTCACTTCCGCTTGACCCTTCAGAAATATACAAAATGCCGAGCTCGGAGATAGGAATCTCGCTTCCCCGGAAGAGTTGCAGTGACCTAACTTACAGCCATGATGACATGAAAATATTAGCCTTATTTAGAATGGGGTTTTCCCGGGTCTTAATTTCGCGGAATTTCGTGAAAATTGTGTGAAAATTTGCAACAAGAATTTTCAATTATCAATCAAGTATGAAAATTTAACTCGTGGGCATATCTCACGTTCAAAGGTCACGTGATATACTGCAAAAAGACTGATCAGAGGAGAAAATGTCCCTCATCTGTTCCACTGACTTAAATAAAATTACATTTCACACTTTTGAAATTTCACCAACATTCATATAACACAAAATTGGCGAATTTCACAAGACTGTAATAAATAACAAAATTCGCCTGGGACTGCTTAACACTGGCTTATGTCTGTAAATTAGTGCAATTTATGACTGCATAAGATACACATTATTTACAGAAGTAGAAGAACTGCTGTAAGTGAAATATAAGTGTGTAACCTACTACTGTGTAAATAACTGAAGCACTTGTACTTTCTTTCACTCGTGACAGTTTGCAACGGTGTTTCAAAGTCCTGGTCATGGAACTCTCATGCAAATGCGGTGAATACCCTCTCAGATGTAAATCTGTGGCCATTTTCAAACAGTAATAATTGCATTTTCCACACTTTTCTGCACACTGAAGTCACAAATCTAGGGCAAAGATGAACATACTGCATAGAGCATGGCAAGGAGCACCGATTACCACAGTTTTTGACATGTAGCACTGAAGAAGAAAGGGCAAATTAGAGAAAATAATTTAAACTGAGAGCAGAAAGGATTTTTTAAAGGTTATCAATAATGCTCTATTACTTACCGGTAATGTTCATTACTCCAGGTCCCGTTGTCCTCGTCCCATTCATAGACAAAGTGGAGATAACCATCTCCCGACAGAAAAAAAGACCAGAGGAATGCTGGGACCTTAATACTGCCCCTCCCACCAGGAGTACATAAGCAGTACTTACCCAGCATCCCGCCTGTACAACCAAGCCCAAACAGGAAGGCCGGCCGCCCGGGAAGGAGGGAGGGGCGTATGAATGGGACGAGGACAACGGGACCTGGAGTAATGAAGATTACCGGTAAGTAATAGAGCATTACCCCCAGGTCCCTTATGTCCTCGTCCCATTCATAGACAAAGTAGAGAATACCAAAGCAGAAATCCGGCCTTCCGAACCCCCAAGCGCACCCAGGAAACCACACCAAACGCGGCGACCCAAGGGAGCACAGAAAGAGGGAACCGCAGGAAGCAACCGGCCAGCACCCAAAACAGGACAGCAGGGACACAAACAAGGACCGGAAACAGCCAAGAAAAAAGCAGAAGGCCAGAGCCACAACAAGGAGGCCGCCAACCAGATAAACCGGAGACAGAGCAACCAGGCCCAAAAACCCAAAAGGACACAGCCAGGGGAACCCACCGGACAAGGCCGACCAGCCCAGAACCACCAGGAAGGCACACGGGACCCGGCAGCCGCACAGACACCGAGCAAACCCCGGAGACCCCGGAGAGGGCCAAAGAAAGAAGCCAAGGCCGGGCAACAGGGCACAGGAACAAGCACCTAGCCAACAAGGAAGGAGCCACAGCGAGAGTCCAGGAGCAGACCAGAAACCCCAGGAGGCCAAAGCCCCACAGGGAAGAAGGCAGCAAACCGAACCAAGACACAAAACCCCAGAGCAGCAGGGGCAGAGGAGGCCAACCCCAAAGACCACAGGCCAGAGAAGCCCCCAAAAAGACCCAGCAGACAGCCCACCAAACAGAGAGGCCAGCAAGACTGGAAACCAACAACTGGGAACCGAACAGGCCCAGCAAGGGCAGGGACAGGGCCAACGGCCACAACCCCAAAACCCCCAACCCCAAAGGGAGGGAAAAACAAGGCAGGGCGCAAGCCCAGGGCAACCGGGAACACACGGCAGACCCCAAACCAGGAACCAACCAGGCACGAACCCGCCAAACCACAGAGGGCAGACAAGAACAAGTGCCAACAGGAGAGAGGAGAGGAACCAAAGCCGGGGCAGAAGCCAAAGGACCGCACAGGCCCCAACTCCAAGGCCCAGCACACAGCAACCCCGACCCGACTAACAGGCCCGACCCCAGCCAGCGCCGGAGAGGAGACAAGAAAACAGCCAAAACCAGGGCAACAAAGCAAAAGGAACCAGGAAGCCAGGACCGGAACCAAGCAACCCGCCCATGCAGGAGGACCCACAGGCCCAACCAGCCCCCGGAAGGAGCCCCCAAGCGCACAGGCCGAAGCAAAGGGCAGGGAGGCCGACAGACCCGCAGGACACCACCGCCGGACCACACAGAAGGCCAGAAAAAACAAACAGAGGCAACAGCCAAAGCGGAAACCGGAGGAAGCAGAGAAGCCAGAGGCACAAGCAGCACCAGACTCCGGACAACCAGCAGCCAGGAGAACATACCCCCAAAGCGGCAAGAGAACACCACCCGACCCCACTCCTGACAGGGGAGGGGGGGTGGGCACGCCGAAAAGCACCCCACACCGGGAGCAGAACCCGGGGGAGCCCGCAGGGAAGAGAGGAGCGAGCCAGGACACCAACACCAGGAAAGGGACCGGGGATGCCACACCAACACACCCCAGAGCCAGCACAGAAGCCCAGCCAGCCAAAACCCAGGAGGCACAGCCGGAGGCCAAGCCGAACCAGCCGCCAGACCAGGAGGCACCGGAGGCAACCCCGGACAGGACAATAGAAGGAAAGCGAAGGACACGAACCCAGCACCAAGAAGGCGCGCCGGAGGAGGAAGCCGAAGCAACACACCAAGCAGAGCCAGCGGGAGCCAGAAAGGACCACAGAACACCAGGGCCCTACACAAGCCCGAAAGAGGCCACACGCAGCCCAGGGGCAAAACAGAGCGGAAACGCCGCCTGCCCAAGAAGGGCCAAGCGAAGGAGGAGAGCCAGGGCAACGGAAGAAACCGGAGCCCAACACCAGCCCAACGAACCAAACCCGGGAAGAAACAGCGGGCAGGACGAAGCCCAGGAAGGCATACAAAGGCACGGTCGAAAACACTGACGCGCCAAGCCAGGACACCCAGAGAACACCCCGGCAAGGACGCAGGGCCAAAGAAGGCGCCCAGGGAGGAAAGGAAGGAGGGGGAAACAAGCACCAGGCCAAGCAACCCCACCAGAACCCCAGGCAGACCCCCAACAGGGAGAACAACAGAGGAGTAGGCAAACCAGGCGTCAATGACCAGGGCAACCCACCAGCGAAAGACCGCACGGGCCAAACAGCAGAGGCACGAAACCCGGACCCCCAGGGACCCCCAGAAAAAGGAGTAAAAGAGGCGAAGCGCCACATGGAACGCACCGCAGGGGGGAACCGGAGCAAGAAACAACGCCCACCCCCCCAGCCCAAGGCGCAGCACCAGCCAACACGCCAGGGGAGGAGGAGCAAACACCCAGGGAGCAGGCACCCCTGGGAAAGAAAAGACCAATCGACAGCCAACAGCTAGGCCGCGAGGGGGCCGGGGCACCAAGGCCCCAACGGACAACCAGAGGCAGACCCTCAGGCGCACCGCCCAACCACCAAAAGGAAGGCCACACAGCCGGAATGGGACCTGAAGAAACAGGGACCGAACACCAGCACCAGCCGCGAAACAGGAGGGCACAGCCACCAGGCAGAAGCACCCAGCAGAAAGGGGCCGCAGCAGGAGCAGCCACAGACCGAGCAGCACAGCTGGCGGAACCAGGAGACAGGCGAAGCCCGACCCAAGGAGAAGGCAGAAGCCACCGAAGCAAACCCCAGCTAATAAACGCAAGCATGGGAACAAAGGAGGGCCCAGAACGCCAAGAAGACGAACCAGGGCAACCCCCGGGAAGCAAGCGGAGCGCAACAGAAGGGGAACACAAGGGCCAAGCCAAGGAACCCACAGAAGCCAGGAGCCACGAAACACAAGAGAGAGCAGCCCCCAGCCCGGAAGAGACAAGCAGCCGGGCACAGCGTCAGCCAGCCCGTCCGCGAGAAACAGCCCAAAGGCAGAGGACAAACACCCCAGGCTGCACGAAGCCAACGCCAGCATGGCATAAAAGAGCACAGCACTCGCAGGGGGCCCCGGGCACAAACCCCGGCACCCCTAGGCCGCACAGGGCCCACTAACCGGAGCACACGGAGGCCAGTGCAGCAGGAGGGACAAAAGAAAGGAAAGCCAGGCCCCCCCCTCCCCCAGAGAGGAGACCGACCACGCCAAGGCACGGCCAGCGGGCACAGACCCACATCCCGACAGGGACTGACAGCGGGACGAACAACGGACCAAGGCAACAGGGCCGCCGCACCCGAAGACTGGGCCCGGATCCACCAGAACACAAACAGGAGGACCGAAGCCGAGGGACCGAGGAGCAGGGTACCAGACCAGAAACATGCAAACCACAGCGAAGCACCAGAAACAGGGCCAGAAGAAAGGAGCCCCAGCAAACTCACAGAGGGCTGAAAACCCACAGGGAGCAAGGCCGCAGGCCAATGGAGGAGCACTGCAGAACAACAGCCGAGAAGACCATCACACAAACACGATGGCACCCGACGAGGGGGCGGGAGGAAGACTGGCCCATGCCAGCCGCAGGAAACCCACACCCCAGAAGGAACACGCAGCAGCGGCGCAACCCCACCAGCCGCCGAGAGAGCAGAAACAGGGCATCCAGCAACCACCGGCGCAGGCAGATGCAGGGCCTGAGACGCCAGAAGAGCCGCGGAGACCAGCCCCAAGGCAGCGCCACGAGGAACTGAAACAGCACCAGAACGTGCGACAGCCCACCGAGCAGCAACCGGGGCACCAGAACCACAACAAGGGAGGGAATAGAGCGCATGCTTCGCATGGATGAGGGTTCAATCCCCGGCATCTCCAAGAGTCTCTGTTGCGAATCCTGGCTTTATCCAGAAGGCTAGCCCGCCATCATGCCAGCTGCCAGCCCCAGAACCGCTCCGGCAGATGACCAGGCCAGAGCCGGGACAAGAACCGAAGCTCCCGCCCCGCACAACAGCCACCCACAGAGCCAGGCAAAGCGGACCAGCCGGGCAAAGTCCGCAGTGGCAAAGTGCATGCCGCGCACGGAGGAGGACCCGGGTCCAATCCCCCGGGTCCAATCCCCCGGGTCCAATCCCCCGGCAGCACCAGGAGGCCCCGTAGCACAACTCGGCTCCAACCAGAAGGCAAGCCCTCCAGCAGCGAACCCGTGAGGACACCCTGCCACGGAAATAGGCACTGTGCCACCATACAAACGAAATGACAGGAAGGCCACAGGAAGGGAAAAAAAAGACTGCTATGCGGTACTCACCCGGAACGGGGGCCGAGACACCACCAGGAACACGGCCCCCCCTCCAACAGCCAGCTCAAGAGATCCAACCCGGCGTCCCCACTAGAGCCGGGAACACCTGGAAACCAGCAAGCGCGGCGCGTCTCCCACTCAGCCAGGCAATAGGAAGACGCGCACGCGACCCGGAAGCAACCGGGAGGCCGCACACCAGACGCAAAGGGCCGGTCGGCAAGGAGGCAGAGCCGGCCACGATCAGCCCGCCTCCCAGCAAGCCCGGCAGGCCAGGAGGCGGACCAGGAAACCCCCCGCCCGCACAGCCAGGCAGCCGAGCAGGGGGTAGGAGAGAAGAAACGCCACCCCAGTCCAGCAGGAGCAGCACCAGCACATCCACGTCCATACTGTCGACAGACAGAAAAAAAGAACAGGCGGGATGCTGGGTAAGTACTGCTTATGTACTCCCGGTGGGAGGGGCAGTATTAAGGTCCCAGCATTCCTCTGGTCTTTTTTTCTGTCGGGAGATGGTTATCTCCACTTTGTCTATGAATGGGACGAGGACATAAGGGACCTGGGGGTAATGAGTATTGTTTCCTCTGCATGAACTGGTGTATTTTGGGCAAAGCATGAAATATGCGGTGGTAGAAATAGGTAAATATACAGAAGTTATTTTTTTTAATAAATATCATACACTTAAAAACGTTGATTGCAACAGTTGTTATTGTAGTTTAGGTAGGGTATTTTAGTAACTACCCCCAGTGGTTTAGGTTATGAACAGTATTAATCTTGTAAACTCCAACGAGCCACTCATAAAACCTATCGTTAGCAAGTCTATTAGTAGGTACTCATCATCTTCAACTATATGTATTCTTCCTCGGTGTTTTGTTGTAAATTGGAAGCATGTGCTACATTTTGTTGTAATTGTGGGCAAAACTCTGGGCATCTCAGTAATAAGCAGTGCCAGGTTTTGGCTCGCCACATCAGGTGGTAGAATAAAGGAAGCAGGTGCTGAGCTCTCAGCCTCCAGTGGGGTTTGTGTGCATTGCGTTGGGTGCATGTGCATTTGCTGCCTTTCGAGTAGCATCATTACCTCTGCAACTAACCTAACAATTCTGACAGTGTTTGTCATCAGATGCAGCTGACGGACAGGAAGAAAACACCCACTCCACGACCTCTGACTGGCCCCTGATGTAATATTTATAACTGCTCTGCTCACAGTTTTCCCAGCATCTTAATGTGGATTTCCGTTTTAAAACTTTCTCGTTCAACTGTGAATACGTTTTTACTTTAAAATAGTCAATCCTGTAAATATTATACTCCTCCTTTAGAGTGTTGAAAAGAAAAGTTGGCAACATCGATCATAATTCAACGTTATGAGGAAAATGGCAATTTTGTGGCAGCTACCACCAGCAGGAAATTATTGGTACCTTGACAAGCAAAACTATATCATGACTTAAAAGTAGTAAGAGCTGGAAACTCGCTGATTCTATGGTTACGGCAGTAGTTGAGTTCTACATGAGACATTGCTCAGGTAATAAAAGCTATGCACATCCGTAACACTCAGTACAGAACATATACCTCTCGCATGAAATGTGCTCCACCTTCTAGTACAAATGTACTCAATAGACGATGCTCACGCCAAATTGGAACTGGCCCCAGCAATTATGGTTTTCTATTTGAAACATTTAATGAGAAATTAAAATTATGATTGAATACTATTTTTTAAAATACATTTGAAGATGTAATTTATAACTATTATATTTATTTTAAATTAAAATTTGCCATGGCCACTGTTATCGCGCTTCTACAGTAGCCTTCAATTTTGGTGCAAAAAGCTCCAAATGGAACAAAGCAGTATTTTGCAATCTCTGAGTGTAGCTAGGCCAACTTGTTTTGGTCACACGTTTTACCTTTGGAGTTACTCACTTTTTCCATTCTCCAACTCTTCCAGCAGGATAGGGCTGAAAGTTGCAGCCAGGCAGGTACCAACAATCTGGATACCTTCATTATAAGGTTCAGACGAAGCCTTTTTCTTTGTAGGAAAAAGGTCCGAGTGAGACTGCCGAGGATGCACCCTCCCTGGGACATTCTCAGCACCTTGTCATGGTCCGCCAGGGGCTGAAAAAATAACTAAGTTCCACAAATGTACTGATGCTGGGAAATCGCCTATGGTCTCTTCTACAGATCCCAGTTCCTCAGGTTAGGCTTTTAGGCACCAGGTCTCTTTCCAACCAGGGCTCTCTTCAAGTCTCCTGAACTGGTCAGCTACAAAGTCGACAGAGCAGTGAGACATTCTGCCTTTTGAGTCTCTGTAGCAGGAGGCCAATCAGGTGACCCTTGGAGTGCAGTTCCAATCTCTTGGTTCCAAAAGGCCCCCCTGCAGCCCATCAGAATCTTATTCTTCCAGATGTACTTTGTGTTGGTGAAGGGAAATTCATATTCTAGCCAGTGATGGTGGATTTCCTGTGCCCATTCTTGACAACTTAATCATGAAAGTTGCTTCCTATCATAACTGTAAACCTTACCCATAATCTCTCATTCGCTATAACCCTAGCATTGTCCTCATGCAGGAACCTGGTATTTCCTTTCAGACATACTACAGTTTTAATGAGGGAATCTCCCATCCCTACTGTTTACAGGGTTCCCTCTTGCTGTGGGCACAGATGAATGTATGAGGGGGCCCTGGGAAGGAATTGTTTCTGTTCCTGGTACAGGCATTTGACAGGAGACAAAGGAAAGGACTGTTGTGGCAGTCCTTTGTGATGCCATCTGTTCTTGTCCCCTCCTAGTTGACTCATCCTTCTAAGAAGTCAGTGTTTACACCACCTTAGTCTTTAAGGTCCCAGAGGCAGCCGCATTGTCTTCCAGGGGAAGTCATTCACACAAATTTGATATGTAAATTACAGTCAAGTACAGTCACTAGAGAAACATATTGTAATACCAGTCTGCTTCAGGAAGCACAGAGTACACATTTTAAAAGTTACTCTTCTACTATGCCTATGGTAAATATACTTCCATCAATGAATTGGACTTTTGATTAAAAAGAACTTTGAACTGCTTTATAATGATTTTGTCAGGTTGAGTTGAGAAAATCAATTTTATTCATGATTGGAACTCTTCATGGAAAATGTAGTTTGACCAGCACAGTTGCAAATAGTGTTTGGCAATTTTCCACTGCGGGGACTTACTCTCCTTTAATATGTAGTAAGTACAACTTGTTTTACATTTGGTGTTGCACTACTGTGTTTACGGTGCATACTAAGGGATTGTTTAGTTAATTTATAAAAGCAGGTTCCTACATGGCGATCCAGCGCGAACCCAAATAAATGATCAGGGATATTTATTCAGTAACATCATACATTGGCCCATACTCATTCACCCAAAATCCCTGATGCGCTGCTGTCAAGTTTGTTAACTTTTTCTTCAACTTATTCCTGTTATTTATACACAAAATTTAAACATCTTGTAATTTTATTCGACTTTTCATCTACTTGGTCGATGGACCAATTAGTTGAAGAGTTGATGGCAATAGTTATTTCTCCAGATAAAGATTAACACTTTATAATAACTGATTAAATGACCACAAACTCTCAGTGTGATTTAATAATTTTATCTAGCAATTAAAATTACTTATAGTGATCATATCCTCAAACACTGGAGGCCTCATGGGAGAGAATAGCAAACTAATCACAGTAACAACGGAAATATCATTCAAAATATACGTTGCACTGAGTGGATAGATGAAGAGACATTAGATACACAATAATCAATCTCTTAAAATCCAAAACGATTGCGGAGGGGATAGATGAAGAGACAAAAGGCACAAATATCAAAGAAAACAACCGGAAAAAAATTGAAATTTCTACAATGCTAAGTAGATAAAATACAAACCCGGAGGATCTGTAAGGGAAAACCACCACCCAGGCCTAGGCGGTAGTGAGGGACCCCTGAACCAAGAGTCAGGGATCAAAGACTTAAGAACCAGAACAGGGACAGGACAGGAACATCTAGGCCTCTCAGCTCACTGACGAAAACAGCGACGCTTTCCTCTCTCAGCCTACGTGACCCTTGAAGCCCGCACACCACACCATCGGCTGCCTAAACCACACCCCTAAAGTACCTATTCTTATACCCTAAAAGAACATGTCCGTCCCATGATAATTGCTAATTTCACATTTTCTAGCTAAGGGATTGGTGGGACTCTAGGGGTGGAGTGTCACCCCACTATGAAATCCTCTAATTTTGACTACACCATTGTTCTAAACATTTTTTATACAGTCATCAATACCTCTTCTCTCCCATGAGAACATATGTATCAACATTTTTAACAATTTATTAAATTCAACAGCTTCGGGTTCCATTCCCACGATGACACTGGCGTTGGCCGCTTGTCAATGTTCATGTCCTTTACCAGGTTACGTTTAAAAAAAAAACTTTTTTTAGCTTTGCTCAGCAGTACAGTCATGTAGTCACATGGTTCCCACTCACCCTCTTGTTCACCCGCCCTTACTGTGGCTAACTTAACATCATGGAAAACTCGTCCATTACTAAAAGAACAGAAAAACAAATATTATTAATTATGTGATTGTTGGACTTGGCCCTTTTTGGCAGGTTCACCCCTAAACTTTTTGCCTTAAGTTCTGACATGGTGTTGGTGATTTTAGGCCTCTGGGCACTTTAGCACTGTGGTCCAGTGTAAAGTGCGTGCACTCTCTGTGTACATTTGGTGAAGTTGGCCTGCCCTCCCATAGGAATGCATTGGGGATAAGTGTGTCCGTGGTAATTCCTGGTATGAGAGGAGCAGCAGGGTCAAGTTTAGTATGTATGAACTCGTGAGAATAAATGCTGCGCAATGGTGTGCGCAGATTTATGATGACTGGTGGAGAAATGCCACTTTTAGAAGTTGGCATTTCTGTGTGCTATGTGTCTGACTGCCTGATGTGAATTGCATGTCTGGCTTGTGAGTGACAGGGGCTGAGAGGTGTGTGGCTCCAGGAGGGGCAGGGTGAGTCAGCGCTGGGCTGAATAGGACACCTGGGCTGGGAGTAGTGGGAGGAGTAATCCCCTGACTCTGAATAGGATGGTGCCTGCCCTAGTGAATGCTGACTCCGCCCCCTGTGGTGTGTCTGATCACCTAGCCCCCACCTGACAAAGGGGAAGAGGAGCTTGGAAAACAAAGTGCCCCAAATCCCCCCTGAACCAGTTGCATCTGGTTCCCCAAGCCCTGCGCTGCAGACAAAGGAGGGAAGTGGTATAAGTATAGGGGCTGTGACCCCATGAAGTTGTTCTGGACCTGTTCCTAAACCTGCGGGAGCGTGCTGCTGCTGGGGCCCAGGAGGACCTGCCATGAGGGCTGCCTCCCTGGGCCCAGCATTGCCCCCTTCATCTTCCAGGACTTTGTGCAGCTAGGGCCTCGTGGGCACTGTGCTTTATTTGCTTAAACTTCCCCAAGGAGAGAGGAATGCGTGGGCTTTGCAGCGCTGCGCTGCAGGACAAAGAGAGGGAATCCCCGGCGTAGGGATTCCCCCCAATTTGCCACCGAGCGGGTGCCCACCCCGCTGCAGGGATATTCAAGGATTACGGGTGCCCACCCCGATTATGCTGTTTTTTTAATATGGCGGGTGCCCACCCCGCTGGTGCGTTATGATATTTAAACTGGCGGGTGCCTACCCCGCATTCTACAGTGGAAAAATCACAGCAGCGGCCCCGATCGCGAAGCGGAAGTCAGGCACGTCTGTCTGACTTGGGGAGGAGCCTGCGGGCGGAAGGAGGGAGTCTAGCGAGGCGGCTGAGGGCAGCGCGGGGCTACCGTGAGTAAGGGAAGCCCCGCGTGGTGCTGGCCTTATCGTGCGAAGTCCCGGGTCCCAGGAGGGGGCCCGGGTGAAGTCAGAGGAGAAAAAGGAAGTGCGGGCGGAAGGGAGGACGGGAGACTACCCCGCCTCCAAGAGCTCCAAACCGAAGTCCCGGGTCCCAGGAGGGGGCCCTGGTGAAGAGGAGAGGTGTTCCCTGAGGACGGCGCATGCCTGCGCGGGGCTCCCGTGAGTGAGGGAGAGCCCCGCGGGCGCCAGCGCCGAGAGGAAGCCCCACGGAGAGGAGAAGTGGCTCCAGCCCGAGGGAGCAGAGCGAGAGTCCAGCCGCATGGAGAGCCCGGTGAGTAGGGGCTTCTCCGTTTTGTGGCGCCGATCGAGGCACAGGCTGGATGGTTAGATTCTGAGCGGCCCCGTCTGGCAGCGGGCCGCTCCAACGAGGCTCATTCATTGTTTGAGGGCATAGCGAGGCACATTGTCGGTGCCTGGGCTTTTCCGCAAGAGAGCGGGCTGCCCGAACAATGGAGGCATGTGTTTAGAGCCACGTGGGGGTCCAGAGGGCACAGAGGTGCCGGGCCCCCTTTATGAAAAGTGCCACAGCTGCGCCGCACCAGCGCGGGCAGCTGCAACGAGTTGGGTATAATTGATTCAGAAGTCCCCGAGTGGGACAGGAGAGGAAGGCACAGTGGTGCCAGGCCTTATTCTTCACAGCTGCGCAGCACTTAGTGCCAGCTGCTATGTTTAGGCCACAGTTCTTTGGGGGCATGTTTTGAGAGATAGGAGTGAGATGCACTCCTTTGCCCCAGCGCGATGGTGCACTTTGGATTCTGCTGCATTGGCAGCGCGCCCTGACACTTTGGACATAGGGCATTTGAGCCCTAGAGAAGGCCAGTTGGCTAGGGGGGTCAGTGATTTATGTGGTGTTAGGAAATGTGATTCTCTACTGTGATTCATGCCTCTAAATGCGGTTGGGGATGAGATTATGTGCATAATGTGATTATGCTGGTGAGGTTATTTCCTACTGTGAGTTTTACCCCTAATGTGAGTCATGCTTAGGAGGTTAGGGTCTAAGGCGTTTAGACTTATGAAATGATTGCATAATGTGTTTATGCTGGTGAGGTTGGCGCAGATTGTAATTCACGCCTAAATGTGATACTGTGCATAATGTGGTTTATGTTACAGGATGATGCCGAGTACAGTGGTAACCAGTGATTACTGGTTGTACGTTTATGTGATGTCCTACTTTTACTAAGTTCACTTTGTGATGGTTCTGACAGTGGTCCAGTTGGCCCAGTCAGGTGTAGATAATCCCTTGTAGATATTACCTAGTGCCAGGTGGCACAATGTATATTATGTGATTACTATTCTAATGTGTTATGAGAATACAAAGGCTATTTTTGATATAACCTTGTGTGGAGTTCCTTTTGTGGTGTGCCTGGTATGTTGTTGCTGTGTGCGTGCACCAACGCTTTACACATGGCCTCCGGGATAAGCCTGACTGCTCGTGCCAAGCTACCAAGGGGGTGAGCAGGGGTTATCTTTGGCGTGTAACTCCCTCGCCCTGACTAGAGTGGTGGTCTCTGCCGTGCTTTGGCGCAAGCCTTAGCCAACCAGAGATCCCATTTCTAGCAGTGATAATGTAATTTTCACGGTTTACCCCCATTTTAACTCTACTTTATGTTAACGGTTAGTCTAGCATAGCTTAAGCAGAAAAGCGGTATTATTCATTAGTATAAAGCAACACACACCATGCTTTTTACGAAAAAACACATGCGGCCTTGCCATGCAAACCTCTTGGATTCATTCAAAACACAAAATCATTACATTTCCGGTTATTTACGCATTAGTTCTAGTTAGTTCATGCATTTTATAAAGCAGTCTTCCCACGTGTAGTGTAAATGTGCACATTAGTCGTTTAACACTACTTACTGTTAGTCCATATTAAAGGGCGGTTTGGTTGAGCAGGTTTCTTTTCGCGAAATCCTGCTCCATCAATCCCCCCTCTGATGGCTTTTTAAGAGCCATCATAAATACTCACCATACCGAGTGCCACCTTTTATGTTGTCTAGCATTTACTCTCTTTTTCTTCTTTTATGGCACTCTCGTCTAACTCTTTCATTATGTCATAATATTCTCCTTTTACTTTTTCTAACTCTATTTCTTCTCTTTTTCTCTTTCTTCCTTTACTTTTATTCTTTTTGTTTTTTGCATCTTTTCTTTCTCTCACATATTTGCAGCATCTATATGTTATTAATATTACTAGAACTACTATTGCTACAGAAAATATTGGGATTATTATTTTTCCTAATAAACTATTTCCTAAGATAGAAAACCATTTACTTACTGCAGAGAAACTCTTACAAAGTCTCTCCCAAACACTATCAACCTCCAGTTGGGTTAACTCATTATGTAATTTTGTAATATTTCTAATATATCCTTCTATCCCTTTACTTTTATCCGGGATATAGGTACAGCAGTGTTGAATTTTCAACATGCTACAGACTCCACCCTCTTTTGCCAAAAGAATATCAAGGGCAAGTCGATTTTGTAAAACCATTGATCTGATTGCCACCATTTCAGTATCAATCATCAAGAAACCACCAGCAGTATCTGTTGATAAACGATCAACCACTGTGGATAATTTGCGAATTTTGTGTGCATTAAAAACAACTCCAACTGAGGGTATCAGTGCACCAAAGATATCACCTACTATTTCTGAAAAACTTGCTCTTTTACTTCGTATTGGTCCTTGTTTTATTTCATTGGCACTATTGTCCCCACGGTTTTATGGTAGACCTTTGGAAAGACGATCCCAAAATAACAGCTTCTGTACCAACGTGCTGGTAACCTATAATAGGATTTCTTGCCACACACATAATAGATTCCCGGGAAAACTGGGTCAGTTCCACCTTTCAATCCCCATCCTCCAGTAATTTGGAAAGTATGCTCACATTCACTAGTGCCAATAAAGTAATTATTATAGTTAGTCCTTGATCTATATAAACAAAGTTTCCCCTTTCGTGACCAGTGCAGGGACATCGCAGCGTATGTCTCACTCTTCTCATAATTTCCTTCTCTAAAAGCCCAAGGTGGTGCCTGTGTTTTCTGTTCATTAGCTTTCTTCTGGAAACTTGCTCTTCTATTCTTTACCATATCTAAAAATAATTTTTCTTCAACATGTGAACTACAGGTTAAATTGTTTTTGTAGGCATATTCTATATCTAAGGTTTTAGTGATAAGGAAGAATTCTCACATATAACGAGCATTTTTAGCACTTACTACTTTATTCAATTACTTTATGATTGGTATTTCTGAAAATACTAAATCTATATCAGTATATTGATAATCCAGCTTACCAGTCATATAAAATAGACTGCTGAGTACACTACATGACACACCATAGGTTAGAGAAAGATGGTGATAGGTTAGTCCTTCAGAGACAGACGTAGGTAATTTCATACAGTCATAACAATCACTCACGTTCATAGTGTTAGTATACTCATATAACAACTTGGTAAAGACATTTAACAAAAAATCCTTAATTGATTTATCATGATGGTGAATACTTCCATCCATTTGTTCTATATTAGTATTTATACGGGTTTTAGACACATCTTTCATTCCTTCAATTGTCATATCATTAGTATTATTTCCAATATTATTTACACTAAAAATAGGTAAGATAACAATCAACAGGATCCATATAAGCGTTAATAGGGAAACACTACATAAACATGTTTTAATACATCACTTCTACTTCTGCCATTTTGATGTACTACAAAAAAAGAAAAATATAAAAATCTAACAATTTTCTAGTCTAAAATCCTAATTTTCTCAAAAATATAGTTCTGTGTAATCCTACACTTAATGACTTTCTTCTTTAACCCTTTCTTTTATTTAGTCTTTTGGGTTTCTCTTAAGTTCTCAATTCAGTTCATCTGACACATTTTTCTCCTTTGTCTCTTTCTAGTTCTTTTAAGGTGGTCTTAGTTTGTTCTTATCTTCCTTTTCAGTATCACTACTGTCATGTTCTTCACTTAGACCTAAATTTTCAAATTCTTCTAGTATAAAGTAGGTCCATTCTGGAGCTTTGTACTTTCTGCATGGAATTCTTGTTCTCTTTGATTTTCGGGTTGTTTATCTTTTTGCGTTCTCTAATTCTGTTTGGCTTGAAACTTCATTACTTTGCTCTGGTCTTTTTCCCAACCTTCTCTTGACTATTCTGTATTTAATCTTCTTGCTCCACTTGACCAAATGTCTCCCTTTCTAGGTCTTTTCTTCTGAACTACCTTTTCACCTTCTGTGTTTGTCTCACAATTTCTTTTGTTTGATCTTCTTTCTGTCTGTCCCTCTCTGCTCCTTTGTATTTCTGTTTCTGTAGGTTCAGCGCTTGCTTCTGATTCATCAATGAGTTCACCTTCTTCTAGCTCATTGGTGTTTTCACTCTCCTTTGGTCCAATTTCTACCTCAACAGCCGTTTCTCTTTCTCCTGGCTCACCGGCAGCCTCACCTTTTTCTGACTCAACAACAGTCTCTTTAATCCCAGTATCTGGTGCCCAATTTACTTGACTTGTGCTTGGCTGCTCATCGTCAAAATGTTCATTAGAATCTGTCACTCCAGACTCTTCAGCTTTGCACACTTCAGCTGCTGGTACTCGGTTTTGAATTTCCAGTTGCTGTACTTCAGGTCTTTCAATTGGGACTAAGCGGGTATGGCTTGCATGTATCCAGTTTGGCAAGCCAAAACACTTTACTGCTGTGGTCATCACCAATGTGATCTGGTAAGGGCCGCTCCAACGGGGTTCTAGACACATTTTCCTTACGTGCTTCTTGACTAGTACCCACTCACCATGATTCAAATCATGTGCTTGGTTCCGCTGTGTCGTTGTGGCATCTGCTCCAACCTGGCGGGACACAGAACGCACCAGGTCAGCCAGTCCTTTGCAATAATCTAGCACATGATCATCAGACATAGTCATCAGTTTGTTCGTAGGTATGTATGCTTGTCTCGTGGCTCTTCCCATCAATACTTCATGGGGACTCAATCCAGTCTTTTTGTCAGGAATACTTCTAAGACTCATGAATACCAGGGGTAAAGCGTCAGGCCATTTCAGTGTTGTGGATGCACATACCTTCCCTAATCTAGATTTTATTGTACCATTTATCTGGTCAACAATTCCAGAAGCCTCTGGT
The DNA here is from genome assembly GCA_963921515.1 of Calotriton arnoldi. Classification (NCBI taxonomy): domain Eukaryota; kingdom Metazoa; phylum Chordata; class Amphibia; order Caudata; family Salamandridae; genus Calotriton; species Calotriton arnoldi. The sequence goes on from CAWUFW010006344.1 coordinate 258,043, forward strand.
CGATATGCACAATACAGTTTTTGCTCAATTTGTAATGCTGCACAAATCATCCGAATTATCACATTATTGAAGTGCAATCCCCTATCTGATTCCAAAGTGACTGGAAAACCAAACCTAGGGATTAGTTCTCTTAACAACAACTAAGCCACTGTAAGGCTGTCATTCCTTCTCGATGGATAGGCTTCCACCCAGCGAGAAAACAAACAGACAATGACAAGGACGTACTTTAGCCCATTACATGGTGGCAGATCAATGAAATCAATTTGAAGTCTGGTAAAAGGACCTCCTGCTTTCCCAATTACACCCCAGTTTACAACTGTTTTCCTTCCAGGATTTTGCTTTTGACATATGGCACACCTTTGACATAAAATTTCTGCGATGGCCCTGAACTTTGGATTATACCATGTCTGCTTGACCAGTCTTACCATTGCATCCCTTCCGATGTGTGTTAGTCCATGATACATCCTGGCCATATGGGAAAGCAAAGAATCTGGTAATACTGGTCTTCCATCGTAATAGACCCAAACCTCATCTTCTGCATTTTTCCTACAGCCTGTTCTATTCCACTCATCCTTTTCCTCATCACTGACTTCTTCCTGCATTTGCTTTATTTCATCCCAAGTCTCAAATGTTGTTGTGTACATAAGATGGCATTCAGTATTTTCCTTTTCAATTGACCTGTTTATGGCCACTGTATTTTGTGCACAGTAACGCGCTAATTGGTCTGCGAATCTATTTCCCTTTGTCACATCATCATCTCCTGATTGATGTGCTGCACATTTTACAACGGCAATTCTTTTTGGTAACTGCAAAGCATCCAATAATTCCTTTACAGTTTTTCCATTCTGAATTGGGGAACCTGAGGAAGTCAAAAATCCTCTTTGCATCCATATCTGACCAAAGTCATGTACGATACCAAATCCATACTGACTATCGGTGTAGATGGTTACTTTTAGACCTTTTGCCAATTTACATGCTCTAACCAGAGCAATCAACTCTGCAACTTGGGCAGATTTTACCCCATTCAGGCAAGATGCTTCTAATGCTCCTGATAAAGTACAGACAGCATAACCAGCACACAATTCACCCCTTTTATTTCTCAAACATGATCCATCCACGAACAATTCACAATCTGGCCTTTCTAACAGTTCATCTTCTATATCCGGGCGGGGCTTAGTACAAAGTTCTGTCACTTCCAGACAATCTTGTTCTGCTTCTTCTTTCACTTCCTCACATCTTGAATCTGGCAACAATGTGGCCGGGGTCACAGTAGTGCACCTAACCACTGTCACATTTTCAGCACCTAGAATCACTCTCTCATATTTAGTCAGCCGACTAGATGTCATATGTTGAGTCCGAGTGCGAGTTAAAAGGATCTCAACAGAATGTGGTACAAATACTTTTACAGGATAACCCATCACAATTGCTTCACTTTGTTCTAAACTTACACAAGTGGCGGCTACTGCTTTTAAGCAGCCTGGCAATGCTGCAGCCACTGAATCTAGGGTGGCAGAAAAATATGCCACCGGACGTCGGGCCATTCCGTGTTTCTGAGTTAAAACTGCAAGTGCACATCCATCTCTCTCACAACAATACAATGCAAATTCTTTGGAATAATCCGGCATTCCCAAAGCAGGTGCTTGACAAACACTGTTTCACAATCTTGGGAAAGATTCCATACTCTCTTCATCCAACACAATTGGATCTTTCACATCCTTTCGTGTCAACCTCTGTAGAGGTTTTGCAATCAATGAGAAGCCACAAATCCACTGTCTGCAATATCCAACCATTCACAAAAACATTTGCACTTCTTTTTGATTTCTGGGTGGATTCATTTTCTTAATCACACTGATTCTTTCTGGCTTCACCTTTCTGACCCCTTTTTCAATTTTGTGACCTAGATATTGAACTTCCTGTTTACAGTATTGGAATTTAGATGGTGATACTTTATGTCCTCCTTCTGCTAAATGGTTGAATAAAGCAATTGTGTCTGTCACACATGCTTCTCGTGTTTTTGATGCCAACAGTAGGTCATCAATATATTGAACCAAAACAGAGTTTCCAGGCATGACCAAAGTCTCCAAACATTTTTTCAAAATCTGATTAAAGATCGAGGGACTTTCAGTATACCCTTTAGGAACTCGGTACCAGGCCAAAATACGGTTTTCAAACCGGGATGCAAATAAATATTGACTTTCCGGGTGCAAAGGAATGGAGAAAAATGCCTGACACAGATCAATAACAGTGTACCATTCCGCATCACAGGGAATTTGATAAAGAATTACTGCTGGATTTGGCACTATTGGACAACATGGCACTACAATTTTATTCACCTTTCTCAAATCTTGTACTATTCTATATTTCCCATTAGGCTTTTTGATTCCAATAATGGGCGAATTACAGGGACTGCTCATTATTTCCTTTAAAATTCCCTGTTCAATCATTTGGTCAATCGCAGGTGTGACTCCTACTATTACTTCTGGACTCATCTTGTACTCTGGGGTATTTGGATATATAGCACCATTTTTTACTGTAATCTGGATTGGATCCACATTTGTCATTAATCCAATCACTTTTCCTGTGAAATCACACACTTCTGATCTTACTGTATCTTTTAACTCTTCAGGCAAATCTTCATCAGTGAGGAGAGAATATAATTCACTCACTTCTGATTCTCTCTGGGCCATCAATACTTTTTACTCAACATCCTCATCAGGTGTCATAAAATCAACACCATCTGGTGTACAATAAATGGTGCAATTCATTTTGCACAGTAAATCTCTGCCCAAGAGATGTACGTGACTGGAATCACATACCACAAACCGATGCATGTCTTTGAAGTTTCCAATCTGAACTTCAACCGGGGCAGTGACAGGAGTTCTAATATGTTTATTTGCAACACCTACAACTTGGATAGTTTCTCCCAAGAGGGGTAGGTTTAGAATTTCTGCTGCTCTCACAGTAGAACGGGTAGCACCAGTGTCCAGCAAGAAGGTGATATCTTTACCTTCTACCTTTCCATCAACAAATGGACCTGACTGATCTTCCTCTACAGATGCGCCAAGTACGTACTCTTCCTCCCCCCTCAGGCACCGTCATTGAGACGAATCCGAATCACTCTCACTACATCGTACCAAATATTGTGAAACCAGTGGATTCTTACCAAACTGCTCTCCTCCGTGGAATGCAGTACTTGCACTGTACATCTGCATATGAGCATTCACATTATGGGACATAGGGGGTTGTGGCACCTGTAACTGTGGAGTAACTACCTGCTGCTGCTGCTGCTGTTGATTCTCAATCACCTCATTCTGCATCTGTGGATTTAAATTTTGATTTACTTCATTGCCCTTTTGTCCATTTCTACACTCATTCTTCCAGGGTCCAATTTTTCCGCACACATAACAAGGACATTTCTTTTTAGCTTCTTCTTTACTCGTTTTAAATTTTCCTTTACTTCCACTGTTTACCTGACCAGTCTGATTTTGACTTTGTTGTCCATTACTATTTTCCTGTTGCTGTTCTGCCATCTTCACTTGAACCCACATCATTTTCTCTTTCAACTTTTTAAGTCTTGAATCAATGTCATCACTACAATACTTTGCATACCTCAAAATTTCGTATATTGATTTACTTTGCCAGCAGAGCATATGCTGCTGTATCATTGCACTAATCTCTGGTTTCAATCCATATATGAATCGATACACAAAATGTCCCATATCTTTGTCTCCAATATTCTCAAACCCACTGTACTGCTTAAACACCGGTAACAATCTCTCATAATATGCATGCACCGACTCTTTGGGCTCTTGGGTTGTCCTGTCAATCTTAACCCAATCTGTTTCTTTAGGTGAAATCTTCCCCTTCAAGAAGGTAATGACTTGATGGTACTTTTTCATCACCTCTTCAGATGGTGCACCTGTTCTTGCATCTCTGGGATATTCATCCTTAGGCCAATCAACAGTAATCTTACATTCTGTCCACAAGTCAGCTGGAACCACTATTTTAAAAAGACCATCTAAGTCTTTCAACAACACCTTTGAGACTTTTACAAATCTGTCCACTTGTTTGTACCAATCAACTGGGTTCTCTCGCAATCTGGGAAAATCATTAGTGAATGATAATATGTCTTGTCTAGTCCAAGGTACATGAACATATCCACCACCTGGAACTTCTCTCATCGGACATACCCTTTCAACTTGCTCGTTTTCTTTTAATGGAAACATGGAAGTTCCCCTACCGGCAGTTTCTTCCTTCTTTTTCATCCACTTACTCCTCCATCGTTCTAAAGTTCCCAATTTCTTCAGTAAATTCATTAACTCTTTTATCTGCAATCTTTTTCCTGATATATTCAAACTCTCTAAATCCTTGTCAGTAAAAGCCATTCTGTATGTCTTTTGTAACACCTTCGATTTTTCTATATCTACACCAAACTCACTAGCAACCTCTGATAATTTCTCATGGAAATTCTTCGCTCTCCAAATAATACTTTTACACAAAAACTACAACTCTTCTTCACTATAAGTCCCTAATATATCTGGACTTACTGTTCCAATAATCATCTCTTCTAAATCTACTTTCAATTGACTTACATTTATACTCTGTGGTTGGGCTTTTGGTTTAGTCATTTCATTTATCCAATGAGTTAATTCTTCTGGAGAGGGACCTGCTGAACTCCCTATTACTGGAGTAATATTTGGCCCTAATTTCCTTGGGTCTAGTTGAATACTTCTCCTCGGGGTTTCCGTTAATAATTCCTCAATCGGTAAGTCTAACAGTGTAGTATTTTGGTCATTCTGTCTATTTTCATTTGTTGCTGACACTATTTCACTCCTTACACTACTTCTTGGAACTGACAACGTGTGTACGTTAGGCAAAGTCGATTATTCTCCAAACAATGGAACCACGGGACCAATTGTCACCGGTACCGCCAAAGCTTCTGCATTCAAATTTAACTGATTTAATTTCTGTACTTGTTCCATTCTAGCCTTGTTTAACAAACTCACTTCATTTTCTCGCACCATTCTAGCCATTTTGGTAACTTGGGGAGTCAATGGGGTTACCATTTGTGGGGCATGTGGCATCAATTCTCCTGAATTTTCTTCATATGGCGGAGGCCTTTTAGTCATAATTTCTTCTAATAATTCATCATCAGACTCATCTAAGCCCTCTCCAGACGTTTCTATATTTTTCTTTTTCTCTTTACACTTGGTACCTGTCTGACTCTCTACTGTCAAAACTGGATATAGACCCTCGGTCACTACCGCTCTTCTCCATCTTTTCATCTGATCTTTTCGCCTCTCGAATGGATATCTAGGCATGAAACCTCTGAACCTCTTACAACTTCGATCTTTTTCTCGCTCATAAGCTTCAACTTCCCATTCCTCCAATGCTTCATACTGAGTAAGTCTTGGATTGGGCTCCAGCATGTTCATCCTAGCTCTCAAATTCTGTAAATTTCTCCCATTAAATGTTCCAAACTCAGGAAAAGCTAACATTCCATCGTCCTTCGTAAATTTTGTCCAATTTTCTAACCAAACACACGTATAATAACCTCGCTCCATCATCATATAAGAGGCAGGCGTTTTTGGGGGTGGAATGGGGATTCCTTCTCTCGTCACAATTTGTTTGTCTTTTTTAAAGAAATTCTTTATGGTTTTTAACAAACCCATATTGAAAATTCTTTTTATTAAAGTCTGTTCTCAATATAAACTTCAACAAAAATTTCTCTGTATTTCTCTCTTCCCTATTTGTTAGATTCTGTCCTATACCAGCGCGACTCACACAACCAACCAATCACAGCTCCCTACTTAACTTCAATCTCAACCAATGTCTGCGCGACTCACTCTAATTTACCAATCAGAGCTCTGTTCTCTCCCGCTGTTTGTCCAATGCCAGCGCAGCCTTTTGTGATGTCAGTTTTTACTCCTTCGACTGACCCTCCCTTTACAATCTACACTCGATACACGCCCGCTGCTCCGACCAATACCAGCGCGGCACTCTGTGACGTCAGTATCACTCCTTCTACTGACCCCTCCTTTACAAAATTTTACGGCAATATTTTTCGGAGATTTTCTTAATCAAAATTCTGTTAGTAACAACATAAAAAGACAATGCTACCTTGTCTGCTCCACTAAATAAAGAGATAGTCTTCACTTTTCCAAGAGATCCTTACACTGCAAGTAACAATAACGACCAGCGTTATCTCACTTTAACTAACAAGCTCTGGGGAGACCTGTTACTCCTCTAGGGATAAAGCCGAAGTTTCACAAGAGGACTTTCTTGGCATTAGAAAGGTGTCCTGTTACTCCCTCGAGAATTACTGCCAGAGTTTTGAAAGTGGACCCTTCACTATTTCATACACTCCACTTACATACGAAATTCCCTAATTATAACACTGACAGCCCTACCTAGCTTTTCAGTATTATTTCCAACAGACAAAGTACTTCTGCAGTGTGATTTCTTTACCACACTCTTCTTCTGCCTACATCAGGCAAATTCCTTCCCGGGATTCCTCAGGCAACTCCGTATCTGTACTTCTAGACAACATAAAACATGACGCTAACTGTTTATGTTAAACATATAATCAATATTCAATAACCATTAACCAAACTAATCAATAATCAAACCGTCACTCTGCTACCAAGAAACTGATCCAGCACGAACCCAAATAAATGATCAGGGATATTTATTCAGTAACATCACACATTGGCCCATACTCATTCACCCAAAATCCCTGATGCGCTGGTGTCACATTTGTTAATTTTTTCTTCAACTTATTCCTGTTATTTATACACAAAATTTAAACATCTTGTAATTTTATTCGACTTTTCATCTACTTTGTCGATGGACCAATTAGTTGAAGAGTTGATGGCAATGGTTATTTCTCCAGATAAAGATTAACCCTTTATAATAACTGATTAAATGACCACAAACTCTTGGTGTAATTTAATAATTTTATCTAGAAATTAAAATTACTTATAGCGATCATATCCTCAAACACTGGAGGCCTCATGGGAGAGAATAACTAACTAATCACAGTAACAACGGAAATATCATTCAAAATATAAGTTGCACTGAGTGGATAGATGAAGAGACATTAGATACACAATAATCAATCTCTTAAAATCCAAAACGATTGCGGAGGGGATAGATGAAGAGACAAAAGGCACACATAACAAAGGAAACAACTGGAAAAAAATGAAAATTTCTACAATGCTAAGTAGATGAAATACAAACCCGGAGGATCTGTAAGGGAAAACCACCACCCAGGCCTAGGCGGCAGTGAGGGACCCCTGAACCAAGAGTCAGGGATCAAAGACTTAAGAACCAGAACAGGGACAGGACAGGAACATCTAGGCCTCTCAGCTCACCGACGAAAACAGCAACACTTCCCTCTCTCAGCCTACGTGACCCTTGAAGCCCTCACACCACACCATCGGCTGCCTAAACCACACCCCTAAAGTACCTATTCTTATACCCTAAAAGAACATGTCCGTCCCATGATAATTGCTAAGTTCGCATTTTCTAGCTAAGGGATTGGTGGGATTCTAGGGGTGGAGTGTCACCCCACTATGAAATCATCTACTTTTGACTACACCATTGTTCTATACATTTTTTATACAGTCATCAATACCTCTTCTCTCCCATGAGAACATATGTATCAACATTTTTAACAATTTATTAAATTCAACAGCTTCGGGTTCCATTCCCACGATGACACTGGCGTTGGCCGCTTGTCAATGTTCATGTCCTTCACCAGGTCACGTTTTTTTTTTTTTTTAGCTTTACTCAGCAGTTCAGTCATGTAGTCACATGGTTCCCACTCGCCCTCTTGTTCACCCGCCCTTACTGTGGCTAACTCAACATCATGGAAAACTCATCCATTACTAAAAGAACAGAAAAACAAACATTATTAATTATGTGATAATGTAATTTTCACGGTTTACCCCCATCTTAACTCTACTTTATGTTAACGGTTAGTCTAGCATAGCTTAAGCAGAAAAGCGGCATTATTCGTTAGTATAAAGCAACACACACCATGCTTTTTACGAAAAAACACCTGCGGCCTTGCCATGCAAACCTCTTGAATTCATTCAAAACACAAAATCATTACATTTCCTGTTATTTACGCATTAGTTCTAGTTAGTTCATGCATTTTATAAAGCAGTCTTCCCACGTGTAGTGTAAATGTGCACATTAGTCGTTTAACACTACTTACTGTTAGTCCATATTAAAGGGTGCTGGTTTCTTTTGCGAAATCCTGCCACATCAATGGGAAAATACTTTACCTTGCCACATATCCGGGCAGTGGTGCAAACCAGAACAGTCAGAATACAATTTGTTCTCTGGACCAATGCACCTTAATAATACATATGGGTGGTTTAAATACAAATTAAAACCCAGGTATCGCATGTAACTTTTGCAGGCCTGATAAATATGGGGATGTTGTTCCAAATCCTGGCAGTATAGATGAATAAGGCCTCATGTCTTAATTTTCATTTTTTGCACTTCTTAGTCTGATGCTATCCTCGCTGTGGGTGTGCCAATAACCACCAGAGATGGTGAGCTTATCTGCTAGATAAACTGGTGTGCTGGTTGTGATAACTTTATATGATGCTGCTCGTTTTTTAGATGGTGCAGGCTGGCAAGGGCGGGGAGCAAAGAAGTTCCCTCAGGGTGGAAATGATATGATCAGATCTCTTCAGGCCATCAATGAGACATTATCTGGCATGTAGAATGTCCCTAAGGGGTGTCAGTGTGAAGTCTGACAGGCCGTAGAGTAGGGCATTGCCACCATCCAGATACAAGAGTAAGCAGGTCTGATCATGGATACTGAAGTTTTTGACAATGTGTTCCATGAGGGAGAGGTTGGTGTCCAAAGAAGAATCCAAATGATGTTGCATTCAGTGAGAATTAGGTTTCAAAACTGTGAAGGTTCATAACATTGAGCCAGGTTTGTATTGTATCTTGTTTTTTGTTCTTGGAAAATAGCAGAAATTCTGTCTTGGTTGGGTTGAGCTTCAGGTAGGCACTGGACCTTCAGGACTGGATGATGTGCAAGCAGTGTTTGAGGCACTGTATGTCTGAAGCAGAGGGCACTTTCAAGTAATGTTGTGTTTAATCAGCATATTTTGGAATTTTGATGCTGTTATCTGTAAGTAGAGCACCAAGCCATTGCATGTAAAGGTCTAAGATGACAGGAGACAGTATGGAAGCTTGGGGGGCTCCACGAGTAATAGAAATCTTTTGTGACTTGGAGGTGCTCATGCAAATTAACTGGTGTCTGTTTGAAAAGTGGGAGGAGAACCACTGAAGAACTCTGCCAGAGAAACCCATTCGCGACTCGATGGTGTATATGAGCGAAGAATGGTTGACTGTGTCAAAGGCAAATGAGAGGTGCAGCAATATCAGGCGGTGGGGATCATCTTCACTTGTTGTTAGGAGGGCATCATCTACAATGTGTAAGTTGGCAGTCTCTGGGCTGAAGTGTGATCGAAAGACAGACGGGTAATTGTGCATGATATGTCCTCCACGTGCTGGGGATGGACCCCTTTTTACAGGTTTAGTTTCAAGAATAAAATAAGTAATGGCAAGCCTAATATAATAGCAGATAATTTCCCCTAAAACAGTTCCCACCATATATGCTGGAGCTACTTCATGGAAGAGTGCAGAGGAAATAGAGGATATATCAAGATTTGGAACCCAGCCACCATTGGCATGCCATAATCACTCCATCTGACAGACACCAACTTTTGCCTTTCTTCCGTATCTTTCTATAACTTGACGCCATACTTAGCTCTGTGGTTGTCAATGTTTTCCAAGGTGTATATCTTCTATAATAGTGGTTTGCACTTTTTAATTCCATTATAAATAAATAAATGCATACTCGTTTTGAATTTAACTTCTAAGAATAACTCTGCAATGCATTTTTTTTGCTTAAGTTTCAATTATAAAGAAAATATAATTCTTAAAAATGAGCGACACGCTTCTCGTGGGCAGATTTTATTTAACAGAACTGCTAATCAAAACACGGGCTTCTAATTCGTGTTTACCTTGAGAAGAAGGATTTATTTACAATGCATGTGCTGTTCCCATTCCATAAACTAAACAATGATGGGCAGATTTACGTTAATTACATGCAAATGAACAGCATTACTTTCAATTACATTTTATTATCATACTAGTTAGCAACATGCTGATCTACAGCTCGCAAGCCATTGCCGCTGCGTTGCGCCTCGGGTTGAAATTACTCTAGAGAATAAACAGAGTTTTCCCTTTTCTGTTGCCTTTTAAGCACTACACATGAATATATTCATGTCAAGATGCATTGTGTGGGATTTAATATCTCATAAAGAAATTGCTAGCCACTTAGGTGCCATTACTGCATTGAGAAGACAAAAAAAGCCTTTCTGATGAATAAAGATAAGCTCTTAAAACCAAATACCTGAATGTTTGTTAAAGTTAAAGAACTTTAGTTTTCACAAACTTCCGGAACCCAAAATCGATTCTTTTTATCAGGTCAAGCAGGCACAAATTGGCATTCTTTCGAAGAAGAATGCGACCTTGAGATCTAAGCACTCACTGAACTTCCAGAAAACTTAATGAAAGAACCTGAAGATTTATTAGGCAAATAAATAAATTATAGTAGTGGGTCATGACTGACAAGTGGCATAACCCTAAGTACATTGCGCTATCCCACTTTAAAGGTGACCAGGTACACCAGTTTGCGACAAGATTAATAGAGACATGTATTTCGATTTTGTGGGCATTTTGCCGCCATTTTGAATTACTTCTCTTCGGCAGTGAATTTGCTGCTTGCCCTATTCCTCTGTCTACAGCTCAACCTTGTGTTAAAGATCACATAAATCAGTGTTTTCAGAAATGTTTGAAATATTAGCACTTCATTCCAAAATGACAGCATCATCGCACTATCTTTGTGATTTGTAGCCACAAGGTCATCCTATTGTTCACCCTCTCGGCAGGGTAAGAACAGTGGTGTTGTTAGAGAAATCAAGACGAGTCCTTTGTCCTCGCGAATTGGACTTGAATGCGGCGGTCCCTATTAACCTAGATATTATTTGCATTGTGGCTTGGCCTAATGTGGGCGTATTATTTTTTTCATTCTTTACATCATGTACTTGTTTGATATGTTATCATCTAGCTCTAGGAAACTTTAATTGTTGTCATGTATTGGCAACATGAAATTGAGAAATGCTTTTTTTAACTGATCTTTATAATGCAGAAATCAACCAAGTTCCCTTTTAAGTGCACAGCTATCAATATTCGTGTTTACTATTTTACAATTTAATGGACTGACAATCTCACAAGTGTATTGTGTGATGCAGGTACCTGATGCTGTCCCTCTGGATCCTTACTGACAATTTTCAACAGTTCCTGGAAATAGTTATTCCATCGGTCCTTATAATAATAATCTTATTTTTCAGACACAGGCTCTTAATTATAAGCAAAACTAAGACATTTAGCATATGGTTGGTGTTCTTCTGTAATAGCACTTGTAGCATCTTCCCAGCCAAGGCACCCATAAATGACTACAATACACACGGAGCTTGATAGCACACGTCTTTATTTGTCTGCATGTAACTGTGAACTCAACATTCTAAAGTAACCTTTACTGCAATACACTCCAATCATTGCATCATAGCTCAATGGAGCTCATCAGGAGCAAAAAGGATTCCGTCATTGTTAACCCACAAGACACTACATCTAGCCCTCTGTTAAACAAAAATTACCAATTTTACAAAATATATATACATTTAAATCTCTTCATTTAATCTATTTGGTACTGTAATTGTTTGACCTGAACGTGTCATGCAAAGTTGAGACCTGCGACCATCATGATCCAAAATATTATGGGATGGTGAAAAGGCAGCACCAGTCACTGGTGCTTCAGACTCAGTCTCTCCTTCACCATGGAGATCTGGTGAACTAGGAATCAAATGCCGAAAGTGATAATAGTTTCTGGTAATAGACTTCCCAGGGCGCTGGGCAGTCACCATGTGTCCTTTGGTCGACACCTCTTGGAAAGGTTCTGCATAAAGGGATCATCAAATTTTCCATTACGCATTTGCCATGCAAGCACTCTGTCTCCTCTCTAGAAGATGATGCTTTTCGTATATCGTCTTCAGTCAGCATATGTTTTTATCTTTTGCTTCTGAACCAAGTCCCTCTCGCAAGTTGCATTCTCATCTCTTTCTCTCTGATTGGTCCACTGGAGTATCTTGGTTGTCATTGCTCTCCCGACCCACAATCTTGCCGGACTTTCACCAGTGGTCGACTGAGGTGTTGAACAGTAAGCTCTCAGTGTAGAGTTTAACACAGTTTGTAAGTTGATCTCCTCAAGGGTAGCACGCTGCACAAATCTTCTTTAGCGTACTCATAAATCTCTCAACCAGTCCGATGGCCTGAGGCCGCAGAGGAGTGCTCTTTTGAAGCTTTATACTCAGATGCTCAAAAAAGTCTTTGAACTCCTGACTATAAAAGGTGGGCCAATTTCAGATTTTAGGGTGGCTGGAACATCTCATGTCGCAAATATGCCATCCAGTCGCTCAATAACTTATTCTTGAGTGGTGGATGAGAGTCCGCAATTAATGGAAATCATGAGTATTCTTCCACAATCACCATCAGGTGATGTATTTTGTTGAGTGGATCGAAAAAGTCAATGGCTATTCTCTCCCAGGCAACCTTCGGGAGTTCTGACATGTTTAGGGTGTATTGAGCAACTTTTGTAGGTAGGTTGTTCAATAGATGACAAGCCTTTAATTCCTTCTCAACTCGCTGGTCGAGATATGGAAACCAGACTCAGTTTTAGAGAACTTGTTTTGTGGCAACAATTCCCCTATGTCCTTCGTGGCACACTTCAATCATTTCCTGCCACAGACTCTCCACAGTCAAGATTTTCAACCCTCGCAATATAACTCCTGCTTGAGTTATGGACAGTTTATCTTTGACATTGCTATATTTTTGATATTCACCTTTACTGGTGAGAGGTCGAGTGTGCAGGTTCCACGACTGATGTGTAATTAACTTTTCAACTTTAGCATGTGACTACCATGGCCCATGGCAGTGATGATCTAGGTTAACAAATTGGTAGCTGGTGTGTTTGATTTTACAATGAAGTTAAAAGAAGCTTCAGCTGACTTGGATGGAGTGCCATTACCTTGAATGGGCACTCTGGAAAAGTAATCTGCAGGGTTCTGATCCTATCTTGGATGATGCACAATGTTATGATTGTACTCTTGTAGCCGTGATCCCCAACATTCAATGCGAGGAGGCATCTTGGCCTTTTCATTGGCAAATATTGTTAGTAAAGCTTGATGATCAGTCACCAGCGTAAAAGGATTTCTGTTCAGGAATACCTGAAAGTGTTCACACGCCCATACCGCGGCTAAACTTTCTTTATCAGGTTGTGAGTAAGCCTGCTCTGGTTGGGATAGACTCCTACTTGCATGCGCCACAATTTGCCTTTGAGCATTCGGGTGTCCACTTTGCTGTGCAAGGATAGCACCTAACCCAAATGAGCCAGCATCAACAACTACCTCTGTATGAAGTTTCTAATTGAAATAAGCCATTTCAATAGCACTCTCAATGGTTTGTTTTATTTTCTTTAAACTGTTCTCACATTCATGTGACCACTGAAATGAAACATTCTTTTTCGTCAACCCTCTCAATGGAGCACTTACAGTGGCAAAGTCTTGTATATATCTAGAATGGTAGCTGGCTATGCAAAAGAAATGAAAGCACCATTGAAACATCTTGTGGGGGATCAGCATTTGACAGTACTTGTGTTTTAGCAGGATCAGGTGTCATACCCCCACCAGAAAAGATATGAACAAATAATTTTAACTTTGTCTAATGGAACTCACACTTCTCTGCATTAAAAATCAAACCTGAATCAGCCAGTAAACAACATCCTTATGTGAGACACTTATCAGGCTCCTTTTGGGTAGCTCAGAAAACCAATATGTCATCACTATAATTGAACATATTCATGACAGGACGTATTATACATCAAGTGAAGTCTTGAAAAAGTTCTGCAGCTGATTACACAGAAAAGTTTAGCCTTTTGCATCACAACAGACCAACATGTGTAGAAAAGGTTGTAATGTACCTGCAGTTCCAACTGATTATAACCTTTATTGTAATCAAGTCGAGAGAAAACCTTTGTACCATTTAATTGTGTTATCATATCAGCAATGTGTGGACCTGGATGTCGTTCTCATTCAATTACCTTGTTTGCCTGACGCATGTCAACGTATATGCACTCCGCTTCTTCACTGTTCTTTTTGGGCACTACCACGATGGGAGAAAACTATGGCGTTGTACCAGTAGAATGCTCAATGATATCATGCTTAAGTAACGATACAAGTGCTTTTTCAACAGCATCATGTAAATGAAAAGCAATTCACCTATATCTTTGAGCAACACGATGGACTTCCTCATAATATGCAACTTTACTTTCATAGTCTTAAGCTTTCCCAAACCATGAAACAACGAAGGGAACTGACTTTCTATTTCATGGTGAGCATTCATGTTGAAGTTCATGGAAATCAGTCCAATGTCAGCAGCTGTGCTGAAGCTGAGTAGACAGGCACTTGACGCTGTCCCTTGAAGCCATTGATCGGTGCTTGTACCTTCGTTTTCTTGTGTTTCATAATTTCTCCAAATTAACCACTTTGGTTTTTGATGGCATAAGTTGTGGCAAGGGATGCAATTTGTTATATTTCTCTTCAGGCATAATGTTTATCGATGTTCCACTGTTGATGATGAAAGGTAATGAACAACCATTTACTTTCAGTGTAATTTTCTGACAGTGTTTAAATGACTTTGGTGCTTCGACATGTCGACTTTTCTTTCTCTGACATTTTTGTTCACATGTGGCAGTCCGACATGCTCACACTTTTTTAAAGTAAACATTGACATGGCACAACCATCTTCTTCACTTTCACTCGATACTGATATAGAAGAACTGTTTGACAATGATTTAGATGGCAATCAACTTCATTCAGTGTCGCCTTGTGAGTGTGCGTCAAACGCTGCTTCTGGAACGTTCCAGCGGCCATTTTGTCTTCGTGCTGTGACGCACTTGTGTTTTCCTTTACTTTGCAAATCAACACAAAAAGGTTCTTTTTCCCACAGCCCTTATATATCTGTCCAATGGAGGACATTTGTTGTCATGTGGAAACAAAAATCCACATCTAAATCATAACTTCTTTTTACGTGTAGACATCACCTTATGTCCTTCAGATATTTTCTTTGACTTTCTTTTCACACTCATGACTGATTCATTCTGGGCATCTCCGACCTCGATGTTGCAGCTTGTCGATTGGCATGCTCCTCAGCTCTAGCAGCCATTAACACTTGTTCAAGACTCAGGGTTTCTCTCAGCATTCACCATCTGAAGGTATCGGACAAGCATCCATCAATAGCCCTGAGACATATGGCTTCTTCATCATTACATTTATTAAACTTACATTGTTTGAGGAGTGTGTCAAGGCTTTCTACAAATTCATTGATGGTTTTGCCAACTTCTGTCGTACTTGACTGAAAATATATCTTTCATAGTCAACATTTGGCATTGGATTGAACTTGAGATTTAAAGATCCTTTAATCTGACGGTATGTGATTTCTTCATCAATTTGTGGCAGTTTCTTTATGATTTCCTTTACGCCATCACCAGCAAGACGTTTGAGGTATTTGATCATCTTTTTTATTAGTCTCTTCACGTGCATCAAGGAAAGCTTCAAAATTCTCTATCCACGTAGTCTATTGGTCGCCAATATTTAACTTTTTGCGGTATTGAATGATGATGGTGGTTTCAAGAAAGCGGCAGTGTTGTAAACCAGTGTGGAACTTAATGAGGATGGATGTGCCAGTCTTTCGGTCACAGTTTCTAGCTCATTCTCTCTAATACTTTGTGATGTACTGGCCTCTGGGTCATCCTTGATAATAACTGGAAAAATGATTTTCTTCTTGGTCTCCGTCGGAACAATCACTGGCTTCCACTCTTCAAAGAGCTGTGGAGTTGTTCTGAGCTCAACTCAGTGGCTATGGTGGCTCGCCTCTTCAAGCATGGACGGTTTCATTAGCACAACCCCAGGCACTTCTCCTTGGCCTGCTGTGCGAAGTGCTATGCTATGAAGACTCTCTTAAATTACTTCTGGTAAGCAGACAACTGTTTCTTACATCAAGGCTGCTTTGCTTCTGGCATCTCTATGCACTTGCTTACACTTGGTTGATCTCTGCCACGCAGCACTTATAATCGCAGCGTTATCTTGCACTTGGCTGTCGCGTTGTACTTTTTAACACCAAGTTGATCTCTGTATTCACATCATTAACACTCCGTACTCGCTATGGCTCTATGTTGCGTAGTAGCATGGCACTTTTATGTATGGCCTGACTAACTGGTTCTCGACCAACGAAGTGTAGATTTTCTGTGAATGCTTTAGATTTCAACTACTTCGCAGCGGCTTGGGCTGTGCTTTGACTCCACATGCTTTCACCGTTGATTCCGTACTTCGACGAGGACACACATGGCACGCACAAGCAGTTTGCCTGGACCATGGCAAACTCTCTGAGAGAGCACTGTCAATCTTTGGGTTACTTATTCCCTTAGCTCGTCGTCATTTGTAATATCTTCCCAGCCGTGGTACCCATAAATGACTATGCCACGCAAGGAGCTTGGTATCACACATCTTTATTCGTCTGCTTCTAACTGCGAACTCAACATTTTAAAGCAACCTTCACTGTAATGCACTCTATCCATTACGTCATAGCTGTACGGAGTTCATCAGGAGCCAAAAGGGTTCAATCATTGTTAATTTGCAAGACACTAAAGCACTGACAAACTACATAGCTATGGAATGCAGCCAGAGTAATTACCAGTATTTCAGATCAATTCAAGAATTTACAATCACCACTTGGTTGATATCTAATTTCATTTGAACACTACACATTAGCAAAATAGTTGTTACATGGTTTAGACATCATGAGACAGGAAGGCATGATGTTAGAAACATAGGGGCATATTTACGTTCCCTGGCGCATCCCTGCATATCAGCAGGGATGCGCCAGGGAAAATGCGTCACGCAAGTTTACCCTTGCGCCACGTCCGATGCGCCGCATTTACAATGCGGCGCATCGTGGCGCAAGGATAAGCAGATGCGTGACGCATCAGCCGGCGGAAGGTTGGCGCAGTGCTGAAGTTGTGTCGCAAGCGCGACGCAACTCCAGCACTGTTCCAACCTTCCCTATCCCTAACATGGTGCGTCAATCCTTACGCCTGCTTGAAGCAGGCGTAAGGATTTGACGCACAGCTGCCGAGAAAGTGACTGCGTGAAATCTTGTAGATTTCACTACGTCACTTTTCCGAGGCGTTCCTGCGCCGTAACGCCCCCTGCGCCGCGTACGCCCACATGAAACCTGACGCAGGTTTCATGTGGCGCAGGGGTTTACTACGTGACGCATCTCCCTAGATGCGTCACGTTGTAAATATAGCGCAACGCGGCGCATGGTTTGCGTCGCCGCTGTGTCACATGCGTGACGCAACGGCGGCGCAAAAGTGGCGCAAGGGGCTTGTAAATATGCCCCTCAGTGCTTACCAAATTGAACACACTTATGATAAATTAAAGGCATAGGGGCATATTTACGTTCCCTGGCGCATCCCTGCATATCAGCAGGGATGCGCCAGGGAAAATGCGTCACGCAAGTTTACCCTTGCGCCACGTCCAATGCGCCGCATTTACAATGCGGCGCCTCGTGGCGCAAGGATAAGCAGATGCGTGACGCATCTGCCGGCGGAAGGTTGGCGCAGTGCTGAAGTTGTGTCGCAACTCCAGCACTGTTTCAACCTTCCCTATCCCTAACATGGTGCGTCAATCCTTACGCCTGCTTGAAGCAGGCATAAGGATTTGACGCACCAGCGTCGGAAAAGTGACTGCGTGAAATCTTGTAGATTTCACTACGTCACTTTTCCGAGGTGTTCCTGCGCCGGAACGCCCCCCCCTGCGCCGGTACGCCCACATGAAACCTGACGCAGGTTTCATGTGGCGCAGGGGTTTACTACGTGATGCATCTCCCTAGATGCGTCACGTTGTAAATATAGCGCAACGCGGCGCATGGTTTGCGTCGCCGCTGCGTCACATGCGTGACGCAACGGCGGCGCAAAAGTGGCGCAAGGGGCTTGTAAATATGCCCCATAGTATTTTTGGTCTGAAATGTGGATTGGAAGTTTGAGACTTTCCTTTTAAAATATGCTATTTAAGATCAAGCTTTGTCAGGTAGCAAGTGTTTGGTGGCCAGAAACTCTTACATCTTAGAAATGTATAAGCAGATATCACAAGCTCAAGAGTGGTACTACATACATAAAAATATCAGTAAATTAGCATACATGTTTTAAAGTTCACTTGGAATTTTATTTTAAAGTTGAATGGGAGTGATTGGTAGACTTCATTATTTATTAATTATAGGAAAATGAGGGGCTTATTTATGGGCCCTTGTGTCACTTTTGCGCTGCCGATGCGTCCCTTTTTGTGATGCACCTGCGGCGTAAAAAAATGCGCCATGTTGCGCCATATTTACAAAGTGTTGCATCTATGTAGATGCGCCACTTTGTAAACCACTGCGCCACATTATACCTGCGCCAGGTATAATGTATGCCGGGGGGCGTTCCGACGCAGTAAAGGGCCGTAGAAGTGACACAGTGAAATCTATAAGATTTCACTGCGCCACTTCTAGGACGCAAATGCATCAATAGGCATGGCAGGCATAAGACTGACGCAGGCACATTTAACATGGGACTTGCCCTTGTGTAATGACCCATTGCTAAAATTGCGTCACTTTTGTGACACACTCCAGCAATGCGACATTTTTGCGCCTAAAGATAAGTCAGAAATACTGATATATCTGTAACTCCTTGTGACATGATGTGTCATACTGTAAAGATGATGCATCATTGGTGTCGCAAGGAGGGTGCAATGAAAAGTGGCGCATCGCTGTTTTCTCTCAGCGATGTGTCACTTTTCATAAATGAGGGCTTGAGTTTTTAATTGAGCTAGGTGAAACCCTACACAAGATACAACCACAGTCCCTATCAGAGTGAAACTCAGAAGTCATTAAATTAACCTGTGCTTAACCCTCTGGTAGCTTGGCACGAAAGCAGTCAGGTTTAACGTAAAAGAATTGTGTTAAGTATTTATGAAGCATTCAAACAGTAATAAAAAGAAGACACAACTCAAGAAAAATTCCACACACACTTATAGCACTTAATAATTAAAATGACACAAAAACAAATTAAATGCAATTAGTAGAACTGAAGTTCTGAATTTTGGAACTTTTTGTTGAAACATACCACCTACAAGATCAAAGAGCCAACTGTGGGTGTCTGTTCGCGCAAGACTGGGGTACAGTCAAAAGCTAAGACCGACTGCAATGGAGTGCGGCTCAAATACACAAGGTGGATTTGGCCCGGTTATAGCTTACCTTTGGACTTATAAGAAATTTTGAAGAAAAGTCCAGGAGGAGGTAGAATTCAGCGGGGCAAGATAGCAGGCTGTGTCCGAAAAGGATTTGTCGTCATCGGGGAATGCTGGACGATGTCCAGGTGAAGCCATCGACAATGGCTGGACAGAGCACTGAGTGGGATTTCTAGTCCAATGTGGTCATCGATGGGCAGCCTGTTGCTATTAAGCCTAGTGAAGATTTTTACCTTCAGACTAAGACAACATTTTGGTAGTAAAAAACATACATGGGGGCAAAACTGCAAGCCGTAGCTGAAGAGGTGAAGAGGGCTCTATCTATGAGACAGAATACAGTCACTCGGAGGTCCAGCTGAACAGGATTTGTTGCTTTGGAGAAGAATGTAGTGGGAGCTACTGTGAAGTCACAAACCGACCGGCCTTGCACCTTGAGTTAATCAACCGGCAGGTAGGTCCTGGTCTTCTTACAGTTCTTCTGCAATTTTTGATGAACATTGTTCTAAGCCCCTACTTTTAGGGTTAGGCAGGAGCAGTATCTCTAATACCACTGTCAAGGGTCCAGAACCCGGGGGTACAACTTGAGAGGTTAGGACTCACTTCAACAGAGGCCAGGTGCAGGGTTCAAGCTCTCTGGTGCTTGAGATGTTTCTGGGCTGTTAGGCTGGCTCATACAGGAGGCCAGCAGCTAGCCCTTGGAATCACTCTGGTAGTCCTGGGTTCAAGGAGATTCCCCTCCCTCCTTCAAGCAGCAATGCAGGCATCAAGCAGCAGGGCAGTCATCTGAAAAACAAGGCAGACCTCAAGCAGCAGGGCAGTCATCTGAAAAACAAGGCAGACCTCAAGCAGCAGGGCAGTCATCTGAAGAACAAGGCAGGCCTCAAGCAGCAGGGCAGTCATCTGAAAAACAAGGCAGACCTCAAGCAGCAGGGCAGTCCTCTTAAATACAAGGAAGACCTCAAGCAATGGGGCAGTCCTCTGGAGTACAAGGCAGTCCTTGTGAAGTCTTTTGCATGTTCAGGAATGTATTGATGAAGTATTTCAGGAGGTCCAATATTGTACCTGGTGCTAGCCTCTGAAGTGGAGATGACATCCTAGCTACCACCACTTGTGGCTCTGGAAAGTTCTTCCCTTCCCCTCCTAAGGCTCCAAGAAGTCTGGGGTGACAAAATGCTGGTGTAAGGTTCCTTTGTGTGAGTGCCGGAGCCAGCCCTTTGAAATGTAAGTGGGGCAGGGAATAGCTCCACCGCTCCCATCCCAGCAGGATGGCCTATCTTGCCAACACCTAGTCCAGTTTTGTTTCATGGTCTGGGAGCTGTCACACTATTTACAGTCATGTGACCCTTGACACAGGCAGCAGGCACCAAATGGTTAGGACAAGAAAAGGCCAAATTTCTAAAAGTGAAAGTTTCAGAATTGTGACTTAAAATCCGGCTTTACCTTTAAAGGGCTTTTAAATTAGGATTAATTTGCTCAAAATGTAGAATCCCTATTCATTTACAATCACAAATTAGCACTTAATGCATATAATACAGTAACCTAATATTTTCCAATGGGAGAGATAGACCTTACGCTAATGAAAAATGAAATGATGAGTTTTTCACTACCAGGACATGTAAACTTAACACATGTCCTACTTTTTAAATACAATGCACTCTATCCTATGGACTGTTTAGAGCTACTTTAGGGATGACTGGTATATTTTTAAAAGTAATGTTTGGGCCTGGCAAAAAGCTTATTTTGTCAAGTCAAATTGGCAGCTTTAAAACTGCACCACATGCTGCAAAGGCAGGCCTGAAGCATCTTTTAAAGGGCTCCCTAAGTGGGTGGCACAATGAGTGCTGCAGGCCTACTAGTAGCAATTAATTTACATGCCGTGGGTACATGTAGGACCTTATACTAGGGATTTATGAGTACATTGAATATACCAATCAGGTGTAAGCCAATCGTGCCACATATCAAGGAGAGAGCACAATCACTTTAGCACTGGTTAGCATTGCTAAGGTGCACAGAGACCTAATGCAGACAATAACGAAATTCAGAAAATGTAGGGGTGAAGGCAAATAATTTGGGGTAAGACCACACTAAGGATGACTGTTCTAACAGTAATGAACAGACTGAGCTTTCTTACACCCAGTGCAGGCAAGCTGCCAATCCCTATAGCATCTCGTCTGCATTTACAGGCACTGAGTAGACAGCAGTGCTGAGTAAGCGTGAACTGATTATAACATTATTCTGTTAGCCAGGGCATGCAAGTCTCCTCATTTGGCACTCTTTCTGCCAAAGGGATAAAGCAGAATCTGTACTTGTATATACTGGGAATTATCAGGAGCTGGTCTACAAGTGACTGCAAACTATCAAAAGGGTATTCTTGAGGTACTCTTCGTACTATTAGAACTAAGGAGTCAGGGGCATATTTACAAGCCCTGTGCGCCACTGGAACGTCACGTTTTGTGATGTTCCAGTGGCACATAGGGCTTAGTCATATCTCCAAGGCCATGTAAAGCCACCCTGCGTGGCTTTTCATGGCCTTGTAGATATAGAGTAAGGCGATGCAGCACAGGTCGCCGCCTTGCCTTACTCTGTGTGAAGGAGGCATTTCATGGGTGTTGTTGTTGGTGTTCCCACCCAACACTCATGGAATTTGACACTGTCCCAGCTTTACAAATTCAGGTAAACCTGGGGAGTGCCAAAACCTTGCACCTCCTAGAGCAGGTGCAACGAGGAGAAATGTTTACACTTCTGCTTGTTTTTTCCTCATTCCATATGAGCTGCATTCCTCAGCACACATAGAAAGAAGAAAATGCCTCTTGTGATTGTTTTTGTGCAGGAAGGCGCCCCTTCCTGCACAAAAACAATTGTGCCAACAAAACAGGCACCCTTGCACCGCGGTGCAAGAGTGTCTGAATTGGCGCACTGCTGCAAAATGTGTGCCACGCTGGCTGAAAGGACAGGAATGCACTACAGTTGAGGTGTTATGAGAACACTGGTGGATTGAGTTGCCTCTGTCCTCTCCAAAGACTTCAAGTAGGTTTATGTGCATCGAGTTAACAACATGGAAGCAGAATCAAAATATGGCTTTGCCACAGCACGTAATAAGCAGGTGGGGTGAGGGGGTCTAGAAAATTCCACTAGAAAAACTGAGTATTTCCATGCAGAATACATTTCTAAGAATGCCTTAAAACCATTTGTTTTTGCACTGTTTAGAAGTGCGGTAAGTAGGAACATAGCTGTAGGTCCTCAGCAACAAAACCGGCTCCACAGGTAGAGTTACGCAGTCCTTGCCCTGCCAGCCTATGGAAACACCTTTTAGCAGCTGCTACTGATCGGGAGTGGTGTGGCGGGGGAATGGGGGCGGGAAGGAAATGAAAACAAAAAGAACACATACCTGGGATGGCCAGCCGCCGCATCTCCTCTGTCCTCTTCTTCCTTTCTCCACCAGCAGCACGAAGCACCCAGGCTCCTAGGCTCTCCACAGTCAATCACAGCGCTGTAATGCAGCATTGTGATTGGTCTGAGCACCGAACCACTGCGTTCAGACGGGGACTGGGAGGCTTTGCATGTTCCTCACCAGGCTGTGTAAAGCATGCCTGGTGGGGAAGATGCAAAGTACACAGGACTGTTTGGCCGGCCGAGAGGGCTGGCCAAGCAGTCATGCGCACTTGAGGAGTGCAAACCACTCCTCTTCCTGCTCTGGCCAGCCCCGCCCTGCCCCGAGAGCCACTGACTTCGATAGGAAAAATAAAATGATAATAATGATATGTTATTACCATTTTCTTTTTTCTTTTGTGCAGTGGGACGACACTCCTCCACTTTAGCGGAGGAGCTGCCACTGCCGGCCCTGACTACCCTTAACTTTGTGGATTTAAGGCGTGTGGAAAATCCGCCAGATACGCCCAGAAAACAATGAAAGTGACATTTTTATACGTATTGCTAATTGTGCTTTACCAGAAGAAGAATATGACACACACTTATATGGCATTGTAGGCGAAGATACACACAAGTAGACAGACACATTCTTTAACTGCTCCCTTTGTTCCGTGGTCTGATAAGCGGAGCAGAAGGAGAAATGCTTTCTGTGAAAAACTACTGTTCAGACTCATCATAAAATGGTCATGTTAGTTCTTCTAAAGGTTAAATGCTTTGCTTGTTGTACACTTAGAGAGACGTAATGAGCAAATACAGAGAAACATAAATGGATTCTGGATGATTAAATTCAAGCATGTCACTTTGACAATTCTGTCTTCGACATACCTTTTTCATAATGCGCTATAAAATCTGGAATGTGTGTTATGTGTTTTAAACTTTATGGCCTCATCACTTTTGACAGAGGAAATTGTATTTGCAATGAGCGCAATATAATACTCTTGTCAGGGAGAATTATACCGACTGGCCGACATACAAATATGCTTTGAGTTCCTTTTTAAAGTATACAAAGGTAAAGTTGAGGGTACTGCACATACATTTCTCCAAATCGATACAACAAAAACTATTTATACCAAGTGGAATAGATCATCATATTATACGTTTGCGTACGAGTAAACGTTACTGTGCTGTTCTTGCAAGACCCACTCCTTCCCTCTGTAAATAAGACAAATGACATTAAATATTGATGTGTTATGTGACTGAGCTTGTCAGGCGTGAAAAAATGATATGACACAAAATATGATTATTAAAGGTGATTTAAAAGGATGCATAGAGTAAAATTCATACAGTGACAGTTCGCTGGCCAGTTAATCCTATTTCTTAGCAAAGGATTTGAGTGACAGACAGCAGTTCCCAGTTTCATGTAAATAGTGGGGTTATTATCATGCTTGTAATGTGTTCATAACCAGGGAAATTCCTAAGGGAGAAAGTATGGTTCCT
This sequence comes from Calotriton arnoldi, assembly GCA_963921515.1. NCBI lineage: Eukaryota > Metazoa > Chordata > Amphibia > Caudata > Salamandridae > Calotriton > Calotriton arnoldi. The sequence goes on from CAWUFW010006344.1 coordinate 282,402, forward strand.
ACATTTACATCAAATCATTCAGATTTCCACTTTTGTTTTGTTGGTGATTCCTCCAAGACATATTAGCTCTCTAAATGTCAACTTCTGGCTTTGGTAGACAACATGGCACCGATTATCAAGAATGCTGACTGATGTGTGGGGTTACCCTGTGGCCAGAAATAACTTTTCGGTCTGTGTGCTGGGACTGTTTACTGGGACCTAAATCCTTCTATTAGGAGTTAATCCCGCAGAACGGTGAATAACTGTGCAGGCTTGTATTTTCTAGGTCAAACTCCACACACAATTTCCACAGCATGTGGATTACCAATCCTATTTATCACCTGATCAAAGTGCATGTGCTAGAAAACATTTTTCTGGTTGGCAGAGGTATGTACCCTGTCCAAGCAGGAACCACTAACCTAGAGAGGGTAGGTCAGGTATGCACCATAAATTAAGTTGTGGTCACCCTCTGGTAGCTTGGCACAGAGCAGGCAGGCTTAACCTAAGAGGCAATGTGTAAAGTATTTGTGAAACACTTCAAACAGTAACACAGTGAAAAAAACACAAAAAGATTTCATACCAGTTTACAAAAATAGATTATAGGGGCTGGCGAGCGCCACCAAGATGGCTGCCAGACTTTGAGCCTCCTGGTTGGCTCCGGCGTTTACACAGAGGCTTGGCATTGTTTATGGAATAACTCGAATTCCGAGCCTAGATTACAGGGTTGGAATGTCGGCGTCACTCTTTTCGACCATTTGTGAGTAAATTATGTGAATCGCTAGCATGTTTATCCTTCATGCAGCGCTTTCCGCTTTATGAAGCTCTGCCATTTTGAGTATCTGCATGCTCCTGAGAGGAACTTATTTGTGGCGACATGGCAGTTGAGGCTTTCTGTTTTTTTATTTCTCATGGCACCATGATTTGAAGTACGGCCTTTCTTGAAGTTTTACTCATCTGCTGTAGTCAGTTTTGGTCTCTGGTGCATTTATTTGACTATTTTGAAGCAGAACTTCAGGCTGTGTTGTATGTCAATGGGCACTTAACTATTCTTTATTTCCTGAGCTTGCTGAGCTAATTGTGCTGGGGTTAGTGCTATCTTCAGGATGCACAATTTTTAGGAGGTATTTCTGTCTTAGCATAGGGCTATCACAGATCTTTCACGCAGCGTCTCAATCTTCAAGGTGATACCTGTGCTTACTTACCTTAATTTCCCAGTGGTCCCTGCAAATTACTCACAGGCTGGATTACATCACGGCATGTATTGACTGCTGCTCAAGCTTTTTTTGCTGCCCTTCAGAGCATTTATCTCCTCTTACGCAAACCTAGGAGTATGCATCTCAGTCACTAAGGCCCAATTGAGCAACGTGTATTTCAACCCTTCACTGCATCCTCTTAAGTAAGTGACAGCACATTGGCATCAACATCCTTACTTACCAGAAGAGTTCATTCAAGATCTCACATATACATTTTTTCCTTTATGGGCAGGACTTTGAAGCAAAAGGATAAACCTTCATACCTTCCTTCCTCTACAAAGCTTATTACCTGTCCAAAAACCCGTCAACAAGACCTTGCTCCTAAAAATGTCTCCGCCCTTATGGATGGCACTAGTGAACTCGGGTTGGGGTGCATTGCTTCAGAATCTGGAGCTGTGCCTAAAAAGCCCTCGGTTTCAGTCAAGGGGCAAAAGAAGGGCTCCAACTCTCCATCCAAAACACCTCCTCCTTTCACACTAGAGGATATCATGGAGAAAATAAATGCCTTGAAACCCTTTGTGGTGGAAACCAATACTTCCTTACTATGCATTGAGGAGAAACGGTCCACTCATAAGCAACTTATCTTTGCTATTGAACAAAGAATTTGGGATGTGGAGGATTCTATCCCAGAGGTCACTCATTTGATAAAGGAAATAGAACTGCTCAAAAGGTCTACTGAAGACTTGGAAAACAGAAACTTGAGGAACAACCACAACTTTATGGAATCCTGAGAACTCTGAAGGGCCAAACATGATTTCCTTCTGCAAAGGATTATACCTTCCATTGTTCATCCACCTGACCACAGTCTACTTAACATTAAACAAGCCCACCATCTTGGACCCAAACCACTGGCTACCAGTGGCGGCTCGCATAGGGCGTGCTGCGGGGCGGTGGGGCGGGGCGGGGGAGGGGCAGGGTGGGGGTAGTAAACTCAGACATACGACGGAACGGAGGAAAGTAATTATTACGTTCCTCCGTTCCGTCGTATGTCCGAGTTTACTACCACCCCACCCTGCCCCACCCTGCCCCTCCCTGCCCCACCGCCCCGCAGCACGTCCTATGCGAGCCGCCACTGCTGGCTACATCTTCACATAAGAGACCTAGAGGCATTATTATATTGTTCTTGCAGCATACTGATTTAATGCACATCCTGTAAGCAGCCAAACACGCAGGCCACTCCAATGGTCTGGTAACAAGGTTTATTTTGCCCAGGATGTGTCTAATACAATGGCTGCCAGAAGAAAATGCTTCCTGTAATTTCGTCCACAACTAAAATCCATGAATATCAGATACTGCCCAGTCCACCCATGTTTTAAAAAAATTACTTATACAGAGAACTCGTATACTTTCGAGAATCCAGCTAAATTAATGGACTTTCTTTGACAGCATCATCTTGAAGACGTGGAAATTGATGCTGCAGCGAAGACATGAATGCTCTGTATGCATATTTGTCATTTCTTGTCATTTTCATAATGCTTAATTGCATTTAGGTATTGTTCATTTCTGAATGGTGCATTCCGTATAACCCATATCTGTTCCATTTTCTTTCATCCCCAGTGTATTATTTGGCATATGTGTCTTGTCCAGTAAGTACGGCCCCTTCATTGTGCGTGCTGTCCCCACAGCATTCCACATTTCATGCTAGATGGTAAGTTTATTGTTACTCTTTTTATCCTCTTGTATTTCGCTTTTCAAATATTGTTTCATTTCACTTATTCACAGTACGCCCTTGCTTTTCTCTCCAATGTGATCATGGTCATTTCTCACTTTTGGGGGGATATTCTCAAGAACGTGCGTTAACTATCGCCAAATTCGCTTAACGCAACTTCTCACATCGCAGTCTATCGCGGGAAAATAACACCGTGTTAACGCAGTATTCTCAACCCGGCGGCACCATGCGATAGTCTCACGATAACGCGACAAATGCCCGCAATAAAATTAATGCGACGCCGAAAAAATGCGAAACACGAACGCAAAAAAAGTTGCGATGTCCCAAATCGCGAAACAAAAATCAGCGATAACCAGCGACAGGCCTGCTATTCCCACGCGACATGCGGGAAAATGCACTATAAAAGCAGAGAAAAAAAATGAGAAAAAAATGTAACTGCGTAGCACCATGGACACACCCGGACCGAGTGCAGAGGACAACGCAAACCCCACAAGCCCCACAGACGACCAGCCAGGAATCCCAGGGCCGGGGAAGGGCAAGGAGAAGAGGAAGAGGAAGACGGGGTTCAGTCCGCAGGAAAACCGGATCATCGTCACGGAGGTGACAGAACACTACCAACCACTGTTCGACACCTCCACTGTGTCATCGGCAACACAAACGGAAATATGGCAGCACATCGTGAACAACGTGAATGCAGTCGGAGTGTTGAGGAGGACAATGGAAAAGGTCAAGAGGCGCTGAAATGATGTGAAGGGCAAAACCAAGAAGAAACTCGATGCCAACATGAAAGCAGCAATGCAGATTGGAGGTGGGGGACCAGCGGCACACCAGGAGCTGGATGACATTGAGAAAATGGTGGCCACAGTCATCAGTCGGGATACGGTGCCAGGAGTCGGGGATCGGGACACTGCTCAACATGACCTGACACAACATCAACAGGGTGAGTACCGACCAGGGACTGGGGGGACGGGGGGAGATGGGCACAATGACACACATGCACAATTAAGTAGAGCACACTGCACACCCACAATGACTTTGGATCATGTACCTGATCCCCGTGCCACACTGCAGCACACATACAGAATCTCATGGAATGTGTGTTGAAATGAATTTATTTGCACATGCTGTGCCTGTGGTCATTTTGTACTGTCTCATGACTGCTAAGGACTGTCACAATGTGACGTCCTCATGTGAAGAAATTGTCAATGATGTTGTTCCTACGGGCTATTCCTGCTGCAGCTGCAGTGGGGTGTGGTCCACCTGCCTCATCTTCCTCATCATCGTCCGGTGCATCTGGCACTTGTAACCATGGGGCAATGGTGCTTACACATATGTTGTGCAACACACAACATGCAACGATCATCTTGCACACGATGTCTGGGCTGTACAGGAGCCTCCCACCTGTGATGTCCAGGCACCTGAAACGTGACTTCAACACGCCAAATGTGCGTTCCACGTTGCCCCTGGTACGTTTGTGGGCCGCATTGTACTGCCTCTAGGCCTGTGTGTTCGGGGCTCGGAGGGGTGTCATCATCCAAGGGCAGAGTACATATCCTTGATCACCTGTGACAGTGCAGAGAGACATGAGTCAATAGTTGGTTCTGCATGATGTGTTGGCAGGCTCACTAGTTGATTGGCGTGTGATATGTGTGTCATAGTGATTCCTGTTTGACATGTACTGCTTGTAGCAAATGAGCGCCATCAATGTGTATTACGCAGCCTCACTGCTGCTCCTCCCTCCCCCCGAGCCTAATTACTTGTGTGCGCTGTGCGGTTGCATCACTTGCACTCCTACGGCACACCATTGTCATGCCTGTCTGCGCATGTCCACAAGCCTGACAACGACACTGTGATGTTGTGCGTTGAAGGTGGGAAGCCACGTGTGTGTAGGCCTATGGTAAGGATAGGGCAGACACAGATGTAGAGTTCATGGCTGGCTGAACTCGCGATGTGGTCGAGGCAAGACCTTTGGCTTATGCTGCAGCAATAGCGATACACACACAACAGTTGGTATGTATGATCCCGGACCCCGAGCGGGCTTGTGCTCATTCATTTATCCCTTCGGCCGAGCCTGCACTCCAGGGGCATGTTACATTGCAACTTTGTCCATTGCGGGACGGGTGGCACCAACACTACAACAGAGACACACGCAAGCCCAACACTTAACCACGCCCAGAGCCCCGGGGTGATCATCCACACCCCTATGCTGGCCTGGCGTACGCCGGGCCAGCCCACTCCGCTCATGCTTACAGGGGGGGACGTAACAAGCTACATTTCCGCATTCTTCCCCACTGGCTGCGGTAACATGGTTGCATCCACTGTCCAGTACACTGCAGACACCAGCAGTGTATGTCGACATGGAAATGTCTGTGGTCTGCATACTCAAGTCTGTCCAGCACATCCACGCCACACTTGGCATTGTGTACATTCACATTCATGGGTCACTTGCCTCCTTCGCACATGCCTGGTTCCCACCCCCACATTCTGCTACTGTGTGGCTGAGGTGCCATGCAGTTGATGGCTTGTGTACATGGCTAGCCCAGGTTGCCACAGCAAGTTGTGTTGTCGTGTCTGGAATGTGGGGATGTTGGTTGTCATGTTGTATGTGATTTTGTGACGTGTGCATTCCCAGAGTTGTGAGTTGTATGTTGGTGGAGATGAGGTGTGTGGTGTGTTCAGTTGTTACTTACCGACGAGCAGTGCATTTCCATAGGTGCCATCCTGAAAGCGCTGGTTGATGATGGACTGTCGGAAGATGAAGGAATCATGCACACTGCCTGGGTAGTTGGTGACGACATTGGTGAAGAGTCCCCGGTGGTCCACTTTTGCCTGCACATTGATGGAATGCGTGTGTTTCCTGTTGCGGTAATTGTGTGCAGTGGCGGCAGGGGGCACGAGGAGTACATGTGTGCAGTCAAGAGGCCAACAGGTGCAGCACAGCCAGCAGCTTTGTCTGCGGAGGGATGTTGGTTCTCCGCTGTGTTGGTACCATCAGCCTGTGGGCAATGAGGGTCAGAATGCGGAGGATGGTTGTCCTTTCGAGCCTGAAGTGGGCAATGACTTCCTCTGGTGTTAAGTCTCCGAGGTGTCTTTGTCTGCGCTGCCTCTGTGGTAGTCCGGGGGGGGGTGCTGGGGGGGGTGGGGGTCCTGGCGGTGGTGGCGGTGGGTGTTGTGGCACTCTTGGGGCTCCGAGCTGCATGATCAGTAGCTCCATGGCATCTGTTGTTCTTCTGGTGTGGCTGTGGGCTGGGCTCCCTTTTATGGTCCAGGTTGTCGTCCGACTTAGCACCAGGTAGGAGCAGGTGTTAAATCCATGCTGCTAACGCGCCTTATCGCATGAATCTTATCGCCGATCTGGCTGGTCGTTGAGAATGTTGCGGAGTGGTGTTTTCGCAGCTTTTTGCACGATAACGCCTACTCAGCATATCATTAGCGTTAGTTGCCGGTGTCATCCGTGGCGATGTTTTTTGCGGCTGCTATCGCCGGTAAACTGATGATATCGGCTGTTAGCACCTGCTTGTGAATGGTGCAATGAATTTATCGCCACTTTGGCCGCGATAAAGTGCCGCTAACTCGGCGATGAGTCCTTGAGAATATGCCCCTTGGTGTGCACCAAGTTCCCTTCCTTGTTTGCCAGAACTGAGTCTGGTTCCATCTTCTTTAGGTGCTCCACCCTCTCCTCATCCCTCAGGATGTATTTTATTTCATGTAAGGTGATTTTTGCATCTATGGTTTATCTTTCCTGTGCCGTGCTGCCTTTAGGTTTTTCTCTGTCTCTTCAGGGGTTCAGGGGTTCCTCACCCCTTCCATCTTCTTGCTTCTTTCTCCTCTTATTTTACTATCTACCTCTTTCTTTGTATTCTCTGCAGAAATTTACCGTGTACAATATGCTCATGCCTATATTTACTCCTAATATTCAACTATGAGTTCTCTTCGTATACCGATCAGGGTCACAACCTGGAATGTTAAAGGTTTTAAAAAAAAATTTAACGCCAGTGTGCTTTCTCTCACTTAGCTTAATTGCACTGCTAACTTGTATCACTTCAAGAAACTCACCTTACTGAAGCAGACATTAACAAGCTCTAAAACACAATGGGTGGCTGAACTTTTCTTCTCTCTTCTTCACAACATAAAAACGGCAAATCCATTCTTTACCATAAAAGTTTAAATAATTCCCTTGTTTCCTGGGAAAATGACAAGGAAGGTCGGTGGGTTTTGTGACGACTTAATATTGATAGTATAATTTTCACAATTCTTAATGTATATGGCCCCACCAACCCTGATTCTATGTTTTGGAAGCATACTTCTAAATTGGTCACTCAAAGTTTTACAGAAAACTTCATCTTAGGGGGAGAATGCAATCAAATAATTGACTCCTTTTCTAGATCGTCATTCAACTACGAGATTTCTCCCTGCATAGAGCTCACAAAGCATTTACGCGCGCTATCAAACATAAATCTCTCTCGGATTCCTGGAGATTGGCTTACCTTTCCCTTCAAGAATTTTCTTTTCATTCCACCACTCATAAAACACAGACTATGATAGACTATGTTTTTCTTAGCAAAAACCTCACTCAACACTTAGTTGATGCCAAGACACGCAAAAGTTTTATTTCGGACCATGCCCCTGTGTCTACTGATTTAGATGTTCTCTGTAACCCTTCACCCAGATCCCGTTGGAGGTTCAACAATCACTTAATTTTTTACAAAGATTCTATCAATTCTTATGAGACATTTGTTGATGAACTTTTCAAGATTTATGATACAGGAAAGTCGTCTTTGCATTTTTTTGGGATGTGTTTAGGTCTGCACCCAGAGGTTTTATGATTGGGTATGTTTGTAACAAACGGTAAGCTATGAAGAAGGAATCGGCTGCCATTCTTAGCGAAATTAAGAGATTAGAGCATAAATATATTGCTTCTAAAAATAATAAAGCTGACCTTGATGCGTTGGTGACAGTCAAAATCCAATTTAATAAAACTACTATGGAAAAGGCATGTGGAACTCTTCTTGAAATTAATGTTAGATATTATGTGAGGGCGTGCAATAAAACTGGGACTTTGTTAGCTAACTATCTTAAAAGCAGGAAAGAAAAGTCCTCCATCACCTCTATCACCAATCAATCTGGTATTACATTATTTCATGATTCAGACATTGCCAGATGTTTTGGTGATTAGTACCAAACATTATATAGCCCTGAAGCCATGCCTTCTGAGGATTCTCACTCCTCATTCTTTTCTCATTCTTCCATCCGCAAGTCCTCACTAGTCGATGTGACGCCTCTCGAAGACCCACTATGAGTGTAAGAATTATTTTCTACATTCAAACGCCTTCCAATTGGTAAGTAGCCAGGACCCGATGGGTTAACGGTTGAATTTTACCTTCAGTTTTCGAAATTACTTTACCGTAAATTATTTAAGTTAATTATTCATTTCCTCTCATTTAACAAATCATCTGGATCTTTTACAAAAGCTATGATCTGTCTTATCCAAAAAAAAGACAGAGATCCCTCTCAATGCAAGAATTATTTTCCCATATCACTGCTAAATATTGACTGTAAAATGATTGCTAATGTTCTGGCCTTATGCCTTAATGACTTTATGCCAGATCTAGTGAATGTGGAGCAGTCTGGCTTTGGTAAAAATAGAAATATAAGGGACAATTTGCGAATTTTGTAAACATTCTTAGTAAAGAAGCCAATTTTAGGGCCTCATTATGATGGCAGTCGAACCGCACACCGACAGGCCGTCAGTGGCAGTCCAACCACTGACAGCCCATCCGTCCCACCACCGCATTACAATGCTGGTGGTTGGACCCTATTCTGTCGGACGAAAGACCACCACCTCTGCCAGGATCCAAGATCCTGATGGGGTGATGGTCAGAGCAGTGTCTGACAATGGCGGTGGTGCTGAGGCTGGCACAGCCATTGGGATTACAATATCCCTTTCCGACAGCTTTTTCATGGTGGGAACACTACCATGTAAAGGTTGTTGGGAAGGGATATTAGGGGCCCCAAACAGGGCCCCCGTCTGTCGTGTGCCACTGTAAAGTGGCTTTGAGGTCACATGTAGTGCCCCAACTCACCTCTGTGCAGCGTGTGCCATGCATGACATGGTGCATGGCACATGGTGCATGGACATGCAGGATGTGCCTTCATGGCATTGTCATATGATGCGGCCCTTTCCCATGGCTGAATCATGCCCCTACCAGCTCGGATTTTGCATCCTAATAGGGCAGTCGGACCACCTGCATGCATGTCAGTGTTCTCCTGACCACCGCAATAGTGGTCGGTGGTCTGACCGTCCAGCATCAAAATTATGCCTTAATCACTCCCTTGCCCTTGATGCTGAAAAGGCATTTGATCTAGTGGATTGGGAAGATCTAATGTACGCTTTTCTCTGGCACTGGTTTGGCCGTCAATTTCTTCAGTTAATCTCCATACTATATTCCTCCCCATGTTCTTCTGTTTTGGTCAACGGTATTCAATCTTCCTACATTCCCCTCCATAGGGGCATGCGGCCGGGTTATCACCCATGCTTTTTATACTTGCACTTAAACCCTTTTTATATGGTTTGACACACTCTGACGCCTTTTCTGGCTTTCAGTTAAATAAAGTCCATATTAAATTCATGGCTTACGCAGATGACATCCTTTTCTACATCGCCAAACCACAAACATTTCTCCCTCACTGTTCTGAAGAACTAAATTCATATTCGAACGTTTCATGTTACAAACTTAAAAGCGAAAAATACGAAGTGATGCCCATGAATAAGTTCTGTTTCAATGCACCTTTTGCTTGGATGGGTCTCTCCTCGAATTATGTTAAGATCAAATGTCTAGGTATCTTATATCGAAAAAATCTCAGAGATACTCTGAAAAGTAATGTGGGTGTCCTTCTTGCAAAAATTTGGAAACTTACGCAAAGATGGCCCCGTTTATTTTTGTCATGGTGGGGTTGCCTGGATACTATTAAAATGATGGTTCTTCCTACTATTAATTTCTTCCTCATGGTGCTACATACTAATATCCCGGAGAAATACGTTACAGCTGTTAATGAAATAGTATCTAATTTGTTATAAAACTGGGAAACCTTTTCGTATTTCCTTAAATTGCTTAAAGTTACCAAAATCAGCTGGAGGGGTTAAGTTTCGTTATTTTATTTCCTACTATAAAGCATTTATTATTAAACATTGTCAAAGTTGTTTTCATGAACTTTCTGACCCTCCATCCAAATTATGGTTTCAGCTGGATTTAGCCCTTATTTTTCCCTTCTTTCATACCCATATTATGCATATGTATCATCTGCTAAATATTCAATAATCGCTGTTATTTCTCACTCTTGTTCTGTTTTCAAGTCATAATTGGTAGCTCATCTCTCTGTGTCTGAACAATCCATTCAGAGTCCTATTTGGTATAATGTAAGGCTACTTGCAAATGGTAAACTGCTACTTTGGTGGACTTGATTAAATAAGGATATATTCATAATTTCTCAAATTTCTTTATTCCATTTACAACTCTCTCCTCTTCTATTAATCTCTCCCCAAAATATCAGATATTAGAATCTCTACTGGTTCCTATATTGAGGGTCGGAGTAAGACCTCCGACCCTCGGTCTAGGTCCACTCTCTCCCCGCAGCTCCGCTGTGCTGTCTCTTGCCTCCAGACCCCGACCTCCTCCTTGGGAGGTTCGAGGCTGCTGCCCGCTCCTGCGCCTGCTGCCCGCTCCAACTGGGACCAGACTGCCTGCAACCACCGTAACCTTTCTCAGCTGTTTTTTTTTCTTAATTTTTCCCTGTTGTGCCACTGGTATTGTGCCCATCTGTGTCTTGCTCTAATTCCACCACTGTTTTTATTTTCTCGTGGCTGCCTGTTCCTTTCGCCGTTCGCCGCTGCTGCCCCTGCGGCCCCTCCCCCCCAGAATTCCCCCCCGGAATTCCCCCACTCCCTCCTCCCAGCCTCTCCTCCCTCCCACCTCCCCTACTTAATGACCGCGCAGCGGACGCGCGCAGCGGGCGCGCCAAAGGCAAGCCCGTCCGCGACCCGACCACGGCCAGCGCCAGGAAGCCTGGACCTCCCACTACCCATCGCTATGCACCACCACCCTCCTCGCACTCAACCCTGGAAGACTTAGATAATGCCAACAGGCCTCGCCGAACACGACCCACGGCCATTTCTCTTGCCTCCACTGCCGCCAGACCCTCATCGCCACCCTGGCCTCCAACACCGCCGACGCCAGCACCGGCGACACCCTAAAATGCATCCTCCTCAATGTACACTCCGTACACAAACACACCATGGAAATCTGGAACCTGCTCGACTCTCTCACGCCCGACATTGCCTTCTTCACAGAGACCTGGACCAACGCATCCTCCGCCCCCGACATCAGCACTGCCATCCCAGACGGATACAAGATCCAGAGGAAAGACAGCCCCAACCACCCAGGAGGGGGCCTCGCCATCGCCCACAAGAGCACCCTCCGCCTCACCACCGCCAGCGAAACCATCCCCTCCGCCGAACACCTGCATTTCCAGATCCAGACCACCTCCAAAGCCACACTCCGAGGAACCCTCATCTACAGACCCCCCGGCCCCAAACACCCTTTGCCACCACCATCACCGACTTCATCGCACCCCACGCCATCGACTCAACAAACTACATACTCATTGGAGACCTGAACTTCCACCTCGACAACCACAGCGACCCCAACTCCACTATCCTTCGTGACAATCTCGCCAGCATCGGACTTAAACAAATTGTCAACACACCGACCCACAGAGCAGGACACACCCTCGACCCCATCTTTGTGGCAGGAAACAGTGTCCAATTCAGCCACACAACGCAGCCGCCATGGACCGACCACCACTGCGTACACTTCGCCATCAACAAACCCAAGGCACCCAAATCAGCACCACGCCCACCTCGAAGGAACTGAAGCAAGGTTACCGACGAGCAACTTACCTCCACCCTCACCCGAGACAACCACACATGGGCACCCGACGCAAACGACGCAGCCAGAGAACTCCACACCTGGATCTCCAACTGCGCAGACGAGCTTGCCCCGCTACGCAACCCCGACAGACAACGCTCCAGAAAAGCCGTCTGGTTCACCACCGCTCTCCAAGAAGCCAGACGCACCTGCAGATGCCTGGAGAAGAACTGTAGAAACACCAAGACAACCGAAAACCACACCACCTACAAGGATGCCATGTCGGACTACCACAACCAGATCAGAGCCACCAAGAGGAACTTCATCCACAACAAAATCCTGGCCAACTCCACCAACTCCAAGGAACTTTTCAGTGTCATTCAAGAATTCACCAACCCACACAGCAAACCCACAGACATCACCCCATCCCAAGACCTCTGCGACAAGCTTGGAACCTATTTTCACCTCAAGATCAAAAACCTCTACGACAACTTCATCGACCATCCACCAGGCGCCACAGACGGCCCCCAGAAACACCTGCCAGCCCACCATCTCCAACTGGACACCGATCACGGCCGAAGACACCGCCTCGACCATGAAAAGCATCCACTCGGGGCCCCCACCAACCCCTGCCCCCTCACATCTACCACAGAGCCGCAGCCGCCATCGCACCCGAACTACAATGCACCATCAACACCACCTTCAAAACAGGCACCTTCCCAGACGACTGGAATCACGAAGAAGTCAGACCCCTGCTCAAGAAGCCCACAGCTGACCCCACCGACCTCAAGAACTATTGGCCCATCTTGCTCCTCCCCTTCGCAGCCAAAGTTGCAGAGAAAACAGTCAACAGGAAACTGACACGATTCATTGAAAAGAACGCCGTCCTTGACCCGTCCCAATCCAGATTCCGAAGCAACCACAGCACAGAGACCGCCCTACTCGCCGCCACAGACGACATCTGCACCCTCCTAGACCAAGGCCACTCCGCAGCCCTCATCCTACTCGACCTATCAGCGGCCTTCGACACCGTCTCCCACCGCACACTAGTCGCCAGACTACACGACGCAGACATACAAGGAACAACCCTGGACTGGATCCGATCATTCCTCACCGGAAGAAGCCAAAGGCTCAGACTCCCACCCTTCCTCTCCGACCCCACGAAAATCACCTGCGGAGTCCCACAGGGTTCATCACTGAGCCCTACCCTCTTCAACATCTACAGGGCCCCCCTCGCACCCATCGTCCGACAACATGGCCTCAACATCGTATCCTAAGCCAACGACACCCAGCTCATCCTCTCCCTCACCAAAGACCCCACCACTGCCAAACTCAACTCCCAGAAAGGAATGCAAGACGTCGCAGTCTGGATGACCAACAGCTGCCTGAAGCTCAATGCCGAGAAGACAGAAGTCCTCGTCCTCGGTACCACCCCTTCTCCATGGGACAGCACCTGGTGGCCGACCGCCCTCGGAAGCCCACCTACCCCCTCAGACCACGCCAAGAACCACGGCATCGTACTTGACTCATCACTCACCATGAACCGACAGGTCAACGCCGTCACCTCCAGCTGGTTCAACACCCTCCGCATCCTCCGCAAGACCTTCAAGTGGATCGCCCCTGAGTCAAGGAAGACAGTCACCCATGCACTCATTACCAGCAGACTGGACTATGGAAACGCACTCTACGCCGGCATCAACAAGTCCCTACTCCGCAAACTCCAGACAATACAGAACACCGCCACCAGACTCGTCCTCGGCATCCCCCGACACAAACACATCAGCCAACACCTACGAAGTATCCACTGGCTCCCCGTGGAGAAAAGAGTCACTTTCAAAATCCTCACTCACGCCTACAAATGCCTACACAACAACGGACCCAAATACCTCAATGACAGAATCAACTTCCACGTACCCAAAAGAAACCTCCGATCTTCCAACCTCGCACTGGCCGAAACCCCGTGCATCCACAGAGCCAGAGCAGGCAGAAGATCCTTCTCTCACATTGCAGCCAAGACCTGGAACGAGCTACTGGCAGATATCAGACGTGCCCCCTCCCTGAACACCTTCAGGAAGACCCTCAAGACCTGGCTCTTCGGCTAAACAGATCTGCAGACCCCCCCCCCCCTCAGCGCCTTGAGACCCTCACGGGCGAGTAGCGCGCTTACAATTCCCTGATTGATTGATTGATGTCCGTAACCACTTCCCACATTCATGGAAATTATCGCCAGTCTTCTCATAGTCAAATGCTTCATGCTTCTAAGGTCCCAGTAACATATGGAACATTATTAACCCCTCCTCTAGAAAGGTCAAAGTCTAAATTGGAGCTCTCATGGGAATCAGATCTAGTCTCTAGTTAGCCAATCTCACTCTGGCGGAAAATATGAGAGAAAATGTATTCTACCTCTCGTTCCACCAACCTTACCCAAACTCTCTATTATTTATTTAATAGGCTATATCATACCACAGAGCACTTATTTAAACTGAAACTGCTTCAAAGTGATGCATGCTGGTGTTGTACTACTAATCCTGGTAGGTATCTTCCCATGTTTTTTTCTCTGCCCTAAACTGTCACTCTTCTGGGAGCAGCTGCAAAATCTCCAAAATTCACACTTCATTTTCCCTTGAGGTTTTATTTCTTGGTAATTTGAGCAATATCTGGCCTCAGAATAACCTATTGTGTAAATTTGTTGATATACTGATTGCGTTTGCATTCCAGATTATTACCACTAATTGCCAATCTATGGACAGCATTACTTTACAACAATGGTGTAACTTGGTTTGTCATAATCATAGTCTGGATCAGTGAAATCTATACTCTCCTTCTTTGTCGGCAAAACGAGATAAGCTTTGGGAGCCATTAACTAATTATTTTTCAATACATGTTCATAATACACCTTAATCACCCAATGTATTACAGCATTTGGTCTGTAGTTGTTGTTCATGCATTACTCTGTTATTAATATGGTTCTCGTTTTTCGTATGATGTATATTTGCATGACTATTTAGAAGTTTCTCTCAACAATTGTTTTCTTCTTCTCTTCTCTCTTTTTGCTCTTCATCTATTCTCTCTATTACATTTTCCTCTACATTTTCTTTAAATAACACTCGGTTCAATCCGGTTAGCTGCACGATATGATTACTTGTATTTCTGATGGTGTCATGAGTTTGTGTACTTAGTTTTTATATTGAATTTCTTTGCTTTTTATGTGCTGGTTGTCTGGAATTCATGTCAATTCATGTCAATTCATTCAATAAAAATGTTAAACTTAAAAGAAAAGAAAAATAGATTATGATCTTATAAATAAAACAAGACCAAAATGACAATAATCCAATAAATAGAATTCAAGATATTAATTTTTAAAGATTAAAAGTGAAAAATAGCGCTTAGAAACAATATGCTTTTATATGGTTATCTAGTCGCGCTAGACCGGGGCATAGTCAAGAATACAGTCCAACTGTGATGGAGGACGAGCAGGATACAGGATCCACACAAGGCCCACTGAACAAAAGTACCTTGACCCTTGTCACAACCGTGAGATGCAGGGTGCAGACAAGCTATATATCAGTTTTGATCCTCCGGTCAAGGTGATGAATCGATTTTCTCCATGCAAAGATGGCGATTCGTAGGTTTGGAAGATGAAGCACCAGTTCCAGGATGTGTTGGTTTGGAAGCTGATGCGTCGAGTTTCTCCATGCAGTTGACAGGATGCATCCATTGTCTCTCTGCAGTGGCGACAATGTGGTGGTTCTAATGTGGTGTTTCCGATGCGTCGATTACGATGGCCATGTGCTGGTTCCAAGTGCGATGCGCCGGTTCTGTTCCTGCAACAGCGGCAATGTATCCATTATGTTCACGCAGCGAAGCATGCGTCGACATAACTGGAGCAAGCATCTGGATGGACCAGGCACAGGAGCAGGGAGTTAAACTTTGATATCCCTGAGTATTAACACAGGAGACTAGCCTGCATGCCCATGAAGATCATTCTGGGATCAAGTAAGTTAGTCCAGTTCTTCCTCAGCAGGGCAAATTGTAGCGGGCAGCAGGACAGCACAGTAGAAAAGTAGTTCTTCCAGAGCAGCAGTCCAGCAGGGTGGCCATCCTTGTAGCAGCACAGCAGTCCTTCCTCCTGGCAGAGTTCTTCACAGGTCCAGTAGTGTCTGATTTGGTAGGGTCAGACACCTAGTACTTATACCCAGTTGTGCCTTCGAAGTGTAGATGACTTCAAAGAGGGGCTTTGAAGTGCACAGGGGTCCTCCCTCCCAGCTCAGGCCCCAGGCTCACTACAGTGGGGTATGCAGCCATTTATGTGGGAACAGGACACAACCTATTCAGCTGTAAGTGTCAGTTCATTCCTCCCATCCTGCCCAGGTTGGCTCATTAGGATGTGGATGGCCACTCAGTCACACCTTAGCTTTCTTTGTGTGTGGCTGTCTAGAGGGAATGACCAAAGTCCAGCTGTCACCCACCCTAGACATATATTGAAGACATGCTGCAGGCACACAGGGCTAAGAGCAGAAAAATATTATCTTTTTAGAAGTGGCTCTTTTAAAAGAGTAGTGATAAATTCAACATACCAGTAAAGAGGATGTATTACTACTAAGCCTGGGCATAAAACTCCGCTCCGCTTGTGGAGTTTGTGGAGTTTTGGCAACTCTGGGATCCGCGTAGAACGCGGAGTTGCCAATAGACTCCACACTTCGCAACATAGCCGAGTTTTTTTTGTGTTGGCGCACCCAAAATGCATTTTCATGCGCACAGGAGCGACTTACCAGGTGCCCGTGATCGCTGCTGAGATTTCTGAGCCGTTTGCAAGTGCCACGAGATTTGCTAGGTGGCCGTTTGGTCCCGCGAGAGTTTGCGTTCGCCAACACGTCATTCGCGCGCTCCAGCTGTGTTCCGGTGGAGGTTTTGTGACGAACACACAGGATCTTCCGCAACTGCAATCTGGAGAAGGTTCTCTCACTGGGCAGCATCAAAACCTTCTTGAAATTACGATTTGGAGTAGAAATACTCCTCAAATTGAGAGTTGGCTATAGTTTTTTTGTGCAAGCAGTCCATTTTCTTTTTTTACTTTGTTTTCAAGAGGAAAAACGTGCCTCAGAGTCTCCAACGTCCTGTTCCTGTCCAGCACGCTCCTCCCAGTGCTTTGTCCATAACCCTGGTCCCTTGTCATTTGGATTTGGAGCTGGAAGGATCACTCTGTCTGCTGCATAATATATCATTGGATTTGAGGACTTTGAATTTGATATTTCACAATTAAGTTGGAAAATTGGTGTTGTTTGTTTGATTGGGGCAATGCACCTGGATTTAGTTATTTATTTTTATCATTTTTTTTTTTAAAATTTATTGTGGTGGGTGTCCTTGAGTTTTATCGGGGCCCTAGTTATTTCTTTGCAAGAAATAGTTTTTTTCTTGTATAAAGGAAAAATGTTGCACAGTTCACTACATTTTCTCCATGTGTTGAAATCAATTTGCAATATTGAATTAATTCACTATGTAGCCCAGTAGTCTTCCAATATGCCTTTCAGCCAGTAGGCCCATAGCTACTCATGGGTGCATGAAACAACTGTTTCTGTGGTGTCTGTCGAATTAAACATAATTTAGGCCATGGATGGCATTGGATTGAAATACAAAATGTTTTTTTGTGGTATTTCACTTTTTTATGTGTGTTAATGCCTTTGTTGGATGTGTGTGCTTGTAACTTACAAACCTTTTTAGCCCTCTGATTTTTGTTTTTGGCATTGTTGCATTAAAGATGTGTTATTTAGCATGCCTCTTTTGTCTGGCCATTGTGTGAGTATGTTTACATTGCAATAGTAGGCCAGCATTTGCCTTGGTTCCCCATGTGGCCAGGGGTCATTTTGTAAAGTCTGTGTCCATGGGCCTGCTTGTGTTCATTGTTTTCCAGGCCTCCTGCTTGTTGTTGTGACCATGTGGCTGGTGGCCAATTTGTTAAGCAATGTGCTTTTGCCATAGGCCTGCATGTCTTCCCTTTGTTCCTTTTGGCTTATTGCTTCTTGTTGTGGCCTGGCCATGTGGCTGGCAGCCATTTTGTGAAGGCAGCCAGTATGGTTTGGCCATAGGCATGCATGTCTTCCCTTTGTTCCCCTTGGCTTTAAGGCTTCTTGTTGTGGCCTGGCCATGTGGCTGGTGGCCATTTTGTGAAGGCAGCCAGTGTGCTTTTCCATAGGCCTGCATGGCTTCTTTGTTGTGGCCATGTCTTCTTGCTGGTTGTTGTTTTGCAAGCAATTTATTCTTCTTTTATTCAGCAAAAATGTAGCCCAGTCCACTACATTTTATACATGTTTTTTCTGCCAATGTGTTTTCCAGCCAATAGGCCCAGAGCTACTCATTGGTGCATGAAACAACTGTTTCTGTGGTGTCTGTTGAATTTAAACATCATTTAGGCCATGGATGGCATTGGATTCAAATCCAAAATGTGTTTTTTTTGTGGTATTTAACTTTTTTTTTCATGTGTTTTAAATTAAATGCCTTTGTTGGATGTGTGTGGTTGTAACTTGCAAACCTTTTTAGCCCTGTGGATTTTCGTTTTTTGGCATTGTTGCATTAAAGATGTGTTGTTTAGCATGCTTCCTTTGTCTGGCCAGTGTGTGAGTGTGTTTGCAATGCAATAGTAGGCCAGCAATGCATTTGCCTTGGTTCCCCATGTGGCGGGCCATTTTGCAAAATCTGTGTCCTTAGGCCTGCTTGTGTTCATTGTTTTCCAGGCCTCCTGCTTGTTGTTGGGACCATGTGGCTGGCTACCATTTTATAAAGGCAGTCAGTGTGCTTTTGCCATAGGCCTGCATGTCTTCCCTTTGTTCCCCTTGGCTTATTGCTTCTTGTTGTGGCCTGGCCATGTGGCTGGCAGCCATTCTGTGAAGGCAGCCAGTGTTCTTTTTCCATAGGCCTGCATGTTTTCTCTTTGTTGTCAAATGCCTTCTACTTGCTTCTTCTTGTTGTTGATGATGACCATGTAGTACTGGCTGGCAGCCATTTTGTGTGTTCAGCCAGTGTGCCCCTTTGCCATATGCTTGCATGGATGGTTGATCAATGAGATAACAGCAGCTTAATAAATTAATAAGTAGATGCTTGAGGGTAATTTTTTTAACTTATTTATAATATATATATATATATTTGTTTTTTTTAATTTCTTTTTTCATTACAATTTTTCAATTTTTCCAATTTTTTTCTTTTTTATACTTTAATTTTTTTATATTTGTTTCTAAGTTTTTTAAATTTTTTTATATTTTTGTTTTAGTTTCATAAGTAACATGATTTGGCATCAATGAGCCATTAACCCCATGTCTGCTATATGACATGCATACCAGTATTCATTGTCTAGGGATTGTTCCATTGTCATTTGTCAGCCGCAGCTCCCTGAGTGCCACATCCCACGTGATGCACAATGCGTATAAAGCAAACCGTTACATCTGTATTTTGTTGTTGTTGTTCTTTCCTATCCTTCCTGAGTGTACTCTACAGCACACCATGAAAGCTTATGTTGTTGTCAGATCAGATCAAATACGCTTAATTCGATTTAAAATTTTAAATCATAAAAGCACGATACATTGGAAAATATACATCATATCATATATATATATTAACAAACTATTAAAAATAGCATCAATTAAATAAAAAGCTTCAACAGAATTCAGTACAAATCCATTAACATACAAGGATTTGTAAATAGAATTATTTCATAATTCAAAGTAGGAGACATTACATTGTTTTTCTACATTCAACAACCCCTTCCATATACTTAGCTAAATGATCAATGAACATTTCATCATCTAGAAGCTGCAGTTTAAAAAAAGCGGGATGACATTGTCTCAGACCTAACTCTTTTAGGATGGGCAGCATCCATCTTTTCCTTAATAGGGTATACAATTTACAGGAGAACATTATATGAATCGTAGTCTGGGAAGATGTATCATCACATGGGCAGAGGCCTAAGGAGCGCGACCAATCATGCATATTTGGGAATGTGACCATGTTATGTAGGTTGCCTAAGCGTAGCCGTGTCAATAACATCCTATCATAACTCCCCTGTGCATTTAGTAGATATGGTTGTATCCCCGGTTGTGTCAAAAGCGTTTGATTCTCTCTGGCAGACATTTTACTGTTGTTTTGTGCAAATCTGGTCGTCTCCAGGAAATTCATACATGCAATCTTTCATTCTTGCCATGAGATGGTAATAATGCTATCGGGATTGGAAAA
This sequence comes from Calotriton arnoldi, assembly GCA_963921515.1. Lineage (NCBI taxonomy): Eukaryota > Metazoa > Chordata > Amphibia > Caudata > Salamandridae > Calotriton > Calotriton arnoldi. The sequence continues at coordinate 302,450 of CAWUFW010006344.1, forward strand.
ATATTCAGGGCATCCCAAGTCGGCCACAAATTGTTTAACATAATTGAGCCAAGGGATGCAGGATGCCTGCTGCAAATTCAGGCAATCATTGATCACATCCCGGTTAAGACCAGTAGCTGTGCAAGTCCATATTTTCTGCCATAGTAGAACCGGTTGCATTTTGATCATGTCAGATAGATAAGGCATTCCCAGGTCTGTATGGCAAATGTACGTAGCCGTGCTATTTGGGGCTGCTACTAGATATCTTAAAAACATGTTCTCGATTAACTGTAACGATTCCACGTTGGCATATCCCCAAATTCCGGCTCCGTACATTGCTATAGAAATGCATTTAACTTTATAGATTTTTAGCAATTCATCAATGGGGCGCTTTCCTGGTTTTCTTGCAAAGCTCCTGTAGCTCCTGTAGCTTTAGCAAATAATAATTTTCTCGATATAATTGCATTTACCCAGGAGCCCCTTTTTTCGAATACAATTCCCAAATATGAAAAATAGTTGGTAAATTCGAGTTTCTTATTATTGATAAAAATATCCCAACACTTTATGCTAGACTTACTACATTTCATTACAAATGTTTTTGTGATATTTACGTTAAGATCTAGACTTGACATATAGGTTACAAAACTCAGAACAATTTTTTGCAAGCCTATTTGCGTGCGGGATAAAAGGACAGCATCATCTGCGTATAGTAATGCTCCAATTGGCCGTTTGCCAATACAGGGTAAATCCTGGCATTCCCTTGATAATGTTTCACCTTAGGCCATTTATGGACAAGGTGAAAAGGAAGGGGGCTAGCACACACCCCTGACTCACCCCTTTCCTAACTGGGAAATTTGAGCTACGCTCACCTGCACTTCCATAACATACACTTGCCTGTGCTTCTTGGTATAGCTGCCGTAAAAAATTAATAAGTGAGGTTTCCACGACCATGGACTCTAAGATGTTCCAGAGTTTCTGATGACTTACACAATTAAACGCCGAACTCAAATCTACAAAACATAAAAAGAGGTTCCCACGTTTAGCTTGAATGTATTTCTCCCATATCAGGCTTAAATTTAGGCCCTGTTCCACAGTTCCTAATCCTTGGCGGAATCCGTACTGTAGTTCCGAAAATACACCCATATCTTCTGCCTACATCTGTAGTCTGTTTAAAATAACTCGCCCGGCCACTTTCACAAAGGAATCCAGAAGTGAAATTGGTCTATAGCAGGCCGGGTCATTACGATCTCCTTTTTTAAAGATGGGAACGAGTATGGATTCCGCCCATGTTGGAATAAAGCCAAGTTTACAGCAAACTTTTATAACAGAGGTTAATAATGGGCCCCACAGCAGAGGAGTAGATTTATATAAATCCACAGGTATAGAGTCGGGGCCAGGGGCTTTTCCTCCCACGCTCGAATTAATAGCCAGTATCACCTCATCCACATTAAAATCTATATTGATTGGGAGTTAGCTCACGGGGCTTATTCTATGGTCCAAACATTGGTTTTTATCAGCGTTGTCGCAGTATAACTTGGACCAAACATTGGTTTTTATCAGCGTTGTCGCACTTGGAGAAGTGGGTCACCCATTGATCCTCCCCTATAGTAATCTCAATTGTGGGTTTATTTTTAGGGGCCAGGAACGGGGCATTCACGGCCTTCTAGAAGCCTTTAGTGTCTTTTAATTCAGTTGCTTTTTGGAGGGCCTGCCATTATTAGTTTCTTATGGCCTCCTTACGGTCTCTAAGCGAGGTTCTGTACGCTATTCTTGCCATTTTTACCTCAGCCTGGTCTCTAACCGGCTTGTGTAAGGCAGTTTTTAAAGCTACATGGGCTTTGCTGCAGTGAGTATCGAACCATCCTGACTTAGTAATATGTTTTTTTTTATATACTATCGATAGGTTCTTCTTTATGGCCAGAGAAATATTTTGAAAGGAATCCAAAATATCAATATCTGCAGCCGTCTCATCGAGACAGGTTGCAAAATCAAGTTTACAAAAGCTTAAGAGCGACTTAGTTAACTTAGGTATATCCACTCCAGATCATTTGATTGTATATCCATTAGATCTATTTAGGGCAATATCCTGTCCTTTAGTTAACACTTTAGCCGGCATATCCAGGATAACACTGTTCGGGAAGTGATCACTGAAGGCGACAGTGTGAGCTGTAAACTTATGTATCCTGCTAGCATATCTATTTGAAACTAGCACATAATCTATGATGGAACGCGCCCCACGTCCATTAAATGTACTGCTAAAAAGTATGGGGGAGAGCATAATTGATTTGCAAAACCCATGTCCGCAGAATATTTAATGTAATTTAATTGGTCCCCAAGAAGAGAGTGCGAGAAATGGTTAGTATCATTTTCGTCGTCAGATGTTAAACCACAAATACCTCCTTCAGCTTGGGCATACGGGGCAATATTAAAATCTCTTCCCCAAATTACACAGATATCGTTATTTGTTTCCTTTTGTGCTTTGTTCAAGTCTTTTTGTAAGTGCCTCAGAACTACCTCTGTCTGTTCTGCAGGAAAATTATTATAAAAGTTCAGTAAAACAGTACAATGGGTACTATCAATGTGCAGTTTTACGACCTGATAGTAGGTGTATGATGCCATAAAGTCTAATTTTTTAACATTCACCCTATAGGAAATATAGGTGCATAAACCTCCCTTTTTTCTCCCATGACTAGAAGGAGCCGCAGGGGTAAGAAATGTTTTAAACCCATTGATATGGTGTGCAGTGTCCACCCAAGTTTCTTGAACACACAGTATATCGTAGGTGTCTACAAATTCCAACCAGGCGGGGTTGGTAAGTTTAGAAATTATACCAGCCACGTTCCAGAATAATATTTTACTCAAACAGGTCCTACTCTCTCCTTGGTTGCTATTATTATTGTAGTTAGGTTCGACAATACGCTTACTGGGGTAATGGACAACGCAATTTAATAGCTTTGGGGATGAGGTGATTGTATTTGTCATATCTATTCCCTTCTCTTTATTACTGAGCTCTATGATATCGCTGTCCACTAGAATGTTGGACCGATCGTCTACTTGTAGCCTAGAATTATGATGAGTAGAAGTGATATATGTATCATTTGGTGTATTAGTCTCAATAAGATATGATTCCTTATAGTCGGTAAATATCATTTCGGAATCAGGGAGATATATTGCACTGGTCGTTTTTAAATCTGCAGGGTTGTCTCTGATGGTCAGTCAATCTATATCTTCTAGTGATGGGAGTATATCAAATCTGTTTTGTGTTGGTATGCTATATTGGTATTGTGGGGCACAATTAGGGACTCTCCACTGTAGATAGTGCTGTGTTTGGTTCATAGGGGGATAAAAATAGCCAAGAGGCAATACATTTATTTCCCTGTTTATCACATGCTCTCTACCAAAAATCTCACAAGTCAATTTAGGCGTTCTAAAGGTGAGAACTATACAATCACCAGGCAAAGTTTTATCCCTTTTCCCCACCCATCCCACTCTTCTCGCCATCTTCAATTCTCCAAACAGAGCCTCTGTTAGCCTGGTTTTGGTGCCGTGCCAGCAGAGAGCCTTGTTTCTCAGTGCCTCCCATGTTTCATCCACCTGGGGGGATAGCTGTGGGACATTTGCTAAGATGATAGTGTACGGGGTAGCCTCCGGCGGCAAATTCAGTCTAAAACCTTCCTCATCTATGCGCACTACGCTAGGCGGGATCGTGAGCTGGTTTTTTCTAGCCTCGGTGTGAGACGTTACACCGATCTGATTTCGGCTACTTTCACATTTATTGCCTATCGATGTTTTGGCTGCACCACTAATGATATCAACTTGGGCAGGCTGGGTGGCCTGTGCTGTACTTTCTATAAGCTTTGGGGTATTGTTCAAGGGGTTATTGGAGCGTTCGCCATGACTGTTTCTCAATAAATCTTCGATAACTGTTACCCTGACCAGCAGTTTCTCTAGAGATTCCTCAACTGTTTTTTGAAAGGCTTCTAATCTAGAACAGATTTTCCCATAGTCCTCCTTATGACTGTTTTTACAAGAGGTTGAAACTGAGGGCCCTATTCCCCCCTTACAGGAGCTAGATTTATTGTTACTTTTCTTTCGTTTTTTCCCTGCTGTCTTGGAATTGCTTGAGTGTGAGTCAGAATCCAGGGTCACTGGTGTTGCATCTGGATTTCTTGGGCGTTTCGATGGGGGTTGGATCTTGCGTTCCTGATCAGATACATATATATGATCAGACGCATCCTGTACGCACCCATTTGTCTGAGTAGAAAGGTTTTGGGTGGGGACATATTCAGAATGAGAAGAACTTGGGTCCATATGCTCAGGGTTTATAAGCCCCGTAGGTTCCTCACCCACCCTGATGCCCTGATTTAGGGTTACTTCCACAGTATGGATTTGTTTCTCTATGGTTCCAATTGCCCCAGAAAGATATTTCATGAGTGAGTTCTTAGACCCCCCGCCGCCCTAGAGGTAATTTCCGCTTTCCTTTTCCCCATGTCACCTTCCTTCCTTAAAGCCAACTCTTTAAGTTTGTAGGCCCACCCCGTTATTGTTCAAGTATCACCCCATGCTGGGATTGCCCACGACCTAGAGGCTTTAATAACAAGTAATACACTAACAGTAAGTTTGTATCACTATGCGATTAAATAGATGAACCCCTGTTCGAAACACAAAGAAAGAAGAGTTAAATGTTATGGGTCACTAAGTTCGTGGGAGATCAGCCGAAAGTCAAAGGTAATGGCGCAAAAACAGCACAGTTCTTTAGTCTCAAGGGCCGCACTCCACTGTTCTTATAGACGCCACTTGTGCTGCGCTGTAAATACTCTCACGCTTTTAAAGTTTGTAGTCACAGTAAGAGACCCAGATTCAAACGCGGCAGGTGAAAAAAAAACTCACCCTCCAGGTATATGTCAACAGCCCCTCCCTCTCGGGCCAAGTCCAGGGAGCAGCAGGAAAATGCAGTGTGCTGGCGAAATGCTGGCGAACCAAGGGCAGCAAAGATAAGGTGCCAAAACAATTAAAATATGAAGTCTTTCTGAAGCGTGTCCCGTGCTGCGGGAGGCGTTGGCAGCTTTGATAGCGCTCCGGCGCTCGGTCTCAGCTGCTGCTGTCAACAGCCCCTCCCTCTCAGGCCGAGTCCAGGGAGCAGCTGGAAAGTGCAGAGTGCGGGGTGCTGGCGAAATGCTGGCGAACCAAGGGCAGCAAAGATAAGGTGCCAAAACAATTAAAATATGAAGGCTTTCAGAAGCGTGTTGTTGTCAAAGTCTCACAAATAGTTACACTGTATTGTTAATTTTTTTAATAACTGAGGTAACAAGTGTGACCAGACACTTAATGATATTATATTTGTTTGTTGCTGGTAAGCTCGCCCCCTCTGCTTGTGGCCTCGGTGCCCGTTTTCCTTCTGTTCCCCTCGCTGCCCCCATTTTCCCTTTGTCCATTTTCCTTCTGTTTCCCCTCGCTGCCCCCATCGAACTGTGTCCATTTTTTCTTCTGTTCCCCTCGCTGCCCCCATTTTCCCTGTGTCCATTTTCCTTCTGTTTCCCCTCGCTGCCCCCATCGAACTGTGTCCATTTTTTCTTCTGTTCCCCTCGCTGCCCCCATTTTCCCTGTGTCCATTTTCCTTCTGTTTCCCCTCGCTGCCCCCATTGAACTGTGTCCTTTTTTCCTTCTGTTCCCCTCGCTGCCCCCATTGAACTGTGTCCATTTTCCTTCTGTTTCCCCTCGCTGCCCCCATCGAACTGTGTCCATTTTTTCTTCTGTTTCCCCTCGCTGCCCCCATTGAACTGTGCCCATTTTGCCTTCTGTACCCCTCGTTGCCTCTCTCCACTCCCGCCGCTGCGTCCCCTGCGGCCCCGCCCCCCTGACTGCCCATTCGCTGCCCCTGCCTCCCGCCTCCCAGCTGCTCCTCCCTCCCACCTCCCCATATATGGCGGGCGCTGCGCGGCCGCGCCGCTGGCGCGCCAACGGCGCGCCGACGGCAAGCCCATCTGCGCCCGTCCGCGCCTGGACCGCGCCCAGCGCCAGAACCCCTGGGCCGTGCGCCCCCCGCACCAGCCTCGAGGACCGACGCCGATACGATGCCACCACACTCCACGCTCTCAACCCCGGACGGACGCACAACTGCTTCAAGGCCACCCCGAAACGCACCCATGGTCCCTTCACCTGCCGGAACTGCAGCTACACCAGCCTCAGAGCCACCGAGGCGCCTGCCAAGAAGGACCTCAACCACCTCCGATGCATCCTACTGAACACCCGCTCCACACGCAAACACGCCGTCGAGCTCTGGGACCTGCTCGACACATCATCACCAGACGTCGCCTTCCTGACAGAGACCTGGATGGACGACTCCTCCGCCCCCGACATCGCCATAGCCATCCCAGACGGCTATAAGATCACCCGCAGAGACCGCATCAACGCAGTAGGAGGAGGAATCGCCATCGTCCACAAGAACACCATCAGGGTCTCGACCAGCACCGACGACACTCTCAGCACCGCCGAACACATGCACTTCCAGATCCACACGGACCCCAACACCACCCTTAGAGGCACCCTTGTCTACAGACCCCTGGGCCCCGACCCCAGTTCAGCGACTCCATCGCCGACTTCATCAGCACGCACGCCCTGACCTCTACCGACTACATCCTCCTCGGAGACCTGAACTTTCACCTGGAGAACAACAACGACAGCAACTCCACCACCCTGATCGACAACCTCGCCAACCTCGGTCTGAGCCAGCTCGTCACAACACCGACCCATTCCGCCAGCCACACGCTTGACCCCATCTTCTCATCAAGCTCCCACGTCTCCTTCAGCCACACCACGGAACTCCTCTGGACCGACCACCGCTGCATCCATTTCACCTTCCAGAAACCCACCACACACCACCGCACTCAACAGATCCCACACCGCTGCTGGAACAAAGTCACCGAAGACCAACTATGGGCAACCCTCGCTCTCAGCCCTCCCTCCGACCCATCCAACACCGACGACGCTGCCTGCAACCTCAGACGATGGATGGACGACTGTGGCAACACCCCCGCCCCGCTGAAAAAACTCACCTACAGTGACACCACCAAAAGAGCCAGCTGGTTCACCTCGGAACTCCTAGCTTCCAAGCGTACCTGCCGGAAACTAGAGAAGAAATGGCACAGTGATAAGACACCGGACAGCCACGCAGCCCACAAAGACGCCATCCGTAACCACCACCACCTCATCAAGTCCGCCAAGAGAATCTCCTTCAAAGACCGCCTCGACAACAACGCACACAACAGCAAGGAGCTTTTCAACATCGTGAAGGAGCTCTCCAACCCCAGCTCCAACACCAACGACATCCCGCCGTCGCAACCCCTGTGCGATTCCTCGCCACCTTCTTCCACCGCAAGATCGCCGACATCCACGACAGCTTCAACACCCAGACAGCCCCAACTAAGATCGATGCACCAGACCCGCCGCACACCATCGACTACGACCCCCTGCCAGCCTGGGCCAGCGTGAACATCGAGGACACCATCAGGACCATGAGCACAATACACTCCGGCTCCCCGTCAGACCCTTTCCCGCACCACATCTTCAACAAAGCCAGCAGCTCCATCGCACCCCACCTGTGCAACATCATCAATCTCTCCTTCGAGACCGCGACCTTCCCAGAGAGCTGGAAACACGCAGAGATCAACGCCCTACTCAAAAACCCAAGGCGGACCCGAGAGACCTCAAGAACTTCCGGCCCATCTCCCTGCTTCCGTTCCCAGCCAAGGTCATCGAGAAGATCGTCAACAAACAGCTAACCCGATACCTTGAAGAAAACAGCATCCTGGACCCATCCCAATCGGGGTTCCGCAGCAACCACAGCACTGAGACTGCCCTCATCGCCGCCACCGACGACATCAGGATCCTGCTGGACAATGGTGAGACCGCAGCCCTCATCCTGCTGGACCTCTCCGCCGCCTTCGACACTGTCTGCCACCGCACTCTACGCGCACGCCTCCACGACGCAGGGATCCGAGACAAGGCCCTGGAATGGGCCACCTCCTTCCTCGCCGGCAGAACCCAGAGAGTCCGCCTCCCACCATTCCGATCCAAAGCCTCCGAGATCATCTGCGGCGTACCCCAGGGATCGTCCCTCAGCCCAACACTGTTCAACATCTACATGGCCCCGCTCGCACGCATCGCCAGACAGCACGACCTCAACATAATCTCCTACGCCGATGACACTCAACTGATCCTCTCCCTCACCAAGGACCCCCTCGCCGCCAAATCCAACCTCCATGAAGGAATGAAGGCCGTCGCCGATTGGATGAAGATCAGCCGACTAAAACTGAACACGGAGAAGACAGAGGTCCTCATCCTCGGCTCCAACCCCTCAGCCTGGGACGACTCCTGGTGGCCAACGACGCTGGGAGCAGCCCCGACACCCACCGACCACGCACGCAACCTGGGAGTCATCCTCGACTCAACGCTCTCCATGGCCAAGCAAGTCAACGAAGTCTCATCCTGCTGCTTCAACACCCTCCACATGCTTCGCAAGATCTACAGGTGGATCCCGACAGATACAAGAAGAACAGTCACCCAGGCCCTCGTCAGTAGCAGACTTGACTATGGGAACACCCTCTACGCGGGAGCCCCGGCCAAGCTCATCAAGCGACTGCAACGCATACAAAACGCCTCCGCATGCCTGATCCTCGATGTACCATGCCACAGCCACATCACCCCCCACCTGAGGAACCTGCACTAGCTCCCCGTCGACAGGAGAATCTCCTTCAAACTCCTCACCCACGCACACAAGGCACTCCACAAGACTGGCCCAGCCTACCTCAACAGACGACTCCTCTTCTACGTCCCCAACCGCCAACTCCGCTCCGCCGACCTCTCCCTCGCCACCGTCCTCGCATTCGAAGAACTACCACCGGCGGCAGATCCTTCTCCCACCTCGCCGCCAAGACCTGGAACACCCTTCCACTAACCCTACGACAGACCCAAGACCTGCTGACCTTCAGGAGGCTACTCAAGACCTGGTTGTTCGACCAGTAGCAGCACCCCCCTTTTTCTTTCTCCCCAGCGCCTTGAGACCCTCGCGGGTAAGTAGTGCGCTTTACAAATTCTGTGATTGATTGATTGATTGATTTGTAATAGTAATTGAAATAAAACAATGCCAGATTTTACTGATGTTCTTCTTGCTTCTTTGCTTTTAGGTGCACAAGAGGAAGAGACAACATCACTCATAGTACTGCCAGACAGGAGGCCTGCGCACGACATGACGTGTGACCACAGACATCTCTTTAACTTGTGAAGCTAAGTGCCACTGCTAACTGACAGATTCAAGATGGCCCCAAAGAAGGAAGGTAGCAGCACCAAGAAAGTTTCCAGTGAGAAGAAGGCACTTACCACCACCGGTATTTTGCCCAAGACCTTTTTTGGGAAACCAGAACTTGCGCCTACAGCAGCGGTGTCCTGGGAGCAAGCTGGGAGCAGTAGTTCCTCCTGAGGTAGGGGCAGTTCAGGAGATCGAGATTCCAGCTGAGGAAGTAGAGCTAGCCACTCGTTCAGAAGATCCATTTGTCTTTCAGATCCCCAGCAGGAAAAAGGAGGGTTTGTCCATCAACTTCTTCTCCAAGGCCCCCTTCTGATGATCTAGACACCACTTGGATCCTGCCTCAGTCTGAGAGTGAGACACGCCACAAGACAAGGCTAGGGAAAAGGAAGGTGCCTGAAAGCCTTAGAGTTATGGAGGTAGATATAGATGTAGAAGAGGAGGATGATAAAAAGCCAGACATCATGGACGTTAGCCCCGCCCCAGTGGAGACCGACATTACCCCATCCCAAATTGCCGTGAGTCATGTGGCACCACAGATACCACCAACACAGATACCACCAACACAACCTCCAGCTGCCATATTTACAAAGTCCTGGCAGCGACCTACATCCACAACCACCTCAGTAGAAGTAGGTACTGCAAAGAGTCAAAGGTCAAGCCCCCCTACCAGTCCAAGTGGCACCAGCAGCGTCAGAAAGTTGACCTCCACAGTTTTCGTCTTCTTTAGCAAGAAGGAGGTGAACATTGCTATATGTTCCCTTTGTGGAGCAAGTGTTATTCAGGGGAAGCTTGGTACAAACTATGGTACCGGAGGCCAACCAACCAATCTGGGACAAAACCACTTGATCCAGTGGGAGGCGCACCTTAGCGTTCAAAAACTGCAAGTGTTGGTGGGGGGGTGAAAGGTTGAACAGGGAGTCAAGGGAGTAGTTTGAAATACAAACTCGCTCTAACCTTTGAATGAAAAACCTTGATTAAAAAAATTCCTTGTTTATTCTTCTTCCCAGGGATTTTTCCATTTTTCACTGCATTTTTCTTCTAGTATTATTTTTAGTCTTCACCCTTGGCTGTGCTACTCAGTCGCCGTTTAAGTTTTACATTCTCTTCATCCAGTCTTCACCTATGATTGAATACCATCTATCCATCCAAACATGGCTATCATTCTCAACAAAACTTTCACCAACATACATTTGTCATTTAACCACCCATGCGTCCTTGCTTTAACCCATCAAACCCCCTGGAGAATTCCTTTTACCCTTACACTTTCATCCACCCAGGCAGGCATCCTTTATTTCACCTTTCACCCATCCTTCAGCCATACAGGCATCCTATCAGCCAACTATATATGCATCCCTTCACCCACGTATCCTTCTCTGCCAGTCATATTACATTTCACACGTCCTTCCTCCTTCCATCCTTCTTTCCCTTTTCAAGGTCTGACTCTTCTTCGTGAAACTTTCTCTGCTGAGTTGAAGATAGAAGAGGTCATTAGTTACTCAACTCCTGCTGTATATGCTAATGTTAAGTAAAGGCTATCTTCAACTGTTCACAACTTAGTCTCAATAGTACAGTGTACAGTGTAAACCCTTGCAGCGAGTGTATAAATTGTCAATAAGCAAGCAATATTCATTACCACTGCCTGCCACTATTGTTGGCTCACCCCCTGCAGGTGCCGCATCTGCTCCCTGTTGGCTGGTGTCACCGTCCCTGCTGGTCCCGGCACTAGTGGTTGGTACAGCTAGAAAAAACATTACACATTTTTTAGATGCCATATACGCCTCTCCCTATTTAGTTGTTTCCGTAGCAAGATTAAAAATACATACACCACACACATCACTACAATTTGGGTACTGACAGTATGTCCTATCAAAAATAATAAAATATCTGGTTGGGCATTTTGCTTGTGGCAATTTTTGAAAAGCCTCTCAAGAAGACAACATGTAAAGGACCAGACTGAGTGGCTAGAGCTATTGATGAATCTGAATTTTTTAAATGAAATAAGAGTGGCCAACTGGGCGGACAAGGTCTTCTTGGTTGGAAAATGTAATGGTGCTGTCCTCCTCCTCCTCCTCCTCATACTTCGTTCCAGCCATGGTGCACGGTAATCAGTTCACCATCAACTGCTGTGAATAATACTAGGCACAACTTTGTGGTGTCCAACGTGACCATGGCCACTCTCTCATTTACTGATTGAGCATGAGAAAGAAAAAGAAAGCCTTCTCATCTCAACAACCATGCGTATAATACCTTACTTGGGCATGCAATCTGCAGAGTAGTAGTACTAGAACTAGTAGTAGTAAGGACCAATGGGGTCTCTGAGTCTTACAGTACCACCACTAGGCAGTCTACAAAATATATAAGGGGAGAGGGAAAGCTGAAGGAAAAACCAGAAGAAAGCAAGCTACAGACAGACTAGTGCCGACAAAGGCAGTTTGAGGTAATATACAGACACTAGAAATATAAAATAACTAAGTTATTAAATAGGATAATGCAGGGATAACAAGAATTTAGAAACAGATAGATCGAAGAGGATTTGGGAAAAAATAAAATTAGGAAACGGAAATAATAGTTCAAAACAAGGAGCGGTGAAAGTTAGGGAAATATATATTAATATTAACAACAGGAGAGCCATCGGATGATAAGCATTCTTGGGAGGTACCTCCAGCTCCCGCACCCACCTCGGACAACCTTGTCTTGTCGCTGGATGCTGATGATCATTCAAGACATAATTGAAGAGAAAAAAAATGATTGGTGTTAAATAAATATTAAATAATTGCTCCAAAAAGATTTTTGGACAGGAAATGGCAATTGCAATAACATTGACCTTTCCTAAATCAGATCGACTAGTAGTAGACTAGTATTGTGGTGCCGGACCATCCTATCTTTATTATTCCACAGTTCCAATCCGATTCCTGAATCCTAAACCTACCTAGCCCACCTATTCCAAAGACTTTGGAATGAATTGCAAAAAAATTATATTTGCTTCTAAGTTGTGATCTTATTCGCAATCATCTCAACCCCCTTTGACGGGCCAATTCATTAAGTCTGCATTTAGGGGCAGATTTACGAGAAAGTGACTCAGTGCATTCCGCAAGCCATTTGGCTGTGCCACACTGAGCCACTTCCAGAGCATAGGAATGCAACATATTTACAATGATATGTCGTATTCCTGTGCTCTCCCCTGCGATGGTGCACAAACAGCTGCCATGCCCCGGCACAGGCACCCTTGCACCATGGTGCAAGGATGCCTGCGTCATGGGGAGAGCATCACCACAGGCATTTTCATCTTTCAATGTGTGCTGTAGAATGCAGCATGAAGTGAAAGAAGAAAAAACTAGGAGAAATGAAAACATTTCTCCTCGTTGAGCCTCCCTACGCCTCGCCTGGGGAGGCGTAGCATTCAAAAGCATTTACAGATTTATGATTCCTTGTAAATCTGGAAATGTGTATGGTTCCATGGGTGTTGCGTGGGAACACCCACAGCAACACCCATGGAATGCCCCTTTCACGCAAAGTGCTGCGTGTAAAGGGGCCATATTTACAAGGACAGGAAAAGCCACGCAGGGTGGCTTTTCCTGTCCTTGTAAATATGGAGCAGTAAAATACGCCACCAGTACGTCACAAAACGTGATGTACGTGTGGCGCAGGGGGCTTGTAAATCTGCCCCTGAGTCTTTAAATGCATAGATGGACGCATGCATATTGTATACACCAAATTGGTTGGTTGCTAGTCACTATCCAACTACAAAAAAGGTTCTACTAAGGACTGGAGTGAGAGGACGCGGGCCGCTAAATTACTAATACTAAGTAACTAACTAACTACCACTATCTTAGTGACAGGCCACAGGAAAGCTGTCTCTCTAGTCTGCATTACCTAACTTAAGTTCTTACATAATCAGCCCAAGCAAGCACAAAGTTGCAAACAAGTATAATTAGGTAGCGCTGAGCAACTGTCTAGAATAACGATCACATAATATAAGATTTGTAAACGTAACTTACCTGCATGTGAACAGCATGCTTGCTATTTGGGAAAAAAATATTAGCAATAACATAGAACACATTAATAATTAGCTACTCACCAAGCTCCACAACCACAACCCCTAGCAGGTTCAGCAGCTCCTGCTCTTGGTCCAGGATGTCGGACCACCGGTGGGTCAGCTGATTGCGGGTGCACCAGACCCCAGAGCAGCACACGCCCAGTGCACCCTCGCTCACTGCTGCTGGCACTCGCGGAGCCCGTACCTGGATCCATGCCTGCCGCCTGCTGCCAGGGTGGAGGGGAGGTGGCGCTGCACAAAAAAAAACAGCGCTGCCACCTCCACCTCAGAAAACAAGGCCCGGGCCTGCACCCCTTCCGGGTGCCGCCTTCTGCAAGGAACGCGGCTCTTCTTTGCCAACTTGGCCCAGCTTTCTTTCTCTCCCATGATGCTGGGGGAGGTGGGGCGGAAGTATAAAAAATAACAGGGAGAAGAAGGAAGGAAGTAAAACAATTAGGAAGGAAGGAAGTGTAGAGAAAAATAGTAGAAAAGAACAAAACTCACTAAAACACACAAAAAGTTGAAAAAACGCTAAATATAGACTTAAGAAGAGAGAGATATATAATAAATAAAAAGAATCAGAAAAAACGTTTTGGGAACAAAGCATTGGAAAGATTTAGGTAGGATTCAAAACAGGCCCCAGAACCATAACAGAGAATAAAAACAAGATGGCCACTTCCATGCACGACCGCGTGGTGTAGTTTGCGTGATATTCCCCCCCAAACATGCAATCTGCATTGCTGTACAGCGGGAAACGGCACACGAACGGGCGGGACAAGCAAGTCCACCCACTCGCAGAACTCCATGTAGCGTGGCAGAGTTTTTTTGCCGCTTCGCGGAGTTCTGCATAACAACGGTACGCGAACTCCACCCAGGCTTAATTACTACCATTCCAATGATATGAAACATTAGGAACTTCAGCTTATAAGTATAAAAAGGAATTATCAATGTAAACCTTTTGCAGGGGTAGGCCTCACAGTAGTGTTTAATTTGGGTGTTTGTCACAACCAGGACATGTAAAATTTAAAGGTACATGCCTTACCATTTAATTACACAGCACCCGGCCCTATTGATTACCAAGGGCCTACCTTAGGGGAGATGTGTATGTAATAAAATGGGAGTTTAAGGCTCTGTAAGAGGTTTTAAGAGCCAAGACAACATGGTAGTGAAAACTGCACACACAGGTTCTGCAGTGGCCGAGCTGATACATATTTAAAGTGCAATTGTGGGGGTGGCACAATCAGGGCTGCAGGCCCACCAGTAGCATTTAATTTACAGGCCCTGGGCACAGGAAGTGCACTCTACTAGGGACTTATAGATAAATGAAATATGCCAATTGTGGATAAGTCAATCAAACCATGTTTTAGGGGACAAGCGCATGCACTTTAGCACTGGTTGGCAGTGTTAAAGTGCTCAGAGTCCTAAGGCCCACAAAAACAATCAGCAAAAAAGTTGAGGCAAAAAGGCAAAAGGCTGTCAGATCTAACAAGGTGGTAAAAGGGCGTGGGAGCTGGTGGGGAGCGAAGGTGGGGGGCAGCTGGAAGAGTGGCAGTGGGCATGAGAAGATGTGATCTGTCAGGGCATAGCATAACAAGCTCACCCATGACTAATAGAGGGTCAAACAGGGGCTAAGGACCATGACCAGGCTGCACTTACAACGCACGACTGAAGCAATTTTTTAGTATTTGAGGCCTATATGTCAGGTTGATTGCTAGACATGCCCTTAGCTTAGTGAAGCCTTGACAGTGAGTTTAAGCAAGAAACATAAGGGATATTTGTGGTTTGACTAAATACCTATTTGGAGAATTGCTTTATTACTTATATTGATGGACACAAGAAAGTAACAAATTAACAGATGCATGCACGTAAGAAGGGTGTGTGTGCTGAAGAGATCAAAACCGGCAGATTTTACACTATTTGTATGAAATGGTTTCTGATTAATTATATAGAGGCATTTTGATTTTTACAAGCTTTTCAGGTGAATATTGCAAACAAATGTTTGTATCATTTGTTTTTAATCACTGCAGACTGCAGTTGCACCTACCCAAAAGTTGCAAATTCTAAACTGATAGTCCATCAACTTTATGGCAATGTTCTAATGTATCCGCTTTCTTGGCGTAAGAAACTGGATAGGCGACAATGTTGATGTGCTCTGTGGCAGAACTCCCAAATAATAAAAATTGTCTAATGCCTAAAAGTAAAAACTGGTTTCAGTGAGAAATCCAGAGACTACACTCATTAGCTTGGGACAAACAGCAAATATTACTCAACAACATGTGCATGTCACACAATGCACAGCAACACCAAAACAGCATTGCACTGAAGAAACAAACAGTACAATTCCCAAATCAGTCTAGGTGAGAAGAAAACACTTCAGTGACTAAAATGACATGCCCTTAGCTTAGTGAAGCCTTGACAGTGAGTTTAAGCAAGAAACATAAGGGATAATTGTCGTTTGACTAAATACCTATTTGGAGAATTGCTTTATTACTTATATTGAAGGACACAAGAAAGTAACAAATTAACAGATGCATGCGCGTAAGAAGGGTGTGTGTGCTGAAGAGATCAAAAGCGGCAGATTTTACACTATTTGTATGCAATGGTTTTCAATTAATTATATAGAGGCATTTTGATTTTTACAAGCTTTTCAGGTGAATATTGCAAAAAAATGTTTTTATCATTTGTTTTTAATCACAGCAGACTGCAGTTGCACCTACCCAAAAGTTGCAAATTCTGAACTGATAGTCCATCAACTTTATGGCAATGTTCTTATGTATCAGCTTTGTTGGCGTAAGAAACTGGATAGGCGACAATGTTGATGTGCTCTGTGGCAGATCTCCCAATTAGTAAAAATTGTCTAGTGCCTAAAAGTAAAAACTGGTTTCTGTGAGAAATCCAGAGTCTACCTTCATTAGCTTGGGACAAACAGCAAATATTACTCAACAACATGTGCATGTCACACAATGCACAGCAACACCGAAACAGCATTGCACTGAAGAAACAAACAATACAGGGGCCTATTAGCAATAACCGGCGATAATTATCGCTAAGCGCAGTTAGCGCTAGGATAATTATCGCCGGCTATCGCAGGTTTCTATCGCGGAGATAGCGTGCTATCAGCAACGCTTATCTCCAAAGCGATAGAAACCCTGGAGAACAGTGTGAATATCGCTTGAAAACAAGCGATATTCACACTGTGACCAGTGTTAGCTAGGTAATAGGGCGAGGGGGATTTACCCATGTAATCCACCTCCCATTGGATTACATGGCTAAGTCAGGTCTGGACCAGGCGTTAACAAACCAGCGCTAAACGTGTTTAGCGCTGGTTCGTTAATCACCTCCCCTGCCTCGCTAATAGGTGATAGCGACCTTAGCGACTGTTTCCAGTCGCTTTTAGGTTGGGAACGCCTACTTTGCATGCCATTAGCGATAAATATCGCTGGCATGCAAAGCGGCACCCAACCCGGTCGCTATCGCCTAGAAGCTGTCGCTAACAGTAGTTAGCGACAGCTTGCTAATAGAGGCGATTGAATTATCGCCGCTTTAGCGGGAAAAGTCCCGCTAAAGCGGCGATAATCACGTTGCTAATATGCCCCACAATTCCCAAATCAGTCTAGGTGAGAAGAAAACACTTCAGTGACTAAAATGACATGCCCTTAGCTTAGTGAAGCCTTGTCAGTGAGTTTAAGGAAACATAAGGGATATTTGTGGTTTGACTAAATACATATTTGGAGAATTGCTTTATTACTTATATTGATGGACAAAAGAAATTAACAAATTAACAGATGCATGCGCGTAAGAAGGGTGTATGTGCTGAAGAGATCGAAAGCAGCAGATTTTACACTATTTGTATGCAATGGTTTTTGATTAATTATATAGAGGCATTTTGATTTTTACAAGCTTTTCGGTGAATATTGCAAAAAAAATTATTTTTATCATTTGTTTTTAATTACTGCAGACTGCAGTCTGCGGTTGCCCCTACCCGAAAGTTGCAAATTCTGAACTGATAGTCCATCAACTTTATGGCAATGTTCTAATGTATCCGCGTAAGAAACTGGATAGGTGACAATGGTGATGTGCACTGTGGCAGATCTCCCAAATAGTAAAAATTGTTGAGTGCCTAAAAGAAAAAGCTGGTGTCTGTGAGAAATCCAGAGTCTACTCTCATTAGCTTGGGACAAACAGCAAATATTACTCAACAAATGTGTATGTCACACTATGCACAGCAACACCAAAACAGCATTGCACTGAAGAAACAAACAATACAATTCCCAAATCAGTCTAGGTGAGAAGAAAACACTTCAGTGAC
Source organism: Calotriton arnoldi (assembly GCA_963921515.1). Taxonomy (NCBI): domain Eukaryota; kingdom Metazoa; phylum Chordata; class Amphibia; order Caudata; family Salamandridae; genus Calotriton; species Calotriton arnoldi. Next base: position 320,081 of record CAWUFW010006344.1, read on the forward strand.
TAAAATGACACAAATGTGAAATAAATTGAACTAAGGAATTTGGATCCAATGCTAGATATACTTTGGGATGCTTTTTCCAATGAAAGGAGTCTATGGAACCAGCATGTGACAAAAGGGATTAGTTTTGAAAATAAAACAAAGCAATGCCGCACAATGGCCGACACCTCAATTGAAGAAAATAATTTGTTCTTGGACGCATGTTGTCATTTAAAGCACAGTTTGATTCATATGCAGCAAATGACACTGTTTTGAAAGTAACAGTAAAGCAACAGCCCAAACTTTCAGACCATGTAGCAAGATGTCTATATCCTCTGTGATATTGCTCTTAATGTTTGTAAAATTCAGGGTCTGCTCCTTGGATATCAGTCCATGAGTTCAAAATGGGAAAAAGATTTTCTCCACCTCCAGCTAAAAATACTGTAAAAATTCCAGTCTCCAGTGGCTTTGCTTCAGGTGGGTGCAGCTCCCTCTTTCTCTTGTACCTTCCACACTCACCATAGTCACAGGACAAGAAGCTCCAGAACAGTAGGGCTTCTTCTGGACAGTCCTAGATGTAATTTCACCTTATAAAAATCAACAAGAACTAAGGACCTTAGAGTATCTTCTTAGAGAATAAAATTGAGTGGGAATAACACTTGTGAGAAAGTGCCTTTTTTTGTGTGGTTGGGCCCAATCTTTTGTGGACTCATACTGCTGGTTGTTTAACCCTACACACTGGGGTACTGCTGTACAGTCCTCAGTATATTTGCTCTGAGTCTGACCAGTACAACATGGTAAAATTGGCTGTTTCCAAATTGGCATATAAAACTTTCTAGTAAGACCATAGTATATGGTTTAAGTAAATATTCCATTGGCATAGAAAGCTATATGGCACATGAAGACTGCTGCACTTATGGTGCCATTCACTAAGCCGGCAAGGAGAAAACATTGGCCTCAAGAAAACATGTGTAAGTTGACTCCTGCAGCTTTCAAACCTACAGATGGACCTATAAAAATAAACGTTTTGAAAGGAAAGAACCCCTACCTATTAATATTAAGTAGGCCTTGTAGCCCACATGGTAGGATACTGGGTTTTTACAAGTGGAACATATAGGAATTTAATGTTAGGCTCTTCCTACAGTGACTGGCCGCCAAAAGCTATTTTCACTATTAGTGCTGTAGCTGGTTTTATGAAGAAATTGCTAAAGTGCAATTAACAGTCACCTAACTTTTGGAATTACTACAGAGATTGTTCAACCACTGATTTTAATATTTACTAAAAATCCAATTCATTAGTGAAGTTGAATTTTCTTAAATATATATGAATAGCAACTTTTCAAATGTTATATTTTTCCTTGTGTGAAACTCCTGCTGGCTAATTAGGATTGGCCTGTTTGCAGCTGGCCTGCCAATACTGTTTTGATTAGGTGTGAAATTCTGTAGTTGTAGAAGAAACAATGGCTTGGGCCTAACAGGATGACTTGCGGGAGGAATGTGGCCCACTTTAAACCAAGCAGAGCAGACTAGTAGTGTCCATGAGTGTCACTAACTTAGAAGAGATGGGTAGATGGGACAGATGGAAAAAAGGGCTCATTTAATAGAAAAGCAACCTTTATCTTCCTGGCTCTAGTTTCAAAGGATGGAGCTGGTCCCAGAACCAGTTCGATGTGGTTGAGTGGGAGGGGCTTGTTCATTATCCTAAACAGAGCCCTAGGCATGCCACAAGCTCCATCCAGCGGTGGAATGAATTTGCCATTTTGTATTTTACTGAAAATGGTACACTGTGGAATAGTTTGCTATTAGGCAAACAGAATGTGATATAAATGTGGGTATGAGCTTGGAAACATCCTGCCCATTAGTCAAGGAGTGCACATGAGTCACTTCTACCCACTTGTTAGTAAATTGAATAAAAGCAGCATCACACTCCCAGCTTTTCAGAGCACTTTCGGGGCCTGTGGCAGAATAGTGAGGACTGGACCTGCTTTCTCTGACCTCAAGAGACAGGAAGGGCTGGGCCTGCTCCCAATTGTAGCCAGGATGAAGAAGTGCTTTTAAACTATTCGCAGCAAGAACTTAGCACATTGATACCTTTGCGTGCAATTATCCGCACTCTACAAATCTGAATTGATCAATGTTATTTTGGTATTTTAGTATAATTATTTCTAATTTGCAATAAATTCAATATGTGCTAAAATTATTTTGTTAAATAAAGCTACCTCTAATTGTACACCAAACAGATTGTAATTATTTAATTATATTGTTTTAATAACAATATATTCATTTGATTTAATTACATTAAAATGCAGTGGTGTTAGCTCTGTTAATTTATACTTTAAGCATTATTTGTACACAATACTGCAAGACTATTTTGAAATTAAGAATGACACTATGGTGACTGCAAAGAGTAAAAGTGCAGCGCTTTTGAAATGAAAAATGTAAGACTACAAAAAGTCGCTAAATGCAAATCAATAACTAGCTCTAACAACTAGGTATTAGACTGTATGGTTCTTTTGCAAATGTTCTTGGCTGATGGTGTTAGTAAGAAAATATGCTATTCTCGGGGCCCAACACAAAAATTCAATCTGTAAGCCTGGGCTGAAGCCCTGGTAGCAATGACATAGAGCAGACAGGCTTAACTGAAGGAAAAGTATGTTTGAAGATGCTAAATTTCCTGGACCTTCCTCTGCTGCCTTACAGAAGATAAGAGAAGTTATATACCTCACACCAATGTCTTCCTGCCAAAAGGCCTAAGCTATTGTTTGTGCTCTGAGAGCAGTCTTCACACATTCTCAAGGTGAAACACTCACAGGGACCAGCTACTGGAAGTCTAGCATTAATTAGCCGACTGGAGGTTCGGACAAAGTGTTTAATTTTTTTAAAGTTTCATTTTCTAGCAAAAATCCAACTTCACCAGTGAGGTGGATTCTTCATACATATTAAAAATAGTGGTTTAATAATAAAATTCTAGTAGCTTATTCCAAACCTATGTTAGCAGAAATAGTATTTTATTCCAAACTTTAGTTTTTCTCATAGGAGAACTCTTTTCAGTGAAAATTACTTTTGGGGGCTAGTCACTGTAGATACATGCCAACACTGATGTCTTACCTTAAGAATACAACTTTTTAGTACTAGTCACCCTACCTTATGGGTTGCAATGCCTAATTAGGGATGATTACATCCTGTCAAAAAAGTGCATCATGGCTAGTAGATAATGCTGTTGTCTGCGCAGATAAAGGGAGTGATGTGATAGATGGCCCGTGTGGAATTTGGTACCTCCGAGTAACGTGGAGTTCCTGCCAAATTCTCGAAATCGGAGCATGATGGAATTATTCTCCCATTCAAACAGTGAGAAGTTCATGGGAACAACGCGAGGCTCCATCAAATTCGCTTGCAAGTGAGATTTGCCGGCCCCCGGCGTGATTTTCAGTCACCAGGGAGCTTTCCGGTGCCATTTTGTTAATGCTGACAGTCACGAGCGGTCGGGCTGCTTCCGAATTAGTTTTTGTACTCAAGCAACAGCTAAATCAACTCAAAAATACCCTTTCTAGTGAATATTCTACCTGAACGGACAGTTTGGGTAGATTTTTCAGCGCAAAGTGCACTTTTTTATTTTACTTTTTTTTAACAGGAAGGAAGGGCTACAGGGACTCCAACTTCCTCTTTCTGTCCAGGAGGCTCCTCCCCGTGCTAGTCACTTTTCATTTTGATTTTGAGATGAAAAGATCATTCTCTTTGTCTGCAATACCTGCTACATATACCACTGGATTTTAAGGACTTTGTTATTGTGACATCAAAATCAAGTAAGTTAAATAACTTTTGGATAAGTGTTTGATAGAAGTGATGCACCAGTATATATGTATATATTTGTACCTTTTTAATTTTTTATTCAATTTTTAAATTTGATTGTGAGTGGCCTGGAGTTGCAGTAGGGGCCCTTTTTTGCATTCAGTGTTTAGGCTTTTATAAGGGATAAAAGGTTGCACAGTTAAGTACTTCTTCTTCACGTTTTTGAAATTTGCACTATCCATTTTTTTTTACCATGTGGCGTAGTCTGCCTCGGGCCATCCAGCTAGTACTCGGTATAAAAAATACAGTTGCTGTCCTATATGTTGTTTTAAAACAGCTATGATTTTGGGATAGCATTGGAATAAATGCAAAATGTGATTTAAATGCAAATTGTGATTTGTTTGCATTTTTACATTTTTTTCTTCACAGTGTTAAAGTGTATTTTGGTGGGGTAATTGTTTTTATGCCTTGGGAGGATGTGTGTTGTTAGAAACATTTTATATCTGACGAAAGTTTTTTTTTTTTTTTGTATTGATGAATTGATGGCAGTGCTTTCTTCTTTGTTTACTAAGCCTCCATTGATTGCTGGCCAATTGACCATTTTTCTGTCTAGCCAATCTGTATGAGTGTGTGTGTGTGATTACCAGAGGCCACCATTTTGTCTTTGTTCTCCATGCTATGTGACCAGTGGCCATTTTGTGTAGTCAGTGTTCATAAGGGCCACATGTGTCTTTTCTTTGTTGTCCATGCCTCCGTACTTGTTGTTGTTTGAACATGTGGCCAGTGGCCATTTTGTGTAGCCAGCCAGACCGCTTCTGCTATAGGGCTGCATGCATTCTTTGTTGTCCATGCCTTCTTACTTGCTGTTTGAACATGTGGCCGGCAGCCATTATGTATTTTTGCATTCTCCATTTCATGTAGCCAGCCAGTGTGCTTTTTAGGGTGGCGGAACTTGTGGAGCTTTACCCCACGGAGTTCTGCAGAGTTATCTAAAAGGTCTGTGATGATGCCACAGAGTTCCGTTAGCAGCAGAATTCTGGTCCGCCATACACGCTCGTGACCTTCCGATTAACACCACCATCAGTTGACGATAAATAGTGGTCTACTAGAAATATTTCATTGCATATTTTCTGTAGGCAGTCTTTGTATAGCAGAGCCAAATCGTGTTTCAAGATGTCACCCTTTTGGTACATGGCGACTGGCCAAAGACTCAGCACAAAAAAACAAGGAGCAAAAAAAATGAAAAAAAGCCCAAAGAGGTCTGGACTGCAAACATTCCATCCAAAAGTCAGGAATTTGCCATGTTTCTATGCTGCATGTGACCTCTGTGTGGGTGCATGCACTCACAGCTGCCGTACCAAGGTCTTCCACCACAACGTGGGCCATGTGCTCCATCAACCTCCCACCCCCTTCATCTATGCTGATCTCTCCACAAACATAGCCAGCCTGATCTACTGGCTGCCAGCCACCCGAATCCTACCCCCTTTACTACCTGACTGATGGGCAAATGGGTCATGGAGACCCTTCCTGGCAGCAGTTTACAAAAAAGCGCATCTCTGTGTTGGAAAGAAGTATGTAGCAGCAGCAGCCAGTGAGAGAAAGGAAGTGAGAAGACGGACCAGGATCTGACAGATAGGACAAGCTGAAAGGTAGCCCAGCATCTCTCCTGTTTAAATGGTGCATCCTCTTTGATTAATGCGACTGTGGCTGGTTACACTGTACTGACTTTGAAAAGTGTGCTTGCATCCTGGCATCTGAGTGCTATGCATCCAGCTGCCCGTAGTTGTATATGCCTCCTGACTCTTCTCTGGTTGGCACCATTCCTGAGCTTGTATACTTACAGTTGGCAGCCTTTGATGAGGTGAGAAGGAAGCGCCTGGCGTAATGACGTGCTCCCTTTGCACCCAGAGCATGGCACAGGGTAGGCAGATAGTGGAGGATAAATGGCTTGGACACAGACACAGACATGGATCAGTTGAGCTATGTTTGTATGTGTGTGTGTGTCTGGTGCAGAGCAGCACTGAAATGGAAGTGATGAAAGAGGCTGGAAAGCCAGAAAAAAATGCATTGAACGTGAGCCCACCATCTAGTACTACTAAAATCCCAGCTCCCTCTTGTGTGAGTATTTGAATGGAAATTTGCCTCCTTGGGCAGCTGTGTTCCACTGTCTTTTATATAAAAAAGCCCCAAAAACTTGACATTTAGAGGAATCATTTCATGCATTTTTTCACAGCCACAGAGGGGCTGCGATATTGATGATGCCTCTGCTGTATTTTCCCTCGATTGTGTGATAGTGGAAGCTTTGTTTCCCTGAAGCAGTGTGTGCTGTGCAGCCGGCACATGATACACCAGTGTGTAACTGCCCTATGCCCTGCAATAGGGGGCTCCCTTTGAAAGTATCCAGCATGGGGGCTTGTCCCAGAGAGGATACGGAAGGTATGGATGGTGATGTAGTCAGAGGGGCATCAAAGAGCAGAATCTGACATTGCCTCACTCTGCCCTCCCGGAATTGGTTGCTGCTGTCCCTGAAGACCCTGATATTGCTGGAAGCTGCTGGGCTTCTGTGGTTCTCTGTGCTGCATGCGCTTGCTGGTGGTGTCTTTTTTTGTCGGAAGTCACCTGGTCCATGGAGCACTCATATGTGTGTAGCACTCAGAGCATGCACGACTCCCTCAAAACAAGTGCGAGTTATACTGTGGACTTTTCATTTATTGACTTGATTTGTATTGGAATAGCACCTAACCGACTTTGAGGCTAGCAGCCAAACCAACTCCTGAAAATGAATATCCGCATTATAATGCATGCACATAACAAACTTCAAAGATAATTATAAATACTTTATTATACTGTTTTTAAGTAGCGAAAATATTTCTGTAGGCAGTCTTTGTACAGCAGAGCCAAAAACATGTGGGCTGGGCGATAAACTCTGCCTCACTGTGGTTGGTGGAGTTTTTGCCGAGCTCCACGCTCCAAGCAGAGCCTGTAGTGAGCAAAACTCTGTGAACTCCCCACGCGGAGCATAGTTTACCACCCACCTCTAGTGCTTTTGCCACAGGCCTGCTTTTGCTCCTTGTTGTAAATGCCTCCTTGCTTGTTGCTGTTTGAACATGTGGCCGACAACAATTGTGTGTAGCCAGCGAGTGTGATTTTCCCATAAGCCTGCATGTGTTCTTTGTTGTCCATGCCTCCTTACATGTTGTTGTTTGAACCTGTGGCCATTTTGTTTAGCCAACTAGCGTGCTTTTGCCATAGGCCTGCATGTGTTCTTTGTTGTCCATGCCTCCTTGCTTGTTGTTTGAACATGTGGCCGGCAGCATTTTGTGTAGCCCACCAGTGTGCTTTTGTCATAGGACTGCATGTGTTCTTTGTTGCACATGCCTCCTTGCTTGTTGTTGTTTGAAGTTGAACATGTGGCCAAAGACAGTTTTGTGTAGCCAGTCAGTGTACTTTTGCCATAGGCCTGCATGTGTTATTTGCTGTCCATGCCTCCTTGCTTGTTGTTGTTTGAAATTGAACAGGTGGCCCGTTGCCATTTTATTTTATTTATCCAACCAGTGTGTTAAATTCTTGTTTTTAACTATTTTCAAAGGCATTTTCTAGGGGCATTGCTAAAAGAGGGCTATGCCTTTTTTCATTTTTTTTCCTTCATATCAGTTTAATGAGCTTGAGGATGATTGTAGTATGTATGAGCAGTGTTAAGATGCATTTTGTTTTTATTTCTTTCCATTTTCCCCTGCTTCTCCTTGCCTCCCAAAAGATTTCTCATAGTCCCTGACCCTGGTAGTGACTGACACCAGCAATGACTCTTTTGCATTATTTGATTTTTTCACTGCACTGCCTGCCAGCCATAGGTCTTTTAGGCCATAGGCGAACAACAGCATTATATTTTTAAGGATTATTCCATTTTGCCCTGCCCCCCCCTGCCTGCCATAGGTGCACACCAGCATTAATTTGTTAAGGGTTATTCCATTTTCCCCTGTACCCTCTGCCTGCTTTAGGTGCACAGCAACATACATTTTTTTAAGGATTATTCCATTTTTCCCTCCAACCCCTGCTGACATAGGCAAGCACCAGCATTAATTTTTTTATGCATGATTCCATTTTACCCTGCATCCCCTGCATACTATAGGCGCGCACCAGCATTTATTTTTTTCAGAATTTTTCCATTGTCCCCTGCATACCTGCCTGCCATTGGCGCACACCAGCATTTCTTTTTTTTTTAAAGATTTATATATTTCATTTTCCCATGCATCCCCTGCCTGCCACTGGTGTCTCATAGACTGTAGATGCACATAAAGCAATCTTTTAAATCTGTATGTTATTGAAATATTATGTTATGGTTAAGGGTGGGTGGAAGTTTTAATTCCGCCAGCTCAATAGGAGGAATTTTTCAATTCTGCATTAGCGGGTGGAATTAAAAATCAGCTCTCTGCACCCCATTTGTTAATATCATTGTCCTAAATAGTTCAGAGTGTCAATCACAGTTACAAAAACGCGTTGCACCCAATCACAGCGGGAAGATAATGTTTTTGGTTCAATTTTGCCGCTGTATCCAGAACAAGCACATGCTCTCCACCTCTTGCTGTATGTACCTGTGACTTCTTGGCAGGGCTTTTGACTGCAACGCAGAAGACTCCACGGGCCCAGGTGACAGTTTAATTGCTAGTTTCCACAATGACGTGCCACAGTGCTGAATGTTGATCCCATATAGAAAAATGAATGCAGGGTTCTGAGAGGAGGAGGTAATTAATGGCCCCAGCTTGAAGAATGTTTCAATTTTTATATCAGATTCTTATGGAAAGCAAAAGCGGCATTGATGACTTTAACTACAGGTGAAATAGAGGCTGGTCCCTGTGACGCCATGCATACTTAGCATGTGTTAGAGAGGAAGGAAGCTAGATGGTCCACGGAATCAGTAAAGTCAATGTAAGCAAACTGGATTTAAATGTTTGTTTAAATAAACATGCCAGGAAATAACAACTGAGAGCACCTGAAACCTTAGTATGCATCACAGACTTCTATAAACACAGGTGAGCCTGGAGCACGTGCACTGAAGGGCCGTCAAACGTCAGTCTGTAACGTGCAAACATCACAGGGTTTATCCTTTCATTGGACCCAGTTACTGAAGTTGTAAAGAAAATCAATTTCTAAGTGGATCGTCAGTAACTGCAAGGAAGGTAAGAGACAGGTGGAGGGACGTGGCATATCAACTTCTGCTTGCTTGTGCACAGAAGAAGCATCTCCATTCGCTTAAAGGTCATGAAGACAATGCCTCCCATCCCTATCCTTCTTTTTTCATTCCCTAGCTAGGCTTCCCTAGTAAATATCAATAATTTACAATACTGCCATTGTTTGTTGCTTCCATGGGAAAAGAGGAGATACAATCAGACAAATGTGTACCACCATGCTTGGAACAGGTAACTCTTGCACCAATGAGTGATATTGATATAGTGAGTTTGAGTTATGATGATTCATGTAGTGGCAGACAGTGAGTGTGTTGTTCAACTAATTTGCCTGAATGGGATATGATTGGCCCATTCACACTTTGCTAGAATTACTTACATGGTCCACTCCTTGCTGTACTTCTTCTTTTTTAAATGTAATTGTTCAGAGACCAGACCAGTCAATTTAGTTTCCAAAACTACACAAAATTATCATATTGTTTTGCACTTCTTATTCATCAACAGCACTACAGGTCTATCTCTCTCAATCTCATTTGGGTCAGGACTTATGACTAGACTACCTCAACAGCCAGAAGAAGGAAGTTATGTACAATGCGTTTCTACTTCAAAGGGAAAACAAACCAACATAACTCAAATAGGCCTACTCACTCAGCCCTGTGGACTGGAGAGAGGGGGATTGATTTGGAAAATGCCAAGTAGTGTGTTGAGTCAAATGTCAAACTTCTCTAATTAAGTGGTTGTGGTTTGGGGGACTGTAACTGGAGAGTGGAGACATGTTACATGATGAACGTACTTGGCTAAATGTTATGACAGTTGGCAGTTGTTTAGCAGTAAGGTACATGCAGCCACTTGTCTGGGATTGGTTGTAAAATTGTTCTCACTTCTCAGTTAATCGCACATAACTGCACCCACCTATTTTCTTCCTCTGCCCGTTTGGTCCTGATCCACCATGAAGTCTACCTTCTCCTTAACGCTATAATATTGATATTTACTGTTTTACAATCCACAGCCTTTCTCTTCTTCTACACGAAAGCTCCATAACACTCTGCTTACCCGACCGGTTCAGCTGTATATTCAAGATTGAGAAGAAGAGTGCAGATGCACCACCCAATTTGGTATTTATATAAACAGTATAATTGTTCTTTTATTAACAATTACAATTTTTAGAACTGTGCAGTTCCTCCATTTTTTCAAGCCTAGGTGACAGAACAACTAGTTAATATCCTGGGACTTTGAGGCTGAATGATTATTTGCAATTACAATTCATTTATTAATTAAGCTGTGTCATTTCTTCATTTCCTCCCACAACAGATTTGATGATGATGAGCTGCTCATTGACCTGATGAAGGTTGTTGTTGTGTTTGTCTATGAAATACCTTACCCCAACTCCCCGTTCCCATCCATTCATCAAACCCGTAATCCTCTACCTCCAGGTGTGTGATATATTGAGGTGTGACTTACAAATTTACACCATAAATGGAGCGCACACTTGGTGGGGTGAATGTGGTGAAAGCAACACCAACTCACTGCAGGATCTTCTAACCTGAATAAAAGCCCATGCTAACACCCCAATGTTACGCTAACAATCAGTGCAAAGACAAAAGACAGATAGTGAGTTATATGCATTGGAAAGAAAAGAAAACATTTATTTTTATAGAAAGGAAATCCACCCTCTCTACCCACAACAGGATCACCCCTCTTCCCAAGCAAATACCTCCAAAGCTCCCATCATGTCTGACCTTTACCCAACTTCCGATCCCAATTCTCACCCTCTGCACCCACAACAACACAGACACTCCGATTAAAAAAGTCCATTTAAAAAGAGGCTTAGAGGGAATCCATACAGGTATGTATGCAGGCCACTTCTTGGGCCAAGCCGAAGCAGCTCCAGCTTATGTGAGGTGTTGCAGAGGAGGCGGTCTGTTGAAGTTGTTTTTCAATGAAGAGGTGGGGGTGGTGTTCCGCTTGGCAGCAATAGAACCCAGCTGCAGGTGGTGCTAGGGTTAATGTGGCCGGGATGGTGGCGGGCCAAGGAACTGAAGGCATGTGCCTCCTCCTCCTCCAAGGCCACCACCCAGTGGTATTTGGCCAAGATGGATGACTTCCAGCAGCAGGAGTTGCTATATCAAGAAAGAACAAACATGAAAAAACACAAATTGTAATGTTCAGTGCAAACAGCTGCGTATACTATAGTGGCACAGTAGTATAGCATTGCTGGTTCCCTAGGGCCATTGGATTCTGGATGTGGTTTGTCACAGGGCCAGGTTTTCCCCACACAAGTATCACATAATGCAATAGCACTGACTGCAAAGACTTAAGCCAGAAATGGAATATATGCCACCATAATCAAAAAGTGATTTTTGTTTAAACGATTTCATAGTGAAACTAAACAGGCACTTTGTGTTTAATTGCCTCTCATTAATGAGTCAGGTGTCTACGCTGCACAATTAATAGTGAACTTGATACTATGGACCCTATTACGATGTCGGTTGGATGAGCATCTCACCAACACCATAGCGGGAAAGGAACCGCAGGTTCTACCCACAGTATTAGGCTGGTCAGAAATATACATTTTTCTAATGCAGCTTGTACAGTGGCCAGAAAAGGGACGCTGCACAAACTGAAATAAAAAAATTGATGTTTTCAAACATCCCTGCACCATGTGGCAGGCACCATGCGGTGCATGCCACATAGTGCAGGGTTGTATGGGGGGCACCACAGGGGCCCCCCAGACCCCACATATGAGGGCCGAGGGGGAAGTGACCAAAGTCACTTTCCGCCTGCCTTTTCATTGGCGGGCGGACAGCCATGGAAGGGCAGGTGAAAAGCGGCATTCACAAAGGGGACCCCTTCCTGTTTGCGAGTGGCTTACCACCTACTTGAAGTAGGTGATAAACTGCAAGTGTTTTGCGACTGCAAATGCGGTTGCAAAACAATCATACATTGCTGAGGCTCGCTATTAGGAACGGACGCCCTTGGCATGGCCCTTCCTAATAGCAAGTCACAAACCATATTTTGAGAGTCGGTAATAGGATACCGACTCGCAAAATATGGTTTGTGCATAGGGCAGACCCAATTTTGCGGTCGGAAACGGTCCGAATTCCTGTTTGCGACGGCAAAAACGGTTGTACATCTGCCCCTTAGTCCCAAATTACACCCTGGCCTCCACCACAAAATATTTTCTGCAAATGCCTTCTTTTGGCAGTAGGGAAGGTTACTATACTCTACTGAAAGGTAAGTTAGAGGGATTAAGCTAGGTAGAGATTTAACTACGGAATAGTGAGGGTGTCACTGATCATGTGCTACACTTTTACTTAGCCACATCAGTTGATGAATGATGACTTGACGGAAGAAACAAATTGGAACAAAGTAAATCCGTCATGGAAACCATGAAATATAAATCACTTGGGCAGAAAAATGTGGCCTAAGCTGAGATGGAATATACAACATTTTGGTAGACTGGAAAAGAACAAAAGAATGATGAAATGAAGTACTAATTTTAGCTAGTAACTGACTGAGTGGGCACTGGGAAACACATCTTGTTTACGGTTTGTAGTGCATTGCAAACTTCACATTGCCACACTGTTAATTGAAGCAGACACATATTTTACAGCCTAAACTGCAGCCCAAAATCAAACCATGCTTTAGTTAAGTGGCAAAATACCATGGGCAGGGAAGTGATGGGTGGGACATCTGCCTTGCTTAATAAATGCGGTATTGTCAATAAGCAAGCAAGGTGACTTACCACTTGTCCCTGCTACTGCTGGGACTGTTCCCCCTCTGACCACCTGCTCCTTCTCCCTCCCATTCCCTGCCTGGCTGCTGGTGCTGGCTGTGGTACCAGATTCGCCAACTAACAAATTATTTTGCACAAAGTACACCAGCAATACCTCACTGCAGTTTGGTTAGCAGTATCTTTTATCTAAACTATCACTTTGTTTGTTGGTTGACAACATATTAAAAAAGCCAGGTAGTCAAGTCAACCAAAAACCTTTTTGTCCTAATGGAGGGACAAGGCTACGAAAGGATGAAAGCACAATTGGGAAGAAGCAGTAGAAGGGAATGAACAATGAAGGACATATGTTATTGGTTGGTAATGGGATTTCATTCCTTTCCTGCCATGCTGTACTGTCATGGAAATTGCTGGTACACTGTATGAATGAGAAAACATTGGGGGTCCATGAGATGGCCACTCTATTGCTTTCTGGCTGTTTGACCAAGAAAGCCTTCTCAACCAACATGTTTGGTGAATAATAATTTACTTGAGCCTGCAATCTTCTTAATAGTACCACAAATCTGTTCTCTTAGCCTTACAGTGCCTCCAAACATATAACAGAGATGAGAGGGAAAGCTTACTAAAGAGAGCAGAAGAAAGCTTGAGATAGGAGAAAATCAGCTGCAGAAACAGGAAATAAAGAAAAACAGAGTGATATAAGTGTAACAAACATTAGATAGGGGTTTTGAACAAAAAGTAAATAGTATAAACAAAAATACACAGGGTCAAATTATTTTACTTGTAGGGAGAGATAAAAGTAAGAAATAATAATAAACAGGACTTACTGGAGCCAGCAGAACCATCTGTTGCGATGCTGGCGGTAGTCCTACCCACCGCAGTGCTGGTGGTGGCAGCCTCTTCGGCCTCTGTAGCCCTCTTGCCCTTGGGTGCTGATGTTAGAAATAATGAAGATTAAAAAAACTATTTGTTGTACCCTTTAAAAAAATATTTTGACAGGCAGAGCATTGTGCTTTCTAAATCAGACAGCCTATTCCATTTCCTAGTTTACTAAAGGAAAAAATACATTTTGAACTACTCATTCATGCATTGCAACAAATGATCTTTGCTTCTACGCACCCTTTGATGGGTCAAGTCAGTCTTCCTTTGCAATGCATACTGCACATCTTGGGACTGTATGATCCATATAAAGGCACAGAGAAGAACTCTAACACCCTGATATACTGCTATCTTAATACTAGTGACTGAATAGGAGTCAGAATCCCTTCTTAAATCAGCACAATCAAGTGCCCAGCACCTAGCTAGCTCACACTGGAATAGAATCCAGACAGTATCATTCATTTGACGTCCACTTCCCTCCTATGGTGCAGCACCTTCCATGTTAGGCTGACACCATGCACCACTACTTCCCGGGCCCAGATTTATCAAGGTTTGCTGTTTGTGTTGTCCTTGCATATAAGGATTATTTTTATGCAGGGAGGTGTCCCCTTCCTGCACAAATGATCCAGGGTGCCATGTAATATATGTGTCACGCTTGCATCATGGCTCAAGAGTCAGGTGCCTTCATTGGCGTGATCAGCATCATTTGGTTGCACCAGCATAGTGTGAGAGCATTAATGCAACACATCTTGATGATTAATAAATATGCCACATTCCTGCCCTCTTCCTTTGATGCAGTGCATTGAGGGGCAGATTTTCAAAGATTTAGCATTGGTGCTCATGTGACGCAAAGCGGTGCAAAACCTCGCTCACATTTTCAAATAGGCGCAAGTCAGTATTTGCGCCAGATTTCAAAGTTAGCGTGACATGCAAATGTTTTAGCATCTGTCTGCGCCAAAGTAGAATTAATGTATGCATAGCAGGTGTGTCATGGTGTTTTCCACACAAAAAGCTCCAAAAGCCTATGGTACAAGTATTTACAAAAGGCATGCAAAGTGACACAAAGCAGCAAAAAGAAGATTAGCACAGAAAAAATAGCGCAGGTACAAAACAGGGGCAAAAAGAGTGGAGCCATTTCCTGGAAAATCCACCAGCAGAAGCACAACACATATATCTACAGAGTGTGGCAATCATGGAGATAGTTATTGTCTGACATCATCAGTGGATAGTTGCCTTGGCAAAAAAGAAAACACAAAGGAAGGAAAGAATTGACAAACAGGGAATATCACTCATCCACATGAGTGAATAAGAGGTAAAAAATGTAGGCTCACCAGGGACATGATAATCACTCACCTAAATCATATTGGACCATCCCTTGAGGCAAAAACTGGAAGATCGCATGCCATACTCCCATCTGTGAAGATACTGGCAGTACTACAACTGCTTGCTACTAGACCCTTTCAGAATACATGTGCTACATTGGCTGGTGTGTCTCTGGGATCTCTCTCTACTACTACATGTGTTGGAAGGTATAATGAAAGTAACACCACAACACCTAAGATGTCCTAAACTGGGACAGGATCAGAGACAAGTAAAGCAAGGATTCCACCAAATTTCCCAATTTCCACAGTCCTTGGTGCAATTGACTGCACGCATGTCAACTTGCTTCCACCTGCAGAAACAGCCCACATGTATAGGAATAGGAAGTATACATTTTCAATGAATGTTCAAGTTGTATGTGATGAAAAGTACTGCTACACCAATGTTGTTGCAAAATATTCTGGGAGTGCCTGTGATTCGTACATATTCCATCATAGCATCATCAACCAACGTTTTGAAATTGGAATGTATGGAGATGTCTTATTGATTGGTAAGCATATTTTACCATACAATACAAAAAGTGTACATATATGAAATTATAAACAATATATAGTAACATTATTATAGGGATATTTTCACATAGACTTTACATGTAACACTTGTAAATTTTGTATTCATACATTGTAGGTTACATGGGATATGCTCTCAGACCCTGGTTGTTGACTCCATTTTCAAATCCAAAAACACCAGCAGAAGAAGCATATAATAATTCTCATTGTAGGACACGCAGCATAATCGAGTGTACCTTTTGCATACTGATATCCAGATTTAGAGCTCTTGATTTGTCTGGAGGTAGACTGTTGTATAAACCCCAAATTGTGTGTAAGATAAAAAATTTTGCTGCACATTACATAACTTTGCTGTGAAGGGTCGCTTGAAATACAAGAAAACATATGTATCCAAGATGTGGTTGATGAAGATGTCTTGACTACTCATGAACATAGTAAATCAGAATCTGTAGAAGGTGCCAGGCATAGGAAAGATGCTGTGATTAATTTTTTAACACATAAACAAATAATATCAACTAAGTCATGTATGCTTCTGTATGCTAATATAGTTTGATGTTTTGAAACAAGAATGCTCTCAATAGTCAATCTCTGTAAAGATGTGTATCATATCATTGGATGTCATAATGATACTCAAGTTAAATGGCAGCCTATGTTTTGTCACATGATGTTCAGGAACTGAAAGGAATAACAAATGAAGGGTGCACAGACAGAATATCGATGTTGGAATATCGATGTGCCAGAATATCGAGTTTTTAATATCGAGGTGGCACAAGATCGACATGCAGGAATATCGTTGACCAGAATATCGACATGAAGGTAAGAAATATCGTTTTTTTAATATCGAAGTTAGTAATATCGTTATTAAAAATATTGTTGTTAATAATATCAACATTTATTTTAGTGTTTTGTATTTTACTATGTGTGTTTAAAGTATGTGATGTAATTATTTTGTATAAGTATAGCTTATTTTTTTAATGTATGTGTGAAATTTTTAGAAGTAATGAATTTTATGTTAATTAATTTTGTGTATTTTAGTTCCGTAGCGGGTTGTGGGTTTATAGGGGAATAGGGTGGGAAGTAATTTAATTAGAATACATTTATTAACAATTTTTAGAAGTTATTAATGTGTGTGAATAAGGTGGTATATAGTGGTTTATTACAAAGTGGCTAAAGCACACTTACACATTGTGCTGAGGTGATGTTGAGGAAGAACACCACATGGAGTGCAAGGATCCCTATCGATAGCTGTGAAGTTGCTCAAAGTAAGCACATATAATATATGGGAATATGAACTACAGGTCCAACTGAGCCAGTACAACAGTAGTGAATGAAATAATAAAAATTGGACTTCAGATTACAGATACAAACAGGTATAAATAAATAATCAGGTCAGCTCAGTGACCACTAACAAGGCTGACATAGGTCCAATAAATCCCTTACTAATGGCAAAGCCAACGTGTTTATGCCAAATACACTAAACTAGCATGATTAAATCACGTATGTTGTCCTACGGGAAAGTGATCCTGCTGTATGCTCCCCCAAAATACACATGTAATTCCTATGAACTTTGCATACAATTACACATGAGGTATGACTTTCTGCCCATAGACTATCTGCCACCTCTAGAGGAAGATTGAAGGTATCCAGGTGTTGCAAATGAAGGACAGATGCGCAAGGCTATATGCCGAATGTCATGATTGCTGCATAGCATACTCTCTGTGCCACAGTTTGTACTTACCTGGGTGACTGTCTCGTGTTTCTTTGCAATCATCTTCTGAACTCATAGCAGGAGAGGATAATGTGGGAGGGGTTCCAGGAATTATGTTTTGGACTTTAGGTAGAAAGTTCCCCCATCAATATGGCCTTTCCTTTCTAAAATCAAAATCACATATTTGCAGACAGTGTGCGTGGTATTTAGAATTGAACATTGTGCCAACTATTTGTACTTTGAATATCGCTATGTTTGTCTTTTCTGTTGTTTTTCTTCCTTTTGTATTTTCTGTTTCATCATAGACAATGAATTCAAATAATAAGATTGAACATAGTAAACGCAAATATCATGGGACAGAATATCATGGCAACAGATATTGAGGACAAAATTGTTGTGAATGTAAGTATTCATAGGTAAATAAATTGTTACTACATATAACTCCAAATATATGTATGCTGATGGCATATATATCATCAAGGTATGTAGATGTGGATTTAAGAATAGTAAATCCGAGTTACCAATTTTCACTTACCTTCTCCATATGTTGGTCCTCAATTTTATTTTACTGGAAAACGTTCAACATGATCTTCATGTGTATGATAAGTGGGCAGTGATCTGGGTGCATAGTAGATGTTGCCTAATCTATTTTCATAAGGCCCTACTCATGTTATGAATGTAAGTGCATGTGCAAGTGCCACTTGTGGTCTGACTCCCCATTATTTACCCTTCCCTGCCATTCAAAAACATGCCATGCTTTGCACTACAATGATGTTCTCCCTGATGGTGCAGGCATTTACACATGTTCAGTGGCTTCTGCAGCAGGGTCCATGAGTCAACAGCACTCTGCTTGTTGCAAAACCAAATGGCACTGGTGTGTCCATAAGCACATACACCAGGTTTCCTTTCATGGATAGACCACAAAACGTACACTGTAGAAATTGTTCCTCAGTTGTAGTTTGTGTTTCATGGAGCAGGGCCTCTGCTGGAGATCAGAGGCATCTGAATCCCTTCTCTCTAAGAATGCCCCCAAACCATAAGTGAAGTAGCAAAAGTCTACATTTATAAAGTAAAAACACACATCACCAGGAGTTATCACACCTATTTATATGTTGTCTGAATATTTAACCACAACAAAATGTCTTGGTCCAATGCAAATCTTGAATCTTTATTCAAGGCATATGTAAACTAATGTTGCCTCATAATAACTATGATGTAGGTGTGGAAACACGGATGACCACATGCTGAAACAATATAACATCAAATGACAACATTGCTATACAACTATATAAATGTTCCTACTGATTGATAGTACATAACACTACTAACTTAAAAGAAATCCTTTTGGTTAGTCTTCTGATGTCCCTTCTAAGAAGTCTTATTTCTCTAAGTATTTTCAATAGGATCATCCGTTGATCAATTGCTTTTTTTTTTTTTACATTTTTCTTTTGCACAATGCTTATAAATGTGTACCAACATTAGAATTCACGACATAGTAATAACAATAGTGCATTTTTCCTCTTTACCCCACCCCACCCACCCCAGGAGGCTAATGAGAGTCACTAGTTTATCTTCTTAACAGTCCTATCTAATCTCTTGACCATTCATTCCCAATACAAACTCTGCAATATAGCCAAACTTTTCTCCACTACTTGCCCCTAAGCAATTTAGCGATTTTTCTCTACCCATTCTGCCAATGGCGCCCACCTTTTTACACCCTTTGTTCGTGCGCAGATTTATTTTCTTGCATACACTGCTTTTTCTAAGTTATAGATTGCTAAAAAGCGGGAGAGCCACTGCTGGAAAGCTGGGGGGTTTGGGTCTAGCCACGCGGATGCTATACACAGTTGCAGGACCGCCATGGCTATAAACAGCAACTCTTGGCCCACATTCCCCTGTTCAGCTTTTGCTACCCCTAAAACAACCATACTGGGAGATAGGAAGCAATCTATTCCTAGGGTTTCTTTGAAGAATTTGGTAATATCTTGTTTTAAATTCGTAAGCATATTACAGAAAGAAAAAATGTGAACCAGATCTGCCTGGTGTAAAGCACATCGGGGACAGTATGTCCCTTTTCCACTCCCCCATTTGGCTATCTTTTTAGGAGTGTAGTATAGTGAAAAGCAGGTCTTATATTTATTTATTTATAAAGTTTTATATAGCGCGAACAAGATCCCGAGGGATATCAGAGCGCTTTACAATATGATGGAAGGAAGGACATAAATGCAATATCCACATCAAGTAGGAGAGAGAAAAAAACAAAAAACAGGAATGGTCGCAGATTACAGGACCATTGCACCCAGGAGGGTAATACAATAAACAGGTGTAAGCGGGCAACGAGGGGGGGGTCACAGTATGCAGTAAAGAAGAGCCGTATCAAATGGAGGTACAATGGTAGTAGGAACAAAGTCAACGGGCAAGTGAGCCTATCCCTCTTAGGGTAAGATTTTGTTCATTAGGAATCTTTTGGCTTCTAATTTGATTAATATTGTGCCTGTAACCGGGCCAGGATTAAGACTTTCCGTGCCATCTGAAATGAATGCTGAAATAAAGCCTCTGAAATACCAATTTGCTCTTTCCATTTCAGTGACCACCGTTCCAGATCATCTTTCATCAGAGCATTGAAAAGGTTATAGATGGTGCGTATGAAGAGATCCCTGTCTCCTACTAGTGTGTCAATTATACTATTTCTAGAAACTTCAATTGGTCCGCCTCCCTTCTAAATAAAAAATCCCTTACTTGGAGATATTTATAAACATCTCTCCGCCCTACCTTAAACATTTCTCTAAGATTTTCAAAAGAAACAAAACCTTCGACTGAGAAGAAGGACCCACATTTCAGCAAGCCCAGCTCCCCCCATCTTTTAATCGTTTGATCTTTAAATATTCCAGGCAGATTTGGATTGTTTACTAATGGTGTGTAATAGTTCAGTCTACCAATGCCAATTGTTCTACGGGCAGTTTTCCAGACTTTAAATCCCCCTTGTAATGTCTTAAGTCTAACTTTTTTATAATGATTATCATTTATAGCGCCATAGCCACCCCCAAACTTCTTCCCCTAATATATGCTCTAGTGGAGTCGGGACTGCTCCAATGCGCCTACCGGTTGGTTTCGCTTGCACCAATATCCGGTTATATAAAAGTGCAGTAGCCCAATAGTACAGTCTAAGGTTGGGTAAAGCCCACCCTCCTCTCTCCCTCGGGAGCGTAAGAAATTTAAAGGCCCTTCTTGGCTTGGCATATGCCCATATAAATCGGGAAAATATATCTTCCATTTTTTTCAGACATTCATTTGAAAATTCTAATGGGATTGCCCGCAAAAAATATAAAATCTTAGGGAAAAAAAGCATTTTTATAACATTGCACCTCCCAATAATAGATAAATGAAGATTATTTAACCAATACAAGTCCTGCTTGGTTCTAGCTAGTAGATGTTCTATATTGTCTTTGACGATATCATCTATTTTAGCAGATATATCTATCCCTACATAAGTTGCCTTTTCCATGATTCTGCAATCAATGATTGTTGTATTTTTATTGATCACTAGCTGCGTTTTAGAGCAATTAAGAGCATATCCGGAAAGTTTCCCAAATCTATCTGCTTCTTCTTCTACTTCCTGAGTATTAATAGGATCAGGGGTTACAAGGGCGATACCATCAGCATATGCCAACACTTTCGTTTCCCAGCCATGAGTCACCATGGGTCTGATGGCCCTATTATTTTCTAGCCGTCGTAAAAAGGAGTTGATATAAATCGCAAATAGTAGAGGTGAGCTCGGACAGCCTTGTCAGGTCCCTCTAGTTATGTCAAACGGCTCAGAGCGTGCGCCATTAACGCAGACCCTGGCCACCAGCTGGTAATAGAGGATTTTAATGGCCTGTAGTAACCCTTCTTTGATACCGACCCTTGACAGGGCCTCCCATAAGATAATGCCAGGAGACCCTATCAAAAGCCTCTTTGGCATTAAGTAAAATTAGAGCCATTGGGTCGTTAGATATTGTTATAGCATCTAGGAGTGTAATTTCCCTCCTTATGTGATCAATCGTCCCCCTTCCTGGAATGAATCCATGCTGACACTCAGAGACTACTTTATGTATAATTGGCACTATACGAGAAGCCAAGACTTTGGAGTATATCTTGCTGTCGCTATTTATAAGTGTTATTGGTTGATATGAGTTGGGCTCACTCGCAGGTTTGTTCTTTTTAAGAAAAATAACTATTTTTGCGGAAGACCAGGAGCTCAGTGGTCTACCCCCTTTGAATACATGGTTAAACAGCAAGGTCATGCAATCTTTGAGTTGCCGTGAAATCTTTTTGTAGAATTCAGCAGAGATGCTATCCAGCCCTGTGGCTTTACCATTAGGCAGGCTGTTAATACTTAATAATATCTTGATCCAATCCGGGGGAGCTTCTTGTTATTGTTGATCCTCTGCCGAGAATTGTTCTCCCGGAGTTAAATTCAGATATTCCTTAATTTCTCTAGGGACTCCTGAGAAGTCATCCTGATATAGCTTTTGATAGTATAAGTAAAAAGTGTCTCGAATACTATCTGGATCCGAAACTAGTCCTCGTATAGGATACCTAATCTCCTGTATTATATTCTGTGAAGTCTTTTGTCTAGCTCTCATAGTAAAGTGATGCCCCACCTGCTCACTACACTCATATGCTTTCTCTTTCCATACTGAAAGTCTATCGGCCGCGTCTTTAGCAATTGTTTCCATAATACGTGATTTCGCCACTATCACCTTGGCCTGTGCCTCCTCCATCCCCCCTCCCTTTTGAAGCATTTTAACCAGATACTCTTCCGCTTGCACTAACGTGACTTGTAAGTCATAAGTTTGTTGTCGATTTCTTTTATTAAAATTCATGGAGAATCTAAGGGTTTCCCCACATATACGTGCTTTCAGCGCATCCCAGACACTGTCAATTCCTGCACTGCCTAAATTTCCCTTAAAAACAAGGGAATCCAGTTCCTCATATATTTTCAGTAATCCTCGTTCAACAGAAGGGCTTGTTCAAAGCTCCAAAGTCTGGCCTGGGGTCTAAATTCTTTCCCCTTAATTTCTGTTATTAAAGGGTTGTGATCAGAGAGTATGTGTGGGGCTTTTTCTATCTTACAACCATGGAGCAGGGAATAGGATACCAGCTTAAAATCAAGTCGGTCATGAACTTTGTGTGGATTAGAAAAAAAAGTAAAGCCAGGATCGGAAGCATTTTGCCAGTTCCATACATCGTTCAGCCCGTGATCTATACATAGTGCCCTTAATGCTCGATATATTTTAGGTTTCCTACCATCATATGTCCCCTTAATTTCTGAGCTCAATTTCATACTGGCCGGTATATTTATGTTAAAGTCCCCACAAAAAATAATCAGGGGCGGCCAGGCAGCAAGTTCACTATTTACCTGTTCAAATACCCCTGGGTTGTCGAGGATACTACCATAGACTAAATAAATAGTTAACAATTCCCCAGTGGATACACGACATTCTGTTATCACCCATCTTCCTGCTTGGTCAGCCACTGTTCGAGGAAATTGTAACATAGCATTTGAGGACAGAATCGCCACCCCTCTTGTCCGTGTGTTTTGTGTTGTCCCTCCGACCACTCTATATCCTAGTGATTTCAAGAGTTACATTTGAGCCCCTTCTATGTGAGTCTCCTGTATACACACTACGTCTGCCTTCAGTAAACGAAGTCCTATGGCGGTATGATGTCTTTTCTTAGGGTCATTCAAGCCATCGATATTCATGGTGGCTATACGTATCTTACCCATCAAAGGTACACAGAAAAAACATAGTTAAGGACTTAGAAGATATCTCGCCCTCTTGCTGGCCCCCCTCCCTCCCTTGACTCCCCCACTGCTCCCGATCCCCCCCACCTCCCACCACCTATAGCTAAGGTGACCTGGCTCGAACCGAGCCAGGATGATGACATCTAAGCAATCGTGACCTTGTCGCACCTCAGACCATCCCCCCTATCTGCAACAGGCATTAGTATTTACACCCTTAGCAAATCACTGTCTATTAAGGTAAGCCACAATATTAACTTTCTTCATATTGATAAAAAACATAGCCATAAACTGAGACGTAAACCCCTGCATAAGTGTTTATGCTCTCTACCAGTCCTTATTCTCTGAACTACTGGAAATCTCCTTCAAATAAGCTTGTGCTTGAATCTCTGACACAAAACTGCGGGTCGCCCCCTTAAAAAAAATCTTTAGTCTGGCGAGGTTCTGTAGATAAACCTTAGCACCAATCTGTTGAAATGGGGAGAAAAGCTGCCTCAGTCTCCACCTCCGTTCCACGGTGGTATGGGCGAAATCAGGCCTGGTGAAGAAACTCACTCCTTCGAATTCCTTTTTTGCTGTTGGGCGGGCTAAATCATAAAGAGATTGTCGTAATAAAAAGTTTCCGAATTATATCAGCATAGCTCGTGGTCGTTCCGGGGTATTCGTTGGACGTTTTGAGAGCGTTAAGGGGAATCTGTGGGCTCGCTTACTCTTCTTGTCCCAATCCCAGGTGTTCAATTCGGGAAAGGCCCATCTCAATAGAGAGACCATGTATCTTCTGGGATCACTTCCTTCTGCCCCCTCAGGGATTCCTAGGAAACGGAGATTGTTGGGGCTTTGCCTATTTTCTCGGTCTTCCATTTTCCACATCAGGTCTCTTACTATTCCCTCATGCTCATCATTCTGGGTCTTCAAGACAACAACATCCTTTTCAAGCGTTTCGGCACCTGCTTCTACAGAGGCCATTCTGTCCGCAATGTACGCACAGGTTTTGCCAACTCTCCTAACAGCCCCCTGGAGGTTTTTTGCCACCAAACGTGCCCTCCGGTTGTCCATCTTCACCTCCTCCTGGAAGCTTTTGATTGTTTGAAGTACTAATGATAAAGCGGGGTCATTCAGCTTTTCAGCGCCTGCCAATTCCCCGTAGTTCGTCCCCGCGGGATTCCCTTCCGATCTGATCATTTGACATGGTTGCGAGGTTAGTTGTGAAGCTGAGGAATCCCATTTCAGATCCCCAAGACTGCCACAGTCAGATGTCTCATGAAGATTTTTCCTCCTTTTTTTTTTTTGTTAGGGATTTTCTTTGGCTTTGGGCTGATGACGGAAGCTCTGATCCTGAGCTGCTATTCCAATTGGCCCCCTCTCCTTCACTAGAGGCTGATCAGCTTACATCAGAAATCTCTGATTCATCAGTTAGTGAATACAATTTTTTGTGTGTGTCAGGGGATCAGGCCCGCATTGGGGGGGGTATTTTACCGTCTTGTTCTCAGTTGCTCCCAGATTAGTTTTGAATATTTTATCTCCATTCAGAAGCCCACAGCTAAGACTTGTGTGAGCTAGATCCTCCACCACTAGAGAATGACTTGTGTCTGAATTAGCAAGTGCATTGGAGCTAAGTTCCCCCACGGGGGGGTAGAAGTGATGCCAGCGACAGTTTGCTCTTCTCTCCCCTGTGTGAATAAGGTGGTATATAGTGGATATATTACAGAGTGGCTAAAGCACACTTACACAATGTGCTTAGGTGATGTTGAGGAAGAACACCACATGGCGTACAAGGATCCCTATGGATAGCTGTGGAGTTGCTCGAAGTAAGCACATATAATATATGTGAATATGAACTACAGGTCCAACTGAGCCAATACACAGTAGTGAATGAAATAATAAAAATTGGACTTCAGATGACAGATACAAACAGTTATAAATACATAATCAGGTCAGGTCAGTGACCACTAACAAGGCTGATATAGGCCCAATAAATCCCTTACTAATGGAAAAACCAACGTGTTTATGCCAAATACACAAAACTAGCAGGATTATATCACATATGTTGTTCTACGGGAAAGTGATCCTGCTATATGCTCCCCCAAAATACACATGCAATTCCTATGAAAGTTGCATACAATTACAGACAAAGGGTGTCTGCCTGCCCATAGAATATCTGCCACCTCTAGAGGAAGATTGAAGGTATCCAGGTGTTGCAAATGAAGGACAGATGCTCAAGGCTATATACTGAATGTCATGATTGCTGCATAGCATACTCTCTGTGCCACAGTTTGTACGTACATAGGTGACTATCTCATGTTTCTTTGCAATCATCTTCTGAACTCATAGCAGGAGAGGATAATGTGGGAGGGGTTTCAGGATTTATGTTTTGGACTTTAGGTAGAAAGTTCCCCCATCAATATGGCCTTTCCTTTCTAAAATCAAAATCACATATATGCAGACAGTGTGCATGGTATTTAGAATTGAACATTAAACCAACTATTTGTACCTTGAATATCGCTATGTTTGTCTTTTCTGTTGTTTTTCTTCTTTTTGTATTTTCTGTTTCATCATAAAAATACATTTAAATAAAAAGATTGAACAGTATAAACACAAATATCATGGGACAGAATATCGTGATAACAAATATAGAGGACAAAATTGTTGTTAATGTAAGTATTCATAGGTAAATAAATTGTTACTACATATAACTCCAAATATATGTATGCTGATGGCATATATATTATCAAGGTATGTAGATGTGGATTTAAGAATAGTAAATCCAAGTTACCAATTTTCACTTACCTTCTCCATATGTTGGTCCTCATATTTATTTTACAGGAAAATCGTTCAACATGATCTTCATGTGTATGATATTTGGGCAGTGATCTGTGTGCATAGTAGATGTTGCCTAATCTATTCGCATAAGGCCCCACTCATTTTATGAATGTATGTGCATGTACAAGTGCCATTTGTGATCTGACTCCCCATTATTTACCCTTCCCTGCCATTCAAAAACATGCCATGCTTTGCACCACAATGATGTTCTCCCTGATGGTGCAGGCATTTACACATGTTCAGTGGCTTCTGCAGCAGGGTCCATGAGTCAACAGTACTCTGCTTGTTGCAAAACCAAATGGCACTGGTGTGTGCATAAGCACATACACCAGGCTTCCTTTCATGGATAGACCACAAAATGTTCACTGGCTAGTGAATGTTCCTCAGTTGTAGTTTGTGTTTCATGGAGCAGGGCCTCTGCTGGAGAGCAGTGGCATCTGAATCCATTCTCTCTAAGAATGCCCCCCAAACCATAAGTGAAGTAGCAAAAGTCTGCATTTATAAAGTAAAATCACACATAACCAGGTGTTATCACACCTATTTATATGTTGTCTGAATATTTAACCACAACAAAATGTCTTGGTCCAATGCAAATCTTGAATCTTTATTCAAGGCATATGTAAACTAATGTTGCATCATAATAACTATGATGTAAGTGTGGAAACACGGATGGCCACATGCTGAAACAATATAACATCAAATGACAACATTGCTATACAAGGATATAAACGTTCCTACTAGTTGATAGTACATAACACTACTAACTTTAAAAAAATCCTTTTGTGTAGTCTTCTGATGTCCCTTCTAAGGAGTCTTATTTCTCTAAATATTTTCAATAGGATCATTCATTGATCAATTGCTATTGATTGATCACCTCCAGATGACATAGTATGTGTGTCAACCATAGTGGATTTGTTGGTACCACTTGTGCTAGATTAAGAACTCCTTCCTTTTTTCCTCCATGTTGTTGTGTGCTGCAACTGTTTTCTACTTTCTCTTCTCCTTGCTGTTACTGTATATGTCTCTGATCCTGATCCTCTACTATCCTACGGAAATGCTTGCACACTTCCTGCATGTGCTGCAATCTGTGCTTCCTTTTGTTCAACTTTCTAATTGCAGCAGAATCCACGTTAGCTTGAGGTAAGATAATAAAAATAAGGTTACTATCATGATCTATACAATACTGAACAAATTCATGTATAGAATCATTTTAGTATACACTGGAATTTCACACAAATTACTATTTATGTTGACACATCTAAACAACAGGGCCAAGTAGTTCAACTGAACCTGTACTCTCTAAGTTATATAGTGGATTTGACAATGCTACTGCTATTAAGATGTATGTCAATATAACCCGGCAGCCATCAATACACACCTATATGCAACCAGCTGCAACCTGACATACAATGATGGATAGGAATAATGAACAATATTCAAAAATGCCATTTTACTACACACAACTTCTGGGCTTGAAATAGCCTCCGCAAGATGATAAATGTGCAACACGGGCCTGAGTTTCCAAAAGTACTGATGTCTCAACCCTACTGCAGATTTATCAGTCCAAGACAATCAATGACCATGTGTATGGCACATGACATGTGCATGTCTCACATATGTCAGTTCAGTTGGAATTGGTGGGACTGCAAAAGAGCTACCCTCATAGTATGGGAAGAGTGCTATCTTCACCAAGAGTGAAGTATCACTAAGCCAGGGGACCAAACATACCAAGTAGTGCTTATTAGGAGTGATCAGGTCCAGCTTAACCTGTTTCACTGAAGTGAGACCTACAGGCAGACTCAATGTAAAGTACTGTTGCTGTGTGGGTAAACCACTCTTGGACTACATTGGCCTGATGTGAAGTGGAGTCCATCTCCCAATGGGAGTCTGTTCCGTGGATGTATGTATACCTGGTGATTGTAACATACATAGAAGAAGGATGTTAAGCATTAGGCATGCACATGCCTGCATGGTGAAACTTAAGGTGATCAAGGTACTGCAAATGGACTCCAAGAATTCTAAGAATGCAGATCTTCTCATCTAACAAACAGAAAGATAGGCTGTGGGAGGAAGGAAATGGCTACACGCCCATAGCCTGTAAGCAATATTGTTGGCCATGACCTCAAAATCTCCCTGCTGTGTGAGGATGCACAATCCATGAAAAGCATGAACAACTGTTGAGGAGCCTGGAGTACCAGAGACTGTCTCCTTGTCAAGACCAGTGTGACCTGTGAGTAAGAGGAGACGGTTGGAGGGAGCATGGTCCACTTCAAAGTTATGTCAAGTTAACTCCTGTTGGCAGGTGTTAGGAGATAGATGGCGCTCAATTGGCATGTTGGGTATGTTTAGGGCAAATCTAACAATTCGCATATGCCAATAGGGTAATGTGAGAAGACTACCATGTGGTAATGTACACTTCCCTGTAAGTGAGTGTGCCTGAACAAGATATGTATGGACACCACCCAATGAAGGAACTCAGTGTCTCAGTCTTGACCAAGGACATATACATACTGTGGGGATGAGGTGACCCTGTATGGCTGGAGGTTCAGCCGCACCAATAAGACATCTGGCCTCAATGGAGTTGTAATGGATGGAGTGCAGCTGGTGCGTGACTCTGAGCAACTGGCCGGGACAAAGGGCTTGTTGGACATGTCCCTTCCTGCATGGCAATCAAACATTTAGCTTTCCTCCTCCTACTTGTAACAATTAATTTTTGCATTGTATCAGGACTCTGCGCCCTGTTCCACTGCTAACCAGTACTAAAGTGCATGTGTCGTGCCCTCTCCTTAAAGCCTGGCTGTTCCAACCTGCTTCTCAGTATGTTTGCCTCTGCCTGGTTGAATGTCTAGTCCGCTCTGCACAGGAACACTGTCCGAGTAGCACTGCATCAATTCTTGAGACAGATAGATAGAGAGACAGATACATTTTTAAAAACTTACATTGGTCCTCACTCTCATTTTCAAACTCCATGGGCTCAATGGGATCAGGTCCACCTGAAAGTACAAATATACTTACATCTATGCACTTATTAATGAAAGTAAAAATATGTATCAATAAAAGGACATTTACTTCATTATCATACAAAAACATGACTTGCCTAATATATTGAACTCATAACATTTACTATGTGTATAAAGCCATATCACTCAACTTTATTGCACATATATATATGTACATCTGCATAACAAAACATACCTATGACATATCATGTTCCAAATAATTAAGTATTTTATCACCTAACCATTCTTGAAATGTAAGTTAGGACGCAGGATTGAGCATTATTCTATTCATATGTCAAAGTCTGACAGGTCCATTTACTTCAAGTCCACAGGTTCATTTACTTAAATTCTAACACAATGAAGCAAATCATTTTCACATGTTATGATGTCTGACCAGTGATGTTGCACTCTGTGCTTCAGGTGGAGTTCGGCAAAACTCCGCAAAGTGACACGGTGCAAGTTGGCGAGACTACACGAGAAAGACATGCATGCTAGATCTCCTCCCAGAAAGATTTCTCAACGTGGGCGGTCAGAGCAGGTTGCGACCATTTTTGTTGAGCAATCTGCTGCTTGTGTTGAGGAAGCTGCTGCTCGAGTAGAATGTCTATTCGAATGGCAGAAAGCAACCACACCCTCCGGTGTGATGTGGAGTGCCATTCGTGCTAATTTTACAGCGCAGGGCACACTTCCGGCGCTTAAAATCAGTGTGCGCAGTGCAATTTAATAGGCTTCACTGCTCGTGGAACTCCACGGATCATGGCATAGTTTTTATGGCACATTGCAGAGTTCCGTAGAGTACAACTCAGCAAACTCTGCCCAGGCCTAATTGAAAGTTGATATCCTTACAAAGTGTGACCTTTGTAAAACACTTCTGCTTGCCCATTTGGCCTGCTTAGGTAATATCTGCTTACAAACATTTTCCTCATAGCATGCTTTCATGTACAAGCTCTTGGTATTGTGCACAAAGTATGTTGTGTAAGATTGTCCGCTTGGTGAGGGCCCTGGGTGGGTAGGATAAACAAGATGCAACCGGACCAGAGCTCAGACTTTGAACTTATGGTTTATGTGAACATATAAACCACGTGTCACCATGTTAGGCAGGGGGACATTTAGTCAGGATTGTTGTGGACACTAGACGCCTGAATTCTAGTCCAGCTAAATTACATCCCTATCCGGAGATGGATGGTGGCTTGCATGTTACCTGGCTGGCTGATGATACATACACACAGGCAAATCGGGACGTAGCCCGCTCAGTGGGAGCTAGCTGATTGGCACACCTATGCTCATTAGGGTAGGTTACGTGGGAGTAGAATTATATGTATTCCTATCATCTCATGCAATTTCATCCTGTTCACAATGTTCATACTGCTGGTGACTCTATTTTGTTTCAATGTAATACCTCATTGCAGCGCACCTGTTTTTCAAACTTTTACTGTTGCCTCATAAAATATTTGAAACGCTACTTGTATATTTCTTGTGTATCTCTTTGGTCATGCCTGAGTTTCAAACAAAAGAGTAGTACTTGTTACTACAATTTCCCTGACAGGGTATAAGAATGTTCATGTTTGGAGGTTGCAGACACTGTCTGGTGCCTGTGTAGGATTGTGAGATGAAGCACTATGAGCTAGGCAGGGAATGAGGCCAACACATTCTGATGGTATGTGTGGAGTTATTCCTCATACTTCTGACGCATACGTTGGCCAACATTGCACAGTGTTACTGAGAGTGATATGAACCGTACATCAGCACAGAACAGCCTTCGAGGGAGCCAACTCATAAGAGCACTCACAGTACAGCCAGGTCGTAACAAAGCCTAATAATGGTGATTGCAAATAGCTCCGTTTGAAAGTATCCTTATATCAATCCAAAAACACAACTCCAGACTCCCCTCCCGGCCCACAATGTCTGCTCCCCATCCCAAGGAGGCCAACCTGAAAACAGTACAATAGGAATGCAGCCCTCTCCCAGCTTTTTGCAGTGTGTATTTGTCCCCACTGGTCAGTACCAGTCCAGGGGATCAGCTACACAATCCCAATATCAGCTACCTCCTAATCTTGGACAGAGAAATGCCAGACACCCCTCCCATGGAACACCTAACCAGAAACATCCCTTGTACTCTCAGCCTCGCACCCCTATGTAACAGCCAGCATGGTGCAAATTTCATAGGTCTCCTACCCTTGAGCACCTTGCGGAGCTAAGCTATCCCTTCTCTTGTCGCACACTGCAGGACATCTCCAGCTCTTCCATCAGGGAGCCTCTGTCTTCAGTGCATCGTGTTCTATGCTTGGCAAGCACTAACGCTAAGTCAATGAACCAGGTGGTGAATTTGTATTTAGCAGGTCTGGGTAGATGCCCACAGGATAAAACTGGGGCATGAGGGTCAGGATACAGTTCGTAGCTGCCCCCAATAGCTGCACCTCTGCATTCCAATTAAGGGGCAATGGAGGGCAACTCCATAGCATGTGAAAGTGATCTCCAGCAGTAACACAACCGCAATGGTAACCAGATGAGATTGGTGGATTATAGTGGCTAAGTTTTAGCGGTGCGAGATATGCCTGGTGAGGAAGTAAATATGCATGAGTCAGAAACAGCTGTTCCATGAAAAATGTATGCCCCACCTCACACCTCTTAGACCAGTCCCCTTCTGTCATGAGGGACCCCAGGCCTATGTACAAGCATTCTGGCACCACTGTAATGGTGGAACATACATCCTCTTGTAGCACGCTGTACAATCCTGGAAGCAGACAGAAGATGTTAGTGGTGTCACACAAGAAGCGGCTTCTACGGAGCAGTTGGGACTCCACACCTCTGCCTCCCCAGATCATGTGCCTAGTTGCTGTTATTGTACCATATAGCAGGAACTACCCACGGTGATGTAAAACTCAGCTGATTAATCTGCAAATCATCGCAGAACTACAACTGTGTATAGTGGCTTTGTGGTGGAGACATCAGAGTCCCTCTACATGTTCCCCTACCCTCTCCTTTGTGTCCAGCAGCTCATTCCGCAGCTCCCATTTCTCTGGGTGCAAGCGCACTGATCCCTATGGGTCAGCTCATGAACAACAATAGCCCTCAATAGGGACTTATGGACACCTGCAGACTATGACAATCAGTGCTCCCGAATTGCAACTTTGAAGGCCTCACCATCATCATGCGGGGAGGAATCAGAGCCAGCTCACTCATCAAGTAAATGCTGAATACCCTCACTAAGGGGTATATTTACAAGCCCCTTGCACTGCTGTAGCATCACTTTTTGCGACGCTCTGGCGACACTATTTACAAACTAATATCTACGAGGCCACGCAAAGCCACTACGCATGGCTTAGAATGGCTTAGAATGGCCTCATAGAAATGGAATAAGGCAAGGCAGGGTAAATTGCTGCATTGACTTATTCTGCACTTGGGAGCTGTTTCATGTACATTGGGGTGGCTTACCTGGGGAAGCGTCAAAACCTTACGCCTCCCGAGTTGAGGCGTAACAAGGACAAAAAGCTTAATTTATCCTCATTGTTTCCTCTTTCTCTGCCTGGTGCACTCTGCAGAACATATAGAAATTGGAAAATGCCTCTTAGGATTGTTTCTGTGCCCCTTCCTGCACAAAAATAATCCTGCAGACAACACAGGCACCCATGCACCATGATTCAAGGGTGCCGGTGTTGGGATTAGGCTGCCAAAACAGCCCCAGCACAGGGGGAAAAGACAGGAATGCACTGCATAGCATAAATGCAGTGCATTCTTGCTCTTCATCTTTGGCGTAGGACAGCGCAGAAAACTAACTTGCTTCTCTGGCCTATGCCAAATCCCCATAACTGAGGGTCTAAGTGACTTGCGGAAGATGGGGTTCTCAAGGCTCACTTCTTTTAGGTGCCAACTAGGAATGTAGGTGTGTGTCCCTCGCCATTTCAACATCAGCAACAGGGGATTATGGTTGGCAAAAGTTCAGACTAGATACTTAATGGAGATGATTGCCCCTAGAAAGTCATGAGAACATAATAAGGTGCCAAGGCATACATGTGCTGCATGCATGATTGAATGTTGAGTAGCTGTTGTACGCTCCTTACCACCACCATGCCTTGCAAGGGGCACCCCCCTCAATAGCATTTAAATGATGTTCCTGCAAATGAACCACATGAATCTATCTCGCTTCAGAAACGCAAACACCTATGGTGCTTGGCCAAGCTTTGCATGCCCTGGACATTCCAGTAGAGAAGATTGTAAGTACAAGTATCCTCACACATTAAGCGACTTCACAACCAAAATACATCCTATGTGGAAGAGGTGTAGTAGGAGAGGACTGCACATCCATGGTCAGACTGGAGGATTGGAGTAGCAGCCAGCGGCAGGAGACCAGGAAATCCAAACATTAAACTTAACAGTCCAACTCCCTCTCCCCAGGACAGCAGGAAACGACCCCCATACAATACCAAATTTACAGGCAGCCATACCTGTAGATAAAATGTTCACACACAGTCATGCCTGAGGGATGATGGAAGTGAGATACAGTCCCCCGAAAGGGGAAGGAACAATTAAGAAGGCACCCCACTCACAACCAGTAACAGTAATATGAACAGTAAAACACCCAAAGCCCTTTTAGTAGGGGAACACCCTGTCAAGTCATGGGGGAGGCCAACCGCCCCCCATCCTATGCACATTAGGAGGGAAAAGGAAAACAAGTTGCATGAAACAGAATCAGACAGTACTAGAATGCTGTAGTACTGGTCTACAGTATAGGGTCAGAATTAGGGCCCGCGTGAGGACTACTGGATGCAGCCCATTCCTCGGGCAAATGCAAGTCAGGGCTGGAGGTCTTAGGTTTACCCGGCACTTCAACAGCACTCTGGCAGTCCCTTAACACCTGATCCAATGTGGGACCCCACTCCATCCCTGTCCGTTCCTGGATCAATTTGCAGGGTGCCTGCTGTGCCCCCGAGCCTATGGACTCAAGTCAAGGCAGTTCCACATTGCTCTGGGGTCTAGGAAGCATTTTGTACCTTGGTCAGTGACTTCTGTCAATCATGCAGGATACCGCATGGCATATTTTAGCCAAGGTATCTGACCTTGCACTTGGTTTCCAGGTACAAGGTACTCTGCCTCTGAAGCACAATTCTGATATCTGGGAAGATCATCACTGCTGTTATCCACCTACATCTCACCAAGGTCTCTGGCGCATTCCAGGATGTGGTCTCTGTCCCTAATATTTAGTTTGCGTGGCACTATGAGTTGAGGTGCACACTCTATGGGCTGTTTCCACTGCAAAGAAGGTGGATGAGGCATCTGATGCCACTGTCGACCACAGCCATGTCTCAAGGCAGGCCACCATGTCTGTGCCTTCCGACCTCTCTGGCATACCCACCACCTGGATGATGTTCCTGCGGGCACAAGCCTTGGAGTCTATCCCTCAGGACTCAAGTACATGCACATGGCTCACCCACTTATCCATCTGGGTCTTCTTATCCCCTGTCATGGGCTCCCTCCTGGTCAGAGCTGAATTTTTGGTGCCCAAACACTGGGTCTCCAGGGTTTATAATTCAATTGTTTCAAGACTATTTCAAAGTGGCAGGATTTTGGGACTAATACTCTGCACACTTTACTTAGTACACTATGTTTTGCTTCACAAACCATGGGTAGGTGCATGGATTTTTCAATCTAGCACCCTTGAAACAAATACTTCACACCGAGAAAAGCAAGGAAGACTTAGATGCAGCATTACACTATGAGAACAGTTTAAAGCCCACACCAAAATGTGTGCTGCACAGTCAGTAAGTGAACTTTAGGGCACAGGATTGTATCACAAAAATGACACACAACAGTACACATATGTTCCCCTTTCTGTTGGCCAATTGAAATCATTAAACAAGGCCATCTTTGGTGACACAGCTTCTTGTCGAAGTATTGTAATGATGTAGATTTCCTAATCTACATATTGATTGCATGTTCTTAGGCATATTTCATTTAGTAATAAAATACAAAAAATGTGTTATATATTCCATGAACTTTTTATTGTTCACATATCTCTTGAAAGTAAAATTTAACATTCATTCATAACTTTATTTCATGAACCTTAAAGCAACATTAGCTGATATTTTCTGTTATTTGAATAATTACCTTTAGAATTTATACTCACATACACATTTGTATCATTTATATTGCATGACATTGTATGCACAAAATGTACAATGTTATGACTGTAAATAAAACTTGATGGTGTGTAAGCAAATCGTTATTTCATTCACAGATTTTGACACAGCTCCTCTTCTTCTTCAGACATAATATTAGATGCATCCTTAGAAGAAGACACATGTTTACTGTTGTGTGTTACATTTCTGTGGTATCTGGATTTATATTTGTATTTGCATTCCGTGACTCCTGTGCTACAGCAATGCTCTCCAGGGCAGAAGCTAACTTTACATGTGAAGCCAATAGAGAGTATTTTGTCTCGTGATATGTTTGAAATCATCTCTGAGACCATTACTTGTTTCCAAAATTTTCTTTAATGTGCTTGACATATCAGTAATGTCAATCTGTGCAGGTTGAGTATCAGTCTACTTTGGCCTGATGCTTTAGCATCTAATATTTTTGCTTCCTCTTTTTTTTCCACAAGATTTTTGGAGGTCCTCATGGATGTCCATGAGTGATGTATCCATACCATTCAGGAATGAGTACAATCCTTCAATTTTGTTTGGAAGTGACATTGATAACTTTAGACATTCTGTTGCCTCCTTCAGATCAACATGAAGTGTACCTAGACCTTCTTTCACTGTCAAGGGATTGTTGTGTATACATGTTTCAATTATGCCTAGGTGGAGTTCTGCAAAGTTACTAAAAAACTCCGCTGCACTACTGGATTTCCACAAGCAGCGGAGTGCATTAGGTCGTGCCGTTTGCTCTGATTTTTAGCGACTGGTGTTTGTCTCATGCTGGAAAGTCAGCGT
Organism: Calotriton arnoldi; assembly: GCA_963921515.1. NCBI lineage: Eukaryota > Metazoa > Chordata > Amphibia > Caudata > Salamandridae > Calotriton > Calotriton arnoldi. The sequence goes on from CAWUFW010006344.1 coordinate 355,777, forward strand.
GAATGGCACCATGTGCAGTGCAAGAGGCCGCAGCCTCTTTCTGCCATTTGAGTAGATGTTCTACTTGAGTGGCAGTTTCTTCAACGTGAACTCAAGGTTTCTCAGCGTGAACGGTGGCCGCCATCCTCGACTGTCCGCATTGAGAAATCTCCAGGAGGTGATCTGGAGTAAGATTTTCCTCACTCGTGGTTGCCTACTTAATGTGGGTGAGCGCAAGTGAGGAAAAAACCTCTCTCCGCTACTTGGAGCAGAGTTTTTCAGGACTCCGCTCTCTACGCAGTTGGGAAAAACTCCGCAGACACCCCGAGCGGAGTGGAATTTCAAGCCCAGGCCTAGGTTCAATGACTTGTACATCCACATGTATTGTTGATTGCTGTCTTTGTCTGGTTGCAGCAGTTGAAGCATTTTGGAAATATCTGAAGTGGTCTGTATTTGACCATCAGTGAATGTTTCAGGCATTTTTGGATCCTCGTCTAAATCTTGAAGCAGTGCATACAGTGTTTTGTCATCCAAATATGGTAGTTACATTTCTGTATTGTCTCTTCCTGCTACACCAAGTGAAAGGTTCACTTATGAAGTTTTAGGATCTGCACATACACATAGGGAGACAAATATGAAGATAGGTGATTATGAATATAAATGAGATCTCAATATTTGTGTATGAGGAAAAAAACACATTTGTCAGAAGATTATGCTGTCTTTGTCATGGTAAGAATCGGAACACAGCCATACCATTGCCGTTTGATTGATTTAGTAACTAGACCTACCTGATTATTATTAATAAGATGGGTTTGATGGTAGGTCTCAATGTGCATAGTTACCATAACAGGTGCTGAGGCATCCAAATGGCATCAGACTTCGCAATATTCCGATTTGGAATTTCCAGGCACTGTGGCCTCTGTATTATAAAGTAACAAAAGTCACAATGCTGCAACTACTGGTGTTTTTGTGAAAAGGATGTTGGTTTAAAAGTCAATATGTTCAAGAGTAGTAGGTTTACTGTCTTCTGTATCGATGCAGACTGCTGCTGTATACAAAGGGTAAGTAGTCTGCAATGGACTTCTTTCCCATTATAAAAGGTAACCATCTTTGAAGAAAGGCAGAACCCAGCCCCATGCTGGTAGTTAAAAGAATAGTCACAAACATTTAGGAGTCCATTTACAAAGGTACTTTTATACACCAATAAATCTACACATGTACATTTACTGCTACCCTTTGCAGTAACTTTACTCCTTTTGGCTATTCATCTTTTCTGAATGTAAAGTTACTACAAAGTGTAGATTTACATGCCCCCCTAAATTCAGGGGGGAGTCTAATTTATGAGTGTAAAGATATCACTATTAACATGTCACACTTAGGTAGAGGTAGGCAGAAGTTTGTGGAGGTCTCCTCTACTGAGGTGCAGATCTTCCTAAGGCAAAGTATAGGAAAATTGTGGAACAATTACTAAGCATAAAAAATAATACTAAAAATAATTTATTGTACATATTAATGTAACCTATTTTTATATATTTATTTTGGATGTAGGACACAATTAAAAACAGAAAGACAAGGCTGGTAACAAGGGACAGAGACAGAGTAAGGCAGTGAGGGGTATAGGCAGAGGGAGGGATGGGGCAGAGAAAGGGTTGGAGAGAAAGGGACAGAGCATGAGACAGAAAATGAAGGCACAGAGACATGAAGAGAGAGAAAGGGAGATAAGGGGATGATACAACGTTGTGATAGTGACATATATAGGAATATTTACAGAGAGGGACAGAGGAAGAGGACAGAAGGGACATAGACAGAGGGGGCAGATAGGCAGAGACAGACACTGATACAGGCATAGGCAGTAGTAAGGACAAAGAGAGAGGGACAGAAAAAGAGATGTGGGCAAAGGGTCAGGGACAAAGAAGGGGAACGGAATGAAGAATGAAAAACTGTAATAGAGACATTGGCCCAGAAATGTATATCAAAAGGGAAACATAGCAAGAAGACAGAGGGACAGAGACAGAGGAATGGACAGAGACAGAGGGACCTATCTAAAGGTGGACAGAGAGAGTGACAGGAACAGTGCAAGGGACATTATATGATTGTAGCAGCTACAATGTAACTTTTTGTTTAGGTTGTGTGTTATTGTTGACCTCCCTTAATCCATAACTCCCCTTCACCCTTAGTTTGCCCATGGAATAATTGATTAGGGCCCAATTCAAAAAAAGAAAGGGTGAAATGCTGGGAATATGTTAATGTAAGATCCTCACCATGGAGCAGATTTCTGTTACTGAAATTTGAATATTAGTATTATTCTTGTCAAACCATGACAATCATTGAGAGTTCCTAGGTAGCGTATTTTTATAACATTCACACACAAGTATTTTCCTCCAGTAGAAATAAATAGAAAAGGAAATACAATACACATTTGCACATGTAAAATCTTGTGTTGTCTAGAATAAAAATAATAATCGCCTTAGAAAAATTCTTCTACAGTGCACTTCCCTCAAATGCATTTACTCTTGTCCTGAACTGAAGAAAATGCACCAGAATTCCCAAAATGAAAGCCTACATGCTACAGGTTTGCAATCACCAATAAGCATGGAGTTAATAGATGTTCACAAATTAGGGAAGAAGTACTTCACATTTGTACACTTACAAGCACACTCGACACCCTACATTTTTAAAAGCATACACACTACTCTACCTGCAGAATTCCCATATTCGCAAGTGCCTTTTATGCGTATAAAATTCAACTTATCTTGATTCTTTAAATCCTGATTGAAATTTTGCTCTTGCAAATGCATTAATTTATCTTAGTGATGTCCATGTAGATGTGCAAATAGACTTGTGAATTAGACATAAAGGGCCCAATAGATTCACAAGGCAAAGTTAAACCGTCTTGCAGAGTTTTTCAAGGATAAGGTGCAAAGTATTTTTGATACTCTCTCAGACAAAGGAACAGACTTCATAAGAGCTTCCCCTACCATAACACTCACAGGTCCTGACAAAATCTTAGATACCTTCGTACTACCGAGCATGGAACAGATTTCACAGATAGTAAGCTCCACAAAATCCGGAGCTCTTACGGACCCCTGCCCGCCAAAAATATTTCAAATGGCTTCAGATAGTGTTAGCGAACATCTCCGCTCACTGTTTAACGTAATCAATACAGGCATATTTCCTGACACACGGAAAACGGTCTCAATTTTGCCCTTATTGAAAAAATCCAATCTAGATCCCAGCAATACTAGTAATTTTAGGGGTGGGCGGAATTTGCGTAGTCGCGCTATGCAAAGCTCCGCGAAACGGTAAAAAATCACCGCGAGCACGCAAAAGTTCCGCGAACACGTGGAATTGCTTGTTCCGCCCGTTCGCGATGCTTTTTTCCTGTTCGCGAACGCTGTTTGCGTGCTCAGAGGGAAATGTCTCGCAAACATGCACTTTGAAAGCGCAAACAAGCAAAAAATTCCGCAAACCAGCGGATCGCGGAATTTTTGGCAATTCTGCGTTCTCCGCAGAACGCAAAATTACCCAAATTCCGCAAATTCCGCAAGCGGAACGGAATTTACCACCCAGGCCTAGTAATTATAGACCCATCGCCAGGATTCCTTTTCTAGCCAAGGTATTGGAAAAGATTCTTAACTCACAACTGTCTGCATTTGTTTCCTCAGCAGACCTGCTGGATTCCTCACAACATGGTTTCCGGCAGGGACATAGCACGGAGACTGCCCTGTTAAAAGCAGTAGAGGAGCTCCGGGCAATACTGGATACGGGTGCCAAGGCCGCCTTGATCCTTTTAGATTTATCTGCGGCATTTGACACCGTGAATCACGACATTCTAATCGGAAGGCCCCAAGTAGCAGGTGTCAAGAATACTGCTCTTAACTTGATCAAATCTTATCTGAATAATAGGTGTCAATATGTTCAGATTGGCGACTCCTGCTCTGAGTGGTTTTCGCTTCCTTGTGGAGTGCCGCAGGGTTCAGCATTGAGCCCTACATTGTTCAATCTATATGTCGCCCCCCTAGCGGACATTATCAGGCAGTTTGGATTTTCTTTAGTCTCCTACGCGGACGACACTCAAATAGTGGTGTCCATCACAAACAACTCAGAGGAAACCGCTGAACGTTTCAGTCAATGTATGTCCGAAATCGACCAGTGGATGACAGCAAACTGCTTAAAGCTCAATGGGACCAAAACAGAAGTGCTCCTGTTGGGATCTGACACTTCCTTCTGGACACAGAACTGGTGGCCTTCAAATATGGGATCGATCCCGGCCCCAGTCTGTAAGGTGAGGAATCTGGGCTTCATCCTCGACGACAGACTCACATTTCAACATCAGGTCAGCAAGGTCTCCTCCTCGGTCTTTCTGATACTAAAAGCAATTAGAAAAGTGCGTAAATTTATTCCCTGCGAAGCAGTAAAAACCCTGGTAACAGCATTAGCCCTGGCCAGACTTGATTATTGTAATGCTTTGTATATTGGCCTTCAGAAGCAATACATGACCAAACTCCAACGGGCACAAAATGCAGCTGCCAGATGGCTCTGGACATTGCTAAATTCCAGCCTATTGCCCATGGCTTAAAGAAACCTCACTGGCTTCCCATGATAAAGAGGACAGAATTGAAATCCCTTTGTCTAGTTTACAAGGCTCTGCAGGGAACCGGACCAGTGTTTTTGAGACAACACTTTTCTTAGTACCAGCCTGCTAGAAACCTTCGTTCATCTCAGAGTAAACTTCTTCAGACACCCAAACATAAGAAAGCACGTTGGGGAGGAAGAAGCTTCATTCTGGGTACAGTGAAACAGTGGAACTTACTCCCGATAGAGATCAAGAATAGCCCGACATTACTCACTTTCAGGAAATTACTAAAAATCTGGTTATTTGCTAGCTAAATTCCACTTTCATTATCCAGATGCAGGTTGACTATCCGCTGAGCGCCTAGACGCCCTCGGGCAATCTTGCGCTATATAAATCCTACAATCAAATCAAATCAAATCAAAAGTGCAACTGAGACCAAAAGTCTAACTTTACTACTTTTCAGTATTCATACAGGTAAGTTACTACTCGTAACTTTACTACTAGTAATTTTGCGAGTAATAACTTTACACCTAGTAACTTTACTTCTAGTAGTTTTACTAGTAGTAAAGTTACTTGCAGTAGCTTACCTTTGTGAATACCAAAAGGTAGTAAAGTTAGACTTTTGGTCTAAGTTAGACTTTTGGACAAATTTTACCTTTGTGAATCGGGCCCATAAATGGTAGAATATTTTAGTAAATACCAACTATATGAACCATTGTTCATAATTTCTGCGTAAGTAACCACAAACCAGAAAAAAAGAGCAGGGAAATTGTGACAGTGTGTTGGAGGGAAACTAGTGAAGTAATACCAAAATAACATCAGTCTAAGGCATAAAATGACAGCTTTATCATTGCCCAACTATGATTAATGGAGCTGATGTATTCCAGATGATCATCATTTCACAAAACACCAAGATAAAAATGTAAAGATGGTGTACTCATAATGGCCTTTTAAAGTGGGGAATAACTCATTGATCTGAGATGAGTAGAGCCAATCCCCCCAATTGTTCCCTGTTTCCCAATGTCCCAGTCATAAGGGTTCTTTAATTCTTCATCTTGAAACAATGAATGTTCCTGTTATCGGTAACTCTTGGTGTGGATTTCCGCATTTGACCTAATGCCTTTGTTTTGAGGGGCATTGTAGTGAAAATAACTAAAACTGTAATTCACAGATTATCTGTATGGATTTGAAGCAGCACATTCTTTTCTGTTCACTAATAGACCTGGGTTTCACAGCCAAATTTTAACATTAAATTGTGGCAAATCAGGGCACATCAAGGGCATAGCGTGACCGACACAAAGAAGCTGCTCTAGCATTTACATTTTATATAACTTTTGTTTCATCAGCATGCAAATGAATAGCATTATCAGGCCTTGCTTTAGTATAACTGCTTTTTCAGGCACCCTTGACCCTGCCCAGGAGCTTTTTGAACATTAAAAATGTTCATTACTTATCTAAACATTTATTTAAGAGGATGCTCTACTATTGGACTGCTTTGGCTCCAGTCCAGAAATATCAGATTGCTAAACCAGCTCCTATAACTAGTGGAGATCCAAATACTGTTGGAAGATCTTTGACGAAGATTTTGTTCTGAAACCCTGAGGGGCATTGTATTTGCTTCAAATTCTGTGATTTGCAAAATGCTAATGCTTATTATCTAGCTAGTCCCATAGTATCATGTTAAATGCAAGATACTATCTAGTGGCTCTTCAAATTATGCCTAATTTCCTATAGTGCTTGAACAAAGTGACTATAAAACTTAGTTTTTTACTAGTAAGTTTAATGTGTGATTGTCCTATTTATTCTGTCTGCTTCCATGCTTCGGTTGCATACGAGTTTCTTGTACTTATTTTGATAGCCTTTATCTTGATAGCCTCATGGTCTCTGGTCTTAAAAGTGGACTCCTCTGAACAACTGCAACTTATTCAAAATAACCCACCTTTTTGTTTTATTCATTTTTTCCTAAAGGCATTCATTCACTGCAGAGGTACTGTGCAATTGTAACAAACCACTTCCAAGATCTATTAATATCGAACAGCAAGTAGATGTGGACAAGAATAAACAAGTTGTAAGGGCTTTCCTAAACTTAAGTAGGGATGGCTGAGACCATAGAAACAACAGGAGAAGGTTCCAATTAACAGCTGCTGCAACCATCGTGGCATGGTGAATCCTAGGAATTTGCACACAAAAAGTATTCTTGGACCCTAAATAATGAGTAGGTTTGTGCAAGCCAAAGCACTGTAGTAAAGGAGCTTGACAAAGATGAAAGAGTAAATTGTGAACCAGACAAATCACTCTTTCCTTGACTGGCAGCTGGTGAAGCGCTGCTAAGGCAAGAAAAATATGACAGTACTCTCAAGTCTAAGGAGCAACCCAGCCATTGTGTTCCAGAAATGGTTGAAAAATGTTCAATATGCAGCCAGATTATTCAAGATATACTGAATTGCAATAGTCAGAAGGGCATAACTAAAGATGCGCAGAGAGAGAGAGAGAGAGAGAAACAGGTACAGTGCAAAGAGGCAGTATGTGATTTTTGTAGCTAAAGTTGTATTTTTTTTGTCTTTTTAGGTTGTGTGTTATTGTTAACCTCCTTTAAACCATAACCCCCCTTCCACTTTAGTTTGTCTAGGGGAAAACGAATTAGGTCCCATTTCACAGGGGTAAAAGTTTGGAAATATGGTAAAAAAATGTTCGAAATTTGAATCTTGTGAAAGAAAGAGATTAAATTAATAATTTATTTCAAAGTACAGCGTTGAACACACAGAATCTCACAACTGAGTTTACTTGATTTATTAAAGTTAGTGAACAATCAAATGACTCCTAGATTTTTAATACTTGTTGTGAGTAAGTATTTATCCACCAAACATGACAGGAAGAAGGAAATCTCCAGGAATGGTGAAGGTCTATATGTAATGATTAGAAAGTAACAGGGGCAGATCCAAGCCATGAGGGACTCCAAGGACCAGTAGCCAAGCTTCAGAAAGTAAAAGGGGAATGCTTGCAACATCCGTTAGATACAAAATCCTAAAAACAGCAAAAATCTGTCCTTTTGACAATGCAACTTTCCAGATAACTAAATAATGTCTAGTTGTTTATTGTGTCAGAATCAGCAGAGAGATCAACTATGATCAAAGCATCAAGTACATCCTGGTCAGCACAACGCGTCTAAAGCAGCAGTCACCAGTGTCTTGATACTGCCACTGTCTTGAAAGCCAACCTTCATAGGGCACAGGAGTATGTTGTTTCGACAATACAAGAGACCTGATTAAAGAATGTCTACTCTTGTAGCATAGCTAGAAATAGCAGCTGGGAAAGCACTCTATAATTAGACAACCTATCAAATTCCAAAATCTTATACATGACTTCATTAACTCTATCAGAACATTGAATGATGCTTTTGGTTTGTAGCTCAGCGAATGTCATCTGTCAAACCAAATGGCTTGCTATTCTTCACTATAGTGATGACATCATCAACTTCAAGGATACAAAAATATATAAAAGATTCTCGTGACTTAAGAGGGATGATCAAAGTAAACAGGAGGGGGAAGGACTGCTATCCACTCCTCAAGTAGACTCTTAGCCATAATCTTAGATTCAGAATGATCAATAAATGTATTGCACCTTGCTGCTGAATGTAAGGATCGAGTTGAGAAGGAGGGGTATTTTATCTTCTTAATAAAGGAGAATATAGCAGCTCTAATATCGGCAGCCTGGAAGATTTTCAGAGCAAAATAATTTGATTGTGCAGTTTTAATGGCATGTTTATGGTTGTGATTAAATATTTATGTTTAGCTGCAGAAGAGTAAACACATAGAAAGAGAGGATCCATATAGCGAAGTGTATGGGGTATTTCATCTGCATTAATAAAGGTATTTGTAGACTTAAAACTCTTACAAAACCTAGAGTGTGATGGGACAATTTCATCAAAAGCAAAGTTCAATATACCATAATAAATCCCTATTATTATCTGGGGATTATCAGATGCCAGTAAAGTACAAATCTGAATCTGCATGGCTAATGATTCAATCAACAAGTTGTTCAATTAGTGAAACTCCTGACAGAGAGTTATTTGGAAGCTCGCAAAGCTGAAAAATCAGAATACCAACTGAACAGGATGCCAAAATGGTCCAACAAACAAAATAGTGAAAGGACCTTTCAGTGACAAGCATCAAAGTAGACAATGTCCTAAGTATGACCTCTAATATGGACAGTCACACAGTCGTTCATGGTAAGGTTAAAAATTGAGAAGAGCTCTCTGAATTGTGCTTGTAGCAATTTAGAAGGGATATCAAAGTGAAGATTTAAATCTATGGTGACCACAATGTTAATCTTGTCTAAAGTAAGTTGAGACAGGGTGGTGGGATTAAGAGCATCAAATCTACCTTGGAAGGGATTGTGTGGTAATAAATGCCATACTTTAAAATACATATCAATATTTTTAACAATGAAAGTTTCAAGGACCAGCTGCATGTCAAAAAAGAGCTTACAACATTTTAATGAGTCTCTGGTAGTGACAGAGAGACCCCCCACCAAATGTATCTTTGCAGTGGACAGAAAATGTTGCATTCCCTGTGTAAGGTCCTGTGAATTACAGGCAAAAATCTTTTTCAGAAACAGTTCCACAGGCAGGTAAAAACTATGTTATGCTCTACTAATAAATTAGTATTAGCAAGGAAGTTTTTTACTGCAAGAATGCCAGCCAAAGCCTTAGGATTAAATATAGACGAAGAATTAAATACAGGTGGGATGATATTGAGGCTGGTGGTGATCATGTGCAGTTACTGTAGAAGTAATCAGTCAGATATACATCTAGACTTAAAAGAACTATCATGACATGCTGTGATAGAGACAGCTCAATCAACAAGTTAAGACTGTACTCTCCGGCTGACTCATATTCAACCATCAAACTGATGTAAATGAACAGCATAATGTGCCCCTTGTCATAATCCAGGAATGAACAGGTGCAGATGGGCATGCCTTTGGTGAGTAACTAGCACACCTGCTATGTGGTAGATACATTTAAATTGCTGTTTCAATGACGACAAATGCCATTCCCCAAAATACTATACCACTAACCAATATTGAGGCCACACAATGTACAAGACAAAAAGTGTTGATATTTGAGTGATTCACGAGTACTGCTCAGAGCTTAAGCACTCTGAGCTCTTGCAACACTCAGGGAAGACTGAAAAACTACAGGCACTAGAAGTTAATACATTAAAAAAGGGATATTTTGCAGGTAGCAAACAGAGACACAAGTCAAGATATAAACCTAGGTAAAGAATCCCAACATTAAACACTAAAATAAGTTCTAACAATGAATTGCGAACAAGCAGTGCAGTGGGTAAAATAAAAAACAATGCCTAGATTGATTTTAGGTGGCATGGAGTATCCCAACCTAAAAAGGTTACTTCCGGAACATGATATTCACATTTGTCCAGATTAACATAGAGATTGTTGTTTCTGAGACATTCTAACACAGTTTTCACAAGTCCTATGTGTTCTCTGATGGTAGAGGAATAGATCAAAATATCGTCAATGTATGCAATGGCGCTCACATCCAATACCTCACTCAAAACTTCGTCAATGAAGAATTTGAAAGCAACAGGGTCATTACAAAGCCCAAAGGGCATAACCAGATACTCATAGAGTCCAAATTTGGTACAAAAAGCTGTTTTCCATTCATCTCCCGCTCTTATCCTCACTAAATGGTACCCCCCTTCAAGACCAGTTTCGTGAAGATGGCAGCGTTTTTTACCTGATCGAGTATAGACTGTATAAGGGGCAGAGGGTACCTGTTCTTTATTGTCACATTTTTTAGGGCTCTATAGTCTATGCAACACCGAATCCTCCTTCCCTTTTGGGTTTAAAAAAACAGGGGGATGAAGCAGCAGATCTGGAAGGCCGAATAAACTTCTTTTTTAACATGTCATGTAGGTACTCCCTCGAGTAGATGTTTTCTTTCTCTAGTTAGCTCCAGGAACTAAATTAATGTGGCAGTCGTACGGACGATGAGGTGGTAGGACAGATGCCTTTTCTTTATCAATCACCTCTCTTATGGGGTGATAGCAGGCAGGTAATTCAGGTGAGTTGGAGTCGTTGGTCACGGCTATGTGTTGTGATGGTGTAACCCTCTTCATGCAGTGTTGCATATAGAATTCAGAAGAAAAAACAAAGATTGATCTCTTCAATTTATATCTGGATCATGATTCATCAACCAAGGGATTCCTAATATTGCCTGGAACTGAGGAGAAGAAATTTGATCAAACTGAATTGTTTCATGGTGGCAATTATGAATACAAAGCTCTAGTTCTGTAGTGGTATGCGTGACAGGTCCTGATTTTACGGTGCTCCCATCAATAGTCTTTACTATCTCTACTACCCTTTTGGGTTCAACTGGGATTGCCATATGTTTAACCCAAGTAGAGTCTATAAAATTCTCTGTCGCCCCAGAGTCTAACAAGATTTGGACATCTATGGATTTATTTCCCCAGCTCACTCGTGCTTTCATAAAGAAATGGTGCAGAGGGGAAAAGGCATATTTCTGAATCAGCAGTTGGGAGACCATCAAACCAGACCTACCCGAGCAACCTGTCTCCACAGTTCTCGGGTTTGCTAGTTTCCCGACTCAGAGCGTCTTTTTGGTTTAACAAGACAGTCTTGTAAAAAGTGTCCTGCTTTACCACAATACAAACATAGTTTCTTGTCTCTAGGTCTCTGTCTTTCTTCTTCACTCAAGGGCCATTTGATGCTACCAAACTGCATAGGTTCAGGGTCGTCAATATTTTTGTCAAGGTCTGGCTTCTTTTCTTTAAACATAAGGAATCTGGTCTCAGAATGCCCTTTTTCTAATTTTCGCTCAAAGAGTCTGTGATCTAATTTTATCACGAGATCTATTAGTGCGTTGTACGAGTCAGGGGGTCCACTACTTGGGCCAAAACGTCTTTTACCTCATCTTTCAACCATTTGTAGAACAGGGCACTGCTTTTGGCCGCAGGCCATCCTGCCTCAGCTATTAACCTGTTGAAACAGAAGATATATGTCATGAGATCCTTCGATCCCTGTTTTAAGTTCAACAGTTCAGTGTCTACTGTTTGCATGAATGAATTCTCGTCAAACAGTTGACGTAACTCCTCTTTGAAGGCCGCGTAGTCATACAACAAGGGGTCATTACGATCTACTAAAGGGATAGACCACGTAGCAGCCTTTCGTCCCAAATATGATAAAACAAATGCTACTTTGGATTGTTCTGTGGGGTAACAAGATGCTTTGCACATTATATGCAACTGGCATTAGTTGATGAAAGCAGCAAATTTAGCAGGGTCTCCTAAAAACTGTTCGGGTGGAGCTAACGGTATAGAAGAAGGGGTTGTTATGTGATATTCTGGTGAAACATTACTGGAGGAGGAAGACTGGGGTGAGAAAAGATTACAATGGGCCCCGGACATAGTGTCTGGCGAGGGCGCAGTTTGGGTGGCGTGTTGTAAAGCATCCACTCTAAGAATCAGGGCTTATGTTTCTTTTTGCAGGTTTCCTATCTTGTGGGCTACATCTGCCAAACTAATCTGGCGATCCTCCATCTTGCCCAGGCGGAAAATACACATGGGCTTGGCATTCTATCATGACAGTGACAATAAGGCCATCATGCTCAGCATGCTCCCCCCGCACTGCAGATGTTGGCATTGCTCCTGTGGCCTCGGGGGTTGGGTTCAAGGTTCCTTGTGTTATAATCCAACTCCCTAATGCTGTTTCCTGCCCATTTGGGACTGTGAGACATTCCACCTCATCATAGTCTGATAAAGCTACAAATCTATTTTCACGTGTCAGTTTCCATACAAGTTGTGGTGGATTCCTCATGGCTGGCTCATGAAATGTTTCTTTAAATAATTTATTAAAAGAAGTCCAGGGGCAGTGTGACAATCTTTGACCCATTTATTGGCTCCCACACCTGGACATTCAATAGTCTCCTTACATATTCAGGGCGCCTAAAGTTGACTATAATACAGTCCCCAGCAATATTGTTCCTGGAGGGGCCAATCCAGCCAACCCTGTGAAACATGATAATCTCTCGGCTCTCTGCGGGATTAAAATTCTTATACACGCTGAGCCAATGTATGGCCTTATTTCATAATTCAGCCCAGGACTTTACCTGATTTTCTAAGAATGGCAGTACCCCAGCCAGGATCAAGACATATGGGCAACATTCAGAGGGAAGGTGTATGGCTATCGTTTTATCCTCGGGTCCACCATCTCCCCTCTATGGTCCACCACCTTTACATATACCATGTGCACCAGGTACTCCATGCGCTCTGGACAATACTTTTGCATTGGTCTTATCTTTGCCATGTGAATTTCACCCAGGATTTATATTTCCACAGTTACAAAATCCTTGAGTTACTGGGGTTGGGGCATGTGGGGCTACAGGAAATAATTTTGACAAAACTTGAGGGGTACCCTTAAGTGAGAGGCTGGCTCAGTATATGATGTACACTTATGTAAGTGGACACCTTGCACTGATCCAAACAACCCTTATGGTGATTTTAGTTGTCTTAGACAACCTTAGAAATTTCTCTAAGTGGTAACTGTGGAGAGCCGCCTTCAGGCTTAGTCCAGAAGGAGTGTAAAGCAGCTTGTTTTACCAGAACACAATCTTATAGGTCTAGATTAAGTTAAAAAGAACCTCACAGGGTATTTATAAAAATATGTATTTATTATAAGACACTCACTAACACAAACAGATATCTCCTAGCCGGAGATATACACAATGCACACAATACTTTGCAATAGAAACAGGTAAGTAGCACAGAATACACAGTGGTCACCAGGGGAGGGCTAAACCATATACTAAAATAGTGGTATGCGAACCACAACTCCAGTCAAAACAATAGTCAGAGGACGTAGAAGTGGCGGGGAAGATACAGGGGTTGGACAAGGGGGAGGATACTCCCCTGTCCTTTGTCTAATTTTGCACCAGAGCGGGAGCCAACGGCTCCCTGAACTGGTTTGAGCTGGACTATGCATGGAGGGCACCAAATGGGCCCTGCACGCAGACTATGCGGTGCTGGCAAACGTTCCCACCCAGCCCCAATGCACTAATCCCTGTTTGGGAGGTGGTCACACCTCCCTGTAACAGGATGCCTACTGTTCAGCCTTCCCCTGCTCGAGCTTGGCTCGGCAACAGGAGGGCAGAATCGTGTCTCTGGTCGGAAGCAGCCATGTTGTGATGTCCGGGTCTAGAAGACTGGTACCGGGAGCACTGAGGGCCTAACAGAGGGTCTTTACAGTGCTTGGAATCATACTCCCACACCGTTTACAGTGAATCCATCATTGTTCTTTAGCTCACTTCGCCACCCCAGTTCAGAAAGAATGATGAAGGATTCAACCCAGATCTGTGACTGGGGGTGAGTGTCTGAAAAGTTTCAGCGCTCCGTCCATTATCTCCTTGTGTTTGCTTTGTTTGCCCTAAGTTGGCAGGGTATGCCCAGACGTGGGTCCCTTGCCTACTTTGCCACTGGATTCAAGCTAGCCTGGCTGATGAGGGCTGTTAGCCCAAAACCGGTCCCAGGATGCTTGTTTCCAGTCCAGGGAAGACATGGCTTGTCAGTTCGTGCTGGACTGTTCCCATGAGGCACAGGGTCAAGACTGATTTGCATATAGCTGTGTCTGAACTGGGGTGGCTAAGTGAGCTAAATAACGATGATGGATTCAACCCAGATCTGTGACTGGGAGTGAGAGTCTGAAAAGTTTCAGCACTCCGTCCATCATCTCCTTGTGTTTGCTTTGTTCGCCCTGTATCCCTATTAGCCATTGCCGCCTTTCCATTGATTAAAGGCTATTGTCTGCATTGGCCCAAGTTAGTGGGACTGACTAGTAAGGTGGCAAGATCCATGCCACCAACACAGAATAAAACAGCCTCAGCTGGTGTTCTGACTAAGTCATAACCCATCTGAGTACCTAAGGTTAACCCCACTAATCCCTTGTTTGCTGTACTACCACTTGTACTTGTGCTAGGGGGAGCAGGTTCCTTAGGGGCAGTGGTAGTAGAAGTAGTTTCCTTGGCCTTTGCACAATCAGCATCCTTTGTCCAATGGGTCTTCACCTTATAGAAGTAACACCAAGGTTTCTTTTTGCCTTTCTGGAATTTTGGGACTCACCCCCAGATGCAGGTTTTTGGGTCCCTTGAGAAGACTCTTTCATATCTTTGGCTTTGTCCCACCCTTATCCTGAGATTTAGAAGAATCTTGCTTCTTCTGGTCACCTCCATTACCATGTGTTTTCTGCTTAACCCTAGTGCAAACCCATTTGTCTGCCTTCTTTCCCAATTCTTGGGGAGAGGTCAGATCAGAGTCCACCAGGTACTGATGCAAAAGCTGGTTATGCCAATTATTAAGGATCTGCTCCCTCGTAATCAAATTGTACAATCCTTTGTAGTCCTGTACCTTGCTTCCATGAAGCCAGCCTTCCAGAGCCTTAATAGCAATGTCTACAAAATCTACCCAGTCCTGGGTGTGTGCCTTCTGGGTGTCTCTGAACCTTATCCTATACTGTTCAGTGGTTAAGCCAAACCCATCTATGAGAGCACTTTTCAGTACTGGGTAATTGTCAGCATCCTCTCCTCTAACAGTGAGGAGCATATCTCTACCTTTGTTAGCAAAGAAGAGCCATAAGATAGCTGCTCTTGAGGGGCCCTCTGAACTTTACCGGCCCTCTCCAAAGCAGTGATCCATTTATGGATATCACTCCCCTCCTGGTAAGGAGGGACTATCTTGTTCAGGTTCCTATGGTCAAAAGAGGTTTCTCTAACCCTAGGGACACTGTTACTGCCACCATGGGACTCTAGTCCCAGTTTCTTCCTAGCTTTCTGGATTTCTATGGATTTTTTGTCAAGGGCTAACTGCTCTTGCCTGAGCCTAAGTCTTCCTTTCTCAAGGTCAAGCAGTTGGTACTCCCAAAAGAGTGATCCCTCTTACTAGATATAGAGGTCCCTATAGAATGTCCTGAAGCATTGGATTCTCTAGAGGAGGATCTAGACCTCCTTGGTCTACTCTGCACCCTTCCAGGAGGAACAAAGGGAGACCCACTTCTGGGGGCACCCTCTGTGCCATCTGCACTA
This sequence comes from Calotriton arnoldi, assembly GCA_963921515.1. Lineage (NCBI taxonomy): Eukaryota > Metazoa > Chordata > Amphibia > Caudata > Salamandridae > Calotriton > Calotriton arnoldi. The sequence continues at coordinate 371,445 of CAWUFW010006344.1, forward strand.
TCCTCTGAGGGATCTGAGTTCTCCAGGTTAGAGTCATGAGACTCCTCCTGGTCAGGGTCGGAATTAAGGTCAACAAGGGGGTTCCCTCCTGACCCATCTTCTGTCCTGTTCATCTGACCCACTAGCTTTCTGTAGGTCATCCAACAGTAACACCTCAAGCAGGCATTGAGTATTAGGGCCTTTCCCTGTCTCAAGCTTACTAGAGGAACACAGGGCCCTCAGTTCCTGGAACGTGAGGTCACTGTATTTAGAAGGCAGAGAGCCACTGGCATCTCCTTTAGAGGACATACTAGGTGTAGTGAGGTGTTGCACCTACCTAACCTAGTGGGAACTAAACTCTCTGAGGTTGGAGAAAGGGTTGTGCTAGACCCTTAACTGCCAAACCCTAAGTTCAGTAGAACTTACTTATTCTAAGCTTGTATTATATGTGCCTAATATTAGTGATGGTTTTTCAATTAATCCACACCAAGATTTTATGGTAAAACAATGCAGTCTTGAATACCACCGCTGCCACCAATGTGAGAGGCTGGCTCAGTATATGATGTACACTTATGTAAGTGGACACCTTGCACTGATCAAGACAACCCTTATGGTGATTATAGTGGTCTTAGACAACCTTAGAAAGCTCTCTAAGTGGTAGCTGTGGAGAGCAGCCTTCAGGCTTAGTCCAGAAGTAGTGTAAAGCAGCTTGTTTTACCAGAACACAAACTTATAGGTATAGATTGAGTGAAAAACAACCACACAGGGTATTTATAAAAATATGTATTTTTTATAAGGCACTCACTAACACATACAAATATCTCCTAGCTGGAGATACACAATGCACACAATTCTTTGCAATAGAAACAGTAGCATCGAATACACAGTGGTCACCGGGGGGAACCAAACCATAAACTAAAATAGTGGTATGTGAACCACGACTCAAGTCAAGACAATAGTCAGAGGACGTAGAACCACCCAGGGTGAGTATCTAGGAGCCCCACGGAGGTCGGGTGCAGTGTAGGAAAACGACTGCGTTCTCCGTACAAATCAACGTGTAAGTCACAGTTGCAGTTTTAAGGAATAAGGACCCTTCCCAGTGGACCCTGAAGAAACAACGTGGAAGACAGAAAGTTGGAGAGCCACCCCAACCGTGGATACCTTAGTAACCAGGATACCTGCCCCAGGGGAGCCGGGTGCATAGGTGTGAAGCGGCATCAGAAACCGCTGTCGAACCAAATGGAGGACTTCAGGAAGATGCAGCTGCTGGAGAAGGTGAAAGTGTCCGGTGGAACCCAAAGGTGGATTCAAGTCGAGAAGTACCTGAAAGCAGAGGGGACAGAGTCTATGCCCCTTGGAAGTGACCCGGAGGCACGGAAGACAAATGCCCACCAATTTAGGGTGTTGTAAGAGAGTTGATGGTGCCCTTGGAACCACAGCTGTGAGGACCAGGCGATGCTGTGGAAGACCAGGAGCCATTTACAAGCTGTCCCACATCAGATGACGACGAGAGCTGAGGGGTCGGTGTCTGGCGGGAGCACCAACAAGTCTTGACAACTACAAACAATGTGGAAGTAGAAGAAGGTGCAATGTCGGGACCAGCAAGGTCCAGGAGACTCACCACAAGCAAGGGAGTCAGGGCAGGCCTGAGCAATCAGGGGAGCCCAAAAGAATTCGAAAGTGACCCTCAAGAGGACCCACAGGCCGAAGGCACTGGAGTATCAGAAGACCACGACCAGCTCACCAAAGATGCGGGCCCACGGTGCAAGTGATGCTGTGAGGATGAAGATCTTGGTCTCTGGAGATTCTTGAAGTTGGGGCTACTTGGCGCTCGAAGATCTTGGTGGAAGGAAGCCAACAAGCTTTTGCAACTGCAAGCCGACAAGGTGCACAGGGGTTCAGTTCCTGCGGCTCTGACAAGGGATACTGGCCTCAAACTTGGTGAGAGGGCAGGGCAGGCCTCAATGGATGTGGAGAATCATGACCTGTGTTGATGAACCTTCCAGAGTCCATAGGAGCCCTGGATCAGCAGAGCAGTCAGCTTGGTTGCGGTGCCTGCAGATGCAGGGAAGTGACTCCTTCACTTCAAGGGAGATTCCTTCAGCTGTCTTGGATGTCCTCAGGCCCTGGACAGGTTCCTGTATGGTGCACAGGCACGGACGTTGCAGCAGACGAGGAGGGTGACAAGATCAGGAGCAGCAGGAGTGTTCCCGGTTTCAGCCTTGATGCCCAGAGCGAAGTCCAGCGAAGTCCAGGGTGACCAGACGGTCGAAGTTGAAGTGGTGTATGAACTGTATCGTTTCCCACGATGAATCTAGGGACCCACCCACAGGTAAGCCCTTAAATACCCTAAGGAAAGGGTTGGGACGATACAGGGGTCCCTCTCTAAGGAGGGGCTGGACAAGGGTGAGGATACTCCCCTGTCCTTTGTCCAGTTTCATGCCAGAGTGGGAGCCAACGGCCCCCTGAACTGGTTTAAGCTGGACTATGCATGGAGGGCATGCAGACTATGTGGTGCTGTCAAGCGCTCCGACCCTGCCCCCATACTCTAAACCCTGTCTGGGAGGTGGTCACACCTCCCTGTGACAGGATGCCTATTGTTCTGCCTTCCCCTGCTCGAGCTTGGCTCGGCAGCAGGAGGGCAGAATCGTGTCTCTGGTCGACAGAAGCCATGTTGTGCTGTCCGGGTCTAAAAGACTGGTACCGGGAGCACTGAGGGCCTAACGGAGGGCCTTTACAGTGCTTGGGATCATACCTCCCACACCGTTTATGTTATGGGGGTATGATTCCAACATGTTTGATAACAAACACGGCAGGGTTTGTTACAGCCAGTTTCGAGATGGTCGAAACTGGCGTAATGACGCAGTGCCCCTCTATATGTTATATAACTGTCTCACTTACAACCCGTGAGAATGGAGTCCGAAGGCTGTAGGGGTGTCCAGCTCATGCAGGGGCACACTCACACTTAGAACCAAGCACCCTGCCTTCAGGATTGAAAAGGCCTGCTGTAGGGGTGACTTATAGGTTTTAAGTGTAGTGACCTATATCTTTCGTAAGTGGTGCTAGCACCAGCTTACACATACTGCAATGTCAGGCCTGTAGAGATAGTTTGAATGGTACCTGTGCCCTGGGTACCTTAGTACCATATACTAGGGACTGATAAGGGTACCCCAGTATCCAATATGGGATGTACTTACTATAACAATTTAGGGGAGAAAAAAGAGAGACAGGGGTCCTGATTAGCAGGATTCCAGTCAGACTAGTCAGAAACAGCATTACATCAAGTAACCATAAAAGCAGATCCTACTTTCCTACACCTCATTATTAAGTGATTGATCTTTTGCCGGTGGCAAAGACTTCCTCCTAATTGCTGACCCAGCTGCAGTTAAAACTTTTGGTGCTGCACTGAATATTTTAATGCAATATTCTGATAGAGTAGCTAGTTTGGACTCAATTATCTCCAAGCATTTTTTAATTGGTTGTAGTTCTCCTCCAATACACTGGCAAAACATTTTTGAAACTCATCCATATCAAAAGTATCGATTAACTGAAAGCCTGGCCCCCCTGTTCTGAAGCCATTTTTGGTTTACCCCATAAAACACGTGCCTTGCTGTTTTTACGCTTAGTTGCGGGTACAGCACGAGAAATAGAGCTGTTCTACTTAGTTGGGACCGAGAGTATTAGGAGTGAAACAGAGTCAGGTACACTAGCGATAGTTTCCTGTGAAGGTCCTGGGCGTTGGGAGGGGAATGTTGGCCCTAACAGTGCATTATCATCCTCCTCCTCAAGACTACTGACTGACTGAATTGCAGTTTGTACAAAGGGTCCTATTGCATTTAAAAGACCACCATCACATCTCCCTTTACCAAGGGATAATCTCTGTTAAGTGAAGGTTATTTCCTTTGTGACTACTGCTACGGCACACTCCAACATGGCATTAATACTTGTTGGTGTATGTTGGGCTATGGGAGGAGCAGCCAACTGTCTTATGTTTCCCCATTTTTACCAAAACACAAACAAGCCTATAGAGGCATGCACAACATTCAACAGATGTCTCATCTCAATGATTCAGAAGCCTAGAGTTCTGATGCCAGACTTTAAAGGGGTGGCCCAGCCGGCGTTAACCAGCCACGGACATGCACAGACGGGCCGTCCCTTGGTCCGGGCGCTCCGGCTCCTGGATATTGCATGCAGGTGCAGGATGCAATGTGGATTATGGGGCATGAAGTCCCCCTGTGGCTGCAGCAGCAGCTGTTTGCCCTGCACTTCAGTAACGTTGGATGGGGGTTGTCTGACTCCTTACAGAGCGTCCTCCTCGGGGATCAGGAAGATATCCCTAGTGTACACGGTCAGCACTCCAACAGCTGCAGATAATAATTATGTAAATTGTATAATTAATTGATCTATTCACATAAGTTTTAGGTGCGGGTTGTGGAATTTGCTGGGGTATAGGGTGGGAAGTAATGTAATTATAATGAATTCATAATTACGTTTTCAATTATTTTTCAATATTTAATTGATAATTAATTATGTTGCAATTGTCTAATGGATAAATAATTATGCACATTTTGTAATTCATTTATTTTTTAAGTTATGTTTTAGTAGCGGGTTGTGGAGTTTTTAGGGGTAAGGGTTGGAAAGTAAATAAATAATATTAATACATAATTAATTTAACCTATTATTAAATATGTAATTGATAATTAATTATGTAAATTGTGTAAAAAAAATGTTTTAATTATATGTCAGGTGTGTGTTGTTGGGTTTGTATGGGTACAGGGTGGGTAGTAAATTAATTATAATTAATGAACAATTTGTTTAATTTTTTTTATTTTTTTTATTGATAATTAATTATTTAAATTTTGCATTTAAGTTTTTGTTTTATTATATGTTAGTTGATTGTTGTGTTTTTAGTGTTACAGGGTGGGAATTTAATTAAGAAATTATTTATTGATAATTAATTATTAATTTATTAGTAATTATTTAATTGATAATTATGGTAATTGTGTACTTATCATATTTGTTAAGATATATTTTAGAAGTCTGTTGTTTAGTTTGTAGAGGAATTGGGGAAGTTATTTAAGTAATCATAAATTAAAAATAAATATCAATTTATTTCAAAAATATTATTTAATATAATATTTGTATTATGCTTTGTTTATTTTTATTACATTTTAATTGTTGGTTGTTATGTTTGCGGGAGTAAATTGTGCTTTTTAAATTATATTCATAATATTGGTGTTAATAATAATTATTAGAAGTTGGAATAATTATGTATTTTTTATTTTTTGAAAACAATTAAGACATTTAATTTTTATATTTAGAATTTTATATTTTTGGGTTTTTAATATAGTTGTTAAAATTTGATGTTTATTTGAAGTGAAGTATTCTCTCTGTACAGTACCAGTGAATACAGTGGAAATAGTAAATGTTACCCCTTCGGAGTCTAATGATTTCCCTACTGTTGCACAGACAGGAGTAGTAATTGTAAATTTTACCCCGCCTTAGTCCAACACTTTCCCTACTGTTTTACAGACTGGAGTGGGAATAGTAAATTTTACCCCTCCTGAGTCTAATGCTTTCCCTGCTGTTGCACTGACTGGAGTGGGAATAGTACATTTGACCCCTTCGAAGTCCAACGTCTTCATTACTGTTTACTGTTGCACAGACAGGAGAGGGATTCGTAAATTTTACCCCTCCTGAGTCCAATGCTTTCCCTGCTGCTGCACAGACTGGAGTGAAATAGTAGATTTTACCCCTCTTGAGTCCAATGCTTTCCATGCTGCTGCACCGACTGGAGTAGAAATAGTAAATTTAACCCCTCCTGAGTTTAACGATTTCTCTACTGTTGCACCACAGACTGGAGTGTGAATAGTATATGTATTATTCCTAGAATGTAATAATTTTGTTAACTTTTTTTAAATTATATTATTATTATGGGTTTGTGTATTAATATACTCTTAGTCAAATATATTTTTGCATATCGTTTATTTTGTATGTGTAATTAAATTGGGATTTGAAAAAAATCAAGTAAATTAGTTATGTTGTTTAAAGTGATATATATCCTCCAACTGCTGCAATCTCTCTCAACGAACAGCAAACCGCGGACACATCTTCTTGCGAAGAAATTAATTTATTTCAATGTTGGCACAACACTCTACGCGTTTCGGAGCCCATGCTCCTTGCTCACGAGTGATCAATGTTGTGATTCAGCAAATTTTTTATAAAACACCATGTGACATTTCTATAAACATTGTAGACAGACTTCCGCATTGGGATTTGAGTTGTATCTTACCTCACTCAAATATAGCGATTTAAATTACCCCACATAGATAGTTTTCACTTCCTATTTGAATTTAAACGACAAGTGGGATCCAAATTAAATTGAATATACAATCATGTTTCAATGTTATTACATAGTAGTGCTTATTACGTGACTATCAGTTTCAATAAAGTTTTGAACCAACTTTATTTGGTTCTTCATTACATGGACAACAGGCACAGGTTTCAGGGACGTTATAGTTAGTTGGACATTTCACTCATACAAAACCAGAGCAATTTGGCCGTCATAGTTAGTTGAGCTAACTATAACTCACGCCCCCGCAATGCACTGCTGATGACATCACATATTACATCACTCATGACATGGTCAGTGACATCACTGATGACATCACTAATGACATATCAAATGATATCACTGATGACATCACTGATGACATCATCCAGATACTGGGTGATTTTTTAAAGTTTAAGAATGTTATATATAGGTATGCAAAGGTGTATTGAAGAATGAGTGTCTGAATGGATGATTTAGTGGGTGCTTGACTGACTGTATAAGTGAGTGATTAAACGTATCTTAGTGAATGCATGGGTGAATGCCTAATCTATGTGAATGTCTGTATCAGTCTGTCAGTTGGTGTGTAAGTCGCTGCATGAGTTGGTGAGTAGCTATATGAGTGTCTATATGGGTTAATGATTGGTTGTCTGAGTACCTGTATGGGTGCCTGAGTGTCTTTGTGGGTGGGTGGGGGGTGTAACTCCCCGCATGGATGTTTGAGTGGGTGATTCAGTGGGTGTATGGGTTCATGAGCGCGTCTGTGAGGGGCTGTATGGGTGAGTGAGTGTGCGTATGGCTGTGTTGGTGAGTTAATGGATGTCTCAGTGGTATATGTGTGAGTAACTACATATCTGAAAGGCAGTATATGTGAGTGTTGGAGTATATAACTGACTATATGTGAGAGTGGGTGATTGTGAGAGTAGCTGTATGGATGAGTGTGTGCTTGTGTCAGTGATTGTATAAGAGAGTAAGTATGTGTTAGTATCTGTATGAATAAGTGAGGTGGTGTGTGTATAACTATTGGTGAGTCTTTGGGTGACTGAATAGGTGTGTGAGTATCTCTGTGGATGAGTGGCAGTATGTGAGTGTCTGTATGGGTGTACGAGTGCATATATCAGAGGCTGTATTGATGAGTGACTGTGTGTATTATTATGGCACGGTTTAAACAGTTGTGTGCAGAAGTCCATACTTTATACCAGAGTAGTATAGGCTGTAGTATGTTCAGGTCGGTGATAAACAGGGCTCCAAGTTCAGCATGGCATACAAATACTTGGGCACTTTTATGGGTGGTAAGTAGATACCTAAAGAACTCGTTCTCAACCAGTTGTATATCGCCACATTTATTGTGTCCCCACACACCCGCCCCATAAAGTGCGACACTAAGGCATTTAGCTTTATAAATTGACATAATCAGATCTGGTGGTTTAGAGCACAGTCATCTGGCAAACCCTCTAAGTGCCATACAGAATTTACTGAACTGTAGCTTCCTATTGGAGATTGCCTTTTTCCATAGGAACTCTTTGTCAAATAAGATTCCCAAATAGGAAAAAGTATCAGCAAAGCCTATAGTTTTACCATGAATTTTTAGATCTCGGCAGTTAGCAGTTTTCTTCCCACATTTCATAACAAAGGTTTTTGATTGATTTACTAAAAGCCCAAGATCCTGCATGTATTCAACAAAGTTTGCCAGCAGGGACTAGAGAGCAAGTGGAGTGCATGCCATGAGGACGGCATTGTTGGCGTAGAGCAGGGCCGGTACAGGGCAGGTCCCTACTTGCGATAGATCTTTAGACAATGCAGCAAGCACCGCACCACACTATTTATATATAGGGAGAACAGAAAGGGGGCCAGGACTCAGCCCTGTCTCACCCCCCTCTCCACCCTAGATGCTTTGGTGCATTCCCCTCTAGAATAATTTCTGACTCTTGCATTACAACCCGAGTGTAAGCCCCTTAAAAAGCTAATGATCGATGTTTCTACCCCCAGCTCTTTCATAATTGACCACAGTTTTGCATGTATGATGCAGTCAAAAGCCAAGGAGAGATCAACAAAAGCTAAATACATGTTCCCCTCTTTGATTTTAACATACTTCCCAAGTAGCATGCTTAAGTTGAGGTTCTGCTCTATTGTTCCGACCCAAGGATGGAATCCATATTGTAAATCTGAGAGGATGCTGGGTGTATCTGCCCAGTCTTGTAATCTATTCGGGATGATATGTCCTGCGATCTTCAGCAGGGAATCAAATAGAGAGATTGGCCAATACCAGGCCGGGTTTGATCGATCTCCCTTTTTATAAATAGGGACGATAATTAATTCGGCCCATGTTGGCAAGACCCAGCTATACAGCATGCCCTGAGAACTAAGTTCAATAAAGACCCCTTAGAGCAATATTCAATTTAAACAGATGAACTGGGATTGCATCTGGACCTGGGGCTTTACCACCTTTGCTAGCTAATATTGCTTCATTAACTTCTTACATACTAAAGGGGGTCATGGAGGCAGTCTGTGGGGTATCTATTATTGCCATGTGATTATGTCCTTGCTCAAATGCCGGTGCCACTTTGGATAGAGAATAAATGGTGGTAAAATGCTTTATCCAATCATCTTCCATAATAGCCACCTCTATCCTGGGTGCCTCTTCTGCTATCAATGGTGCAGAGTTAATTATTCTCCAGAAAGCTCTGTTATCCCTATTGGCAGCCGCCTCACATAAAGATTCGCAGACCATCTCCCTTATCTGTAACTGTCTCAACTTCAGTGCCTTCTTATAATCAATTCTACAAGTCTGGACCTCAGGTTTACATCTGGGGGATTTATGAAGTGCCTCTTTTATCCATTTATGGGCCCCAGTACATATAGTATCGCCTTTTTCGCCTGTATGGATTTTTTACTGACAGCAAACAGATTCTTGTTCACTCCCTGCGCAATTGACAAAAAGGCTTTGATGGTATTACTAGGTTCTGTTGAATCATCCAGACAGATCTTAAAAGGCCTCTCTTTTACTAGCTACCAGTTGCTTAAAGAACCCCACTGGGATGATCTGTGTCCATCGCAGGGTATACCTGTTAACGCTTGCTAACTCGATTTCCTCTACTTGTGGAACAGTTTTATTGTCCTGCTGCCTAAAAAATAAGTTTGATGATATTTCAATACTTAAAGGGTAGTGAAATTGAGTGAGTAAGAAAGTTGTATGCCTGATCAGAACATCTGTTAGAAAGCAAAATATGGTCATTAATGCTATGTGCATTTCTCCCATTAAAAGTGCATTTATGTAAGGCACAAGGGGAGGAGATCTCGTTAGCAAAGGCCAAGTCAAATTTACATATTAATTCATTAATCTTATCCCCAGGAGCATTATTATTGAAGTGAGTTTGGTCAACATCTTCTGTATTTATCATTCCACATACTTTACTTGACTGTACATTGCACAAACGTAAATTAAACTCTCCACCCCATAAGGTAATGGTATACCTGCTGTTATTTATATAAATATGCTCCAAGTCATCATTCAGTTTCTGTAGAATGTCTATGATAACTTGCACAGGGGCATTGTTGTAAAAATTGATTATGGCTAATCTGGCAGGACCGGATGAATGACATAATATTAATTGATAATAAGGATTGTGTTTTACCAGAGAAATATTGGTAAATTGTAGGCTGTTGGATGTGTACGTGCACAATCCACCCTTTTGTCTACCCTGTGCAGATGGAATGGCAGGGGTAAAGTATGTTCTATATCCGTTCATGTGGATGGGCTCCATGAGCCAGGTTTCTTGTGAGCATATAAAATGAAAGCCGGTTACAAATTCTAACCTTTCTAAGTTTTGCCCCTTACTCTGCAATCCTGCCACTTTCCAAAATACAAAATCTAGGTGTTCATACGGTGCTAATTCAGAACTATATATGTTGTTTTTGTCTGAGGTCACTAACGTAGTACTACTAGAAGATTGTCTGATGTTATCATGCTTTGCCATAGATCCCATTCTAACTGAATTAGGGATGATCGTTGGATCTTCCTCCTTAGCTGCAGAGGTCTTGCCATTGAGTCAATTCTACCCATCCAAGTTTGACAAGCTTTGGAAACGGTTATAAGTAGGTTCAATAAAGTTAAAATTCTGTGTGCTTCTTGGGATGGGAGTGAACCTCAAACTGTCCCTTTCAAGCTGATTTTCTGGCTGATAAACAAATCCCAATGGAAGAGATGAAATAGAGGTTGGGGAAATATTGGAGGTCCTGCTCAGGGTGGTGTCCACCAACTGTGGGGTTTTGAAGGACAAGATTATACAATCCCCACGTAGAGTTTTTTGACCTTTACCCGCTCATTTGACCCTCCTCACCATTTTGATGTCTTTGAATAACTGGTTGTTTAAACCTGTTCTTACACCCAACCAGTTTAGGTACTTATTTCTTAATGCAGACCAGGTTTTGGCCCTATCTATGGGCACATTAGCCAAAACTATCACGTATGGGGTGGCAGTAGTTGGAAGGTCAAGACGGTTCTAAAGTTTCTTAACAATTATCATCTATTGTTGCAGTTACAACATTAGGGCCCTGACATCTATCACCCGCCACCCTAGAGTCTGGCTCTTCCTGGACTACAATCACATCATCACACATTCTACCTTTATTGCTGTTTGGATTAATACTTGTACGCCTTATAGAGTCTGAGTTGGAATTATTGGGAATAATTTTATTAGTTATGGGCCTATTCAAAGCCTCTTTACAGGGTTGGCAATTCGTAATGCGTTGAACTTTTATCGTTCCTCCATTTACAAGGTAATTCAGCAGGTCCAGACAAGAATTAGTTGTAGTTTCCACTTTCGCTAGGCGGGTATGTATCGCCCCCACTGCGCTTATAAAATTTTACTCGAAAAGCTTAAGAGCTTCCCCTAAGGCATCCATCTTGCTACTTATTAAGTTATTAGAGGCCCTATTATTGGTTTCAACCGGAGCTTCGTCAATTCGCCAAGGGCCTTTGTTTGAATAGTGGGTTGTTTTTTCTGTGCAGGCTTCTTTATAGCACAAGTATCTACAGGGTAATTTGTGGGTTTTCTTACTCATTTGGATGGTGGTGGTGAATTAGATTCAGATAATGAAATTGATTCCTAAATAAATTGAATGCACTCATTTTCAGCTACCCCCTCTTGCTTCCCCAACCCTTTCATCGTTATTAACTATAGGACTCTTAGGATCATTGGAAATGACATGAGTCGAGGTTGCTGAGGTTGTTGTAAATTCCCCACTAGTCAACAGTGATTCTTCGGCCGATGTTATTTGCTTATCCATTGCCCCCATGGCTCCTGTAATATATTTTAGTAACGATAGTTGTGGTTTGCCAGGGGACTGAGACTTGCTCACAGTAACAGGGTGCTTTCTCCTTCCCATGTTCAATAAACGTTACACCTCGTAGCACTGGGAGAAAAAGACAATACAGTTGCATGCCACCGTCAGTGTAGAACACAATACTCCTTCCCACCAGCTGTGGTCCGATAGAGTTATTAAACAAATAGTCTTTAAAAACGCATTGGTTATCTGGCTGAGTAGCCTATTGATCAGCTTTGGCTTCCAATCCCATAATGGTGATGGTCGAGGCAATAAATCACAACCCAAACACGTCGAATATAAATAGTACAGTACCTTAGGATGGCATCAGTATCACTCAAATGGACCCAGAAACAAAATCCAAGGGGATTGGCCCTGCCCTGCCTCTTCCTGGCAATGACGGGCAAGGACGGGCCCGCCCTTGGCCCGGGTGCATCCCATGACGTGACTTTAAGTGCCTCCGGGTGCGGCGGTGAGTCAGTCAAGGAGGCAGGGAGTCTGGGAGCTGAAGTCTTCCCCCACACAGACTCCTGTAGGCAATACGGGCTTCCTGAGGAGGGGTACCCGTGACGTGATTTTAAGCGCCTCCGGGTGCAGCGATGATTCAGACAAGGAGGCAGGGAGTCTGGGAGCTGAAGTCCTCCCCCACACAGTCTCCTGTAAGCAATATGGGCTTCCCTGGGAGTCTCTAACAAAACAAGCCTGGGCATGTTCACACAGCCACAGTTGTGAGGCCGCTTGTGTCTGAACATGCCCTCACCTGTTTTGTTGGAGATGCCTAAGACATCGCCATCCACTACAAACCCCCAAGCTGAGGATTCAGAGATGGTGTTTTTAGAGAGCATCGGATGGTACAGGCGTAATGTAGAGAGATTTAACGCTACAGAGTATTACAAAGCATTCAGGTTTGTTAACTTAGAATGCATAAACTCATCTGATCATTGGCTTTTAACTATTCACCAGGCCATACAAATGCTCATAGAGCGTTTGCTACATGACATAGGTCTGAAAAATTTCCTTCAGCTCCGCTTCCACGGGCAGGGTATTGACAGTCCCTTGCTCACCAGACGATCGCACAGATAAGTGTTTGACAATGTACAATTTTCAGCAAACCTCTCAAACTTTTACACAGTAAAGCAGATATAGCAGCATGTGGGACCTTCAGAATAGTCACCCTCATTGTTCGGGGTCATGAGGCGGGCATTTCCAGAACTTTGAAGGGTATCTTTTACAGTAAAATCATTGAAAAAAGCCAACGGTGGTTGCTTAGCTTTAACTCCTGCGTGACCAACATGTGTCTGGCGGCTAGCATTGCTGGGTCACTAAAGGACCGCATCACTACTGATGCGGTTTTCCTATCTAGAGTGGCTGAAGCCCATGGTGCACTTGAAATTCCTCCCAACAGAATGGTAGGCTTTGAGGAACTGGGATTGTTTGAGAACTGTTTTGTCATCACGTTAAAAGTTATTTACTACAGCGGAGAATGGAAGTGCTTCACATTCATAGAGTCTGTGAAAAGCAAGACGGTTTACGTTCTCCATCTTGAACCTCGGAGCCTAGGAGTCAAGTATGTGTGCAACACAAAGACAGCTCAACAGTATGAGGTAAAATGTGTCAAAGGGACGGATGCATTGTACTCGAGGATCAGAAGGTGAGATGTCCTAGATGTAATCTATTTTGTTGCTACCAAAACTGCCTGAGCATACACACAGGGGTTATTCAGAGCATCCCTAAAACAGACTGTGTGGGCTCTATACAGCCACCAATCACAAATGTAAAGGTATGAAATGCCCCAGGGGAAGGCATCTTTTCCTGCGACTAAAGGCTGGCACAATATCAAAACAGCAGACTACCTAGTGTTCGATATAGAGTGTGCCCAAGAGACCGGAGTTCACCAGCCTAACTATATTTTCACACATCATCTAACGTTCAATGAAAACTGGAAGTTTGAAGCCCCTTCTTGCATGACCGAATTCCTTAACACATTTATGCAGACAAAATTCAAAGGTTATACCCTGATGGTTCATAACTCAAAAGTTTATGACTCGCTCTCTTATTTTGCAAAATATGATTCATGAAAAGATGCCTGTAAAATTCATCACCAAGGGCTCCAAACAGATGCTACTAACGGGTGTACCTTTACTTATAAAGTTCATAGATACTTTGAATTTTCTGCTCATGAAATTGAGCAGTTGCCAAAAAGCCTTTGGTTTTCCATGTTGTAAAGGTTATTTCCCCACTTTTTAAACCCCTGGGCAAATCAGAATTATGAGGGTCCCATGCCTCTGTCCGACAGCTATGGTGTTGAGTATATTATGCCCGAGGAGACTGAGAGTTTTCTACAGTGGTATGGTGAAAACTGTGAAAAGACACTTAATTTTCAAACCAAGTTGAAAGCTTACTGTCAGGCAGATGTAGTGATCGTGAGAAAAGCTTGCAATCTCTTCAGAGACATTGTTGTAGAGATGACGGAACAAGAAAAAATTCTGAAACCTAATACCGCCAAGATGAATGACAGAATCCATAGAGTACATCGACCCTTTTCAACATGTCATGCTGGCTTCCATGTTTATGTTTATCTACAACCACATGTGTTTACAACCTTACAGCATTGCTCTAGTGCTGCCGGACCTCTATAATGGTGAACAGAAGAGTTACTGTAACCCTCTATTCAATTACTCATATACGTGTTTGACAAGGAAAACATCTTCATCCAATACACCTTGCAGGGTGGTGAATACAGTGTGGGCCTTTATTTCCTAGATGGATATGCTGCAATTAATGGCATACCAACACCCTTTTAATTAAACAGTTGCTTTTACCATGGTTGTCACCAATGCTACAGACCACACAAGTTAAATAATCTGTTGGGTATGAAATTTGAACACTTGCACAGGCGTACTCTGTTAAAACGCAATATTTGAAAACTGTGATTTTATTCTGAGATTCTCTGGCTAGATATGTTAACGCTAGATGCAGAATTCAGCTCCTTCATTAAGAGCAATGAGTTACCCGAACGTATGGAGCACCGCGAACCCTTATTTGTGGGTCTTGCAAAAGCTATACAGTTGTACAGGGCTATGGGAAAGGTTGAGAAAATACATTACTACAATTTCACTAGCCTGAATCCATTTGTCAACAAGGTGCAGTTATATCCCACCCTGCATCATATATAGGGGCTTTAAAGCATCGACAAATACTTTGGGTTAGTTAAATATGAAGTCTACCCACCTCAGAAGCTTTACTTGCCCATACTACTGTACAGAGTCGAAGGTAAGTTAATGTTTCCCCTGTGTCGAACATGTGCTTGAAATAGATGGAATAGCGAGTGCAGACACCCTAACGAACAAAAGATGGGACTTGGTGTAGCATTGAGGTGCAGGGGGCCCTAGATAAAGGATACAATCTTGGAAAAATACAAAGCATTTGGCACTTTGAGAGTACTACAACCAAAATATTTTCTGAGTATATTAACATATTTCTCAGAGATAAGCAGGAGGCATCAGGGTTTCCTGAATGGTATATTAATGAAGCCACAAAAATAAATTGATGATTACTACGCTCATGAGGGTATATGCCTGAGACCCGATTTCAACAAAGTCAACCCAACTATACGGCAGCTAGCTAAGGTCTGCCTTAATTTCTTACTTGTCAAACACTACCATCATCACAGATTCTGATAAACTGTTTAAATATCTTTTTGGGCCAAGTAATGAGGTGTTCAGAGGTGAGTTTATTTATGACAAAACTGCAGCGCTGTGTTGGAAATACACAAAAGAGTACTCCAAAGCTTCTTACAATATGAACATCTTCATAGCCTGTTTCATAACTTCTCACGCTCATTTAGAGCTTTACAATGTGATGGATAAACTTCATGACAAGTGTCTGTATCACAATACTGACTCTGTTATTTTTGTGAGAAAACTAGAAGTTCCCCAACTCAGTGATTATCTAGGCAATTTGACCAGCGAGCTAGAACATAATGAGTATATAGTTGAGTTCACAGCTGCCGGTCCAAATAACTATTCTTACCGAACTTCTAACAATGCAGTATGTATGAAAGTCAGAGGAATAACCCTAAATATTAACAACACTGTCAAAATCGATTTTGACAGTTTAAAGGATCTGGTAAACAAATTTTCTACCTTGAGTGACCATGAAAATTGACCTAGCAAAGTCCGGTTAAAAAAACTGTGGGAAATTACAACCCAGCCATTGCATAAAAACATGCATGTCGTGTTTAATAAAAGGGTCCTGACTGAAGACAACAAGAACCTACCGCACAGTTATTGAAGGTGCATTAGAGTCTTGCAACCCAGACTATGGACACCAGGTCGCAACCCCCGTTTTCCTGCATTTTAGCAGGCCCCTCAAATTGCTATTTATAAAGAAACTATTAGAACATGTTCCTAGTGTTTTATCCCAAACTACTAACAACATTGTTTGGATTTATTCATGCTGGCAGGATCTTTATAAGGAATTATCCCTAAGGTTCCCACACGTCAAATGTATAGAAGGCATACTGAATAATCTAATGACGATGAGTTTTTACTTACAGGCTTTGTAAACATGGTGATTGTGGACAACCTTATGAGCAAAGGTGAGGATCACCCTGCGATAGAGAAAGCTTTTACTCAATATTCACAACATTGCAATCTGAGCATATGTTACATAATTTAGAACTTGTTTTACATGGGTGAGAGCAGTTGTTTTATAGCTCTCAATGCCACATGCCTGGTTTTATTTTAAACCCCTGTGACAAATAACAGATATCCATTATAGCTAAACAGATGTACCCTGGAAACACACAGTTTTTCTTGGACGTCCTTTAATGACGCCACTGAGAAACCCAATAGTTACTTACTGATAGACATAAAATCTAATACTGTAGAATACTACAGACTGAGTGCTGGTATTTTCCCACCCAATCTCCCAGTCTCTCACACATTTAAAACCAAGCCCAAATCCTATAAAAATAATAGTTTAAGAGTCTCCCGTAATATTTACACTCTAGACCTTATAATACCAGGTATTGACCATGTCGGCACGTCTATGACATAATCGAGCCCTCCTAAAAATGCTAGTCACAGCTAGCCCCCAGAAAAAAAGGCCATCCTGTATGCAGCTTCAGATGATTTAGTGGCTACAATTTCAGAAATCACCCTAAACACCCTAAAAGGTAATGTCCCTATATCAGAGTGCCAGTTCCATGTTTGAAGAAGCGCCACCTTATCAAGAAGCTCAGTAATAAATGGTCTTCGCTTATTTCTAAGAAGAAACTAGAAAAGCAGTCGGGAGGCTTTATAGGTTCTATGCTGGGCATAGCTATACCGCTAATTACCAGCCCCCTAAGCGTTAACTGATGGAGTATGCCCAAACAATGTACTTGGTACCACAGCAACAGCTGGAACACTTGGGGACATCTAAGGGTGATGCCTGGGATATATGGAAAAATGAGATGCAGCGCCTGGATGCCGATATTAAAGACATTTTGAACCGTAGTGATTCAAAAAATGATTACAATGCAGGTCTTTACACCAGCGCTCTTCAAGACTTTTTAAAATATTACAGGCATGGGGCTGATGAAAGAAACAGAATTACTCTATATGCTTCTGACTCTGAAAGGCCTCCACCATCTCCTTCCATGCCTCAAAAACCAACACCATCCTCTGACAACAATGTTGAAGAATTAAAAAAAGTATAGGTCAAAGGTACAGAGGGCCCTCACAAATGTTGCTAAGTAAAATTTCAGCTTCTAAAGATCTGGTCTCATGAATGGAAAAGGTGAATTCCTCTACAAAGGTCAGCTGGTTGTTGGTTCCCACATGTACAACCTAGTCAAAGGTCTTACGCATCCCAAAACACGTATTGCTCCAGAAAGCACCTAGATGTTAGGAACAGTTTCTGAGAGCCTCAGCAGAACTCAACATTCCTTAGTTGATTGGCAGTAATGCTGAACACAGGCGTCTCATTGAAACTTTGAAAGATCTGACTTTTAGCCCCTCAAATACTCCAACACCTGTTGTTTTTAACCCCCCACCCTAAGATGCCCACATCTCTTTTCTATCCCCTACTATTCCCTTCATTGAACACTGAGGCTCTGCCTCTGGAACCTTAAAAGACATTGTCCAAAATGAACACGTTGTTAAATGTCTGATGTTTCTTCTAACTTTTGAAACAATGTATATGTGTTTCCTGTGTTTGTGTGTATAGTTTTGCCATAGTTAACTTTTTTACGTTTTTCTTCTTTTATTTTTTTAGTAAGTTTATCAGTGTGTTGCTTGTTCTACAAAAAAAACTGTTTTGTAAATAAACCTTTTTACTAATCAATGTGTTTCTGTCATTGTTTAAAAACTGTTTAAATGTGTGGCCTTGTGTTAGAATAAAGATGTGGAGTCTGTATTCAAGTTTTTTATTTTTTATTTTAGACATCCATTTTTACACATAAGAGGTGGTACAGGACCTTACACTTTTATAAAACAGTGTATTCTGTTTTAACAACGCTTGATGTAGACCTAGAGTTTTCTTTCACATATTTCATAACAAAACAGACATTGTTAGCTAGGTCATTCAAAAATAGATTTAAAAAATGTCTAAATATCATACCCTCAAACATTTTACTAATAAATATATACAATGCTCCCAGCATGTGATGGCGAGAGAATACTGTACCTGTATTTTGTTATACTCCACCCTCGCAGCAGCTTTTT
Organism: Calotriton arnoldi; assembly: GCA_963921515.1. Lineage (NCBI taxonomy): Eukaryota > Metazoa > Chordata > Amphibia > Caudata > Salamandridae > Calotriton > Calotriton arnoldi. Next base: position 389,790 of record CAWUFW010006344.1, read on the forward strand.
TTTTACATAATTGAATATAGATTATGCATACATGCTATGCTTGAGGAATGCTGCTACACTGTCAAACACTGTAACACTGTACACTGTAACCTTGACGTTATATAAAAACATGGGCTCCTAGTAAGTTCCTTCCATGTAGTGCAGATCTGTGTTAAATACAAGCGAGCAGGGTCTTTCGGGCCCTATTTCACCAGGCAGAGTGTTGCTTGGAAAGACACCTAAAAATGATTTATTTACATATTTATGGCGGCTTAAGAAATTCCTAATCTAATCCATTTTACAAAGTTTTAAAGATAGTCAAACAAAATCTGCCGAGCATGGTTGATCTAAATAGCGTTGTCAAACACAGAGAATACAACAATGTTTACATTAGTAGGCAAGGGTTGACTAAAACATATTTCAACTTTTAAATTTAAATTTTTGATCAAGTTGTAGTGGTCGCCATCTTCCATGTCAGGAGTCAGATTGAAAGCAAACAGCATGTAGCCTGCCCCATATTCTTCTCTTGACATGACAACTTCTGAGTCACGCAGGTGCTTCCCAGTTATTGAAACCAGTCCCAGATGTTCCCTAATAAAATTAGCATCTCCAAAGCTGGGTGTTAACGGTTTTGTAGGAATCACAGCCAACTCGTGGAACAGCGCCACCTAGTTGAGGTCATAGTGTTTGAAGTTGAGCGGGTTTGAAGTATGGAGACCGCCAAAAGCCATATTATTGACATAACCTATAATAATAGGTTTCAGTAGTTTATTCTCACCACCCAGTTCCTTATCTTCAAATATAAAAGAGCCCTGCTGAAAGTGGTGCATCCAGGGCGCTGCTGCTGTAATTTAGAATACTCTCAATGTAGTCTCTGTAGGCACACATGTTATCACTTTACGTGATGAGTTGATCACCGAGGTTAATGTCATACTGAATAAACATGGGTGCGATGGGATAAGTGATTGTCGCCACTTTAGCGGTGGCCAGTATGTTGGCATTGTCCACTTTTATGATTTTACAATCAAGATCCAGCGGAGTGTTGTTGAGTTCCAACTACATATCCGTGGAACCTGAAACAAAAAATCCATCAGCACCAATGGCATCAAAGCGGCTAGAGGCAATACTTCCATGAAAAAACTGCTTTCAATACTGTGGGCTTTAGAGAAAACAAGTCTAACTCTGATTTGGCACATTCTCCTGATGCACAGTGTATGAAGGCCATGTGTCAGGTTGTTGCATTTTCAAAAATGTTTATACTAGCAGGTGTTCTCTTGTGCTCCGAGGCTCTCTTCCGTCTTACAGATCTTTTTCTGTAAGTGCCTCTTGAAGATTGCCTCATTTTTTTATATGCTTGTCCTGTACACAAGTCCCACTCCTTCTTGGGGTTGTTTGCTCATGCGTTTGGCAAGAGGAGAAGTCACAGATCCCACCACATCCGGGGCAATGTTCGAGGCAGCCGCTTTAATGTGGGGTTTTGCAATTTCATAGCCTTTTCTCAAGAAAGGCATAGCTTTCCTAAACAAACTATGGAATTAACCTTTCAGCCCCGCCCCGTACATAACATGAACCCCTTGAAAGAATGGTGGGCCTCCATATCTGGCCTGGTGTCTGTAATAGTCTCTGCACAGCGTGGGGTCGCTGTATGTTTTCATGATCACTATGATGACTTGTTATTATTTGTTGTCGTGTCGCTGATTTATATGATGGGTATAGAAAAACGTCGACACTCTCCCCTGTTCGGGGCCTGTACTGCATACTATCCCAGCCCTACTTGCTTACAGACGAACGTTGTTTGCTAACTTTTGAGAAAGAACATAAAGAATAACTATGAATTATTGAACATTGAATATGATAATATGTTATGAAAAGTGACCGAATAAAATACGAGTCACCAAAAAAGCAATAGTGTGTGCCTTCTTTGAATTTTGAGGATATATTTGAATGCTCTTTAAATAAGTTAATGCTACATTATTGATTTAAACTATATATGTACCTCATGCTGTTTATGATTGTTTCAGACAACTAAAATTTTAACATAAGTCTAGGACCATTGTTTTTCTATACCAATTATTACCCAGGTCCATTGACTTCTATGGGTTACCCCATTATATCTTAATGGCTGATTTATATGAAGCTTAACAGTAACTTTCCCATATTTAAAGAACACCGGCTCAGACTGATCAGCGAAGATCATGACCGACATAGTGTCAAAATGTTTTTTAGAAATTGATACATAGTCGGATTTGATATATTGAGTGTTAACCATTGTGTTATTTTCCCCCTTCACCTGGACCCATCTTAACAATGGTGAATATTGCTGATCCTGTGCAGCTCTACAACATTACTATAAATGTAGAGTGTGTAGAATCCGCCATTAATATCTGGGGAATGTAGGGTCTAGCTCCACCTGGCTTTTGATTTGTTGTACCTTGCCTAAAACCCTTCTTAATTTACCCATACAGCTAAACTCTGTATCACAATTTGGAGCTTTAAGAAACACCTTCCTTCTAATGTTATCTAACACTAGCTGAATATTCTAATAAGTTTCAAAGTTCGCTATGGATTTGTTGATGGGATTGACCACCTCAGCGACGGTGGAACATTAGCCATGAGGAAAGCCAGCATGGATAAACAAGGGGTCCTGATCATGCTTTATAGTAAATTTAGCCTTGAGGATTGTAAATGTACTCCATGTTCTCTAGTATTGAAATTCGGTTAGTGCTACATACAAGTCCCCTTTTAGGTCCACAGGTTTAGCCAGCTTCATGTTATAATTAGAAATTTGATTGCCGGGCAACATGTCCTTTGAAATGTTGGATGGCAAGTTAATATAAAATAACATTGTCTCCATATTGTCGCCTTCAGAAACCCAACCGTACTCACACACCCTGCAGTAAGCTGGCCAGAACCCAACTGTTACATTTCTCAGGCCACCCCTTCCATTTGACAAAGGCCTGTGTGTTAGCTACTCTACCATTCCATTTCAGAAACTTTTCAGCCCTGTAGACCCGGTGTGGATCGGCCAGTACCTTTTGTAACTCTTTGTTGTAAAAGGTACCCAACACCAATTCGCCATTGTAGTCCTTTAACCTCTAAATGTATATACCATCTTTAAGCTCCACATTCTCCAGTATAAATATTTCATCGCTAAAAGTCTGCTGATCACCCTTCGTGAAGACCTTTTCCAAATTTGACACCCTAACATGATCACCTTCTTTTAAAAGAGACTTAATTACCTTACCTTGGTAGGAAAACAGCTCCTATACACCGTTCTCCAAACTGCTAAGGAATTATAAGGTATTACCTCTCCCGGAGACATTTCGATGGTTCTGTGACAACTGGCATTATACGCATCTATAAACGCCTGTAGAACGTCCACATATCAGTAAGTGTTGTAGGTCATGAAATATCTCCACATCTTAGATTTTAAAGTTTTGTTAAAACGCTCTATCACAACAGATTTTACTTGTGTGTATTACAAAATGATACACAGCATGCTCTCTTAATAATTTCTGAAACAACTTGTTTAAAAATTCTTTTCCGGTGTCTGTTTGCGGTTTTTGAGGCGTTTGCCCTTTCCTAAAGATGGCTTTAATTTAAAGGCCTTTGTGACACTAGTACCCTTTTTATCGCTTAGCGCTTCTGCAAAGGCGTACTTGGACAATTTATCTATTACTCTTAATATATATCAAGCTCTGTTAATATGCTTGGTCAAATCTTGAAGACTGATTATGTCCACCTGCCATTGATAATCTAGGTGCGATTACCGATGGTCGGTCTCTTTTTACAGTGCCTTCAGTGAATACTCCTCATCCCCCAATAACCAGGTCTTCACCTGTGCTCTGTTTACCGGCTCATTCTCAACTTGAGCCCTTCTAAAAAGAGCAGTACTACAATGGGTGAAATAGATGAAGGGATGTGGCGCTAAAAGTTCTATACACATTTGTATTCTAACCTGTTCTAACTTGCGGTGCTCTGAGGTAGGGACATCACCCCACTCCCCAATTAGGTGACCAGGGTCAACAATGTTATTGAAATTTGATCCTCCAGCACACACTAATATCAACATACAAGGACGTAATCAAGTAACATATTCTCAAATCATCTTGTCATTCTTGTATTCTTTAATTGGTTCCTAGATCTTTAGCCTTTAGCCAACATGTGTTTCATCGCCAAGGGGATCAATCCCGCGACTTCCTCAGGGCTAAAAAACATCGAAATATACATTGCTATGATACATTTTTTCATTCTTATGTCATTCTCATCCCAAATTATGTGACTTCCGTGCCTATGTTATCAGCGTTCTATTAATATGGTGACAATTTCATTGTATACTTTTCCAAATTTATTTCAAATCTTTTTTTCATTATATATTTTTTATGTATTTTCATACTCTACAGACTACTTTATTATCTAATGAAAGGTCTTTATACGTTCATTTTGGTTTAACAACAATCAATATTGTCATATTTCAAATGTGCATACCAAAACTGTGTCAATTAATGTAACTCTATTGTGTGAGAAACACCCTTAATGTGTAACTAAGCTACATAACATCATGTTGCGATCTGTTCTAATTGTACCTGGTTCTTTCTTTGGGTTTATATTTCTGAAATTATACCGGGAAAACAAGAAAACTTTGTAAGTTTTGAAATCAATTACAATTCAGAGCCATTATTTATATTTTTGATTTAAAGGTAATAAACGGCAGGGAACCCTATCTTTCTGCTGCTTCTACTTCAGTCCTGGTTTCCCAAACTTAGATATGCAGGGTCAGTTTCCCGCTCTTAAGCCAAATGTGTGTTGTTATCTCCATTAAAAGTTATTTCGTCTTATCGGTGTAACTTGGTTCTATGAGCCAAATCAGAGTAAGCGGTGATCAGATTCATTATGCTAAGTCCCATATTAAAAAGGAACTCAACTTAATTTACATCGGGGACTTTAAACTGTTAAACAATTCTGAAGCTTACCGGTATGGTGGCTGTGTATCCTCCTGCGGTGCGAGTGAGTATGCTCTGATGAGTACCACGGGACGCCGGCGTCAAGTCTCAGTAAAGACATCCAATAATATGCATAGAAAACGGACTATTGTTCACCTACGACACCGTATCCACCGATAAACGGTCGCCATATTGGAGGGCCCTAATTGAATTGCCATCTCATAGCTAAACAAACCCATCTTGTTGTTTCTATTCTCTTTCACTTATTACAAACCTGTGTCCCTAATATCCATTGGATCACAAGTCTTTTGCTAATCCTCATTTTGTCGAAAGAAGTGTCGACATTTAGTATTTGGAATTTAGTTGTACATTATTCTGTTAAGGCATGGTGTGTATACCACGCCCTGGTTACTCCCTAAATTCCCTTCATAAGTGGTATCTACGAGCTTGTGATAAACGATTGTAGCATTTTCATTATATGACATTCATGCTCTATATTTGGGACCTCATTTCCTATACATTACATATTACTAGTCACATAAGTATTCCACATGTATTATGTAATGTTAACATATTGTGACATATACAAGAACCCCTTTACAATTTACAGCATATTTGAGCATTCCATTAACATTTCTTATGATCAATGATTAAGATATATCAGTTGTGATACTGTTGTGTCTCTATATCATGTATTGTACGTAGTATGACATTAAATTAGTCTATACACATGAAAATCAATGTAGTCATATCAGTTAACGATGAAATTATCACATTTCTGTAACATACATCAGTGATCAACACTTCATAATGGGAATATATGAACCTCCTGCAAATAGCATATGCATATTTTCATTCACCTAGGAAGTATTGAAGCTCATGACCTATGTTGAGGCCCATTTTAACACATCTCAAGCGTAGAATCCACATTGATTCCTTCCGTGTTAGGATAAGTTCTCTGTTTCCCCCTCAGGGGTCCCTAGGTATCTGTTCCATACCGTAGAAGTTGAAGTATCTATATTTCTCTTGCTTCTCACATACTGCAATGTGTGCGGCTATGGGTATCTCATGTAATTGTGTATAACAGCTCTTGTGTTCGCTGATCCTCTCCCTAAGAGTTCTGATAGTGCTACCCACATATCTCTGTTTACATTTACATTCTATTGCGTATATCACAAATTTAGTATTACAATTAATGTTTGATCCAATTTCAAACGTCTGGTTGTAGTCACCCCCAAATTCTTTCTTCTTATCTAGTGCCCATTTGCACAATGCACAGTGGCCACATTTGTAGAAACCTTGTGTGTGTTTCTGCATCCAGTGTCTCTGCAGTGTTGGAATAGGATAACTGGGGCTCAGCATATTTTTAAGGCATGTCCCTTTCCGAAAGGTGATATCAGACTTATGTGAAGTGAATTCCTAAATACTTTTGTCCGCCTGCAGAATATGCCGGTGTTTCCTCATACTCTGCATTAGATACTTAGAGTTATTAGGATAGTCAGTGATCATGTATATTTTATCCAAGTCGACCAGTTCCTTAGGTGTTTGTCTTAGTGTATCTGCTCCCTGCATCTTATAGATTCTCATACTTGCTTTCGTTAATGTACTCTTATCGTAGCCTCTGGTGATAAATCTGGTGTTCATATCTTTCACATAGTTATGAAACTCCAATTCGTGACTACAGTTGCGTCTTGGACGCACCATTTCCCCATAGGGAATGGCCCTGATTTGGTGTTTTGGATGTTCACTTGTGGCGTGTAGTATTGTATCTGTTTCAGAGGGCGTCTTGTTTGTGAGGTGGCTGTAACTCTTCATAATTGCCGAGCGATCTCTTTCTGTAGGGCTGCTCCTGGGTTTGGCATAGGCTGCTAAGGGGCTCCTTATATCTATTTGTAGCATCAAAAAAGGGGCGTATTCCTTGCATCACATAATGGTCACCTGATCTCTAGGGGCTGTGGTTCGTTGAGGGTTGTCACATAACCCTAACCATGTTTTAGAGCCATGAGCATGTGACTAACACATGACCAGGGTGATGTCACAACACACAGACCCAACAAGGTCAAGTGACCCCCCAGAAGTGGCATCCTTTCCGGGGAAAGGACCCCCAGGGTCCTGGTAGTCACAGTAACGGAAGTGACATCCCTTCTGGGTTGGGATAACTGTCACCTTTTGCATGATTGCAGAAGGTATTCCTTTGTACTACTCACATGAAGTCCCGGTGAAGTGGAACCACTCCAATCACTGACACAAAACACTTATATCTGGAGGTCGCACACAGCGTGCAATATCAATTTTGTACCTAGCACTACCTTCCACTCAAGAGGTACACCTGACACCACAACGCATTAAACGCATGTTCCCCGAATGCCCTCTATGTAGGGTGCCCGAGGAAGAATTCCACCACATGGTCTGGGAGTGCTCGATGCTACTGAGATGGTGGGAGGAGATTACAAGTATCACTGCTGAGCTTGTGCCTCTCACCTAAGTCATGCCTGCTTAGAATGTGGCCTCAAGGCCAAAGGGGAAAAATACTTGCATAGGTTCATAGACCTTGCCTTTGTTCTCTTAAGCAACAAATGGTGATGTTATAGAAAGTGCCCACAACCCCTGATGTCCCGCACCAGCTGACCACTCTACTGAAGTGGGCACCGGTAGAGACAGATGCCCTTAAACTATTAGGCACCTGAGAGGGTATGATGATGGGAGGTGGATGTTCGGAGACCCACATCAGGAACATGGAAGCAAAACATGCTACCCATCAGCCCTGAACGACACCTTGGTTTTAATTGAACCACACTACAATGCCACACACTGCTATGAAGGAGGTCCAGGGATACGACCATGCTTTACTCTGAGACCCAAATCCCAAAGGATCATCATGCTATTTGAGGTCCCCTGTCACCGCCCTTCGACCACTAAGGGGAGGAAACTCCTTGGGGATCACTGGGAAACCACGAGCAGACTGCCCGGGTCCAAGATGCACACTCGCACCCTGCTAACATCCCATCAAATATCTACCTGCAACAAACACTCAGAGGTGTTGATTGGGCGTCTATGGTCACCCCTACCAGCTGAGCTCTTGCACCTGTAACACACAGCTATGGCGCTACCTGCACTCCCACTTACCTAATACACTGCAGCATCCTCGTGAGACATGAGCTACTCTAACACCTAGAAGACCCCCCCATTTTTGCTTTAGATAATGCTAAGTGGTAAACTGTGAAATGTTGTTGACCTACTGCTGTCATTATCCATACTGATGTATCTTGACTCTGTCTTGACTTGTTTCAAAAATAATAAAAACATATATAAAAAATGAAGTCATTTGGATGAAAGCCTTAACTCTCTCCAGATTAAGAATTTGGGCTAGGCTGAAGTATGTATTTATGTACGCATGTATTATTTTTATCATTATTATTATTATTATAACTAGAAATTGTAGTAGCAGTAGAAGCAGCAGCAGAAGCAGCAGTAGTGGTAGTAGCAGTAATAGTAGTAGTAATATCATATTTATCAATTTATCAGAATTTCAGATTGAGGTACTTAATCATAGTGTAACCAAACAATCCTCTGCGATAAGTGGCCACCTGAACATGAATTGGCCAGGATAATACACGACTTTGTAAAGTCCGATGCCAACATGGAGAGTTTGGGCAGATCTGGACATGATAATCGAAAAACTCCTAGACACATTCACATCATTGCTCTAATGGCAATGATGAGGTGAATTTATAATGCAGATCACCTTTAATAAACATTGAATTTGCAATTAAAGTGAGTGAAATGCATGAAAATATATTTTGCCGTCTCAGCATCTGCTTGATTAGCAAGTCCAACCTGTGTCAGAAAATCAATTGCCTGGAGCCAAATGCGTTAAAAAACAAGAAATGCAAATGTTATCGATTGTGCGATAGTAATGACGTGTCAATTATTGCTGCTAGGGGAAGGAAACCGCAGCATGTCAAGGGCGCATCTGTAGCTCTGCATACAAGTTCTCCGTCAAAGAAGGTCTGGGCTCAAAGTTGGGATGATGCTCACGACACCTTATCAAATAAATACAATCATAGCCCCTTTACTTAAATGATATTTATTTATGCCTTTGTTCGCATAAGCCTTTCCCTGCAAAATAGTTACTATGATAATATTTGGGGGGGTTTTTCATTCAGAATTAATTTTGTAGTTACTCTCTTACATTTAGTCGAAAACGTTTCAAAGCAAACATCCCACCAGCCTTTAACTTCACCAATTAGAGCGCAACATTTCGTTTGGCCAGTGAAGTGAAACACAGGCCGCCACCGCGGCTTGATTATTGATGGTAAAAACTGGAACAAACTTCTAATTGTAAATATTGGTTTGCCGCTCCAGCTCTATAGCAATGTTGTTCATTATTCCCTGACATATTTTGCTGTTTTGTTTGGGTCTGTTTCTGTTTTACACAACGATTCCAGTTTCTTTCAACTTTTTGTTGATGTTTTCATAAATATTTATACATAATTGCATTTTCCGTGTAAACAGGATTTTTCCTGCCCAAAGGGAGGAAAAACAATTTGTGTGTTAATTTTATCTCCCTGGCTTTGTTCTGCTCCAGTAGCTCTGTATATAAAAGAAGAGATTAGATAAAAGGGAATGCATGCAACCTGTGTTTGGTAATGTAAGGAATTTTAATTAGTTGTGCGCTTAATTTTGAAGCAATTCAGGTACCCCCATCAACCCACAGAGAAAAAAAACCAGCCACTTAGAATCAAGATCTCCACCATTACCTTTGATTAGATTTTGCTGCCACCTGCAGAACAGATGAAAAATGACTTGTTCCGTTTTCTGTCTCTTCTGAGGATTCTTGGTTCGTTTGTTGGGAGCATTATTTTCATGTGCATGTGCTGGATTCCAGTAGAAGCGAATTAATGCAATATTGTCCCCTTAAACTGTAGAATATACTACATAAACGTGTTGACCGGCAAAGCGCATTTATACGCACGTTTACTTCAAAACGTAAAATGTATGCGTATGTGTGGGAAGCTCTCCGCAGTCGTGGTGAAGACCTCTGCACAGAAAAGATGGGAGGCGGAGACCTCAGCACATAGGGTAGTCAATATAATTTTGTACTAAGTGGGTAGCATGATTGTAACACTACTCAACATACTACAAAATGCAATTCATGAATAAGTCCCAAGGTGTTTTGAGTCGTGAAAGCTCTCTATATCTACTAATGTCACATATTTTAAAATATGTTGTATTTAATTAACTTTGAATGTGGCCATTTCTGAAGGTGAACATAGGTACATTTTATAGACAATATATAAATATGTTTTATTGTGATAATATAATCTACTTACATGTCACTCACAATAAAATATGATTTTGAAGTTCGTGTCTTTCCATGCAGGGAGATGCAAAATAAAGACACTGGAAATAAAAGATTTAAATATTCCTATTTTTAGATTTTAAAGTTAAAGTGCTATTAAGCTACAGAAAGTATGAGTAATCTCTGGAAACAGATGTTAAAAGTGGATACTGAACATACAACAGGATCTCATTTATTCACTATTTCTGGCCCTTTAAAACTGAAACATCATAAAATTAATAAAAATCCATAATTCCCATCATATTTTTTAAAGCAGAACTGTTTAAAATATCCTACCATCTGTTTATAGTAAATACTTTAAATTGAAATCCTACTAGCGTTTAGGTGTTTCTTACTTTTGTCATGATTTTTTAAAATCGTTTTATTTCATTTTATTAGTAGCTATTAACCTTGTACAAATTCCATACTATAGCCTGCTGCAATGCATATAAATAGTCATTACATTTCTTTGTAAATTCTTGGCAGCACGTCATCAACTTAAATCACATATTTAGAATTAGGTATTTCTACTACATTTCTCTCACTCTTCTGATCTTGTCCATGGATCCCCAAATAACATTTACATTACATATATATCGGCTACTGTAAACTCCTGATCCATAATATTTCTTTATCTCAGCCCTTGAAATTCCAGCTATGCCCCCCCACACTTTTTCAAACTTTCTTGGACGCTCTTTCCCAGTGTACTCCACACTCTCTGCAGTCATGTTCCTGTCCGTACCGTTCTTCCATTCTGCAAGTATCCCATTGCATTGCTGTTTCCTTTTCTGCCATGACTAGGCCGAGGTTGATACATTATTTTTGGTATCTGGTTATGTTTTGATCACTTCATATTCCTGGCAACACCATAGCTGGGCTCAGTCCTATGATTTTCACCAAAACCGCATTCATTTTCATTAGAATCCATTCCCAGAATTTTTCAGTGATGGGGGAAGTCCCGAATGTATGTAAAAAGATAACCCATTTACCGCACCCCGTCAAACAGAAGTCTGTGTATTCACGCCCAAACATATGCAGAGAACCCTAGCATTGTATAGTCTATGAATAATTTTAAACTTTGTCAAGCAGAATCCTAACATACTGGCACCTCCCTAGTATATACCAATGCTTCCCCCTAGTCTCCCTTTTCTAGTGTGCCAACCGCTGCTTCCCAGAGTACTTTCAGGATTCCTGATTTCTTTTTTGGTTTTCTTCAATGATGTCCTTTAAGTGAAGATCATCACCTCCTTTCTCAGTCTTGCATTTAAGATTCAGCCCTCTAGTGGTTACTTCTCTGACATAGATTTGCCCTTTTCAGTACTGAGCAGCATTGCATAATGGAGTTGTGTATTTACATATCAGAATGTCCACTAGTGCGAAGTCTTTCCTTACCTTAGTGAATGTTAATCCAAATCAGGCATCTAACTAAGTCATCTAATCTTCTCAAGAATGCACTGAGAATTTTGAAACATATAAAAGAAACAGGGGAATGCAATACATACTTATAATGTGGCCCTGTCCATGTGTGAAATATACAGATGTATCAAGTAGGACAGCTCAGTACCAATCTTTATAGCAGGGGAGATAAACTGCCATTGTAACATCTCTCCATGTCTGTTGTGATCTACACACCCAAATGCTTGGAGTGTGTCCTCTCCACTCTCAATGGCATCTGTGGTTTTCATTGCGGTGACCATTTCTTCAAAAGGATCAACAACAATTTGAACCAATTTATGTTAAATCCAGATTATCTCCCATATCTCCCATATATTTTCAACATTGCTGCCTCCTACCAGGTATTTGAGTTAGGATCACATAACAGAAAGTAATTCACATATAACAAGATCTTTTTATGCCATTCAATGCACCATCTCCAAATTTAAATAAGGGCGTCCAAGTGAATCCATTCTGCCCATGTCTCTATTAAAAGAGAAAATATTACTGTGGATAGAGGGTACCTCTACCTCATTCCTCTATGTATTGGAAACATTCATGGATGGGTTAAGTTAATCCTGATTTTCATCAGTGGGTCATGATATAACCACGAAAGGACGCATGGACCCATCCTGACCCTTTTTAAAGTAGGAAATATGAAGGGCACTTTGTAGGAGTTTAATGCTTCATTTATGTCTAGTAATGCTGTTGTATTCATATATATGACCCCCTTCTGCAAATGTCAGGTTGTTGTGCAACCCACATAGATATAATCTAGTTGATCCACCTGTCAAAATCCTGACTAGCCGAGTGAATCAGAGTGTCCACTACAGGTGCTAACCTATTCGCTAGACATTTGGCTAGGACCTTGGTTTCCGTATTCAGCAAAAATCTAAGATGATATGATGAACAATCATCCGCTCTCTCCCTTTCCGTGTGCACCGAAGATATGGATGGTATTCTCAAATTCCTTGGCAATATGCCCTCTTGTCTGGGCCTTCTCATCTGTTGTGATCTTATGTATGTATTGGGTGATACCTTCCTTTTTGTCTAGCCTTGCTAGTAGTTTTCCAGCCTTATTTCTAACTTCATAATGTTGTATTTGAGAGCTAAAGTATGTGGCCGTGCCTCTTTTGATAGTAGTGTATTCCTCTTTTTCAATGTTATGTCTATAGATCACGTATTGTCTTTAAGTTTCTTATCTTCTGTTCCATGTCCTAGCATTGGTTAATTTTATTCCTATGCATGTCTTTTTTGTTTGATATCAGGTAGGCCTGTATCAATGGTTTGTGTACCTCCCACACTAGCTTCGTACTATTCACTGATACTGTGTGACTTCTCAGGTGTCTGTGTCTTGGATGTTTTCTCATTGCGTCATGTGGTTTGACTGTCTCTGTGCTGGCCCAACCTAAGGCCTTGTGCTCTGCTGGAGGCTTCACTGCATCTCTGTTCATCATGACTACCATCCATCTGGGCAACTTTCTTCCTGGTCCTGACAGCATGTGGGTAAACTTCTTACCCTGATTGTTTCGGTCTCTACACTGGCACTCCACTTGACGCCAAATGTTCAGTGATTTCCGTTTTTCTTCTAGTAACATAAAAGTCAGCTCCGCTAGTACACATAAGTGGGCTGGGAATAAATGTCATATACTTTAGTCTATCTTTCTGAAGGGCTTTTCTACACCTCGTCAAAGATCTATCTTTGATTCTAGACAGCTAGAACGAAATCAGGAAAGAGATGTGTTGTGCATTCTCGTATTGAATTGGGCCATATTTATTTATAGCTGCAGTATGACATCCTTAGCCCTATAATTCAACTTGCGAACTATGAGGGTTCTTTTGGGTGCTATTGGCCTTAATAGAAGGACTGCTGTTCTGAGCCCCCTCTCAAGTGAGAAGAAATTTGATTAGTAGTTGGACTTTAGCACCATTGGGATCCATTCCTCCTTAAAGAAACTCAATAGATTGCCCTTTTGTTCTCTCTGGTAGTCCGACCATGCGAATATTGCTCCTCCTTGCCTTTCCTTCGGTGTCCTCCAACTGATATTGCATCAGGTTTAACTCTGCTTGAAGCTTTGACATAGTTGATTCCATTTGTTTGGCCTCTGACATGACTTTAAATGTTGTTTGCTCTTGGTGACCAACTTTTTCATTGATTTATATCTGACCGGTCCATGGCAGGGATAGTCTAAGTTGATTGAATTATTTTTTGGTCTAGAGTTGATTTCATTTCTTTCACTGCCCAGAGCACTTCTTCCGATGAGGGTTCTGTTGCAGGGAAGGACTGGTGTGTCATTATATCATCTTCTCCCATATCTTATGAAACTTCAGTGGGTCTGTTGTGCAGATGGGATATTTGTCCAGCTTGCGCTGTGTTGGCTTCATGTTTCTGTCAAACCCTCTCAATATTAGCTGTTTGATAGCATGAATCTCCGTGATCAACAGCCCAATTTATCCAGTTCAAATCTTGGCCCACCAATGGGGCATGATGCAAGCCTTGTGGTTAACTACATGAGGCTGACATTTTAGCAAGTCTTTCAGCTGCCATGGCTGACAACCATCACCCGCCAAAGACAGTTTATTGAAGGGGGGACGAAAGTAGGAGTTTGTCACCAACTGCCACTTCTCACCACTTAATACATCAGCCACTGTGACCTGTGAGTTTATACCCCTTCCAGTTCTGTATTCAAAATGTGTAGTATCTCAGGATTAGTGGCCCCCTGAATCCAACACACACATCCAATGTGGCATTCATAAATTTGTGCTGGCATCCCCCAATGCAAAGTTACTATACGTCACACACCACCCAACTGTGTGTCCAACTTCTGGAACTATAAGCACTCATCTCCTTTCCACTTCAACCATGTCTTGGTCTCTTAAACCCAGACTACTGTCCTACCTTAGTACGTCGTTGGCCCCAGCACAAGCTCTTGCTACATTCCTGCTTAGAAGTTGGTTGCTTCCCCAGGACCATCACATGGTTCCACTACAGGAGTAGAGTTACACTCTGTTAGTTCAGGATGTAAGAGGGAAGGTGGGGTGACTGGATTTTTCCTGTTGTCTCTCTCTACAACCAACCCATAAAGGCCCAGACCTCCACTGCAGGCAGATTTTCTGTCAACCATGTCTTCCTGTTGCATAGATAGGAGTGTGTAGCAGAGGGCCCAATGACTTCCTTATATTATTTTCTTTTCATCCATGTGGCAATCATCAGCAGATTTTTCTGGGTATTCTTTCTGATGGCCATGGACTCCTTTATGTTTACTTTCAAAGATGATTCATTGCATCACAGGAGGGTATGCCCAGTTCTCACATGCTGAAATCACCTTAAAAGTAACCACAATACCATTATAAAATGAAGGAATAAAAATGACCAAAATCCTTTCAACCTTTTGCTATGCATTTCAGTAGATAGCTGATATTGATACTGTGGGGAAAAACCCCTTTAGCATTGTCAACGTCATTTAAAAAAAATTATTTCTGATTTTAGACTGTATACACTGGGGCACTACTGTCCAATGCCAAGTGCACATGCTCTGTTCCCTTGTCATACACTCTTCAAACCAGACTTCATTTTGAGCATGTTAAGTTAGTCTGTCTGCCTTTGACCTGTCTGCCTTTGACCCACATACACCATGTCATTATCTTATGCGGAACATGTTAAAGTGTGAATTCATCCAAACAATGATTTTTCTAACACATAAGGTGACCCAAGTCTGCTAAAAGCTCCATGATATCTGCATTTATTGTCTGACAAAGAATGTGTAAAATAAACATGTAGTCCATGTTGATGTATTTCTATCATGCTGGTTCATACCGATTATGTTTCGGATTAATGGAAAGTCACCCAATGTAAAGGAAAAGTCAGTGGTCAACCATATATAGACCTCATGAATTGACCACTGAATCAGGGAGGTATCTGCCCAAGGTTATTGCAAGAGGTCATGCCAGAGTGCCGCAGCATCTATTCCTATATTGAGAGCAGATGCAGAGAGGATAGGAGCTGAGCCCAGTTAATGTGTGTTTTCCTTTCTAAGGAACACTCCTTCCTGGCTGAAGTTTGATACCTCACAGCTGATCTACTGTGAACAGGTATGAGTCCCAAACAACTCTTGAGGCAAGTTAGCTACTGAATGCTCTCATAATGTAGGGCACAGAAGTAGTCTTTAGGGCATTAGGCTGCTAGAAACATTCAAAGTCATGTTTGAAATGTTCATATTGTTCTTGCTGCTAGTAACATGCATTAGTGCTGATCAAATTATATTCTCTGTGGTTACTACAGGTTACTACGCATGTACTAAGGAACAGGATGAGATTGTTGAAATATACATTTTTAAACAGATATAGAGCCTCATTAGGATGCCACGTCGGTGGTGGTCGACTGACATCCAGCAGAGCAGTGTGACCACCGCATTATGATGCGGTCAGTTGGACTGCATCAGTCGGAGGGACCGACCGATGCTTCCGAAGGGCTCCTTTAGATCGTATTCCCCACAATAGGGGCGGTGCCTGCTCAGGCACCGCCATAGGATTACGATGTCCCTTTCCGACAGCCTTCAATGGTGGACTGACCACCATGGAAAGGCTGTCGGGTAGAGTCTTTGGGGTCCCGTATCAGGGCCCCCGTGGGCCTCCGCTGTGAGGCCTGGGTGGCATCTGTGGTGCCCCCCAAAACATCCATGCACCTTGTGCTAGGCACCACATGAAGACTGGCACACGGTGCATGAATGCTTGCAAGCATGCCCTTTTTCATTGCGGCTTGTGCTGCTGCCCTTTTTCAGGCTGCAGCACAATCCGCAATAGAAAAGGGCATGTTTACGACTGCTTCCAGGGTGGTTGCATCGTAATATGTCAGATGGAACCGCCATCTGACCGCCATCGTAATCATGCCCAAATTGTCTTTTCTTAGTATAGTACTTGTGTGTGTTATCCTAAAGAGCTAGATTGGGTTTGAATAAACCATGCATCCCTGACCTCTTTATGGGGCTGTTAGTAACCCAGAAAGCAAAGACACAGCACCAGCAGGTATGCCAAGTGGGTTTGTGTGGGATTACAATAACCTGAACTTACCACACAAGCGCTCATGCACTGAAATCAGTCTCATGGGTGGGAAAGCCAAACCTTGTAGCCCTAGACCAGAGTCCTATTTTATGCAACACTCTAAAATGTGTATAAATTGGCTAATTCCTGATTGGTGTATTTAACTTTCCTTTAAGGCCATAATATATGGTGTAGAAACTGCATCTATGGCATGATAAGGTAAATGTCACTAGTGACTGCTGAACTTATTGTGCCATCCACTAGCATGACAAGAAAAACATGGAGCTAGTCTTATCATTTAAGCCTGACTTCTGCAGTTTAAACCTGCAGTGTGACTTCTTAAAAGAACTCCTTTTGGCAAGTAAAATCTTACCTCTTAAATATTAGTAAGTCACCACTATGTAAGCCTTGTAGCACACAAGGAAGTTGCATGGTATTTAAATGTGTTGACACCCAAAAAACTATTTTCACTGTGGCAGACCTAGCTGTGCCATGTAGGAAAACAGAGTTCATAATAAAATACTAATATTGCTAACTTGGGAAAGGGACCAGCTAGAAAAATTATGAAACCACTTTTAATAGTTGCTAAATTCAATGGTGACATTGGATTTTTAATAAATATTAAGGAAAAGTCACTTTT
Source organism: Calotriton arnoldi (assembly GCA_963921515.1). NCBI lineage: Eukaryota > Metazoa > Chordata > Amphibia > Caudata > Salamandridae > Calotriton > Calotriton arnoldi. The sequence goes on from CAWUFW010006344.1 coordinate 407,167, forward strand.
AGAATGTTGTCCTTTACCTGCTTGAGATATCAGGAGGCTAATTTGCACTAACTCACCAACTATTCCCAGCCAGGGATCACTGACATAAAATTGATGCGTATAATATCGAAGTTCAAAAATTTCAGAAAATAAATATTGCTCTCAAAAATATTTACTTCCTATACTTAACTAGTGAAACCACAAATATCGAGAACGTTTTTAAAAATATACATTTTTGCTTACATTGAAAACACAAATATTGGTTACAAAAATATCAACACCTTTAGATAAACACATAATATGTCAAAAATATTGATTCACATAAATCAACAACAATAATGTTTCCAAAATAATTAAATTATCATTAATGATATAAAGAAAATACTTCTTATGTCACACAATTATTTGAAATAAACCGAACACATTTTCTACAGATGTTTAAATTAAATATAAACATATTGCTTCACCAAAATATTTACAACTCATCCCAATAAATTATATAAATAAATTCACAACAATCACAACAATGCAACCCAAAAAATAAATATTTGCACTGAAAACAAACAATTTAGAAACAAATATATACTTACATATACATATAAGTATATTCAAAACTATCAAACTCTATATCATACATTATAAATAAAACTTAAATTAGTGTTTACTGTGGAAGGACATACTGATAAAAAAAACCTCAAACTAAACCAACCAATAAAGTCAAAGTGTCAACAACTTTAACCATTAAAATCAGTCAAACAATTAAATAAACAATTTAAAAGACACACCAATTTAAACCATTAAATTGTTCAATAATGAAAAACGCAGCAAGACGAAGAAACTCTGCCAAATTCTCTGACCAGTCAATTAAAGAAGGAATATATATATCTCAACAACTACCTAACCAATTAAGCAAATCTTATACTTAAACTAAAAATTATTTGTAAATAAACTTAAAAATGTAAAATAGCAAATAATTAATAAAACACTCTCCAACTTCTATCTCTGTACGTGTACTACCTAAAAGAAAATACTCAACTTGGAAAAGTGATAAACTTCCAGAAACAAAAACCTATCACAAACCAGCAAAAAGATATATTAAAGTAAGTATACATTAATTAATAAAAAAATTATTAACTCACCTGAATAGCAAGTAAAAATAAACCTAACAAACCTAACCTCTACAAACTACCAACAAGTAAACATTTAAAATGCAACTGACGCTTTTTTCATCCAACAGAAAACAAAGCACCTGCTCCACATTGGAACACCACCAATGGAAAAGCTGCAAAACCATGTGAAACATCTAAAAAGAACATACATGTAAGTACGCAAAATAGAAGCAGTTGCATAATTTTACCCATAAATAACAAATGTACAAAATGTAAAATATTTCATTTATTTATACTATTACACTACGTTTAGATACATTGTCAGAGAGAGACACATACATAACATCGCAGTAAGAAAAGCAGTTACTAAGTCAAATGGACTACACCTACAACCTAGAAAGTGAATCAACTCAAAATGTAAATTGGAAATATACTAAATATTACTGTAAGGCATGCTTTGGGAGGGCAAATACAAAAGCTGATGTTCATGTAAGAGAGTACAACCACCCCCAAATGTGACAGAAATAAAAGTAAGGAAGTTATTGCAGGACATAAAAGAGACAAGCATTAGATCCCAGGAGCCCACAACCCAAATCTTCAAAGATATACTGCCTAAAGTAACACATCATAAGCCAAATACCACCTATACCCACTTTAAGATGTTTAATTGTATGTTCCACAAAAGCCACCAGTGAAGCCACCAGTTATACTCCTTCTGCCCCTAGAAGATACCAAGACATAGAAATACCTGAACATTTACCAATGACACATAATTAGGAACATCTCCTTTCATATGAGAACCTAAACAATAGAAAATGAATCCTAATATTCTCTACTACAAATAACGTACTAAAACAAAGCCATTGTGAAACCTGGATGATGGATGGGACCTTCAAAATGCACCCCAAACCATTCACTCAGATATACATCATACATGGCGAATATCAAAACACAAATAACCATTTTATATATGCTCTACTACCATAAAAACAAATCAGCACTTACTACTAATTTTTAAATCACATTAAAAATAAAACAAATAACTACTACCTACAAAAAATAATCGTAGACTTTGAGCAGGTAATGATTCGATCCATTCTAAAAATGTACCCCCACACAGTCATCCAAGGCTGCTACTATCATTTCAATCAAAGCATAAGAAGACACCTCCGACAATCTGCACTAAGGGCCTCATTATGATGGCGGTCACACTGCCACCAACAGGCCATCAGTGGTGGCCTGACCGCTGACAACCCTTCGGTCCGACCGCCTAATTTCAATGCTGGCAGTCGGACCAGAGCGGTCGGAGTCCAGACAACCGCCTCCACCAGGAACTCAGATCCCGATGGGGTGGCGGTTGGAGTCGCGGCCCTGAATGGTGGCTGTGCAGACTTAACTAATGCCACATTTTGGTTTTTATTGTATTTTTATGAAAAGAAATTATGTTTTGAATAAATATTGTCTTTTTTTCTGGTATTTTTAAATAATGAAGATGATTAATATGAATTTGATAATTGAAGATTAAATAATTTGAAATATATTTGTGCAGTTTTGATCTGTTACACTGAGCCCAATACTATTGAGTTATATATTATATTGTTTAGTTGCCTAGGAGTTTATTTTTTACTGTATATTTACCCTGTCCTAGGAATTGTTTTATCAATTTGTCAGGGGGTCCTTGTTATTCACATCTGGCGGCTGTGCAGAGCCAGGCACCCCTGTCAGGATTTGAATATCCCTTTCCAACAGCCTGTTCATGGCTGGAACACCGCCATGTAAAGGCTGTCAGAAAGGGATATTGGGGGCCCCAAACAGGGTCCCTGTCCATTGTAGGCCATTGCAAAGTGGCCCTGGGTGCACATGCAGTGCCCCCACTCACCTCCATGCACCGTGTGCCATTCACCACACGGTCCATGGACGAGCAGGAGGTGCTCCGTATCACAGTGACTTGTGCTGCTGCCCTTTTCCTTTGCTGCAGCAAAAGCCGCCATGATACGGAGCACTTCCCGACTGCCAGCACGGCAGTCACATTGAAATGCGGCGGTCAGGCTGCCTCCTGCTTGTCGGGTGATATCCTGATCGCTGCAATAGCAGGTGGCGGTCCATCCAACCGCCATTAAAATCATGGCCTAAGTGCAGAATATTCTTCAAAAATTATAACATTTGCCTATGTCCCTTCACACAGGCAGCTAAGCAATACAATTAACTCATTTGAAGCTCTTTCTATCAACACACAAAGAAAAACTAAGCCCCCTAATGTATTGTTTCGAAAACACTTTCTGCATTGCTTCGGACACAGACGACAAACCAAATTACAAATACCAGGGTGGTCTGTCTATGACAGCACCTTGGCACGGGAAGCCAAAACAAACAACGCAGTGGAAGGATGGCACAATGCCTTCCAATCCATACTAAGCAGTACCCAACCTACACTCTATAAACTTACAGAAGCATAAGAAAAAGAGAAAAGCTACCAACAACTATGAATTGAGCAATTGCACCTAAAGCTAGCACACAAACAAAAAAACGTACAAGATGCTACAATTTAAAGTCAAATTCTTCATAAATAACAAAATAGTGGATCACTTAAAAACAATAGCCAAAAGCATATTACAAAATGAATAGAAACCTACCAAAGTCCAAAAACATACTAATCTATTATATAAGTCTAAAACTTAAATAAAAATCCAATGTTAGTTAAGACTGAGATAATAAAATAATATATACATTATTTAAACAAAAAATGTAAACCTCACCAACCAAAAAATTAAAAGACAAACTCAACCCTTCACATAAAATAAATGCAACACATAAACCACATAATTCCAAATAACAATAACACAATATTTAGTCAAACACTAAAATATTATATTTTCCACGTAAAAGAAATGAAATAAACAAGACTTACTGTTCTGTAGCTGTAGATCTTCCTCTGTATCCATGTAGTCAAAAATATTGAACCACCTAAAACGGGAAAAAGATTTTCCACAAAGCCCAAAGAAAATGCAAAAATAAAATGAGTCCAGTAGAGATACCTCAAAGCAATCCAAAGTATCTAGAAACCATAAAAAACCTGAAAGAGTGTTTCAAATGAATACACACTCCAGGAAACTCAAAAAAGGTGGAAATCAAAGTAAAAATCATTGGTTTATTATAAACCAAAAATGATTTCATTTAAAAAAAAAAACCAGAAGTCCCGATGCCCATAGGTTAATAGAAAAAAACTGTAAAGTAAATAAGTAAACCCACTAGCAAAACACATTACATTCCCATAAATACATATACAAAACAGTGTATGATAACCCAAAACTACAAACTAGTGAAAACACTACTATTAATTCAACTAAATGTACAAAAAACCCACAAACACTATAGCTAAGCTCTAGACCTCGCCTATATCTCCCTACCCTCAAAACTCTTAAAAAATCCTTAAAAAAGGACTTACCTGTTCTAATGTACAGCAGCACCTTACTGAGACCTGGATCTGGGAAAATGACAGAAATAGACTGCAAAATAGGTGGTAGCGAAAAAAAAAATTGCCGCTAAATGAAGCTAAAAAAAGACTATTTCCCAATAGAAATGAAGGGGAAATAATTTTTAAAAGTTTAATAAATGTATTAAACATGAAAAACATGTCAAAAATGTTGTAAAAAATGTTAAGAAATTGTTAAGTAAAAATTAATTAATAGTATAACATCTACACAATTATTTAATATATACTGAAAAAATGTATGTTAAAATGATGCTGAGAATATGTCTATAAAACTATTTAAAAAATGGTAAATACTTAAACAATGTTAAAAAATTGAAAATGTACGACATAAAATACTATTTAAATATAATTTATATTTTTTATTTAATAATAAAAAATTATTAAAAGGTGCTTTTTAATATATTCATCATCATAGACTTTATTTTGATCATCATAAAAGTATACCAACAAGACAACCACAATACACAAATGGAAAAAATAAACATAATAAATATTATATTTAAAAGTTTTCAGTTAAAAGGACAATATAAAAGACTCCAAATGAATGTTACAGCCAATATCTTAAAAATAGCAAAGTCTAAAACCACAGATAAAAATTACAACAAAACATTTCCCACCAGCTAACTTCTTTGAGGATCAAACAATTCATATCAAGGATCAGTGGCAAACTTTAGCAGGTTGGCTCGCTTAATCCAGAATGCCTTTAAAAACATAGCCAAAAAACCACTACAATCTGGCTTGTATCACTCTGTAGTAACCTAAAATTTCCACATAAGGGAACGATCCATTTTACACGTATAGATTTATAAAAGGGACAGAAAAACAAAACATTGATAAGCGTTTCTGACCCTCCTTCACAACCTACACACAGTTCATCTGTTGGACCTCTAGCCGGATGCCATTTGCACGTAAATGATTTTATGGGTAGGGTGCCATATCTGAATTGGAGATAAAGTTTCCTTGCCAGTGAGGGGACAATTTCATCAATGTGGCTTTCGTTGGCAGCTATTGGTTTATGATCAATAAACAACATTGTCAGGGAGCACTTGCACTCTCTAACAGTGTCTAGTGCCACACTTTCCCAGAATAATCCCCTAAGGTTGGCCTTGCCAATCTGACACATACTCTCTGGTGAAGTCCAATATTCATCCAGTTTCAACTTCAATAATAGAGTTTTGACTGCACAGAGCCACGGTTTTGTTTGTGCATACTGTGGGACCAAAAGATCTTTGATACCATAACGGTAGGACTCCAAAGCGGTGATTGTCCATAACCTATGCCAATAAATTAGCATTCTACATTCAATCTTATGGACAATTTTTTTTGTGCAATATCTAGATATAAGGGAGTCAATGGTGTACTGACAGGAAGATTGAATAGGGTTCTAAGGAACCTTTGTTCCACCACAGAAAGACATTCAGTATGTGAGTAGCCCCACAATTCAGCACCATATAGAACCGCACCTAAGGCCTTCACATTGTAAATTTCCAGAGCTTGAGCCACCCTTCTTGATATTGTTTTTCTATGGATTTTCCCAATTTGTGTAGTATACTGGATCAAGGAAAGATAAGCTGTTTCCACCTGTGGTGCCCAACATAGGTTCCTAGTCAAATTAATGCCCAAGTAATGAAAACTGGATACTACATCTAAAATTGTATCACCCACTAACATCCTCCTTTTTTAGGGTTTCGATTTCTGGCTAGTGAAGATCATACATTTTGTCTTAGAGCTATTAAGCTCCAACCCCCGCTCAACACAAAACAATTGGAAGGAGTTCATAGTTGTTGCAATCCTTGCAGTGATTTAAAAATTAGCAAAGTATCATCCGCAAAAAGGAGTGCAGGAACTCTCCGACTTCTTATCCTGGGTGCATCACACCCATCTCTATCTAATGTTTCAATAACACCATTTATGTACAGCAAGAAGAGAGTGGGAGCCAAGACGCACCCCTGTCTGACTCCCCGATCTATCTGGATCGGGTCGGTCAGGGTCCTATCCTGCCCCCACCTCACCTGGGTAACAGTGTTGTCATGTAATCTCATAAGAATGTTTGACACAGGAGTCAGAAGCCCCATATCCTCGAGAACCCTCCATAATTTGGAACGGGGACAAGATCGAATGCTGCACGGAGGTCGACAAAGGCAACATAAAGTTTACCGTTGCGTATGATCACCTCTTTCCAGTATATACATGCAAAACGGAAGTTCTGATCTGCAGTGCTCACATTTTGTCTGAAACCAGCCTGCCAGTCAGGAAGTATATTCTCATCCCTGATCCACTCCTGTATATGTACCAAAATATGTTTCCCAAAAAGCTTTTGTAGCGAGTCAATCAGGCTTATAGGCCTGTAATTTGCTATATTTGCCCTATCCCCTTTTTATAAATTGTGATAATTTCCGATAGTTTCCAGGAAGGTGGAATCTCCATGCCAGCTAATATTGTGTTGGTGAGCAAATTGATATAAGGCCCCCAGATTTCCGGGCATTCTCTGTACAAATCATTGGGCAATCTGCCAGGTCCTGGTGCATGACCCACGGCCACGATACAGGAATTAATGGCTGTTAGTGTCTCACTAGGCGAAAATGTTAAATCGACACCCTTGGTAAAAGAACTGGTGTGGGTACCTTCTGCACCATTCTTGACATTATCACCTCTGTGGGAATAAAGCTGTTCAAAGTGAGCCATCCAGTCTGAGGGCTGGATGCAAAAATCGAGGGTTTGCTTGCGGCCATTAAGACAGCCAAACGCGGTCTTCCAAAATGCCTTATTAGCTTTATTACAAAGTGCTTTATGCAGGTCGGCCCATATGGAACTCTCCCATTCTCTTTTGACTGTATTTATCGCTTGATGGGTATAAGTTTCTTTTCTTAGCTATATCTAGCTGGATTTTAGTCTTAAGAGCTACAATGAGCTCATATTTGGCTTCCCTACATTCGCTAATATACCAGTTTACATGTTTGGTCATAGTATTCCCCTTATGCCTTTGTTTGCCCAATTTATCTCTGGTGAGGGCAATTAGCTTTTCATGGAAGTCAGCAAACTTCTCGATTCTAGAGGCAATCGGGAGCTTAGATAGAGACTCATGTGTAGTAATAACAATGTTCTAGATCACTTCTAATACCTTAGGGTTTTTCATTACCCAGTCCCACCTGATAGTCTTGGAAATGTTAGTATGTGAGAGGGCACCCGTATCTTTATTGCCGTATAATATCTGGGCTCGGGGAACTGCATCCTGTATCAACATAAAAAGAGCATTGTGGTCACTATCCTGGTGCTCAGTTATATCTATGTCCACAATTGCCGGCCAACGTTTTAGATCAGCCAGAAAATAATCAATTCTACTACTATGACCTACCCTATTAAAGGTCACTTTACCTTGTCTGTCTGATTAACATCTACCATTGGTTGCCCTCAGATCAAAGTTTAGTGTCATGGCCAATATTTGGACCACATTTGACGCCCACCTAACTGTGGGAAGATATAGAGAGGGAATACCCCATTGGCTGTCCTGGTCCTGCAGTAGATCAAGTAGAGAAACAGCCATGGGATCAAAGGTGGCATTTCAGATCCCGCCACCAAAAGCCTATCTTTATCTGGGCTCTCCAGCAGTGCTTGCTCCAAGACACTAATTACTTTTGTCTCCTTACTGCTGTTCTCCACTCTATTATAAACATTATAAATTCTTAATATCAGCCCAGACTGAAACACCAATCTAACCGCTAGTATGTCACTGGAGGCAACGGGGCGATACCAAAGGGGATGATGAACGGAGCGTTAGAGCAAATCAAACACTCACCCCCAGTCAAATGATCTGGGTTTAATCCATCATCATTCTTTAGCTCACTCCACCACCCCAGTTCAGACATGGCCATATGCAAATCAGTCTGACCCAGTGCCTCATGGGAACAGTCCAGCCCGAACTGCCAAGCCATGTCTTCCCTGGACCGGAAACAAGCATCCTGGGACTGGTTTCGGGTTCAAAACCCTCATCAGCCAGGCTATCTTGAATCCAGTGGCAAAGTGAGCAAGGGCCCCACGTCTGGGCATACCCTGCCAACTTAGGGCGAACAAAGCGATACCAAAGGGGATGATGAACGGAGCGTTAGAGCAAATCAAACACTCACCCCCAGTCAAATGATCTGGGTTTAATCCATCATCATTCTTTAGCTCACTCCACCACCCCAGTTCAGACATGGGCATATGCAAATCAGTCTGACCCTGTGCCTCATGGGAACAGTCCAGCCCGAACTGCCAAGCCATGTCTTCCCTGGACCGGAAACAAGCATCCTGGGACCGGTTTCGGGTTCAAAACCCTCATCAGCCAGGCTATCTTGAATCCAGTGGCAAAGTGAGCAAGGGATCTACGTCTGGGCATACCCTGCCAACTTAGGGCGAACAAAGCGATACCAAAGGGGATGATGAACGGAGCGTTAGAGAAAATCAAACACTCACCCCCAGTCAAATGATCTGGGTTTAATCCATCATCATTCTTTAGCTCACTCCACCACCCCAGTTCAGACATGGCCATATGCAAATCAGTCTGACCCTGTGCCTCATGGGAACAGTCCAGCCCGAACTGCCAAGCCATGTCTTCCCTGGACCGGAAACAAGCATCCTGGGACCGGTTTCGGGTTCAAAACCCTCATCAGCCAGGCTATCTTGAATCCAGTGGCAAAGTGAGCAAGGGACCCACGTCTGTGCATACCCTGCCAACTTAGGGCGAACAAAGCGATACCAAAGGGGATGATGAACGGAGCGTTAGAGCAAATCAAACACTCACCCCCAGTCAAATGATCTGGGTTTAATCCATTATCATTCTTTAGCTCAGTCCACCACCCCAGTTCAGACATGGCCATATGCAAATCAGTCTGACCCTGTGCCTCATGGGAACAGTACAGCCAGAACTGCCAAGCCATGTCTTCCCTGGACCAGAAACAAGCATCCTGGGACCGGTTTCGGGTTCAAAACCCTCATCAGCCAGGCTATCTTGAATCCAGTGGCAAAGTGAGCAAGGGACCCACGTCTGGGCATACACTGCCAACTTAGGGCGAACAAAGCAATACCAAAGGGGGATGATGAACGGAGCGTTAGAGCAAATCAAACACTCACCCCCAGTCAAATGATCTGGGTTTAATCCATCATCATTCTTTAGCTCACTCCACCACCCCAGTTCAGACATGGCCATATGCAAATCAGTCTGACCCTGTGCCTCATGGGAACAGTCCAGCCCGAACTGCCAAGCCATGTCTTCCCTGGACCGGAAACAAGCATCCTGGGACCGGTTTCGGGTTCAAAACCCTCATCAGCCAGGCTATCTTGAATCCAGTGGCAAAGTGAGCAAGGGACCCACGTCTGGGCATACCCTGCCAACGTAGGGCGAACAAAGCGATACCAAAGGGGATGATGAACGGAGCGTTAGAGCAAATCAAACACTCACCTCCAGTCAAATGATCTGGGTTTAATCCATCATCATTCTTTAGCTCACTCCACCACCCCAGTTCAGACATGGCCATATGCAAATCAGTCTGACCCTGGGCCTCATGGGAACAGTCCAGCCCTAACTGCCAAGCCATGTCTTCCCTGGACCGGAAACAAGCATCCTGGGACCGGTTTTGGGTTCAAAACCCTCATCATCCAGGCTATCTTGAATCCAGTGGCAAAGTGAGCAAGGGACCCACGTCTGGGCATACCCTGCCAACTTAGGGCGAACAAAGCAATACCAAAGGGGATGATGAACGGAGCGTTAGAGCAAATCAAACACTCACCCCCAGTCAAATGATCTGGGTTTAATCCATCATCATTCTTTAGCTCACTCCACCACCCCAGTTCAGACATGGCCATATGCAAATCAGTCTGACCCTGGGCCTCATGGGAACAGTCCAGCCCTAACTGCGAAGCCATGTCTTCCCTGGACCGGAAACAAGCATCCTGGGACCGGTTTCGGGTTCAAAACCATCATCAGCCAGGCTATCTTGAATCCAGTGGCAAAGTGAGCAAGGGACCCACGTCTGGGCATACCCTGCCAACTTAGGGCGAACAAAGCGATACCAAAGGGGATGATGAACGGAGCGTTAGAGCAAATCAAACACTCACCCCCAGTCAAATGATCTGGGTTTAATCCATCATCATTCTTTAGCTCACTCCACCACCCCAGTTCAGACATGGCCATATGCAAATCAGTCTGACCCTGTGCCTCATGGGAACAGTCCAGCCCGAAATGCCAAGCCATGTCTTCCCTGGACCGGAAACAAGCATCCTGGGACCGGTTTCGGGTTCAAAACCCTCATCAGCCAGGCTATCTTGAATCCAGTGGCAAAGTGAGCAAGGGACCCACGTCTGGGCATACCCTGCCAACTTAGGGCGAACAAAGCGATACCAAAGGGGATGATGAACGGAGCGTTAGAGCAAATCAAACACTCACCCCCAGTCAAATGATCTGGGTTTAATCCATCATCATTCTTTAGCTCACTCCTCCACCCCAGTTCAGACATGGCCATATGCAAATCAGTCTGACCCTGTGCCTCATGGGAACAGTCCAGCCCGAACTGCCAAGCCATGTCTTCCCTGGACCGGAAACAAGCATCCTGGGACCGGTTTCGGGTTCAAAACCCTCATCAGCCAGGCTATCTGGAATCCAGTGGCAAAGTGAGCAAGGGACCCACGTCTGGGCATACCCTGCCAACTTAGGGCGAACAAAGCGATACCAAAGGGGATGATGAACGGAGCGTTAGAGCAAATCAAACACTCACCCCCAGTCAAATGCTCTGGGTTTAATCCATCATCATTCTTTAGCTCACTCCACCACCCCAGTTCAGACATGGCCATATGCAAATCAGTCTGACCCTGTGCCTCATGGGAACAGTCCAGCCCGAACTGCCAAGCCATGTCTTCCCTGGACCGGAAACAAGCATCCTGGGACCGGTTTCGGGTTCAAAACCCTCATCAGCCAGGCTATCTTGAATCCAATGGCAAAGTGAGCAAGGGACCCACGTCTGGGCATACCCTGCCAACTTAGGGCGAACAAAGCGATACCAAAGGGGATGATGAACAGAGCGTTAGAGCAAATCAAACACTCACCCCCAGTCAAATGATCTGGGTTTAATCCATCATCATTCTTTAGCTCACTCCACCACCCCAGTTCAGACATGGCCATATGCAAATCAGTCTGACCCTGTGCCTCATGGGAACAGTCCAGCCCGAACTGCCAAGCTATGTCTTCCCTGGACCGGAAACAAGCATCCTGGGACCGGTTTCGGGTTCAAAACCCTCATCAGCCAGGCTATCTTGAATCCAGTGGCAAAGTGAGCAAGGGACCCACGTCTGGGCATACCCTGCCAACTTAGGGCGAACAAAGCGATACCAAAGGGGATGATGAACGGAGCGGTAGAGCAAATCAAACACTCACCCCCAGTCAAATGATCTGGGTTTAATCCATCATTATTCTTTAGCTCACTCCACCACCCCAGTTCAGACATGGCCATATGCAAATCAGTCTGACCCTGTGCCTCATGGGAACAGTCCAGCCCGAACTGCCAAGCCATGTCTTCCCTGGACCGGAAACAAGCATCCTGGGACCGGTTTCGGGTTCAAAATCCTCATCAGCCAGGCTATCTTGAATCCAGTGGCAAAGTGAGCAAGGGACCCACGTCTGGGCATACCCTGCCAACTTAGGGCGAACAAAGCGATACCAAAGGGGATGATGAACGGAGCGTTAGAGCAAATCAAACACTCACCCCCAGTCAAATGATCTGGGTTTAATCCATCATCATTCTTTAGCTCACTCCACCACCCCAGTTCAGACATGGCCATATGCAAATCAGTCTGACCCTGTGCCTCATGGGAACAGTCCAGCCCGGACTGCCAAGCCATGTCTTCCCTGGACCGGAAACAAGCATCCTGGGACCGGTTTCGGGTTCAAAACCCTCATCAGCCAGGCTATCTTGAATCCAGTGGCAAAGTGAGCAAGGGACCCACGTCTGGGCATACCCTGCCAACTTAGGGCGAACAAAGCGATACCAAAGGGGATGATGAACGGAGGCAACGGGCACAGGGGATCTTCTACACTGGAGTGATGTTTTAATCCATATGCACAACCCTGTGAGGGTCTACCCTTTGCGGACTGGCTAGCAGCCACACAAAAGGATGTGTACCCACTTTTATGGGCAGGGGCAAGGCACCATGTCTCTTGAAAGAGGCAGATGTCGAATGTGTCAATAAAATCACCCCAATCATGCTCCTCCGGGAGCTTAGTCAGCCCTGCTACGTTCCATGACAAGATGTTATTATGAGGGTCCAGAGGCAGAGAAGACCCAGTTAGAGGTGGCAAGTCTGGTTCCCCAATGACGCTGCCCCGCTGCTTGTGTCTGGAGGCATACTTTCTGAAAACAAAATCTGATCCCTCAATGTATCCCTGTATTTCGTACCTGAGTCTCCCTACCCAGCTGGAGCGGACTAGTTGGTGTTTGAGCTATTAGTGAATGGGTCTGCACTTCCTCCACCAGAGTACTAGCAACAGACTTACAACAAAGAAGTGACTGAGGCTGCAGTCAGTGCGAGGGGGTAGATAACCCACTGTTGACTGCCTCCTTCCCAGTCTTAACCTGTGTGAGCTTTAACTCACTGAGTGTAACAGGATCCCGAAACCTTCTTTGGATCTGTATATTTGCATTAGATATGCTACAGGCTTTGACTGCCATAAGACCTTCCATCAACTCACTATTAGCAAATGAGATGCGCAATTTATCATAGCACTGGTCAGTGGTGCACAACCTTTCCACTCCTATAATGTCACTCCTAATTAGTGCATAGCATTGTCTGGTTGTTCTAAACCAATAAATTACCTTGTTAATCAAGGACTCTGAATCTTCTATGACCCCAGTAGCTAGCTTGGAAACCTTGTCAAGAAATATCACAGCTGGCTGACCCCCCACATTGCCCCGGGTGTAAATACCATTTTGAACTTTCCCTCTTGGCCAACATCTCCTTACTTCGGCGGAACTCTGGGTGCAGTCATATGACAAAGGCTTCTGCTGCTGGGTCAGTGTAAATGGTTCCCATTCAAGTGGACTCGACCTAGAGTGAGAGGGTTGGGGCCAGCCTTTCCTGGCGGCTGAACACACCTTTTCCCAAACTACAACTGGTGTAAGTCAATACTATTTATCAGTACTGGGGGGACATCTAAACCGGAACATGGATTATTGGGCATCCTTTTATTTGCTGTAAACCCCTCCCGAGACCCTACGGGGGTAGACATCTGATCAATTAATTTTTTCCCTTCAAAGCTCTCAACCGTCCTCTGAAGTGTTTTAATTTGGTCCCTTAAATCCCCAATTACACCTATCATATTTTGCATCATATTTTTTAGTAGTACTATAGTCCCACAATTAGTAGTGCATTGGACATCTACTTTTATGTTCTCATTTGGTGCATCAGCATCCTCAATAGAGAGGGGCAAAAACATGTTTGCTGCACTCATTAGTCGATTCTATAGATAATGGATTGATGATGATGAAGTATTTATAAAGCGCACAATACCCAAGGGTGTCTAGGCGCTAGCCATGAAAGCAGACGGATTTGGTTAAAAAAAGATTTAGGGGTCGATTCCGATCCCGGTCAGAGGCGCACCTAATACCATTCGGCCGGGAAAAAGCCAGGCGAATGCCTGTTTCCCGACCGATTCGCACATACGTCCGAACGAGCAAGTACGATGCGCACAACTGCCCAAATCCCGACCCAGTCGTACTCACCCAATACAGGTCCAGTTCTCCGACCGATGCGGATCCGGAAACGCAGAATCGAGTCGCACGGAAGCCAAAATGCAGCCCTGTCCGGCCGGACAAGTACGATGCGCTTTCCGTACGCGCCGAACCCGTCGTTACGCACGGCACGTCAAAGCATCCGGGAGAGGCGTACATAAGCTCCGATTCGCGCCACAAGACGATCCACGGCTACGAGACGAACACGCCAGCGACGAGGATGAGGCGAAGCAAAGAGAAAGACGAACGCGATGAACCAACTATGAATCCCATCGCGCAGGTCCTACCAATACTCTACATCTATTACCGGAACAGGCACGGACGCGTACGGCGCAGAAGGTAAGTCAGACACCAACCACAAAAACAAACTACACGTACCCGACATATCACACACACACAGAGGGATGCAGAAATTACTTACACCAGCAACAGCAGCACCATAGGGGCGGGATGGCCATCACCAATGCCACATATACACATAGGGGCCTGGATGCCAACTACTAACACCACCCCTACCCAGGGGGTGCTAGATGCCTGTCACTCCTACCACCTCTACCCATGGGGGGCTGGATGCCCACCACCACTACCACCCCTACTCAGGGGGTGCCAGATGCCTACCACTACTACCACCTCTACCCATGGGGGCTGGATGCCTACCACTACTACCACCTCTACCCATGGGGGCTGGATGGCTGTCGCTACTACCACCTCTACCCATGGGTGCCAGATGCCTACCACTACTACCACCTCTACCCATGGGGGGCTGGATGGCTGTCGCTACTACCACCTCTACCCATGGGTGCCAGATGCCTACCACTACTACCACCTCTACCTATGGGGGGCTGGATGGCTGTCGCTACTACCACCTCTACCCATGGGTGCCAGATGCCTACCACTACTACCACCTCCACCCATGGGGGGCTGGATGCCTGTCACTACTACCACCCCTACCCATGGGGGGCTGGATGCCTACCACCACTACCACCTCTACCCATGGGGGGCTGGATGCCCACCACCACTACCACCCCTACTCAGGGGGTGCCAGATGCCTACCACTACTACCACCTCTACCCATGGGGGGCAGGATGCCTGTCACTACTACCACCCCTACCCATGGGGGGCTGGATGCCTGTCACTACTACCACCTCTACCCATGGGGGGCTGTATGCCTGTCACTACTACCACCACTACCACCTCTACCCATGGGGGCTGGATGCCTGTCACTACTACCACCCCTACCCATGGGGGGCTGGATGCCTACCACCACTACCACCTCTACCCATGGGGGGCTGGATGCCTACCATCACTACCACCTCTACCCATGGGGGGCTGGATGCCTACCACTACTACCACCTCTACCCATGGGTACCAGATGACTACCACTACTACCACCTCTACCCATGGGGGGCAGGATGCCTACCAACAACACCCCCACTCACAGGATGGCTAATGCATGACACAACAAGCACACACCAACATAAGGAATGCAACAAAAAGACATCCCCCCAACACCATGACAAGCGTGTGTAGACTGTGTCAAATGCCTACAACACTAAACATGACTTTGAACATACAATGTGACCCCCTATCACATGTGTCACACATAAATGTGTGTGGCCCCCACAATGCAAGCAGACAATGACCACTGTGGCAATGGGGTCCAACCCCCATCATCACAGTGACCAAAAGGTAAGTGTGGGGTCCATAGCTGAATCACATTTTGAACATTGTGGCAATGGGGTCCAACCCCCATCATCACAGTGACCAAAAGGTAAGTGTGGGGTCCATAGCTGAAGCACATTTTGCACATTGTGGCAATGGGGTCTAAACCCCCATCATCACAGTGACCAAAAGGTAAGTGTGGGGTCCATAGCTGAAGCACATTTTGAACATTGTGGCAATGGGGTCTAAACCCCCATCATCACAGTGACCAAAAGGTAAGTGTGGGGTCCATAGCTGAAGCACATTTTGAACATTGTGGCAATGGGGTCTAAACCCCCATCATCACAGTGACCAAAAGGTAAGTGTGGGGTCCATAGCTGAAGCACATTTTGCACATTGTGGCAATGGGGTCTAAACCCCCATCATCACAGTGACCAAAAGGTAAGTGTGGGGTCCATAGCTGAAGCACATTTTGCACATTGTGGCAATGGGGTCTAAACCCCCATCATCACAGTGACCAAAATGTAAGTGTTGACATTGAAAAAGCTGCAACTGCCAAACTGCATGGATGATTCCTGGTCACAGAACAACAAACACATCAGTGGCAAAGTAGTGCTTGTATCCCATAGCAACATAGATTGGGGGAGGCAAACAGTGCAGTGCAAATAAGACATACCTTTGGCCATGTGCAGACAAACATCACCCATGGGGCTGACACTGTCAACATCCATCAATGACACAATAACAGAAGTGACCATCATAATGCAGACCCACATATTTGCACCAATGGGCACACTAATGTAGATACCCTGTGGAGACTGTAGATGTGAGGTGAACAAATAACATACCATGGCAGCAATGGGACACACAAACAATGATCATTGTGCTGACTGATGACCTAGGAGTCCCAGGGACAGCAGGTGAAACCCACCAAACAACATACAGCCAATAGCACACTAAAGATATGCCAATGCAGTGGTGCAGATGCACAAACAGGCAGACCCACACTGCACATCAAACACAACAGGTGAGGTGGGGGTGCCAGTGTCCCCAGGCAACCACACAACACATGATGAGGCCTCAATACCAATTACACAGATGCACATACAGTGCCACACAAAAGTAACTCATGGATCCAAATCCCCTATGTGGGCAATCAGGCATTGTTAGATGAGAGGGAGCACAAATTACACATGTCACACAAGCTTGTAGGAACAGCAACTAACACAGCAAGAGACAGACCCACCACAGCACTACCCCCAGGGACCCCATATTGTGCTGACACTAGCCTGCATGACAATCCCACTGTGATGACAATGTTAGATGTCGTTCACACTGTGAACCCCAGCCATGTGTCCTGAGCAACTAACTACCATCACACCTACACAAGCTCCAATCAATCAGCACGGCCTGCCAGCCAAGGCCAATATGGAGGTAGGGGTCTGGCCATGCAACAACTCACTTTTGCACACACTCAACACCACACACCCTTATCTCCACCAATGTGCAGCAGTGAAGCTCACATGGACTGGTGACATTGTACATGCACCCATGACAATACCAGGGGTGGTGGTGGGAACCAAGGTGCAGAAACCCATCACACATGGCCAGTCAACAAGACTTGTCAATGTCTGACACACAGCACAGTATGCTATACATGGGCATGATGTGAAATCCACCACAATCAATGGGATCCTGGCCATAGTCACACACCAATGAAGAAGCCAAGGTGACACACGAAGAACACACGTACACAACTACCAACATTGCAGCTCTGACCCTGAGGAGTGGCAGCTGTCACACACACAACGTGTCACAATCACTGTAAGCTAACACAAACTGTAAATCACATTACTCGTGTAAACAACAAGTGCCAAGGGGAATCCTGAATGTGTCCCATCTGCGTTTGCCCACATCCCCAGCACTGACAACAAAGACAACCTGGGATGACAACCTCATGCACATTAGTTTGCCATGCACCCACATCACAGAGAAACCAGGTCCAAGATGCTGGATGAACACAGAACAACTCAGCAAGCATCACAAACAGGAACATCCCTAGGGACACAGCCTGTGTAGGAAAAGGGAAGGGAACACGCACAGACATGCTTACACAACACAGGCCCACGCAATTTCACCAGATTACACACTGCCATGAGGGCACACCACTCCTGTGGAAGGTCCGCTGTGCCAAACCTTGTCTGTGCACGACCCAAACATGTCAGCAGAACACTCCGTCAGTGAGTCAACAACCACAACACACAGAAGGCTCTGCTCACATCAGCCTGGGTACGGGGGTGTCACGTCAGTCATCTGCACACACACCAAACACGTGTCAAGCAAGTTGCACTGTATACACATATGAGTCCTTCGACATTGATGTGCAAAACTGCATGTCCAGTGGAGCTGGGCACACAGTCAGGGAAATTGGAACATTGAACAGTGGTAAGCCCACCAGATGTGCATCAGTGTAAGACAAAGATGTTTATTTACTAATGTAAAAAGGACATCCCTGTGTCAAATGCTGAACATTACACCCTCAGACTGTAGCAAAGGATGCCATAGATCCAGAATACAACAGGACACATATCCCATGGACCACATGGAGTCCATCACTGCAACACTTCATCGTCCTGATGTGAACACTATTACAACTGCAAATGCAGGATGCTACTCATCCACATCATGTACATCAAAAGAAAACCCAAAAGTAAACAAAAAGAGGCTTTATTCAGCAAATGTCAGGGTAAAAACGGAAGTCCAAAAGAAACTAAGGCCAATGGCCAGTCCAAAATCACAGTACCAACGGGGTGAGAAGTGACAACTGGTCACACATTGCTTGCCTGCACTGGTACGGTTGGGGGACATCACCCTTGGAGGGGCATACAAGGGGCAGGCCAGGCACCACAGGGACAGGATCAGGGGATGGCAGAGTGAGGCAGTGAAGGGGTGGTGGGTGCAGGAGTGTCACCGGCAACTGCAGTGGCGGTGTCTGACTCAGGGGGGGCCGACACCACTATGGTACACAAGTCAGTTGGTGTGGGTGCCGCAACCACTGCAGTGGGCTGGACTGATGTAGTGGACTGGGTACCCACTGCAGTGCCCGAGTCAGACGTGGTGGTTGTGGACTCCACTGCAGTGCATGACTCCAAGGGAGTGGAAGGGTGGGTAGATGAGGTGGGCAGGACAGAGGGGGGGGACCCGGTCCCCACAACAGTGCCACTAACAGGCAGAGCATCTGGGTTGGGGGTGGAAGAGCAAGTGGCAGGGGGGGAGGGCCTAAGCAGTCTGGGGATGCGGTATCGGTGTGTGGGGGAACCTGGGGCAGGGTGTGGCGGGGGAACCTGTGCAGTGGTGGCCTGGGGGATGGAGGAGAGAGACTGGGCGCTGGAGCTGCGTGGTGGTGGTGGTGGTGGTGGGGTCTTGCTCTTCCTGCTCCGGGGGGACTTCCGAATGGGCTCCTGTGTCTGCCTGCGCCTGGGGGAGGGTGTCCGGGGGCGAGGGGCACTCCTCTCTGTGTGGGTGGACTTCCTCTTCCCCTGGTGTGCTGGGTCAGCAGGAATGGTGGGGAAGAGGCCGAGGTCACACAGGAAGACCTGCTGTGTATGTGTGGTAGCAGGTGAGGCAAGGGAAGGGGTCTTGGAGGGAGAGGATTTGGAGGACTGCGGAGTGAATGTGGATGCCTGTGTGTGTGTGTGTTCCCCATCCCCTGTGTCTGTGGTATCAGTTCCCTGAGGATGCTTGTGTGCACGTCTTGCCTTACTCTTGGGTGTGTCTGTGCTGCTCGTGTCTGTGTGTGTGGATGACTGTGCAGGTGTGCATGTGCTTTGGACAGGTAGGGGGGCAGGAAGTGTGGATGGGGCAGAGGTGGGAGGAGTGAGGGACTGTTGGAGGAGGGACACTGCTGCCATCAGGGAGGAGTCCATGGACCTATTGCTCCTCTGTAGGGCAGACATACCCGTCGAGATGCCCTCCATGAACGACACCAGCTGTGTCAACAGAGTGGTGTGTGCATGGAGGACACTCAGCATTGCTGTCGGCCCCACATGGAGCTGCCGAAGGAGGTACACAGACTCCTCACTCAGGGCAGCAGGGGACACAGGGGCAGGGGCTGCGGTGCCTGGCATGAAGGAGACACGCTCCCGAGCACGGGAGCCTCCACGGACCCCAGGAATGGGAGCCGATGGGAGGGCGGTGGTGGTGGTGGTGGTGGCGGGCCAGACAGACTAGCTGGCCTTTGGTGGCTGCCAAGTCCCGCCTCCACAAGGGAGTCATCATCCGAGCTGCTGTGGTCCCCAGCTGAGGTGGATGGTGCTGAGGACTCCTCGGTGTGGCTCCCCTCGCCCTCCGTGCCACTGGGTCCCTCTGACCACTCGTCCAATGCTGACCCAGTCTGGCTCCACTGCTCCTCCTGGTCCGTGGAGCTGTCCCCTCCTGTGGCCGTGGATGTATCTGCAAACAATTAGGGAAACAGACAAACATCAGTCACCTGCACTGACCGCACACACCACAGTAAGTACAGCACATTACAGAGCAAGCCCTGGCATCCTTAGTTGAACATTGCCTAAAGTCCTCACACAGATTCGGGGAAGCCAATTGTCAGTCTGATGGTCAACCATGGGACTCACAACCCTCCTGCCCTTGCACCCATCTGTCTGGTGCCTGTCTGATGGTAAGACCCCAGTGTGGACACATGCACCACCTACACAGTTGTTGGACATTGCAGGGAACACGGTGAAGTATGTGAACATGCACACATCACATCTCTTGCCACTGAGTCAGTGCAGGTGTCCGGATGAAGGGATGGCCAGATTCTAATTTGGAATGCATGTGATGCATACCAGCACCAGACACCATGATGCACCCATGTCCGGATAGTCAATGCCACAATGGGGTGCATGTTGCACATGTCACTCCCCTGCAGGATCAGTCCCAGGAAGTTGAATGCCATGACACAGGAATGCGTGCAAAGTCATACATAACTGTCTCAAGTCACGTGGCCATGGCAGCCAGCAACAACAGTCTGCACAGTGTCACAATCCGAGGGCATGGGGAATGCAAGTTATGTGACTGACAAGTGCACATGTCCATCCCCCAAAAACCACATCATCTGTACTACTATTTGTCCACGTCATACCAACTGGACATATGGGGAACATGAAACACAACTCTCTGAACATGAGCACCTCACAGTGTGCTGTGAATGAAAATACAGCTGCTTGAAAGTCACAGTCGCAAACACCTGTGTGCACAGTCAAGTGATCAGACACCGATAAGTCACAGAAGTATCGTCTATCATGGTCACATCTCAGATGGCATGCTGAGCCACAAACGATGAACATACCAGTAGTCCTGACAACGAAGACACAGCACAATGAGACAGAGGCAGACACCTGAGGGTACATTTCACTGACCACAACATGCCAGATGATACACGGGAGTGGGAGTACAGAGTGTATTGTATGCACTGGAGTAGGCATGACTGTCCAGCTCCACCTGTATGAGGGATGAGTCCTGGACAGTAAGCAGGTGGCTAAGCATGTGTGACACACTGGATACACATACTCCTGAGGCCCAAATATTGTTCCCACCAGCAGCATGGGTGTGTGCCACATTCCCCAGGGACATGTGGTGAGTCAGAGCAGCAAGCGGACCACATATCAAAGTTACACGCAGATCACATGTCAGAACTTAGGCATTGTGTAAGCAATTGACCCACCCATGAATTGCACAACATAGTCACGGGAACAAATGCTGTCCCCCACCTTGAGCAAAGCAAAATGCAATGACACAGTCCCCAAATTAGACAATTTCATGACTATAAGGGCCACACATATGCGTATCAGAGGAGAAGTGGGCATGTAACAAATGAGGGACATGGGTCCTGGACCACATGACTGATGTACTGTGGAAGTTTAACCAGGCCAGAGGAGGGCACATAGCATGGCAGAAAAAGTGCACAGTGCAGTCATGGACTCACCCCCTCCTTGCTGCTGTCTGTCCTTCAGCTGCCCATCCAGGTCAGGGAAGACCACCGCCAGGATCCGGAGCATGTGGGGGGTCAGGGTCCGGTGTCTGCCCCTCCTGCGAGGAGGTGACAGCTTCAGCTGGACCCTTGCAATCCTCCGGGTCCAGCCACGAAGGTCCTGCCACCTCTTTTGGCAGTTGCGGATCCTGCGCCTGTAGACCCACACGGATCTTACTTTCCGGGCGATGGTCAGCCAGATTTCCTGCTTCTGGTGGGCATCAACCTGTGAGGATGACAAAGTGAAAAGGCCATTACTACACATGCAACATATACGTGCATCACACAGTTGGATATACATGTCTCAATCACAGGGGCATATGATGTACACAGGCAGTGCAAGAATGGCTATGAACAGTTTGCCAGCAGTCACTACATGGTATCATTGCATGGGAAGTAAACCTAGTTGGAATGCACTGTTACTGCACTGTACCAGTTCTGTGCATGTGACTACACACTTTGGGGTGTGACAACTACTCAGTGGGCATGCTAGCCAGTGGTGTGCACACTGAAAGCCCTGCTAGTCAGACAACATGCACAATTAGTGAGGCAGTGGA
The DNA here is from genome assembly GCA_963921515.1 of Calotriton arnoldi. Lineage (NCBI taxonomy): Eukaryota > Metazoa > Chordata > Amphibia > Caudata > Salamandridae > Calotriton > Calotriton arnoldi. The sequence continues at coordinate 429,747 of CAWUFW010006344.1, forward strand.
CAGCACACTCACCTGCTCCCCTGGTGTCCCATACAGCTTGCTGTACTGTGGAAGGAGGCTGTCCAGCAGGGCCTGGTTCTCCTCAAGGCTGAAGGCTGGGGCTCTCTCCACAGTACGTGCCACTGCAGGAGCCAGAGGATGAATAAACAGCAGCAGTGTTGGTGGCAGATGTCGTCCTGGAGCATGTAGTGCAGGCAAGTGAGCTCTCAGGGGAACAGCCAGCATTATATGTGTGCTGCAGAGGCAGATACTGTCCCATGTGTGCAAAGTGATAGGTCCAAGTCGTTTGCATCTTCTGAATTTGACCTATCCATGGAATTGCAGCACTAATACACGCCCACAGCATCCTTCAAATCTTCAACTTCATGTCACCCATGATTTTGCAACATTGTTGTGGCTGGCCAACTGAATTCACTGCATCAGACTCGTTGGAGATTCGAAAACGCGTCCGTTGCCATGCCAGGCCCCAGCCAATGTGTGCGCACCGTTCGGTCCATTGCTGTACAACGCGTACCAGGCATACAACGCGTACCCGCTCACATTCAATTCAATGGGCCGGCCGGGCACACCGATCGGTCCATTGCTGTACAACGCGTACCAGGCATACAACGCGTACCCGCTCACATACGATGCAATGGGCCGGCCGGGCACACGATCGGTCCATTGCTCTACAACGCGTACCAGGCATACAACGCGTACCCGCTCACATTCAATGCAATGGGCCAGCCGGGCACACCGATCGGTCCATTGCTGTACAACGCGTACCAGGCATACAACGCGTACCCGCTCACATTCAATGCAATGGGCCGGCCGGGCACACCGATCGGTCCATTGCTGTACAACGCGTACCAGGCATACAACATGTACCCACTCACATACGATGCAATGGGCCGGCCGGGCACACCGATCGGTCCATTGCTGTACAACGCGTACCAGGCATACAACGCGTACCTGCTCACATACGATGCAATGGGCTGGCCGGGCACACCGATCGGTCCATTGCTGTGCAACGCGTACCAGGCATACAACGCGTACCCGCTCACATACGATGCAATGGGCCGGCCGGGCACACCGATCGGTCCATTGCTGTACAACGCGGACCAGGCATACAACGCGTACCCGCTCACATACGATGCAATGGGCCGGCCGGGCACACCGATCGGTCCATTGCTGTGCAACGCGTACCAGGCATACAACGCGTACCCGCTCACATACGATGCAATGGGCCGGCCGGGCACACCGATCGATCCATTGCTGTGCAACGCGTACCAGGCATACAACGCGTACCCGCTCACATTCAATGCCATGGGCCGGCCGGGCACACCGATCGGTCCATTGCTCTACAACATGTCCCTGGACAGGTCACACGCATATGTCACCATGCTGGTCACTGGTGAACCTATGCCAGACACATTTACTTTCCAGGGACTCAGGGGCACACCTACAACACCACACCCAGTCCACACTGTCTATGAGGCATGTGTGGCAGCATAACCTTATCTGTGTATGAGGGTGAACATGTGGATTTTGGGGTGGCACTTGGGGGCAGACACACCCAGGCTGTGCACGTGTTAATGGGGACAGGGTCCTTTGTGTGTTGTGCACCTGACCACTGTGGTGTGCAACTTTTCATTTCTGAGCATGTGTCATGGTCACATTTCCAGGTTGTGTATGTGTATGACATGTCACATACCCCCAGGCTCACATGTGGGAAGGCATGTACGTCACAGGGTGGCCCATTCCAACAATAGTGATGTCCCTCCACAGTCTGTGTGCATGTTGTGTATCACATGTCTCTGACTCCATGTGCACAATGGGAGACAGTCTCCACATCCACGTGGTTTGTGCATGAACTTTGATGGTGTGTGTGTGTGTGTCACAGACGTCCATGTCTGTCCTGCAGAGGCTACAGGGGCCACCACCTGTGGGTGTCATGTTTGTTTTTCTGACGTGTACATGATACGCCATGTCATGCCAGTGTCCATGTGGCAAGACAGGCTCCCTGGGAATCTACCTGTCAATGAGCTGTGATGCCTGTGGAGCATCTGTCCAGACATGTCACTGTGGTATGTGTGTGGAACGTGAGAGCAGTTAATGGGTACAGTGACACAGCCTAATGGTGTCCCATAGCACACCCTGGAACCTGTTGTCAACACTTGTTGAACAGAGATGTTAGATGATGTCCATGTAGGTGCCATATATGTCCAAACGGGATGACACACACATCAAGTACTTGTGTATGTTGATGATGTATCATGTGAAATTGAGTATGGTGAACAGCACATAGGTGGGGTGACTGACAATCTTGCTTTCTTCACCTATGCACTGCAGGGCTCCTGCTGTCCATTGATCATTCCCAGACCTGGCAATGATGGTGGAATGTGACAGCATCCGACGGTACTACTTCACCAGGCAGCTGATTGAGGATTTGGCAGTGCGGTTGGCCCCACATTTGCAGCCTGGCCGGCCGTATCCTACAGCGCTGACCCCCAAGGTGAAGGTGATGGCAGCCCTACACTTCTTTGCCACCGGTACCTTTTAACACACTGTGGCAACTACTGGTGGGATGTCACAGACTATGTTCAGCCGTGTGCTACGCGATGTTTTGGGGGCAATGTTGAGATACCTCAACCAGTACATCTATTTCCCAACACGTCAACGACTCACTGACGTCAAGAGTGACTTCTATGCCCTGGGGAGGATGCCACATGTAATTGGCTCCATTGATGGGACACATGTGTCTTTGATACCACCACAGGCACATGAGCAGGCATACCGCAACCGTAAACTTTACCATTCGATCAATGCTCTGGTGGTATGTCTTGCAGATATGACCATCTCACATGTGTGTGCCCGTTTCCCCAGTTCTGCACACGATGCCTACGTGATGAGGAGTAGTCGCATCCCGAGGATGATGTCACAGATGCCAAACCAGCGTGCCTGGCTTGTTGGTGTGTACTGACTTTGCACCATTGTGTGTGTTCTGCTATGTTGTTTACCGCACACATTTTCAAATCGGCTAATGTGCAATTGTCTGTCTGTAGGTGACTCGGGATACCCCAACATGCCGTGGTTGCTGACACCCCTCAGGAACCCTGTGACACCAGCCCAGATGTGCTACAATGAGGCACATGGTCGGATGAGGAGGGTGATTGAGAGGACCTTTGGTCTACTGAAGAGCCGCTTCCGCTGCCTGGACAAGACAGGAGGGGCCCTCCCATATGCCCCAGCAAAGGTGTGCAAGATTGTCATCGTCTGCTGCATGCTACACAACCTGGCAGTGCGGAAGGAGTTGCCTCTCATCCTGGATGACGATGACCAACGTCCGCCACCTGTGGAAGATCCTGGCCTGGGTCACGATGCCAGTGAAGATGATGATGATGATGATGATGGTGATATCCGCACACAGCTCATCACCAACTTCTTCAGCTGAATGTGAGTCTCCAGAGGGTTGTAATGTCAATGATTTGAGTTTGCATGATATGTGTGTGTGGTGCTCTGGTGCTGTTTGAGTGTGGCCATGTGCTACTTGACTGCATGCGTGCAGCGATGTGTCCTTGCAGGTGGTCTGTACTGCCCAACAGTGTTGACATGCTAACTTGGTTTTGTGTAGTTATCTCGTGACATGTATTAGACATGAGTATTGCTGTTCTGTGCTGTTCTTCAGTGGTTTTGACTGTGTGTCATGTCTGTCCTTCACAGGGTGCTGCCGGAGTTGTCTGATCAACTTGGATCCCCCGAATCCATGATTCAACTTCCAAGGTGGAAGCAGTCGTTTCCCTACAGGTGATGTGCCACACACCCCTGGACTTTCTATCTTCTGCACTTTTTGACTTTGTGGCCACAGCCAGGTTGGATTAGCTTGCATTTGTAGTGGAAACTACATGTTGGAAATGTGTAATAAACCTGTGCTTCACTTTGGGATGTGCGTTGTCTGTAGTCACACATCTGACTGACATTTGCTTACTGCACCTGTAGTCTAGTTGACAGTGACTGTGAATAGGTGGCGTGTCTGTACATTCCACTGTATTTCGTTGCAACATCAGTATAGGTGATGAGTCTGATGGCCCTGGTGTGTATGTGTTTTGTGGCCCTAGTGGTGTGTCTCCCTCATATGTGTCACGTCGCCATGACTGACATGACAGGGTTGGACTTGCTGTAGCAGTTAGCATGCACAGTGTAATTTAGCAGATCAACATCTACATGACAAAAACCATGTTGGAATCACAACAGAGGCAGATATGGTGTATTGGTGAGTTTATTTACATACAGGTGTGAGGATGGTGCACAGGATGGTGGGTGCTGTACATAGAAATTTGGATCCAAAGTTCCCATGTGAATTGGAAGTCTTGGTAGCTGAAATGTCCAGAGTAAAGTCCACAGTCATCTGATACATTTGGTCAACTAGAGCTCCCCATGTCATGTGGGAGAGTTGGCTTGGCTTCGACAGGGCGTGCAGTATGCACACAGAGGAAAAGTTCCAGAACAGGTGTTGGCTTCCTGGGGGATGTAGATGGCCATCGGCCTCTCAGTTTGGCCTCCTCGGACGGCCCCTCTTCTTGGGGGGGGGGACCCTCAGGTGCAGGCTGCGGCGGTGCAGGGGACTCTCTGCCAGAGTCCTCCTCCCTCCCTGTGGCATTTGGAGTTGTTTCAGCAGCAGATGTTGTGGGCACACAGGGAGGTGAGGCCATGTTGGTGCTGATCTGGCGGAGGCATGTCAGTATGTCCCTATGCACCGCTGTCAGTTGTTCCAATGTGTCCCACTTGGACTCCATGCCACACATGTGTGTCTCGACACGTGACATGTGTGTCTCGACACGGGACATGTTGGAGTCGATGCGGGCTTGATGGGCAGCCTGCTGCTGTTGTATGTCCTTGAGGATCCCCACTACCTGGCTGACCTCTCCGGTGCTAGTCTGGTACACATCCGCGATGCATGCCAGTTGTGGGTCATCATGCAGTCCAGACCCCTCTGCAAGGAGTGAGCTATGTCTACCACCCCTCCCACCACCCCTGGCGACACATGCAGGACCTGCAGTGGCACGCACAGGTGACCGTGGGCCCACTTGGGTGTTGTTCCTGGGCTCGTTGTCACCAGCTCCAGTTTGGGCCTGGGTCCCTGCGCTGTTGTCATCTGTGGTCCTTGGTGTGTCCGTGTTGGCAGGGGTGGCCTGTGTGTTGGCAGTTGTTGGAGGGGTGGGTGCAGGGGGTGCAGATGTTGGTCCTGCTGGTGCTGCATGATGACTCACACCGGAGGGTCCAGCTTGTTCTTCGCCATCCGAGGAGTGCAGAGGCTGATCCACACCAGTGAGCTCAGTGTTCCCCGGAGCCTGGGACAGGGAGTCCTCCTGGTCTGCTGCTGTGTCCCCATCATCACCTGTTTTGGGGAGAGACACAGATTGTATGTTATGTTTCTACTGGCATCAATTGTTCAAACACCTGACAGTTGTGACTGTACCTCTGGATGTGGGCCAGGACATTGCATTCTCCTAAATAGTGACAGTCAGAGAGTGATATTGGTGAAGCACATTGTCCTGCCAACCTGTGGCATGTCAATGTGAATGTTGAGGTGTGTGCATGACCAGCATTGGTGGTATTTGGTTACCATCCAGGCCTCCTTCTCCCCCAGCCCAGTTATCCCACCATGGAACGTGCTTCCATTGCAGGGAGTGCAAGTTGTCTTTCAGGATGTCAGTCAGTGGTGTCCTGCTGTTGGTTGTTGCACAGTTCCCAGCAGGGCCTTGTGCTCCCCCAGCAGTACCCAGTGTCAGCCATCTTGTGAGTCCTTATCCACTCCCTGTGATGTGAGCATGGTTGAGAGTGGTGTTGATGGGCCAATTGTGAGGGTGAGCAATATCTGTGCCTACAACTCCCATCATGCTATTGCCTCCACCCCCCTTCCCAGCATGCCCATCCTTCCTTCCTTTTGACTCTGCTTCCCTGTGGGGTGGGGTGCCTGTGCTGACAGGATGGCTGGGAGTGTTGTCCTGGCAGTTGTTTGGCTACAAGTCCCAAGAGTGTCCCTGTGCTTCACACAGCATAACCCAGGGTGGTGGTTCTTTGTGGGATCTTCAGTTAGGCTGTGAGGCATTGCATTCTCCCAGGTGGGTTATGTAGAGTTTGTGTTGAGGGGGTGTGTGAGGAGAGCTGCTTGTAACTATGGTTAGTGCTGTGAGTCCTCCTTCCCACCCAGCCAGATATCCCACCATGCAACGTGCTTGCATTGCAGGGAGTGCAAGTTGTCTTTCAGGATGTCAGGCAGTGGTGTTCTGCTGTTTGTTGGTGCACAGTTCCCAGCAGGGCCTTGTGCTCCCCACAGCAGTACCCAGTGTCAGCCATCTTGTGAGTCCTTATCCACTCCCTGTGATGTGAGCATGGTTGAGAGTGGTGTTGATGGGCCAATTGTGAGGGTGAGCAATATCTGTGCCTACAACTCCCATCATGATATTGCCTCCACCCCCCTTCCCAGCATGCCCATCCTTCCTTCCTTTTGACTCTGCTTCCCTGTGGGGTGGGGTGCCTGTGCTGACAGGATGGCTGGGAGTGTTGTCCGGACAGTTGTTTGGCTACAAGTCCCAAGAGTGTCCCTGTGCTTCACACAGCATAACCCAGGGTGGTGGTTCTTTGTGGGATCTTCCGTTAGGCTGTGAGGCATTGCATTCTCCCAGGTGGGTTATGTGGAGTTTGTGTTGAGGGGGTGTGTGAGGAGAGCTGCTTGTAACTATGGTCAGTGCTGTGAGTCCTCCTTCCCACCCAGCCAGATATCCCACCATGCAACGTGCTTGCATTGCAGGGAGTGCAAGTTGGCTTTCAGGATGTCAGGCAGTGGTGTTCTGCTGTTTGTTGGTGCACAGTTCCCAGCAGGGCCTGTGCTCCCCACAGCAGTACCCAGTGTCAGCCATCTTGTCAGTCCTTATCCACTCCCTGTGATGTGAGCATGGTTCAGAGTGGTGTTGATGGGCCAATTGTGGGTGTGACCAATATCTGTGACTACCACTCCCATCATGCTATTGGCTACCCTGACTTGACCAGCATACACAGAATTCCTTCCTTTGAGTGAGCTTCCCTGTGAGGTGGTGTTCTTGTGGTGGGTAAATATCTGTGAGTGTTTGTTGGTTCTATTTGTGCCACTGCCTTGCTGTATTTGTTGTTAGGTTTGTAGATGTCATGACACAGTTACATATCACTATGAGACGGCAGGTATTGTGTTTGTCTGACTAGCATTCACATCTTGGAATGAATATCTTTTGGTTGCTGTGTATTTGCTAAGTGTGCATGGTTTGCCTATCCCCTTGACTGTGATGTGTGTGTGTTGTCACACCATATTGTATATATTAGTTGTGTACTCACCAGGCTCTGGGATGTCTGTTAGTCCGTATACGCTCACTGGTGGTAGGATGGCCCGCACCTTCTCCTCCCAGGGCCTGAGGTATACTGGTTTTGCAGGAGGGCCACTGCTGGTGTGCTGGCTGAGGAGGTAGTCCTTTTTGAGTAGGTCCCGGACCCTCCTGCGCACATCATACCACCTGTTCTGGATGTCTTCCTTTGTGCGCAAACATGGTGATTGTGCATTCACCCTGTCGACAGTCCTCGCCCACATCTTGGTTTTCTGCGACATGGGGGTCTGTTGTACCAATGTACCAAACAACTGTGGCTCTACCCTGAGTATCTCGTCTACCAGGACTTCCAATTCACAATCTAGGAACTTATGGTTCTTCTTTGGGGGCATGGTGATGGGTGGTGGTGGTGATTGATGTGTGTGTGTGTGTGCAAGTGGGGGGGTGTGAGTGTAGGTGTAGCTGGGTGTGTGTGAGGGTGATATTTGTAGGTGTGGTAATGGTGTGTGGCTTGTGTGATGTATGAGCTGTGAGTGTGTCTGTGGTTGCTGTGTGATGGTGTTCTGTCTGGCAGGTCAGTGGAATTTGCAAAGGATCATGGTAGGGATTTGTGGCGTTTATGTAGGTGGAGTTGGAGGTGTGTCCTTGTTCCATTTTTTTTCCCTCCCTGTATTTATTGGCTTAGTGGTTGCTTGTTTGGCCCTTTTTTTTCTAATTTTTCCTTGGTGTTTCTGGTGCATGTACGAGTCGTTCTTGTGTCCGAGTAGGACGCTGCAGTTGTCTGGTGCGATCTTGTCCGACTCGTTCCCGCTGTGTGTCAGCTAGGTTTCATATGCGGTGTACGAGTCGGTCGCGGAGTATTGGGTTGCTTCGGCTGGGTTTTGTATGCGTGTCGGTCGTACGGCTTGTGCTCCGGGCGAGTCGGTTGTGTTTTGCACGCACAGCATCGTACTACGCGGGTCGGAGTTCGCGGGTACGTTTCGTTCGGGTTCAATCCGAGTGCGTGTCGGTCGGTTCGTTTCGCGTGATTTTCCGGCCGGATGGCTTGTTTCCGTCCGGCTCGGTCGGTCGTTTTGTATTCCGTCCGAGTCTGTTGGATTTCACATGCATTTCATCGTACTACCCGGGTAGTGCGGCGCCGGTCTGAGTCGGTCGGACTAAATTCACGTACCGAGTCGGTCGGTACGTTTTCCGGCCCGAATCGGAATCGGCCCCTTAGCGTTATGCCCAAACAGCCATGTTTTTAGACCCTTTCTACATTTTAGCAACTCTGTCTCATTTTTGAGTGATGTTGGTAAGGAGTTCCACAGTTTGATTTTTGTATTGTAGAAGCTCTTACCACCCCACCTGGCTCTTTTTAATCTCGGAACAACAAGATTCCCAAGCTCGGCGGATCTAAGGGATCTTGTTGGGATGTAGGGTTTAAAATGGTTAGCCAGTTGCATTGGCCCTAGATTGTTCAACGATTTGAATGCAATGCAGAGGGATTTGAACTGGATCCGTTTTGCTACCGGCAGCCAGTGAAGATGAACTAGGGCTTTGGTCACGGAGTTAAATTTAGAGATTCCTAATAGTACTCTTGTGGCTGTCTTTTGAACAGTCTGTAACTTCTGGATACTGCGTTTGGAAACGCTGGTAAACAGCGCATTGCAATAGTCCAGCCTTGATGATATCAGTACAGCTACCACGGTTTTTCTTAACTCCAGGGGAATCATGGGGAGTATTTTCCTGAGAATTTTAAGAGTGAAGAAACAGACCGAAGTGGTAGAGTTGATCTGTGCTTCAAAAGAGAGCTTGGTATCTATAATGACTCCAAGATTTTTCACTTTAGGTACTGGCGTAGGTAAGGAGTCACATAAAGATTAAAAAGTGTTGGGCTCAGGGAGGATCCCTGAGAGACGCCACTAGGCAATGAGAATGGGGGAGACTGATAGCTGCCTAACTCAACCCATTGAGACCGCTCGGACAGAAAGGAGCTCAGCAGGGAGAGCGTTTTATCCCTGATTCCAATGGAGGCCATATGGTCCAACAGCAGCTCATGACTGACCATATCAAAAGCTGCTGACAAATCCAGAAGGATCAGGGCAGCGCTCCCCCCTCCATCTAGCGTCCGCCTGAGCTCCTCAGTGGACGAAATAAGTGCCAGTTCTGTGCTGTAGTGGGCACGAAAGCCAAATTGGGAGGGGTCCAAGATCACGTTCAAAGCAGGACAGTTCGGTGTTGATGGCCTTTTCAATCACTTTCGAAGGGAAGGAAATTCTGGATATGGGCCTGTAATTCATGGTGTCCTTAGCATCCAGACTGGGTTTTTTTAGTAGAGGGAGTATAGAAGCTTTCTTACACTCTACTGGAAAGCGTCCAGCTGAAAACATAGCATTAAAAATGGCTGTGAGGGGAATAGCTACAGTTTCTGGTGATAGATGCAGAATTTTTGGGGGACAGGGGTCTGAGGGGGAGCCAGATTTAATTGCACCAATTATTTTGGTCGTCTGTTCAGTGGTCAAGGCAGTAAAAGAGGAGAGAGTTGAAGAAACTACTCCAGCTATGGGTCATATCCTACTGAGCTGGGCGGGAGTCTGTGCCGAACCGTTGGATTGGTCCATAAATGTGTCAAAAACAGCCTTGACCTTGTGTTGAAAGGATTCTGCAAGGCAATTGCAGAATTCCTGACTGACATCAGTGACCAGAGAAGTTGGGAGTTTGGCTAGGTTTTTTACTGTGATAAATAGGGTTTTAGGGCATCTATTGGCCGCTCGAATTTTCTCAATGAAATAGGCAGCTTTTTCCCTGAGGATAAGATTTTTATAAACTTGAAGGCATGATTTGTATTTGTATTTGGTGAAAGCACTTTCCTCCAGGCTCCATTTCTTCTCCAGTTTACGGCAGAGTTGTTTCTGAGCTTTGAGTGTATCATTGAACCAGGGCGCCAGCTATTTTTAGACGGGGTTAGATCTGTCGTTGCCATTTTGAGCCAAGAATGGTAGTTTGCTACTGCAGTTTCCAAGTCTGCGGACATTTTAGGAAGAGATTCTGAGAGCCACAAAATTAGCTGGTTTGCCTCTATTTCATTCCTGGGGTGACTAATAAACGGTTCCTCAGATTGATTGGAGCATGACCTTCGAGGTAATGAGATTTCAAAGAGGACAGCTTTGTGGTCAGACCAGGTTAAAGGAAGAGAGCTGGTTCAACTTAGATGGGGATTACTCAGAGAAAATCACATCAAGGCAGTGGCCAGCAGCATGCGTTGAGCCTTGGACAAGTTGGCCTAGTCCTGCACTGGCCATCTGATCAAGGAGCGCTTCTGTGTCCGGGTCGGTGACATTGTCCATATGAAAATTAAAATCACTCAGAATGGTGAAGTTGGAAAGATCTGCCTTGTGTGTTAAGAGATGACCTAGACTATCAATAAATGGAGCCCTGGTATTAGGTGGCCGATAGAGTAGAATACCATTGAGCGTGTATTGGCTGTCTAATTCAATCTTAAAATCCAAGGCTTCACAGTCTAGGTTGTCAGGTAACTTTTTAATAAATGATCTGAAGCTGGATTTAAGAATTAGAGCTATGCCACCCCCTTTCTTACCCACTATATCTACCTTATGTATACTAAAACCTGCTGGTAAGGCCATAAGCAGGTCTGGGTCAGAGGAGGCATTGGCCCATGTTTCAGTATCGAAGGCTATTCCAATTCGGTGGGTTTCTAGAAACTCGCAGAAGACAATAACATTTTTTATTAGTGACCTTGTATTGATAAGTGCACATGCAATCGAGAGTCTTAAGTCCCCTTTTGGAGAAACAGAAGGAACCCGCTGCACCCCAGTGGGCAGTGGTTAGTACTGAAATGTCTGATCACAGTGGGAGCAGTGCATTGCGCCCTGAGCAGAGTGGGGGTCAAAGAGCATACCCTGGCATCTCCTACCTGAAACTTTTAAGTCCATTAAGACGTCCCTGGTATATTGAAGTTTAGATTTAAGGGAAGATGTATCTGGCTTGTAACTGGCAGCATGGCTGGCGCTGAGCGCGGTCCAAGCGCGGATGGGTGCAGGCGGGCTTGCATTTGGTGAACCGGTGACGCGCCCGCTGCGCGTCCGGCCCATCAACTGCTTAATATAGCAGGACGTCTTGCTGTGCACTAGGCTGCTAACCCAGCCGGAAGTGTGCTTGGCGGGCAAGTGCGGTGGTGAGAACCGCTTCCCTCCGCTCATACGGGAAAGCCACGGTGGACCAGGGAAGCAGGACAGTTTACAATGCAGATAAAGCAGGTTATTAGCTGTGATTAAAAATCAGACTGTTATTAAAAACAAGGTCTAAAACAAAGCGGAGCTCCCTACCGGCAGCTTTCACCACTGCGCGTCTGGCCCATCGACTGCGTAATATAGCAGGATGCCTTGCTGTGCACTAGGCTGCTAACCCAGCCGGAAGTGTGCTTGGCGTACCAGTGCGGTGGTGAGTTCCGCTTACCTCTGCTCAAATGGGAAAGCCGCGGCGGACCAGGGAAGCGGGACAGTTTACAATGCAGATAAAACAGGTTATTAGCTGTGATTAAAAATCAGACTGTGATTAAAAACAAGGTCTAAAACAAAGCGGAGCTCCCTACTGGCAGCTTTCACTGCTGCGTGTACAGCTCATCGACTGCTTAATATAGCAAGACCCCTTGCTGTGCACTAGGCTGCTAACCCAGCCAGAAGTGTGCTTGGCGTGCAAGTGCGGTGGTGAGTTCCGCTTCCTCCACTCAAACAGGAAAGCCGCAGCAGACCAGGGAAGCGGGACAGTTTACAATGCAGATAAAACAGGTTATTAGCTGTGATTAAAAATCAGGCTGTGATTAAAAACAAGGTCTAAAACAAAGCGGAGCTCCCTACTGGCAGCTTTCACTGGCATGTTTGACTGAATGGAACTGGAATTTTAATTGAGACACACACAAATGGTTATGTAGGGCCTGGCTAGGACAGGGTTGGCATTTGGATTTAGCTTTCTCAAATATTTTGTGTACCCGTTTAACAGATGCTACATCATTTCTATTTTGGCTGGGCATTGGGGGATGCAGGTTGGAATTGACCAGATCTGTGCATTCCAACAACAGATTATCTATCCTATCCATTACCTCATTTTCTCTCACAGACACTTGCACTTTCTTCCCTTTGGGGGCCCTATGCCCACCCTCCACAGCCTTACATTTGCCCATTCTCAACAGAAAATGGTTTCAAAGGAGGCAAGCACAAAAAGAAAAGGAATATAATGTTCTTTAAGGATTAGTTCTCCTCCAAGACCCTGGCCCACTTAGTTCTAGATGACCGCAGGAACCTATGAGCGTAGCAAAGAGCTACCTATGAGCACAAAAATACCTACAATCATGAACTCATAGACTTCGAGTCACTGGTTATCGTAGTGGCATAAGAATGTCCCAAAATAAAATAGTAGAAAAGAGCAAGCATTAAAATAAGTCAGCGGTTTGATGAACAGTCTTTATAACTGGGTACAGTTCAGCTGCCAAAAAAGATTTTCAATAATGCGATACAGTACCTTGATGTCAAGCAACGTCAAGTAGAACCAAAATGCCCCAGGCCAAAGAGGGGTGGCCCAGCCCAGCCTCAACCGACTGCGGACAGGCGCAGACAAGCCTGCTTTTGGCCCGGTCTTCGCCTGGGCACGTGCCTGGAGCGTCCCGCGCACGTCCCACGTTGTGGGTGTTGAGGCAGCGATTTGTAGCACGATGGCGGACACCTCCCCCAGTCAGCAGGTATAAGCGGTCAGGAGTGGAGCCAGGTGTGCCCTGGGACAGCGGGTCCCACCAGGGCAGGATCGGGAGCAACAGCAAAGCAGACAGCGCTGCAGGGGTTGAGGCAGCGCTTTGTATCGCAATAGCGCAAGCCTTCCCTTGTCAGCAGGTGTGATTGGTCAGGAGTGAAGCCAGGTGTGCCCTGGGACAGCGAGTCCCACCAGGGCAGGATCGGGAGCAACAAACAGCAAAGCAGACCCATTATAATATATTATAAGTAAATATTTATATTTAAATTGAAACACATACATTTATAAATATAAAAATATACATTAAATAAACTTAGAAAGCAAATAAAATGTGTTGCTTGTCTTTGTTTGATAAAAAAATGTAATACAAATTAATATTGAGTACAAACATACAACCAACTATTTTTTATTATATTTGTAAACACCAAAAATACTAATTAAATAGCACAATTTATTTCTACTACATACAAGTAACATTCAAAAAGAGGATTTCAGACTAAAATTATAAAATTAAATAATCACACTCCGACATAAACCATTTTAAACAAAACGTTAGACACTAAAGGGGTGACATTTACTATTCCCACTCCAATCTATATCAATTTGAGGAAGCTGTTGGACACCAGAAGGGTATCATTTGCTATTTCTACTCCAACCTATACCAATTTGGTGAAGGTGTTGGACACTAAAAGGGTCAAATTTAATATTCTCACTCGAGTCTATTCCAATTTGAGGAAGCTGTAGGATGCTACAGGAGCTAAAAAAACTATTACCACTGCAATATACTAATTTTGGGAAGGTGTTGGACACTAAATGAGTGTCATCTACTATTCCCACTGCAATAAAACCTAATTAGTGGAAAGTGTTGGACACTAAAGGGGTGACATTTACTATTCCCACTCTAATCTAAACCAATTTGAAGAAGGTGTTGGACACTGAAAGGGTGAAAATACTATTCCTACTCCAATCTAAACCAATTTGGGGATGGTTTTAGACACTAAAGGGGTGAGATTTGATATTCCCACTCCAACCTGAACCAATTTGGGGAAGGTGTTGTACACTAAAAGGGGGACAGTTACTATTCCCACCACAATTTAAGCCTATTTGAAGAAGGTGTTACACACTAAGGGGCAGATTTACGTTTCCTGGCGCATCCCTGCAAATCAGCAGGGATGCGCCAGGAAAGATGCGTGATGCAAGTTAACCCTTGCGCCACCACAGATGCGCTGCATTTACAATGCGGCGCATCATGGCGCAAGGATAAACAGATGCGTGTTGCATCTGACGGCGTAAGGTTGGTGCAGTGCTGGAGTTGTGTCGCGGGCGCAACACAACTCCAGCACTGTTCCAACCTGGCCTATCCTCAACATGGTGCGTCACACCTTACGCCTGCTTCAAGCAGGCGCAAGGTTTTGACGCAGTGGCGTCGGAAAAGTGACTGAGTGAAATCTTGTAGATTTCACTCAGGCACTTTTCCGAGGCTTTCCTGCGACGGAACGCCCCCCCATGCGCCAGAACGCCCACATGAAACCTGACGCAGGTTTCATGTGGCGCAGGGCTTTACAACGTGACGCATCTCCCTAGATGTGTCACGTTGTAAATCCCCCGCAGCATGGCGCTAGCTTTACGCCGCCGTTGTGTCACAGAAGTGATGCAACGGCGGCGCAAATGTGGCGTACGGGGCTCCTAAATCTGCCCCTTTGGTGACATTTATTTTTTCCACTACAATCTAAAACAAGGTAATACAAGCTAAACACTTTATATACACAATCAATACTCCATACTCACACAACTTTTTATCTATGAAATAAACTGAAATGTGACCTAAAAGCACACTAAACGAAAATACAATCCTATATATTCATGTTTAAACATTAACAAATAAAAAAAATATTGTTATGACTAATAACAATTAATATATTTAAGCCATAACAAATAAAATCATAATCCAAAATGTAACAATCATAACATAAATATGTATATGCAACACATCTTTTTAAGTTAAAACAAATAAAAATATACTTTTAGTATACAATTATAACTAAAAAAATGTATATTTATATATTATCTTACTAAAAACACAAATAAAACAATTTATAAAGATAGAATCAAACAAACTACAATAAGTTACATACTAATTAGCACAAACAATATTACATAAAACTATATTTTGTAAATCGATATTTGTTACGATATTAAAGGCAACACTTACAAAATATTTTTACCTTTGATATTCCTGTCAATTATATTTTTGAAATCCTGATATTCTTGGCATGGTATTTTTGTTCCACAATATTTTTTTCCAATACTTTGGCAAAACACCCACAGCCAATGCTCAGGTGTGAATGAGGGGTGAAATCTCTATCATGAGCATCCAATAGTCTGGCATGAATGGGCAGAGATGACTCCTATGAACTCAATAGAATATGCCGGGTGGTGGCTATGTGCCTCTCATTGACACCCAAGGGCAGAAAGCCATCCAACAGCTGGTCAGAGGCTTTCTGCCCGAGGTTTCCATCCGCCTGCTGAATTACGATACTGGCGGTTGAAGGGAAACCCACGGGGGAATTCCGCTTCGCTTCTGATGGGCTCACGGAGCCCGTTTGGGCAGTGGTCGGAAGAGTCACCCCCAAAAGGGCAGTGGAGCAATCCTTGGCTCCGCCGTCAGGATTATGATTTCGCTTTCTGCCTGCCCTTTCATGGCGGGCCCCCTGCCATGAAAAGGCAGGCAGAAAGTTACTCTGGGGGCCTGTAGCAGGGCCCTCTTCACCCCGGCCCTCCGCTATCAGACCAGGAGGCACCTGTGGTGCTCCCGTAAACATCCCTGCTTGGTGTGGCTGGCACCGCATGGTGCCTCGCCCGAGGTGCATGGATGTTTAAAAAAATAAATTTTTCTAATGCAGCTAGAATGCAGGGAAGCTGCTAACATAGAGAGTAAAGTCAGATCTAGCTAGGAATGTAGTGACCAAGGTTAAAAATGAGGAGGCATGAACATACTCAACAAACAGAATAGATGTTGAAAAGGCCTTTATCAAGTTTTTTGAAGACCCATATACAGAGAATCTGGTTGTCACAGAAGAAAATGTTGACAAGTGGTTGGAAGGAGTCTTGTTAAGAAAACTCTCAGTCTAGAAGAAGGGGTGCCTAGATCAGGAAGTTACCCAGAGTGAAGTCGATCAGGCAATTAACATATGCAAGAAGGGAAGAGCTGCAGGACCGGATGGTCTCCCAAACAAACTTTTCAAGGTTTTGGGGGACTCAATTATACCCCTAATGACTAGGTTGTTTGGTGAAATTTTAGAGGAAAGGACCCATCTGGCACGCTCATGGGAGGAGGCAATAATCACTCTAAAACGAGACATATACCCCACCTTATGTGAATCATATAGGCCCATATCACTCTTGAATATGGATTACAACATTTTTGCCAATATTTTAGCCAGGAGGTTGAGTGGGGTGGTGGAGGAGTTAATCCATAAAGATCAGAAGGACTTCATTAAGGGAAGATTCCTTTATAAGCTGACACATGAGTTGATAAGCTCAGTAGAAGTTGCCGCAAATTTTAAGGTCCCACTTGCTGTCATAACATTGGATGCTACTGAGGCCTTCGATAGGGATAACTGGTCTTATTTGAATATAGTTCTGAAACACTGCAAATGGGGGGATAAGTTTCAAAGGCTTATACAGATGATTTATACACCCCCCTTGACTTGACGCTTTCTTAAAGGCAGGCTAATGTCAGAATTTAGAATACCTATGTGTGGGCGGTGAACTCTTCTCCACCGGCAGAGTTTGCAGAGTTTTTCCCATAACTTCACGAACCACTGTGTGGCATAGTTTTTCTCGTGAATGTTGAAGCACCGTCACACTGAGGAACCACCAATATGTTATAAACTGGTTAAATTTTCAATCACGCAGTGTGCGACAACATGCGCTTCTACTGCTCTCCAGTAATAGTGAGGCTCTTGTGTATGTAACCAAATTCTTCTTTTTCCAGCAGAGGGGCTTCAAGCAGAAAACATCTGGCCAGACCCCCTCCCTCCTTCTCCCAGATGTGATTGGATGAGCAGAAGGTGCCTGCTTCACCACTTTCCCAGCCCGACAGTGCTCACACTATGTTCTGCAGCCCACTTGGATGTATCTCCATAGTCTCTCTGGCTCCTACAGGTTTCCTGAGCAGAACATGCTCCTCATGCTGCCCCCAGCTCTCCACCCAGGCAGCCCTCTTGCTGCTGCAGCACTGCTTCCCGTGCAGCACAGCTTTCAGGAGTTAGTCCCTAACACCTTGAGTGATTAGGATTGGGGTGGGGATTAGTTTGTTAACATTACTAGGCTTTCCTAAGGAGCCCCCAAGTCTACCATGTCAAGGGAATCCTCCCCTTCAGTCTAGACTCCTGTGTAATATTAAGGTGACTCATGTTAAACCTTCTAGAATGTCCCCAAACATGCACCCTCATTACTGCAGAGCAAACGCATAGTTGTCAGCCCTGTACCCGAGCACGCACCTCTTATCACAACGCCTCTGCCCAAACACAATAAAATAAAACTTGTCATGCCTCATTTTTCCTGCATTTTCCACCCCCCTCCTGTTGCTGCCAGCTCGGGGCGCCACTGGACTCCCTTTTCCCTTCAGTCAATGCTGCAAAGCCTCCTCCCTGCTGCACTGTCCCTCTCAGGGCCCGATTACGAAGTCGGACAGACCTCAGTCTGTCTGACATCGTTTGGGAACTGGGACCGAACAACCTCCTGTTGTCGGTCCCAACCCAGCAAGTATGATGCGACCGAACACTGTTCGGTTGCAATCCTATTCCTTACAATGGGAGCATACATTCTGACCAGAATGCATGCTCTCATTGTGAGGTGCAGTGTATCCCTGCACCATGTGGCAGGCACCTCCAGGTGCCTGCCATCGGGTGCAGGGATCAACAGGGGGGCACCATAGGTGCCCAACTAGGCCGCTATCCGGAGGACTTACACCCAGAGGGGCCCTGCTGGGGGCCCCCAAATTCGGATTCCCACAGCCTTTCTGTGTCAGAAAGGCTGTGGGTATCTGTCATCATAATCCCTTGGGCAGAAAGAGCCACCCGAGAGATTACTGGAGGGTTTCCGAATGTCAGACGTGCTCTCTGAGTCCATTCGGAAACCCGGTTCGGATTCCTTTCCAACCGACCCCATCAAAATGAGTCGGCCGGAAAGGAATCAGAACAGGCCCTTAGTCTCTTCAATCTCTTTCTCCTTCTGTCTCTTCACTTTTTCATGTTTTTCCATTTCTGTTTGCTATACGTTTTGACAAAAGTACCGTACGCTGGCAGCTATTGTCTGAAAGGGGTGGCTGGCAGCTCGTTGTGATGGATGGGCTCATTTTCTGGCCGGCAGCAAGTCTCACTGAAGCACCCGTGTCATTTAGAATTTCAGTCAACAAAATGTAATCAAACATTCCAACAGTTTAATCATGGAGGGCTCCTCAGCAGATGATTGTACTGTCGATATAATGCTATTTCGTGATCTATTTGTATTTTAGATTGACAGTGTCAGATAAACAGTGTGGAAAATTAAGATTACAAATATGGTAATTTAGTTTCAATCCTCCTGCTACAGTTGCTTGATTACTTCTGAATTAAATTTGAGGGTGAGTTTGTAGGGGTGGGCGGAACTTTGCAGAATCTTGTTTTTGCGTAACTCCGTGGAACTCCACGGAGTAAAACTCTGTGAGTTCCACCTACCCGTAAAAATAACTAGGGGCCCAAGACAGGGCTGCCCATTGGCCTGTAAACTTAAGTTGGAGAGTGTAATAACCCACTTTAGATATGATCGCTGGGAAAATAAATTCTTGCTGTACGCTGATGATCTATACAGCAAATTTACATCTGTCACTTCCGACTATCGAATGGCTAACAGAATATTTTGGCAAAGTGTCAGATTATGCCATGACTCCCTTAAAGACGGAGATATTGGTCTGGAATTCTGAAGGGGCAGCCAGCTCATAAAAAACAATATAAAATATCTTGTAATTAAAATCACTCAAGACTTAGACTAGATTGTAGAATCTAATTTCAACAGGGTACTGGGAGAAATTAGCAAATTATTAACAAGCTGGTCGCATGTTCCGCTAACAATATTTGGGAGACTAAACTTGATAAAAATGATCATTTTACCAAAAGTCGCTTTTCTCTTCAACAAGATTCCCTTAAACTTTAAGAAAGAGTGGTTGGAGAAATTGCAAGGGAAAGTAAATCCCTTCATTTGAGCATCAACAGGGGCAAGGATCTAATGGAAGAAGCTTTGCAGGAGGTGTGAAAGTGGAGGATTATCATTGCCCAACTTTCCGCTGTATGCTTGGGCATTTCAGAGAAGATACCTGCTGAGGCCACAGATCCAGGATTTATGTCAAGTATCAAATGCGCACTCTTTATGGCACTGTAAAACCTGCAAATTTAAAAAGGAACCATCTGTTCTCGCTTCACAGAGCGCATTGGTCACCAAAATAGATCTCGAAGGTGGGGAGATGATATTTGGCATCCTGTCAGAAGTGTGGTCTTGAAAAGGCAGATGACATTCACATGTTTATGGAATACCTGGGATCCAACAGTACTGGGATGATATGGGTAAGATTATGAGTGACATCTTACAAGTAAGCATTAAGGTATGCCTGGAACTGATAATATTTGGGAGCACAGCGGGGCTCATGAAGCAAGTATGGACAATAGAAATTTGCTGTTCTATCTAACTTTGTTGGCAAGAAGGGACATTTTTAGAAAGTGGAAAAAAAAAGTTAGCCGTCACTGAAACTGAATGGTTGACTATGTTTTCTATACTTTAGGAATTCATTCTTCAGAAAGAAGTTCTAGGATATGGGCGCCACTGCTCAAATGGAAGGAAGGAAAGTGTTAGGGGGGAGATAAATAAGAATACTTTAGGACTAGTTTCAGACCTTTCGGTTTCAATCATCCTATGATTACACCTGAACTGGATCTTGGAAAACTTGGATGGTACGGGGAAGATCCATCAAGGTCCAAACAATCTTCCCAAGCTGGGCAATCTTTTGATTTCCTAAATAAGACATACGGGTGGCAAGAAGGAGAACATAGTCTGTTAGCTAGAGGTGAAGGAGATGAATGAGAAAAAAAAAGAAACATACATATAACTTTAAAAGACAGTTTAGACCATGGCAACAAACTTTGAAGCATTCAAAATTAATTAGGTCTAAAATTGATCCTACAACATGAGTAGAATCACAAATGCATTTAAAGGATGTGCAAAGCAGCAAAAGCGTTAAAGGTGTGAAGACAATGTTCAAACAGAATAGGTACAAGGCATGCATAAGTCTAAAAACAGCAGTTGGAACCATAGCGGCGACCATTGAGGCTTTCAAAAGTGTTTATACCCTGAGCTTATCCTACATGAAATAAGGTGAGTTATCACAGGTTGATTATAAAGGAATAGTTCTGGACTATAAAATACATAAGATCAAACTTCAGTAATCAAGGCTAGAGTATAAAGTTTCATATCCTCGGTCTACCAGCTCTCTACTACTTGCCACAGAGTGGAAAGGCACATCATTAAAGTAAAGGTTTTCCAAGCATTTCGGCTCTTATGGACCAACTCCAGTGCAAAAATTTGACACCACAGACAATCAAGTCTTTTGTTTCAGCACTTGCAGGCTGGGAGCCATGTGGCACTGTCTGGATCTAAGCTGCCAACAAATGGGTAAATTCCAGTGCTTCCTCAGGCGCTCCTGACCTGGGCAAAAGAATAGAAGATGTAATATGGTATTATCTGCCTGAAGACAGACTGGGCATACATTGCTTGTGTCAGCAGCAGCTTTCCATTTAGAGTAAAATGAGTTGACAGGAAGAGTGCCATGCCGAAACTAGGCAGCTAGAGACGCAATAAAATCCAGGTAATGTTCAAATCAACTATAATTTTAAAGATCTATAAAATATGAGATGAGAGATTCTTGGCTCTCGCTACGCACTTCCAACCCCCACCTGTAATGCCAGAAAACATCCTTGACAATAGCCCTAGTAAGGGGTTTCAGATGTGGCCTACTTACCTAGTGGTCAACAAGGCCCAGCTGTGACAAGGTTTTCTTGATGTTGTATAGCCACTTTATTTTCTTATCCCTGTCCAGGTCCGCTATTTCCTTAAAAGCACAATAATAATCTTCAAGAGCTGGTGTGTGCTTCGGTCTCCACCAATATTTAACAGGTCTCAGTTTGGCCTTGTGTATAATAGACTTGATGCTCATATTTCACCTCAAAGGGATCAGTTGAGTGCTTTTGGGCAGGCTCAATAAAGCTCTTAAAAAGATGTTTTCAGCAAGTGCCAACATAGTCAGCCCTGAAGAACCCCACAGCTTGGCTCCATATAGAGCACTTCCTACTACCTTAGCATAGTAAACATTTAATGCTCGGGAAACCCGCCTTGATTTTGTGGATCTGTATAGTCTCAATATCCCTGAAGTCTGTTGGCATAGGCTCGAGTTACTTTTCTCAACTTGGGGAGACCAGGAAATGTTCATTGTTAGTCTAATTCCCAGTTAATCAAAGTCAAATACCCTGTCCAGACTGTGGCTGTCCAATTTAATAGATCCTCTAAATGATTTAGGGGGTTGATAGACATAAATTTGATTTTGGCTTGATTTATCTCCAGCCCCTGATCAATACAAAAAGCTACTAAACAGTCCACCAATATCGTTTTTCATGTACAGGAATGTACAATGAATGGCATTGTGGTCAATATCACTTCTCACAATTATCTTCATGTCCAATACAAATTTCCAAAGGGACAGGGCAACCAACATATGATTAATCATGCTGGTTTGCCCTGGGCGATTACAAGTGTGAAGGGCATGTAAATTGGACCTAGTTCGACCATTGAAAATCCTCAGGCCATAGGTCAATGTTAGTGACATTAGTTGTTAGGCAGCCTCAGTCCACCGTTTGACTGGCAATGACTCAATCACGTGGATGTCCTAATTTTTGTCCTCAGACTCAGTAAGAGGGTGACCATGGTTATCAAAGGGTTCAAAAGTTTTATTAAAGTCTCCCACCATAATCAGGGAAAACATGGGTGTTAAATTTCTCCCTATGGGCTATTAGGTATTTCAGTGTGGGTGTTTACCCAATTCCTCTAACACCTCGATTGTAAGCACTATACATACGGAGCATGTGGCCATGTTTGCTAGTGATGATTATGCCCTGTATGTCAGGTGAGGCAATGTCAAGTAAGCCGAAACCTGCATTCAACAAAGTTTGTTTCCATATTGTTAGGCCACCAGAGGGAGAGCCTTTCCCGTTGTGCTGTGCTGGGATGGAGAAGTTCACATAGCCTTGCATTTGTGCAGGATCGAGACACCATATTTCCTGGAATAGACAGATGTCAAACTGGTCTACAAACATACCCCATACAGGATCACCAAGCTTGGATTTCAGACCTGCCACATTCCAAGACAAAATGTTAATAGCATTTAAATCCTTATTTGGTGCTTGAGATGCTAGACTAATGGTCTCCCCAAACAACAACTGACCACTTGGGTCCGCTTCCCCAGATTGAACTTCAGAATGCGCTATCTGTATGGGCTGGGGCTCCATTGACATATTGCGAATGTCATAACAGATAGGTCTAAATCAATCTACCATGGATGTCCCTAGTTCCTCCCTTAATTTGGGGTTAGCAGGTCAAGGGTTAGAAGAATGGGAACAAGGACTTGGTGACCATGATTTGTACTGGATGCAGCTGTCAAGCGAGGTACTTTTGTGTAATCCTAGTCCCACTAGGCCCTCTGCCATATATATGTACCTGACTCTTAGCTCGACATAATCAAAATCTCCCTCTGGTGCAACTGGGTCATGGAATCTTCTTGCATGGAAAATGTCTGAGCAAATTAGGGAGTAGCAGTTGCACACATATCTTATCAAATGGATGCACTTATTTACTAGTGAATCCTCTTCCTCTCTCTGCTACATGGTTCAGTTTGGGCACATTTGTCAGGTATACACAACCAGGCCTCCCATGATTTTCCTCATACAGCCTCTCATGTGCAGCCTTTCCCTTTGTGCTCCAGGGGACAGGGCAGAATGATAAGTGCTTTTTGGTGCCCAATATGGGCAGTCTACTTCCCATCACAGGGGCTCTTGCCCTACTGAGGCCACATGCCCTGTTAGGACCAAATCGAGGGGTCAATGACTACGACTCATGGGCATTAGGCTCAAAGGCTGGCCCCTTCTGGTTGTGGGTACAACCCATGTCGTGGCAGGTTCCATCTCATCGGGACTACCGTGTGGCTGGGCCTCCAAGAGGCCACAAAAACTGTTCGAGCAAATAACATTGGGCTCTAAGGGTACAGGGATGCTTACAACAGGGTCAGCAGAACTTATTTTTGATAGAGCAGCCTCCAGAGGTGGGTCAGATGTTGGGATGACTGGATGAGTTACTCTCTAGTTTACTGTTAGGAGTTTGTTCTCTGATTTTTTCCCAAAATGGGTGCAAGCTTGGATGAAGATTTTCCTTTTTTCTGCCCTTTATTATTGTCCCCCACAACAAGGATTCTTCTTCTTCAATTAAAATGTCTATTTTCTTCAGTGTGGTATTTGGTTGGGGCTTGGCAGCAGAGTCTTTAGTTATTTGTTTGGTACTCTTAAGCCTTTTGCCTGTAGGCGGCTCAGTGGCTTTGTGTTTACCAATCGGGGCAGATCTCAAACAAGTAATACAATAAGCAAAGTTAATAGCCAATGCAAAAGGAGTTAGAGCAACAATATCATATAAGGGCTCACCCTTGTAGCACATAGATGAAAGCTTCTCCATTGGCAGTTGTTAAGTGGGTGGCCCAACCCCTACCCTTCCAGACGCAGACAGGCCCACTCTTGGATCGGCCTTCACCCGGGCACCTGTAAAAAAGAGCATTTTTAAGCGCTGGATAACATAGAACCACCTCAGCAAGGAATGCAACAATATCTGGGACCTGTGCAGCGGGAAGAACAGAGCGCTTTTAAGCGCAGGAATCAGCATGTGGCGTTCCCTTCATCCTCAGCACTAGAAAGACCTCTGGGGGACATAGTCCCACCCTAGCAGGAATGCTTTACATTTCAGTGTGAAAACCACAAAGCCTCACCCTACAACAAACTCCTAAAGAAAATTGTGATAGCACTTAAGTTCATGCCCATTTTTCAAGAAGCAAGAATGTTGCTTCCCTATTAAAAGGGACTCAAGTCCATTCACTTTTGCAGAAAACCAAAGTGAAAATTACCTTCTAACCTCACATCGAGCTGTCACCCAATCTGATAATTGTTAGTTTGACCTACTGCACGTGCACAGTAGGACGCTTCACTTTTGAGCAAAACTTTGATGAATATTACCTGGTTGTAGGACTTGGCCTTTTTGGCTAAAGTTCCCTAAACTTTTTGCTTTCCCCCTAGACCGTTTTCCTGACATGGAGTTGCCAAATTAGATGCTTTGGGTACTTTGCCAATGCGGATCAGTGTCAAAGTACAAGTGTTCCCTGTGTAAAGTGTAAAGGTAATTGTTTGGCCATGATTGGTATGTTTGCCTTACTAGTAAAGTCCCTAGTGATGCGCACTGTGTGTGCCAGGGCTAGTAATGCAAAGGTGCGCGGAGAAGGGAACTCAGGCCTGCAGTGTAGGGCCTGCGCGCAGTTTGCTAAGTTAGCATGTTGTCCTGACAAGTGCAACCACTTGTCAGGCCTTACTTTCCCTTTTGCGTACACAGTGGGCACCCCTGTGGTAGATCCCGGGTAACCCCTGGGCAAGGTGCAGTGTAAGTAAAAGGCAGGACATATACTGAGGTGTGTGTTATGTCCTGACAGTGAAAAACACTCCATTTCGTTTTTCAGTGGTGAAAGGCCATCCTGCCCATAGGACAGAATGCGGGAGGGTGGGTATTGTGTTTGTTAGCCTAGTTTCCCATAAGTTTAAAATGAAGAGGTGAAGTTTAGTATGTATGAACTCACATTGTCATAACACATCTTTCTATGAAAGTGGTTTTGTCACTGTGTGTTCAGAAACCACTCTTTTAGAAAGTGGCTGAGTTTTGTGCTTTAAGCATTTCTGTGTGTCTCTGCTGAATGTGGATTTACTGTCTGGATCTGAGAGGGGTGAGGAGCTGGGGGAGGTCTTGACACAGGGAGGGGTTGAGATGGCACCAGGCTGACCTGCATCTGGAGAGCAGGCGGGGGAGAAGCCCCGGGAGGTGAAGAGGCCTGGGTTGTGGCTATAAAACAATTGACCCATCTCCGGCTGAGTGATTAAGGATCCAGACCCCCAGTATCAAAGGGAGAAAGGTGACACTGGGAGGGAGACACCCAGAACTGATCTAGGCAGGGGTCAGGGACCCCTGAGCACAACAAACTTCAAAGAAATTTAGGGGTATAACTATGAGAGCTGAGACCCCTGAACGTTGGAATAGAAATGGATTGAGACTGAAAAGGCTTGGACCCATTTCGTGGTCAAGAGGAACCTCTGCTAAGGAAGGAACAACTGAAGAGACTGCTGGGAAGGACCGACCCCTGCTTCGTGATCTGGGGCTGGTCTGCAGTTTGCTGTTTTAACCAAGGAACAGGCTGTTGGGACTGTGCTTTGTGTGCTTGGTCCCCCTGCTTGAAGAAGACTGTGCTTTGTACTGTGTCTTGTTACCCCAAGGGTCCGAGGTGAGCTGGCTCCCTGTTTGGAAACACAGGAACATAAAAGTTTCCGGAGAAGTTTCAAGCGATGCAGTGGGCGCGTGTTGTGGCAGCTTGAGACCCTCGGAAGGTGTGCCCTGTGATCTTGGACACACGGAGAAGAAGTGAGACTCGGACGCGCTGGGTGCGTGTCGTGGTGCACAGGAGGCGTTGGTGAAGAGCGCCTGGTCAACGTGTGCACCGAAGGTGAAGTGAGTCTCGGACGTGCTGGGTGCGTGTCGTGGTGCACCGCAGGCGTTGGTGAAGAGCGCCTGGTCAGTGTGTGCATCGGATGTGACGTTAGACTCGGACGCGCAGGGTGCGTGTTGTGGTGCACTGCAGGCGCTGGTGAAGAGCGCCTGGTCAGCAGGTGCATCGGAGGTGAAGGGAGTCTCGGATGCGTAGGGTGCATGTCGTGGTGCACAGGAGGCATTGGTGAGGAGCGCCTGGTCAACGTGTGCATCGGAAGTGGAGTGAGTCTCGGACGCGCAGGGTGCGTGTCGGGGCGCACCGGAGGCGCTGGTGAAGAGCGCCTGGTCATCGAGTGCACCGGAGGAGAAGTGAGGCTCGGACACGGAGAGCGTGTCGGGGTGCGGCCGAAGGCGTTGGTGAAGAGCGCCTGGATATTGGGTCACCGAAGTTGGAGTAAGTCTCAGTGAAGCAGTGTGTGTGCTTTGGTGCAACCTGGGACTGTGGAGGAGATCGGCTGATCATCGTGTGCACCAGAAGAAAGTGAGTCTCTGCAGCGCGGTGTGCGTGTCTTGGTGCCAACTGAGACCGCAGGAAGGAGTGCCTGGTGAACGTGCACTCGGAGTCGACGTGAAGTCCCATCAGTGTTGTGTGTGTGGCTTCGTGCCAGAGGAGACCCGGAGGGTGCTGTGGTGACGTGCACCCGGAGTAACGTAATCTCAGAGGAGTGGGGTACGTGTGCCCTGCGGCCGCCTGAGACCTTCCTAACAGTCACGGCCCGGACCGGCAGCCCCGGAGGAGCTGAGCTGCCAGGCCGAGCCGCTGAGGCCCCTTGAGAAAGTTCTGCACGGAAGGCCCAGTTCGTTGAAGGAGGAGAGGAGAGTGGGGTCGCGCCCACAGGTAACATGGATCACTGCCTGGGCGGGGTGCGGGCTCGGAGGGACACTCTCTCGCCTCTCAGTCCTTCTGGCGACGTGAGCCTTTGCTTCGGCTCAGATTGGGGCCCATACTGACCAAAGGAGTGGCAGTACTGGGGCCAGAGTGAGAAGCTGTACTTTGTCATCGTTGATACGTGTGGGGGGCAACTGTTATCGAAGAGGCTGACTGTCGTAATACACATTGCCAATATTGCTGCTAACGAACTGCCGGACTGTCTTATGACGCCTGACATTATTTCTGCATAACGAAGTACACGATTGTAGTGCTACGCATTGCATTATTTCTCCATTGCAAAGTACAGGATTGTAGCGGACCGCATTGCATTATTTCTTCATTGCAAAGTACAGGATTGTAGCTACGCATTGCATTATTCCTTAATTGCAAAGTACATGATTGTAGCGGTGCGCATTGCATTATTTCTTCACTGCAAAGTACGTGATTGGGGTGTGACGCATTGCATTATTCCTTCATTGCGCAGTACATGATTGTAGCGGTACGCATTGCATTATTTCTCCCATTGCAAGGTCCCGGGTATATCGTTACACATTGTATTATTTCTCCTTTGCCCAGCACAGGATTGTTTCGTTACGCAGCGCACTATTGTTTGTCCATTGCAACATGTGTGATTCTAGCATTGCGACCAGCATAGCATTTTGAAAGCGGTGGTTGGGATTTGAACCTACCAGCCAGCCGGGACGAATATTACCCTTTATTATATGTTGGCTTTTGTATCGTGTGGTCTGATCGTATATCTTTTTATATAAAGTTTATACTCATTTTATCAAACTCGTGTGGAGTCACCAGTGGGTTGCTGTGAGTGTGGTTGCACATACTGTACACTCGTGCCTTGGAGATAGGCCTGGCTGCTCGTGCCAAGCTACTAAGGGGGTGAGCAGGGCTATCTCAAATGGTGTCCTTACTTGGCCTAACATTGAGTGAGGAGTCCCGGGTCTCGCATTTGGTGACAGTAGTGCGGGACTGGGACTCCGGCTTCCAACACTGGTTATTTAAAAATCTAAAAGAAAATATATTTTACCGAGCAGCTAATGCCAAAAAGACGAGGTGGGTCATAAGGAACACTTGCCAATGGAGTTAAATTCCTCATGCTCCTTGACCCATGTGGATAGCCTGTACACCAGTGCCCATAATATGAATACTGTGCACTTTCCTTGTTTGCGCCATGGTGCACCTTTCAAAAGGTGCACCAGGTGCAAACAGGGACAGTGCGCTGTATTGCAAAGAATGTGCTGCCCGCAGGGCAGCTATGATCTTGCGCTGTCCTCAGGGCAGGGCATTCAAGTGGAATATGGAGCAACTGTTTAAAAGTTCCTCCGTATTTCACAGTGCAGGCAGCAACCTGCCTGCACTTTCAAGAGGGGAGAGAGATGCCATTACAGGCGGGTGAAGTGAGTGCAGGGTGATGTCTGGGTTGTCCATGAGACACCCTTTCTCCCATCCAGAGGGCTGCCTTTAGAAGGTGCACTGAAAGTGCACCACCCTTTTGTGGCGCACTGGTAGTGC
The DNA here is from genome assembly GCA_963921515.1 of Calotriton arnoldi. Classification (NCBI taxonomy): domain Eukaryota; kingdom Metazoa; phylum Chordata; class Amphibia; order Caudata; family Salamandridae; genus Calotriton; species Calotriton arnoldi. The sequence goes on from CAWUFW010006344.1 coordinate 458,154, forward strand.
GCCTCCTAAAGGCCTATTTGCCTGTCTGCACCCGCGTCCATAATACGGCGTTGGTGCAGAAGCAAAGTGACTCCCTCATTTGCATTTATCCACTCCCCCATGCAAATGAGGGAACGCCCGCTCATGATAGCGATGGCGCAACATGTGCACCATTGCTATCAGTATTCCAGAAGGGGACGAACAAGTGTCTGCAGCCCCCTCTGTAATACCATTGTGCCACACAAAGTGGGCGCACATGCCTGTTGCACCCCTGGTGCACAATATATAATACAGCACCAAAAAGCCCCAGGAAAACAGACATCAGTCACTCTGACACAGCAAGGGCTATGCCACGGAGAACAGTACTGAGAATACTCCTGACCTGCCAGAAACTCTTGTGCTTCAATTCACAAACATGTGGCCCCTTACTTTGGCTCTAAAATGTGCTAGAAACATTCATTATACCGTATCCTAGAGTGTAAAGTATGAAATGCAATCTATAACTTTTTAGAAATGGTTGTGGGAAGCCTGTACTATATTTTCTACGAATCTCTAGAAAAGTACAGTAATATCACATAGAGTTCATCACCACTGCCTTGCTGGGTGGAACATACACTTTGCAGAGGCAATAGTGGAAGTACATGAGCAGGTCGTTCTTTAGTTTATCATGTTGTCCCTTCACATCGAATGACCTCTCACAGTTAAAATCGAGAGTGTTTATAGACTGCCTCTCTGGGAAAAAACTTGGGGGCACATGCATCAAGCATCATGCATCGGCCCATTTGCGAACGCAAAAAATGCTTTTCAGATAAAGCAAACCCTATTTTGCGATTCGGTAACCTGTTTGTAAAGCATCTCGTTTTCCTTAAAGGAGTTTTGAAGCCACTTTGAGTGGCTCTGAGTGGCTCCATAAATCTGCAGTAACGCAATGCAGTGCAAATCACTGCATTGCTTTACTCTGCCCTGGGAAGGTGTTCCAAGGGCTTTGTGCAGGTGTTCCAACACAACTCCCATGCTTTTTGATGCATTCCTAGAATTACAAGAACTTATAAATCTGGCAATGCACCAAGGGCCAGATGTACGACCGCAAGATTTAGCGACTCGCAATTTACGCCAAATTGCGCGTCGCAAATTGCGAGTTGCTAAATTCAATGTACAAATACAACCGTTCCCCAAATAGCGACTCGCAAATGACTTGCAAAGCTAAATTGCGATGATGCTAATTGCGACACGCTAAACGCTCGCAGATAGCGTATGCGGTTGAAAGCATGCATTTTGCATGCGCAATTAGCATTCACGGCTGAAAGCATGCATTTTGCATGCGCAAATAGCGAGTGTGAATAAAAATTGAAACAAAACACTTCCTGGTAAAGCAGAAGGACCCCAAACCAGGAAGTGGTGTCCCTGGAGAATCCTGAACAAAATTAAAAGCACATGGCAAGGTGCAGCACCTCAGTACAACACTGATAGCAAAAGAGAGAACAGCACAGCAAGATGGCCAGCCAGACAAGTGAGAAAGAAGGCAAAAAGAGGCTGCGCAAACTAAAAATTTCTGAAAGGGAAATGGACATTATCATCGAAGAGGACTGCAACAACCATGAGCAGCTTTTTGGTAGGAGTTTGCATACTGTGCCAGAATCCGACAAAAGGAAAATGACATGCAGCTGCGCGTGAATGCCCTTGGTGTGGCTGACCGGTCACTTGAGGTCATTAAGAAGAGGTGGTATGGCCTGCGCTCCAGGGCCAAGGAGAGGGTAGCTACACGGCTGCGTGATGCACAACGAAAAGGAGGTGACCAATCCAGTCTCCCGGAAGCCTCAGCAGAGGGCAATGGTGGAAGCCACCCTTGAGACCGAGGTAGTAGTGGGAATTGGAAGCCTGGACACATCCTAACCTCCACAACCCCCAGGTAAGTGAGAAATGAATGCCATATTATGTCTCACTCAAGCCAGCACCCCACATGCATGCCCCACACACAAGCCCAACTGCATCTACATGCTCCGTCTACATCATAAAAAAGTCACAGTTGGTGCATCATAGGAAATGTAGTATGTGACACAAACATTGCAGTTAGGGACTGACATGAGTCGTGAACATAGTACCACCACAGAGATAGTGACTCAGAACATTTCCTTTATTTTCCCTTTTGTAACATAGATACACCTTTGGGAGGAGAGCCAAGGGGAGATGTGACAGATTCTGAGCAGGAGCAGGGTTGGATGGATGAAGGGCTGGATGATCCAGGTTGCTGGATGTCATTGGGGAGTGCTCCAGCGCTTGACACAACAGCCACACAGCAGCAAGCAACATCCTGTCGCACTCTGGGCACAAGGGTCAGGGTACACCGTCCAACCCAGCGATCAGGAAGCCGGCTTCAAGCTTGTATGCACGCTCCCACCCACACCAGAGCAGTCAATCAGTTTGCGTTTGCTGGCCTTGAGGATTCCATGTTAAAGGTTCAGCACCTGCAACAAAAACAGATCAGGATGATAAATATGAAGTTGAGCAGGGGATTTGCCAATACCACAACAATTGGCTGACAATTAGGCACGTATTGAGGCTAAATTTGATGCCATGACTGGAGCACTTGTGCAGCTGTGCACAGAGCTGAAAGAGGACAGAGTTCAGCACAGGAGGATAGAGCGCAGCAGGGCACAGGAAATGCACTCCATGACCAGGGCAATTGGTTCGCCACAACTCCACACAGTAAGCGCACCCTGGCCCTGCAGGTCGAAATGGGCCACTACAGTGGCGACGTAGCAAGGGGCCTGCAACAAATCACTGCTGCAGTTGAGGTTATACAGACCAACATGGTAGCTACCGGTGGAGCCACAGACACAGCTGACAGCAAAGTGTCCAGCCGCAGCATTGTTTCTACCTTAGATGCACCAATGCAGCTGCGAAGCAGCAGTCGGCATTCTATGCTCCCAAGTGCCAGATCCCCACGTGCAGGACATAGGGGCAAAAAATAATTTGATTTTCTGGGACGTTCATTTCCCATTTTTTGTGTGGTGAAGTAACCACATTACATTTACAGTTGGAGATGTTTATGTTGTCTGAGATGGACAAGTTGTCCAATAATCTTAATTGATATGCCCTTCAAATAAAGGGAAATTCAAATACACAGATTGACTGTTTCTTGTGTAGTTTATTGTGCATATATTGTGAATGGTAATGACGTACCTTGAAAAGTAATGTCTGGCTATGTGGTCCCTGCACCTTCTCCCCTCTGCTACTGAGTTTTCCTCGCTTGGCTGGTGGGCTGGTGAGCCAGGCTCTTCATCCCCTGAGTCTGAATCTGACAACTCCATGGGCAAGCCACGCCTGCATGCGATGTTATGGAGTATGGCACAGCTTGCCACAATTTTGCAGACTGTCTCAGGCATATACTGCAAGGCCCCGCCACTCTTGTGAAGACACCTGAATCTTGAGTTTAGTATGCCAAATGTGCGCTCGATGACTGACCTGGTGCGTCTATGTGCCCTGTTGTATCACCTTTCAGGTGCGTTGGAGGGAGACAGGTACGGTGTGAGGATCCAGGTGCGCAGGGCATATGCACTGTCACCTGTGAGGAGATCAGGGCCGGACTGGGAACAGAAACCGGCCCTGGCAAACTGCTCAGCCGCCCCCCCCCCCTGGGGTGAAGGGGAGTGCAGCCGAGCAGTTTGTGAGGGCCGGTTTTGGCCGATTTTGTTACAGGGGGCCGATATTGCCGACCCCCGGTAACAAAAACGGCCCCCCAGGGGCCCAAAACTGGCCCCCACCCTATCGGCCCACCGGGGAAACACCCGGTGCCCGCTATGGCCAGTCCGGCCCAGGAGGAGATGTAAGAAGTTGAGACAACATGCAGACAGACATTTATGTGCATATACATCTCACTGTGGGCATGGGGATTAATTACCTAGTAGGTATACTTCATCAAAGTCACCTCTTTCTAATTTCTGGTGTATGGAACTGTGTCTGAAGATGTATGAGTCATGGGTGCTTCCTGGAAATTTGGCAACAATGTCTGTGATGATGTGGTTTGTGTCACAGACAACTTGGATGTTGAGTGAATGCGTGCTTTTCCTATTACGGAATATGTAGTCTATGCGTGATGGGGGACATATGGGTAACATGGGTCCCGTCTATGCACCCTAGGACCTGTGGGAACCTTGCGATTCTATAAAATTGCATTTTGGTATTTTCAAGTTCTTCATCATTCCTTGGCAGATAGATGGGTTGATGGATGTGGTGTAGCAGGGCATCTAGGAAATTGTGAAAGAAACGCGATTACATCTTGGTAGCTACCAGTGGCCAATAGGTGGAGGGAGCACAACACCTGTACATGTGTTGGAATTGCATCGCTGTACTGGGTTCTGCTTTCCAAATGTGGCTTTAGGGTGTCTATGAGGTTTAGGATGACAGTGCTACTCAGCCTGTACTGTTCATATATCTCTTCCTCCGTCTTCTCAAACAATATCAGCCTGACTCTGAAAATCCTCTCCTGTCTCCACCTCCTCTGCAGAGCAGCAAGTATCCGCATCCTCCTCGCTATCATATACAGGGCAGCCATTTTGGAAAGGTTATGGTGCATTCTGGGGCTGTTTTTATAGTTTGTGACTGGTTACCACCTGTTTCAGGTTAGTGGTAAATTGCATGCACAAATGGCCCGTTTTGCGCATAGTCGCAATTTGCGACTACTCCGTGCATATTATTTTGCGAGTCGCTATTTGCGAGTCACAATTTGGTATACGCAAAAAGCAGTTGCATTTTCTGCGACTCGGTATTCAGTCGCAACGCAAATTTTGGTTTTGTGAATGCATTTCGTACATTGCGTACGGTCATATTTGCATGCACAAATCAAATTGTAACCGATTTTGCGCATGCAAAATGGTCATACATCTGGCCCCAAAACCATACACCTTCCCAGGGGTGGTGTAATGAGGAGAAAATCTCTATTTCTCCTTTTTTCTTCTTCTTTCTATGTGTGCAGCATTCATAGAAAGCACACATATAAAGAGGAATATGCCTGACAGGATTGTTTTTGTGTAGGAAGGTGCTCCTTCCTGCACGAAAACAATTCTGCATGCATGTAGGCACCCTTGCACCATTGTGCGAAGTGCTAGACAGCCAAAAGGGTTCCAGCGCAGGGGAATGGACAGGAATTCTCTGTATTGCCTTAAATATGGCGCATTCCTGCCCTTTCCCTGTTACATAGTGCAGCGCAGAAGGTGACTTCCTGCGCTGCGCTGCATTGCATGACTCATTTGTAAATGAGCCCCTAAATATCAACTTGTTCAATACATGAAGTAACAACAAGTTATTTTCTTCCTCTTGTGGTACTTATGAAAATGTCATATTGGAAGTAAGATGTCAAATTCACACCCACAAATTAAGTATCCATGATGCCTTGAAACACCAACAATTTGTGCACAAATCAAAATCACATTTTCATAAAATGTTATTTATCCAAAGCAACGAAAAATTTAAAATAATCATCTTCTAAATTCACTTACAAGTATGCATCTCGATTGGACTGACCTACTCTACTTTACTCAAAACAATCACCATGCCACTAATATTTGGAAATACATGTATGTAACTCTGTGTCTAGAGTTTGTATATATCCACCTAGCCAAAAGGCGGTGGAGGGCTGTGCAGGGTCAAAGGCAAGCATACAGTCAATGAGTGATACGAGAGGTAGCTGGACTCTAGCAGAAGTCTACTATTACTGCATTGTGGCATAGTGTCCTTTAAAGAGGTGCATCTTCAACTCTTTACTAAATTTTAGCAGTGTTGGGGGAGGTTCCAAATCTTGGTTACTTAGATGGAAAAGGGATGCTGCCATGTTTTTCCTTTTTTACACTTCTTAGCCTCCATTCTAGTGGTACTCTGGCTGCGGGTATGCTGAGAGCCACAAGAGATTGTGAGCTTGCCTCTGGGAGAAGCAGGGGTGTTGGTCATGATGGCTCTTTAAATAATGTTGCTGGTTTTGAGGCTGGTGAAGGCTGGCAAGAGGAGCCAATGGAATTCTAACAGGATAGGGGGTGATGTGATAATATTTCTTCAGGCCCTGAATGAGACATGCTGCAGCATGTAGCACGCTGTTTAGTGGGCCAATGTAGAGTCTGAGAGGACATAGAGTAGGGCATTTCCAACATCCATATGCAATAGTACGATGGCTTGCCCCCCTACCACACACAATGTTGTTATGAATGAAGTAATTTTAGATGTTTCTTTGATGTTATTAATAATGTCATAGAATAATGAGTCATGAGTGATGTAATATTTGAGGTAATTAGCAGTGCATGGCGGGGACGTGAGTTTAGTTACTTTAAGGCACGAGTTCTAGTTACTTGTGATAACTATAACTGGTGGATTACAGTGGCTTTGTTAGTTTAAAATGGTATGTGTTAACTGACATTTTCACCTAAATATAATGTTCCTATAACCTTAAGTTATTTTAATGAATTTCTATGTTTTATTTTTTTTAAGTAAGATGTAATTACAATTTAAACTAAAAAGTCACTTTAGCCTTTGCATTTCTTCAGTGAAAAAAATAATATATATGTATATATAAATATATTTGAAAGAGTTGCAGCCCTTAGCCAATCCTCCTCCTTGCGACACCGGTGCCAGCAGCGGCGGCAGCAGCCGCTAGTGAATATACAATAAATCTCTCCGGACCATTCCAAAAGAAATACGCGGCACACCAAAGGACAGCACAAAAGTTTATTGTGCCCACAAACGACGCGTTTCGGCAAAGCCTTTATCAAGTGAATAACCTGTGCACAATCTCCTCTAGAAATACGGGAGCACCATTCATGGAAAGTGAAAACATACTATGAATACAGTGATGTTGTTTGTGCAATAAAGTTGTTGTAATCTCAAAGAAAATCAATTCATGATTGCAAACTTTATTGCACGAACAACATCACTGTATTCATAGTATGTTTTCACTTTCCATGAATGGTGTGCCGCGTATTTCTTTTGGAATGGTCCGGAGAGATTTATTGTATATATATATATATATATATATATATATATATATATATATATATATATACATATACATATCACCACAAAATTCCCATGATTTCCCAAAGAACTCCTGAATAGAAGCGAGTATGGACTTCAAAATGATGCGGTGCAAAAATAGTTGCTTATTTGAATTCAAGTGCTGTCCATGACGCGTTTCGGCCACACCAAGTGGCCTTTATCACATATATATATATATATATATATATATATATATATATATATATATATACACTGAAAACCAAAAGTTACATGGATGTTACACTTATATTTTACACACACAAAACCATAGAAATTCAGCAGTAATAGAGTTATTACACATAACTATAAATCATGCTTTAAGGTAACTATATCTCACGCCCCTCACCATGCACAGTTTTCTCATCAATCATTTTACAGCAACTGTTGCAGTGATATTACTGACTGACTGACTGAAAATATTTGTAAAGCGCACTACTGCCGAGGCGTCTTGGCGCTGAATGATATGCGATGCCCAAGGCCAACACGATCAGGGTTGGGAGAAGAGCCATGTTTTAATTTCCCTCCTAAAGACCGATCTGTTAGGCAAAAACCTGAGGTGTGTGGGCAGAGAATTCCAAAGTTTGGATGCTAGGAAAGAGAAGCGTTTACCTCCACACCTTACTCTCTTTATCTTAGGCAGTTGTAAGAGATCAAGGGATGCTGATCTTAGAGCTCGTGAAGGAACGTATCGAGAAAACAAAGTTTGCACATCCTTGGATCCTCCACCAAACAATGCTTTATGCACCATGCATAGGGACTTAAAGTCAACCCGTCGCCGTACTGGGAGCCAGTGAAGTTGTTTTATACTAGTCGAAGTAGGGTGATGTTTAGGTAGATTGAGCAATAATCTAGCTGCTGCATTCTGAATTGACTGCAGTTTGGAGAATTGCGCAGCATTTGCTCCTAAGTAGAGAGCGTTGCAATAGTCAATTCTAGATAGAATCGTAGCTACTACCACTGTTTTCCTCAGGGAAGGCGGAATAAAAGGGAGAATCTTCCTCAGACCTTTCAGCATAAAAAAGCAGGCTGATGAGACTTGGTTGATCTGGGGAGCCCAGGAAAGATCATTATCTACCAAAAGACCTAAGTTCCTGACTTTTTTTACAGGGGCCGGACAGGTGCCAGCTGCATTTGGCCACCATAATTGGTTCCAGACCGAAATTTTCTGGCCAAACTCAATCACCTCAGTTTTATCTACATTAAGTTTTAAAAAATTGGCATTCATCCAGGTCATCAAAGCAGAGATACAGTTACAGAATTGGGATGCCATAGCATCCACGGGCTGTGTTACCGACACTATAAGCTGCGTGTCATCAGCATAAGACACCAGCATAAAGCCGTAACTTTTTATTAGTCTAGCCAGAGGAGCTACATATATATTAAAAAGTGTAGGGGATAAGGCCGAGCCCTGTGGGACTCCACCGGGAAGTGTGAATTCCTTGGACTGATATCCATCCCAAAATATCACTTGTTCCCTAGACGCTAGGAAGGAGGAGAGGAGAGCAAGAGCTTTGCCTTTGATACCTGCATCCTGTAGCCTTCGTATTAATACCGCGTGGTTCACGGTCTCGAAGGCTGCTGTCAAATCAAGCAGGACCAATACAGCCCCTCCTCCTCCATCCATCACCTTACGTATTTCCTCTACTGCCATAACCAATGCAGTCTCAGTAGAATGTGATGATCTGAAACCATGTTGGGTAGTATCCAAGATGTTGTTGTTCTCTAGGTATGATGTTAGCTCTGAGTTCATGGCTTTCTCGAGGATTTTAGCAGGTAGAGGCAAACAGGAGATGGGACGATAGTTTTTCTCATCTAAGGGATCCAGCTTGGGTTTTTTAAGGAGAGGGCGAATACAGGCTTTTTTCCAAATCGATGGAAATACTCCTGATGAAATGCTTTGGTTTAGTATGGGGGATAGTGGAATGCTAATCTCCTCAGAAACAAGATGTAGTATATGGGGGGGACAAGGATCAAGAGGAGAGCCCGACTTGGATTTTAACAGCAGAACTGCCACTATCTCATCTCCCAGCAAAGGGAAGTGCGATAGCTCACAGTGGGAGGGCTTGTCCTCCGGCTGACCTGAGACATTGCTCGCTATAACCTTATCTACATTTAGGAGATGATTATAAACAGATTGGACCTTATTTTGAAAATGATCAGCCATCTTGTCTACAAACTTTTGGTCAGGGGTAAACGAGGCGTCCCGTGGGCACTTTAATAGAGTCGAGACCGTTTGAAACAATTCTTTTGGAGAATTAGTAGCTTCTTGGATTTTAGAAGTGTAGTAGGCCGTTTTGGCCTGTGTGATTGCAGTTTTGTATTCTTCTAATGCAGCGCAGTAGGCTTTCCTATGTGTGCTGCAATATTGAAGTCTCCAAATACGCTCTTTTTGCCTGCACTTGATTTTAGCTATTTTAAGATCTGCAGAGTACCAGGGGGACGAAACCTTACTACGTCGAGAGCGCATCGTCACTTCCGGAGCAACAATATTAGCAGCTCTATTAAGCCAGTTGTGGAAAACTGTGGCCGCTTGATTGGGATCGGTAGGGGTTAAAGGCCTTTCCCTTAATGCTGACATTAAATCATTTTTGCTCACTGATTTCCAGGCCCGATATTTGACGGTCGTAGGTCTATTTCTACGACCACCTTTTGAATTTGCTGGAATGATGTTAAAATGCACAGCAAAATGGTCAGACCAGGGTAAAGGACAAACAGTCTTAACTTGGATAAAAGAGTTATTAGTAAAAATACCATCCAGTGTGTGTCCTGCTAGATGTGTGGGCTCATGGACAATTTGGTTTAGACCAAAGCTAGCTAGTTTATCTAGTAGATTAAAAGTATCCGGATTGTTATTGACTTCCAGATGAAAATTAAAATCACCCAGTATGGTGAATGAGTCAAAGTCTATACATGATTCCAGATATGTCTGGAGAGAAGATACAAAAGATGATCTAGAGCCGGGGGGTCTATAGATCAGCAGCCCGGAAAGGACATTGCTTCGGCATCTAGATTAGATTCAGAATTAAACCTAACCATGTACTGAAGTCGATGAATAATCGCAATTCCACCACCCTTTCCCCCATCCTGTCAGAGTTAGCGACGACATAGCCGACTGGAATTGCCATGTGCCAGTCGGGATCACTGTATTCATTTGCCCAAGTTTCTGTAAGGAATACAAGGTCCGGATTCTCTACATGAATCAGACACTCCAAATCAAGTTTATGTTTCACCATTGACCTGGTGTTAAGTAAAATACAGCTGATAGGAGGACGGTTCTTATTAGTGGGGGTGAAAGTCTGAGCGATTGCTAAGTTGCCATTATTATCCGACAGTGGGTTAGTAGTGATTGACTATATTATCAATGATGTTATAGAAGATGTCATGAGTGATGTAATATGTGGGGTATTTAGCATTGCATGGTGAGGGTGCGAGTTATAGTAACCTAAGGGCACAAGTTATAGTTACTAGTGATAACTCTAATTATAACTGCTGAATCTGTATGGTTTTGTTGGTGTAAAATCTGAACCTAACTACAACGTCCCTGTAACCTTTGTTTTTTTAGAGAATTTCTAAAGTTTTTTTAATTCCATTTCCTAACAATAAAGTCCCTGTAACCTTTAGCGTTTTCAGTAAATTTCTACAGATTTTGCTATTTCCTAACTATGATATCACTGTAACTGTTGTTTTTTTCTGTGAATTTCTATGTTTTTTTAATGTAAAGTAATACTTAATTACTATATGTTAATCCAACTGCCACTGTGCATTGCCTGTGGCCAGTTCCTTCAGCCAACCCCCCACATTCAGCCAACCCCATGCCATTCACTGCCTTTGTCCATGAGCAGTGGCGGGTTGGTCACAAGGCCTGGCCTGTGGACAGGCCCTGCGGCCAAGCCCCCAAAGGCAGCCAACCCAGGAAGGTGGCATTCAGCCCCCCTCCCTTCGGCTGATTTCAGCCCCAAGGACCCCATCCCCTGGGGCACGGCACATTTTGTGTGGGAGGGGTGTACGAGACCCCCCTCCCAAGGTTGATTTTGGCCCCGGGACCCCATCCCTAGGAACTGACCACAGTACTTATGGGGTAGGGGGCACACAACCACCTCCCTTTGGCTGATTTCAGACTCACTTTCCCTGGGGACTTGCCATATTGTAAATGGGGAGTAGTTCACACAGGACACCCATGGCCTCCATGGGCCAGGACACCCACCATATCCTCCTTAATGGCTGTGAAGAGAGCCCCCAGGCACACCCGGCCCCAACTAACTCACCAGATCTGAAGTCTGCGCCCAACTGGTGGGAGCATTTTTGAAGTTCCTGCCAGCTAGAAGCAGGCTTTGTGTTTGCTTTTACTTGGCGGAAACTTTGAAATTGCTCCCATTAAGTAAGAGCAAACACAGGTTTCGCTGCCTGTGCTAGAGTGGGTATAAAAACTGCTATGTCCTGGGGTGGGCACCCCCGGGACATAGCAGGAGCCACAGACACTCACATACCCAGAGACTCATGCACCCACTCACATACCCATTCAGATACTCAGACACTTGCTCATGAACCCACTCAGATACTCATGCATCCACTCACAGACCAAATCAGACTGTCATGCACCCACTCACAGACCCACTCAGGGACTTATCCAACCACTCACAGACCCACTCAAAGACCCACACACCCACTCACAGACCCACTCAGAAACTCAAATACCCACTTACAGACCCACTGAGACACTCACACACCCACTCAAAGTCTCACATAGCCACTCACACATCTACTCAGAGAATCACATGCACACTCATAGACCTATTCAGAGACTCACACACCCACTCACAGACCCACTCATGCACCCACTCACGGACCCACTCAGAGACTGATACACCCACTCACTGTCCTATTCACGCACCCTCATACCCATTCACAGACCCACTCAGAGACTCATGTACCCACTCACAGGCCCATTCAGAAACTCATGTACCCACTCTCAGACCCATTCAGAGATTTACACACCCACTCACACGCCCACTCACACATGCATGCACACATTCACAGATGCAATCAGACACTCATGTACCCATTCACACAGCTACTTACAGACTCACTCAGAGACTCATGCACCTGCTTACACATCCAATCACAGTCATGCACCCACTCACAGACCCACTCAGAGTCCCATGCACCCACTCACTCTCCCAGTCAGAGACTCACACCTAGTCACAGACCCACTTGGAGAGAGATGCACCCACTCATACACCCACTTAAAAACTCATGCACCTACTCACAGAGCTATTCAGAGACTCATGCACCCACTCACAGACCCACTCAGAGACTCATGCACCCACTCACACACCCACTCAGACACTCATGTACCAACTCACAGATCTACTTAAAGACTCATACACTTGCTGATGGACCTACTCAGATACTCATGCACCCACTCATAAACCCACTCACAGACCCACAAAGGGACTTATGCAACTACTCACAGACCCCCTCAGAGACTCACACACCCACTCAGAGACCTAATCAGAGACTCATGCACCCATTCACAGACCCACTCAGAGTTTCACACACCCATTAACATATCCACTCAAAGACTCATGCACCCACTCAGAGACTCACACAGCCACTCACATATCCACTCAGATAATCATGCACCCACTCACAGGCCCACTCAGAGACTCACGCACCCACTCACGGACCCATTCAAACACTCATACACCCACTCAGACACTCATATACCCAATAACAGACCCACTCAGAGACTCATATACTCACTCACAGACCCACTCAGAGACTCATGCACTAGCTCACACGCCCAGTCAGACACTCACACACCCACTCACAGACCCTCTCAGAGACTCATGCACCCACATACCTACCTACTCATAGAGTCATGTATACACTCACAGGCCCACTCAGAGACTTATGTACCCACTTATAGATCAATTCAATGACTCATACACTTGCTCATTGACCCACTGAGGTATTCATGCATTCATTCACAGACCCAATCAGACAGTCATGCACCCACTCACAGACCCACTCAGGGACTTATGCAACCACTCACAGACCCATTCAAAGACCCACACACCCACTCACAGACCCACTCACAAACTCACGTACCCACTTACAGACCCACTAAAACACTCACATACCCACTCATAGACCAAATAAAAGACTCCCTCATCTACTCACATACTCACTCATACACTCACACACCTACTTACAGACCTACTCACAGACTCACGCACCCACTCACAGACCCACTCAGATGTGCATACACCCAATAACAGCTCTTCTCTGACACTCATGCACCCACTTACAGACCCACTCAGACACTGATGCACCCACTCACAGACCCACTCAGAGACTCATGCAACCACTCACACACCCATTCAGATGCTCACAAACCCACTCACAGACACACTCAAAGACTCATACACCCACTCACATACCCACTCAGACACTCACACACCCACTCACAGACCCATGCACCCACATACGTACCTACTCATAGAGTCATGCATCAACTCACAGACCCACTCAGAGTCTCATGCACCCACTCACAGATCCACTCAAAGACTCATACAGTCGCTCATGAACCCACTCAGATACTCATGCACCCACTCACAGACCCAATCAGACTGTCACACACCCACTCACAGACCCACTCAGGGACTTATGCAACCACTCACAGACCCACTCAAAGATCTACACATCCACTCACAGACCCACTCAGAAATTCACATACCCACTTACAGACCCACTGAGACACTCACATACCCACTCACAGACCACATAAGAGTATAACTCAACCATGCACAGATTCACTCAAATGTGCAAACACCCAATCACAGCTCTCCTCTGACACTCATGCACCCACTTACAGACCCACTGAGTCACTAAGGCACCCACTCACAGACCCACTCAGAGACTCACATACCTACTCACAGTCCTACTTAGAGACTCGTGCACCCACTCATACTCCCAGTCAGAGACTCACACCCAGTAGCAGACCTACTCAGAGAGTGATGCAACCACTTGCCTACCCACTCAGACACTCACACACACATTCAAAGACATACTCAGAGACTCAGGCATCCACTCACATACCCACTCAGACACACACACCAACTCACTGACCCACTCAGAGACTAATGCACCCACATGCACACCTACTCATAGAGTCATGCATCCACTCACATATGCACTCAGAGTCTTCTGAACACACTCACTGATCCACTCAAAGACTCATACACTTGCTGATGGACCCACTCAGATACTCACGCACTCACTCATAGACCCAATTAGACAGTCATGCACTCACTCACAGGCCCCCTCAGGGACTTATGCAACCACTCACAGACCAACTCAGAGACTCATGCAGCCACTCACACACCCATTCAGATGCTTACAAACCCACTCACAGACACACTCAAAGACTTGCGGCCACTCACACACCAACTCAGACATTCACACACCCACTCACAGACCCATTCAGAGACTCATGCACCCACATACGTACCTACTCATAGAGTCATGCATCAACTCATAGACCTACTCAGAGTCTCATGCACCCACTCACAGATCCACTAAAAGACTCATACAGTTGCTCATGGACCCACTCAGATACTCACACACCCACTCACAGACCCACTCAGGGACTTATGCAACCACTCACAGACCCACTCAAAGATCTACACATCCACTCACAGACCCACTGAGACACTCACATACCCACTCACAGACCAAATAAGAGTATAACTCAACCATGCACAGATTCACTCAAATGTGCAAACACCCAATCACAGCTCTCCTCTGACACTCATGTACCCACTTACAGACCCACTGAGACACTAAGGCACCCACTCACAGACCCACTCAGAGACTCACACACCTACTCACAGACCTACTTAGAGACTCATGCACCCACTCATACTCCCAGTCAGAGACTCACACCCAGTAGCAGACCTACTCAGAGAGGGATGCAACCACTTGCCTACCCACTCAGACATTCACACACACACTCAAAGACACACTCAGAGACTCAGGCACCCACTCACATACCCACTCAGACACACACACTAACTCACTGACCCACTCAGAGACTAATGCACCTACATGCTCACCTACTGATAGAGTCATGCATCCACTCACATTTGCAATCAGAGTCTTCTGAACACACTCACTGATCCACTCAAAGACTCATACACTGCTGATGGACCCACTCAGACACTCACGCACTCACTCATAGACCCAATCAGACAGTCATGCACCCACTCACAGACCCCCTCAGGGACTTATGCAACCACTCACAGACCCACTCAGAGACTCATGCACCCACTCACAAACCCACTCAGACACTCACACACCCACTCACATACCTACTCAGAGACTCAGGCACCCACTCACAGACCCACCCTGAGATTCACACACCCACTCACAGACCCAATCATACACTCATACACCCACTTACAGACACACTCAGAGACTCACGCACCCACTCACAGACCCACTCTGAGACTCATGCACCCACTCACACATCCACTCAGAGACTTATGCCCAGTCACAGACCTACTCAGAGAGTGATGCATCCACTCATCCACCTGCTCAGACACTCACTCACCCACTCACAGACACACTCAGACACTCATACATCCACTCAGACACTCACACACCCACTCACAGACCCACTCAGATACTCATGCACCCACTGATAGACCCACTCAGAGACTCATGCACCAAATCACACACCCATTCAGACACTCACACACCCACTCACAAACCCACTCAGAGACTCATGCACCCACTCACACACCCACTCAGACACTCACACACACACTCACAGACCCACTCAGAGACTCATGCACCCACATACACACCTACTCATAGATTCATGCATACAAATGCTTTTTATTCCCTACAGTAAACCACACCTTCTGCAGGTAATTCTCTAACTAATATGTTCTTCTAGAATGTGCTGAGAACTTGTGACCTGCTGGTTCTAGTGGGTTGCTATGGAGACTGTGATAAGAGTGTATTGGGGAAGGGTGTTAAAGAAAGAGGTCTCTGTTTTTAGAAATGAGAGGTGTTTAGACTCATTCTACCAAGCTAATTTTGTTTTTGGACTCCCCTAATGTTTCTTGAATTTGTTGTGATGATCGATCGCGAATTAGTCACAAATATGCACAAATGTCCTACCATGTTGGGCTATTCTATCAAAGTGCATGAAAGGGTTAGCACACACTAACCATTCAGAAGTAGAGTTACAAAACTAAAATATGACAGACATGTTTTTATTTGCTGCCTTCCGCAGTGTCAGTGAGTGCAAAGTTAAAAAGGTTTGTATTACTGGTTGTTTTTTTTTAGAGTGGTGTGCAATTCTTATGCTTAGTTTTCACATTTCCTGAGAATATTGAATCTATCTAATGAGAGCAATAAAAATCTATTTCACCAACGGAGTCAAATTTCAGGTTATGTTATGTTATGTTATATGGGTTTGTAAAGCGCACTGTTACCCAAGGGTGTCCTGGCGCTGAGCACTGTATGCCTGGGGCAGTAAATACCTGGTGACCTCCACCCTGAGCCCCGCTGAGACTAAGCTGAAAACAACCAGGTTTTCAGACCTTTCCTAAACGAGAGGAAATCAGTACCGGTCCTTAGATATAACGGAAGACCGTTCCAGGCATTGGTGGCTCTAAGGACAAAGCTCTTCCCACCCCAGTTAGCCTTTCTCGTTCTAGGAACGACCGCCCGCTTTGCTTCCATTGAGCGCAATGTTCTCCCGGGAACATACCATTGAATGCGCTTTTGTAGGTCTTCAGGGCCCGTTCCAGTCAGGGACTTAAAGACCGTGCAGAGAGCCTTGAATTGAACTCGCTGTAAGATTGGGAGCCAGTGAAGGTGACGTAGGTCATTTCTGACCGACATAAACCTCGGAGTGCCTATCAGCAACCTAGCTGCCGCGTTCTGCACCATCTGCAGTCTATTGAGGTGTTTCTTATTAATAGTCAGGTACAGACTGTTACAGTAGTCCAGACGGGACAGAATGAGGGCTGAGACGACTGTTCTAAAACTTTCTTCTGTGAGGAAAGGTTTTATTTTCCTCAAGGTCCTCAGAATAAAAAAGCTTGTCGACACCACCCGCTAACCTGGTCCCCAAATGTGAGGGTGTTATCCATAATCACCCCCAAGTTCTTAACTTTCCGTGAGGGGGTTGGGGGCGGGCCCATAGCGCTGGGCCACCATGCTGGAGTCCAGAGGTTGGGGTTGTTCCCAAAGATAATCACCTCTGTTTTGCCTGCATTCAACTTCAAGCAATTAGCAGACATCCAGCCAGTTATTGCTAGCATGCAGTCGTGGCAGCTAGGGGCCTTTTCCGCTTCCTTACCTCTCTGCAGAGATAACACAATTTGAGTGTCATCTGCGTAAGAGGTTAGGAGTAGCCCGAAAGATCTTATAAGGGCAGCCAGCAGTCTCACATAAATGTTAAAAAGCGTCGGACTAAAGGATGACCCCACGTATTATACTTACATTTATTTTTGAGAGAAAAAAGTGATTGAAAAGGTACATATGTATATGAGGTTGTTAAAAGTGAGTATGAAATATATAGAAAAGTATTGAAACTTTATGTGATGATATATGAGTGGTATATGAGTATTTTTATATATTTATTAATAGGTGAGTAAGACGCTTTGTGAATGTGTGGATATGTAACAGTTTGTCTGAGGTGCAGACTAATTGTGCGAGAAGTTTGTTTACAATCTGTTGCCCAGGAACTGTATATTGTACATGTGCTATTTTACTGCATGCTCTACTTGCTAGACAAAACTGCTTGCTAAGGGTTAAACTTATACTTAACAATGTATTAGAACAGTGATACTCAAAGTATGACCCAGGGGCCATTTGCGGCCCTCTTGACCTTTACATGCGGCCCCTTAGTGAACAGCAGCACAAGCTGCTGTTTAGTTGCCAAACACTAATATTCAGGAAAAATGTTAAATAAACAGGCAAGCATTTATTAACCTGCAAATAAATGCTTGCCTGTTTATTTACCATTTTTCTAGACCTCCCTACACAATCCCTGACCCACCCAGACCCCCACTGCCACCCTGCTGGCATCAGTGCGGCCCTCTGTCACACCACAGACCGTACTTTGTGGCCCCTGGGCAAATGTTTGTGAGTACTCATGTATTAGAAGATCTGCAAAGTTTTACATGTCTGTACATGATGTGCTGCTCACAAAGAATGCTTTTCTTAGAAGTCTGGAACTTGTAGTCCTATTTGTTCTATTTTAAAAGCGGACTACAAGTCTCAGAATTTAAGGGAAAAAACATGGACTGTAGGTGTATATAACGAATTAACCTGTGAAACTTGAGAGCTACATATCAGATACCCTTTAGAGTAGGTATGGGTAAATTATAGGACAGGTTTGTATATGCTTAGATGCTAAGACATGCCCTTTAAACTAATACTAAGTCACATGTGTTTTATGAGAGGTCTAGGCATAGTTAAATATAAAGGGCCCGATTCACGAAGGTAAAGTTCGACATTTTGATATTCACAAAGGGCTTTTACTACTCATAAATGCCCTTTGTGAATACTGAAAGTCGTAAAGTTAGACTTTTGTCAACTTTACCTTTGTGAATCGGGCCCGCAGTGTTTAAACATGGGTCAGGCCTACTAGTGCAGACCCTGTCTGTGAACTCTCAATGCCAGCTACACTTGGCATGTAAAAACTGTTTGTCAAGTCTTAAATCCACGGTTTAGTACACATAACTCACCTCTGAGATACGCTGTAGGTATGCCATATAGCACAGGGCTTTGTGCTTAAAAGATTGAGAGATGTCGTTTTGAGGTTTAGTACATTATTCATGCACTTGCAGACCACTATGCCAAGCACTACATAGAGTATAGCACCCATAATACAACTGACATACATGTTTCCAAAGCATAGAGCCTCTTTCTCACCCAGTCACACTGCAACAGAGCGACTTTTACATTCAGTCACATACTCAGAAACTACTCATGTACGCAGCAGTATCAAAGGCAGTTGCAGACACACCTACAAACTCCTTGTTAGAAATTGCCCTTTTTGTCATGGTCACCCCCGAACCTTTTGCTCTAGATGCTGACTTTTTAGGTCTGGAAGTGCACTGGGACCTGCGAACCAGGCCCAGCGCCAGTGCTTTTTCCCTTAAACTGTCACTGTTGAATTGGTACACCCTATTGGCAGACACTTATCACTCCTTGTAAGTCCCTAGTAGATGGAACCAGTGGTACCCAGGACAAGGGTGATAAGAGGGGATCCTCAGGGCTGCAGCACTTTATTGTGCCACCCCGGGTGACCTGAGTGAAAGTATGTCTACCGTTGTGCAATTGCAGCCCTGAACAAGCTGCCAGTCTGCTTGAGAGTGACTCTGCACACACCATATGCTGCAGAGCCACATCACTGCCTTAATGTAAGTAAGTCACTCTTAAGGTTGCCCTTCTAAGCCCGGCAGGTAGAGTGCATTATATGAAAGGTGTGGATATGTATGTTGACACATATATATCCCTACAGTAACCCTGTAAATTAAGGGTTTACTGTAAGTGACCGACAGCCCATAGAGTAACATGGGCTGGTTACCAAGGAAACTTAAAATAGCCAACCGCATCATGGAATGACCAGATTGCGTTGTGTTTGGTATCAAACACCATGCTTTTTCACCCCAACACGATTGTTACATCGAGGGTGAGCTGGCATGCACAGGGGTGCCACCCTATGAGGGTAACCCTCTAGGATACAAAGCTGGCACTTTCACAGGATGGAGACAAAGGCCTGGGCAGGAAGGAGGTCACACCTCCACCCTTCCACGATGGCTAGTGTTTACAGAAATCAAGGCGATGAACCTCAAAGGCTTTCACCACCCTTGATACGAAATATCTTGTCCCCCACTCGAGGACAAAGCCCTTCCCGCCTTGTCCAGCTTGTCAGGTGGGACAATTAGGTAGCAAGGAGGCACACACCTCCAAAAGGTTAGTCACACTTTTAGGATGGGCTTAGAGGTCTGTACAGCTGAGGAAGGGTTCTCCCATTTTGACAGACCCTAAAATTGAGTATTCTGGGTAGCACAGTGAAGTACATCCAAAGGATGTTGTCACTAGAGGGGCGGGTTAGCCGCATGGACCCGTAGACCATTGGCCACTGTCCCTCACTACGCCGAAACTAGGATTTAAGGGGCTCTCCTGGCACCTCAGATCTAATTTGAAAACCGAGAAGAGACACAAAGAAGACACCGTAATGAAGACAATACTTTGGACTCTGTTGCAGTGCAAAGAGAGGACACTTAAGTGCCCTCAAGAGACAATATACTGAACCCTGGTGTCGATGTTTGTCAGTGGCGAAAGCGTATTGCTCCAAGCAAGAGAGACTCCAGTTGACACCAGAAATCCAAAACAGACTCCTCTAACTGGTGGAATCAGTCATCTACAACCTGCAGAAGAATTGACATGCTGCGTCACAAGAATTATGACCTGCTGGGCCTGTCAAGAGTGAGCCTGAAGAGAAGTGGTGTCCTGCAAGCCCAGAGTGGTAGCCAAACTCAAGTCAAGTTTCGAGCTACTAGTCTACTCCTGTCTACCTCCAGCCACTGAAGTATCCAAAGGATACATTTGCCACAGACAAGGCTTGGTGATTGCCAGTCGGGTGATCGACGCCTTGAGTGACAACTCTAGCCCCAGAGCAATTCACAGTGACCATCGTCATCAACGACTCCGCTGCTGTGTCCCTGCACCCTGAAGTTGTTGTTGTCAAGTGTGTGTTCGAAGCATCTTTGGTGCAACCAGCCCCCGGTGATTGACAGTTGACAGCTACCTCTGCACCGGAAGCCACTGAGCAAGGTAGAAGAAATCCAGCTGTTCCACCTGAGTCCTAGGACCCCACACACCTCTACTTTCTGAGGGTAGAGTTTAAGTTCATCGCAAAGTGTGGTTTTGCCAAGTGCTGCTCCTTTTTTGACAGCTCTAGTGGATCCAGTCAGCACCAAGGACAGCCAAGTAACCTCTGCACCCAGACTCCCTGGTCAAGGTAACAAAGTAGTGACTGTTGTATTTGGTCCAGGGCCCCACAGATCCTTAACCACAAGAGGGTGTGTTTGAACTCGCCCTACAACTATCGTTTTTGCTGATGTGTTTTTCTCCCATTTACTTTACTGTTGAACATTTGACAGCTTTCATTGCATTTATTGTTAGTACTTTTAAAATCGATAACTCCAGTTATCTGCAACGTATCAAGTTCATTTTCTGTCAATAATGATATAAAAATACAATCTATTTTTACATATATTGGTGTCAAGGTTTAGTTCGAATCATGTCACTTACTTATTGTCAATGCTGTTACTGTGAATTGCTTAGCACATGTTCCTCTAAGTATGCCTGAGTGCTCTCTGCCACTCTACCAAGACCTAGCTAGGGCTGATAAGGGTGAATCTGAGGTCCACTTTTGTGTATTGTATTAGTATTACATGACGAGGCCCACCAGCCATATCACATAATACTTCCACCTTGCAACAACTCTCTATTCTCTAACACAAGCACTGAGGTATTTGTTCAGCTAATTACATACACATTTAGAGAGCCATAGAGGTACTAAAACAGACAATCACATACTGGAAAACAAGTCATGCACTGCTATAGGTGGACTCCCACACTAACTCAGCTATGTTGGCAAGTAGTGACACAACCTTGCCATGCATCCAGACAAATAGTCCATTAAACATGGGTCAGGCCTACTAGTACAGACCCTGTCTGTATACTTTCACTGCCAGCATCCCTTGGCATTTAAAAGCAGTTTTGCAAGTCTCATATCCACATTTTAGTACACATAACTCACCTCTGAGATACACTGTACGTATGCCATGAAGCATGGTGCTTTGTGCTTAAAAGATTTAGAGATGTCCTTTTGAGTGTTAGTAATTTACTCATGCACATGCAGACCCCTATGCCAAGCACTACATAGAGTGTAATACCCATAATGCAACTGACATACATGTTTGCAAAGCATAGAGCCTCTCTCTCATCCAGTCACAGAGTGACACAGGGACTTATGCATTCACTCACATACTCAGAAACTACTTACGTATGCAGCAGTGTCAAAGGCAGTTGCAGAGACACTTATATACCCCTCTAATCCCTAACACAGGCACTGAGGTACTTGTTCAGCCACTTATATAGGCATTTAGAGAACCATAGAGGTATTAAAAGAGACAGTCATATAGTGTAACATTTACTTAAACATCCCATGGCATTTCTATAGGTGGACTCCCATACTTAGATATGTAGCCAAGTAGTGACAAAACCTCGTCATCCACCAAGACAAATAGTCCTTTAAGCATCTGTCAGGCCTACTACTAGAAACGCTGTCTGTGCACTCTCACTGTCAGCTTAACTTGGAATGTAAAACTTGTTTTTCGAGTCTTAAATCCACGTTTTAGTACACATAACTCACCTCTGAGATATGCTGTAGGTATGCCATAGAGCACAACATTTTTACCTTAAAAGATTGAGAAATTTCCTTTTGAGTTTTAGTAAGTTATCCATATATTTCCAGGCCCCTATGCCAAGCCCTAAATAGATTATAGCACTCATAATTAAGCCTGGGCGTAGTTCGCGAAGTAGCGCAACGCGAAGCTACGCAAAGTGCAGTTCGCACTACGCGAGCTACGCGTAGCACTACGCGAACTGCGTAGTGCGCTGTTCGCGATGATTGCACAGTGCCGGATGCTTGTCCGCACTGTGCAATCATTGAAAACGGCATCTTGCACAGTGCGAGCTGTCTTTTACTGCCGCTCGAGTAGATTTTTACTCGAGCGGCAGCTTTCTCAACGCGGACTGGTAGTTTCTCATCGCGAGCGGTCGCGAGCATACGCGACCACTCGCAATGAGAAACCTGACCTCCCCGCGTTGAGAATCTCGCCGGGAGGTTTATTTTCCACGCTCGCGATCGGCAACTTGATGTTGCTGATCGCGAACGAGGAAAAAGTCTCGCCGGGATGTCATTTTGCTTGCTCGCGGTCGCCAACTTGACGTTGAGGACCGCGAGCAAGCAAAAAATGACCGCTGCACTACGCTACGCTACGCATGTTTGCACTGTGCTATGTGCAATTCGCGTTGTGCGAAGTAGCGCAAACTTCGCAAACTACGCGAGCGTAGCGTAGTTCTTTGCCCAGGGTTACTCATAATGCAACTGACATACATGGCTCCAGAGCATAGAGCCTTTCTATCAGCCAATCACACAGTGACAGGGGGACTTTAACATTCAGTCACATACTCAGAAACTACTTATGTTGCAGCAGTATCAAAGGCAGTTGCAGACACACCAACATGCCCCTCTATCCCCTAGCATATGCACTGAGGTATTTTTTCAGCCACTTACATACACTTTTTGAGAGCCACAGAGGTACTAAAACAGACAGTCACATACCGGCACATTTACTTAAACATCTCATGGCACTGCTATAGGTGAACTCCTATACTCACTTAGATATCTAGGCAAGTAGTGATGCAACCTTGTCACCAATACAGACAAATATTCTTTTAAACTTGGGTCAGGCCTACTATGCAGACTCTGTCTGTGCACTCTCACTGTCAGATTCACTTGGCATGTTAAAGCCGTTTGTCAAGTCTGAAATCCACATTTTAGTGTAGATAACTAACCTCTGATAGACGCTATATGTATGCCATAAAGCACAGTGCTTTATCTTTAAAAGAGTGAGAGATGTCCTTTTGAGTTTTAGTAACTTACTCATGCACTTGTAGACCCCTATGCCAAGCACTACATAGAGTATACCACCCAGAATGCAACTGACATACATGTTTACAAAGCATAGAACCTCTCTCTAATTCAGTCACAGAGCAACACAGTGACTTATACATTCAGTCACATAATCAGAAGCAACTTATGAATGCAGCAGTTTGAAAGCAGTTAAAGACACACCTACATACCCCTCTAGTCTCTAACACAGGCACTGAGGTATTCGTTCAGCTACATCCATTCAGATTTAGTTAGCCATAGACGTACTAAAGCAAACAGTGATATAGCGGCACAGTTGCTTAAACATCTTATGGCACTCGTACAGCTGGACTCATGGACTCACTCAGATGAATATATGTCTTTACATTGAATGCGCTACAACGCATTCCATTTCAACGTGGTCATTACAACGACCGCGTTGTTACAACGCAAACCCTTACATCGCAAGTCGTTACAACAACTTGCCGTAAGGGGCACTCTGGAATTAGGAATAGTATAATTCACTATTCCTACTCCAGTTTGTGCAACAGCAGGGAAGGTGTTGGATTGTAAATCCAACACCTTCTGCCCCCTACAGTAAGTCGTTGTAATGACTTGCGATGTAATTGTTCGCATTGTAAAAACACAAGTCATTGTAACGACCGCGTTGTAATGGAATGCGTTGGAGCGCATTCGATGTAAATGATGTCTCCCACTCAGATATGTAGATTAGTACTGACACACCCTAGTCACCTATGCAGACAAGTAGTCCTTTAAGCATGGGTAGATACACAGGAACACACAAATGGATATGGCAGTATGTCCAGTGAGAGACTAATGCATACAGTGATACAGAGAAAGACACAGAGACATAATCATGAACATTAATAGAGTAATAGCACTAATACAATAATAAGGGAACTGTTTATGTTGGTACTTATCTATGTGATAATACATAATGAAAAGCTAAATGTTGTTATTTTGTTTCTTTTCAGACATCAATTTCTAGTTAACTACAGACAGTTACAATGCCATCAAAAAGTCAGAGAAGAAAGAAACAGAGACAAGGATACTATCTCCTCACAATTGAGAAACAAAGGGGAAAAAGGCGGAAAAAGTGGTGAAAGACAAAAGAGCTGCTGGTAAGAGAACAAAGGCATTTCTTAAAATTGTGTGTGGACAACTGGAAAGACAGCAAAATCAAGTATATAAAAACACTACGTTTAAGATCAAGTAAGAAAGAAGAAAGTTTACATGATATGAAGAGTAAAAAAGCATACAAAAAAGTTGAACCAGAAGGCAGAGGCAGTTTAAGGATATCAGAGTTAGAATGTTCCGTAGTAGAGAAATTCGGAATCTAATAAGAACTATGAAGAAGTATAAAAGAAGAAGAGAAGCAGTCAGACAAAAGGAATGTGTTGAGTGTGTAGTTGATAACAGGCGCGGCCAGCACAGGTAACAGTGGTGGGGTGGGGGCTAGTGGACAGATGACAGGATAGGGAAAGTAAAATAAAACCACATACCTTGCGCTCGCCGCATCGCCGTCTCGGCGATGTGGCGAGCTCAAGTTAAGTGGTTTTATTTATTTCGCATATTTATACTGTTTGTCTGCAATATATTGATATGTTGAGAAATGTTCTACGTATTTTTCCTTGCAGAAGTTGGAAACAGAAAATAGGTACATTGCAAGGATTAGATCCATGAAAAGTAGGAAAGTTTAATAACCTACAGTGTCACTTACTAACATGCCTATCAAAAGAAGTGTGCCAAAGCATCTTTCATCATTTCAGAATGTTAGCTCGACATGACGTTGATGAACGTGAGCGAGGGAAAAAACTCTGCTACGCGGAGTTTTTCGGAACTCCGCGAGCTCCGTGTAACGCGGAGTGCGGAAAGCTCTGCAAACTCCGCGAGCGGAGTTCACCGCCCAGGCTTAGACAAAAGTCTAACTTTACGACTTTCAGTATTCACAAAGGGCATTTATGAGTAGTAAAGTTAGACCTTTGTCGCAGTGAAATCTAAGTTTTGGTCTTAAGTTTGACTGAGACCAGGACTTTTGGTCTCAGGTAAACTTAAGAACAAAACTTAAATGTAACTGAAACAAAGGTCTAACTTTACTACTTGGAAAGACCCTTTGTGAATACATAAAGTTCTAAGGTTAGACTTTCGTCTCAGTTTAGCTTTGTGAATCGGACCCCGTGTGTTCAGAGAAACTGAACTGTGTTTGTATACGTTATTGATGCAACTCACTACAAAAGTCAAACTTGTTATGTTATTGTGTCTTCGAAAACTGAAGAAGACAACAGAGATAAGTGGCAAGAATTTGCAGCATATTTATTTGTAGAGGAACAGTTTGATTGTTCCAGACAACAAATTATATGTAAGTACTGTTATAATAAGTTAGAGGTTAATAAAATGCCAGCTAGAGCAGTACATAG
Source organism: Calotriton arnoldi (assembly GCA_963921515.1). Taxonomy (NCBI): domain Eukaryota; kingdom Metazoa; phylum Chordata; class Amphibia; order Caudata; family Salamandridae; genus Calotriton; species Calotriton arnoldi. Next base: position 484,371 of record CAWUFW010006344.1, read on the forward strand.
CAAGTTAGAACTAGTTTCAATTCCACAAGAACTTCAAGATTTAAATGTTTATGAATCTATTCTTAAACAATATGTACATCCTTTCCAAGCTATAGTCCGTACGGAGACAAAGACAGGGAAGTTACTGCCAACTGAGCTCCAGAAGGGTCTTAAAGGGAGAGTTGTGTACTTGCCATTAGATTTCAAGCAGAATATTGAAACTATAGGGGTACAAAGAGATTTTGAAGAACCACATATTTTTTCTAGTCAATGGTGTACCTACCAAAAAAATATAAATGACAAGAGTTAGTGGATCTAAGTAAAATAAAAAAGACAACATTGTATCTGGTACAAAATAACATTTACTATAAAAATGTAGATGTTCTTCAAGATGTTACAGATATGGAAGATGGCAAATTACCATCAACAGGTCAGATTAAAAAAGAGGATTGAGCGAGATCAGAAGAAATTCAGGAACACTACAGTATCGCTCCTGTGCATTCTAAAGAGAGTATTAGTGATGATATTGATCTCCTTCAAATAAAAGAAGCAAAAGGATCTCCCTTGAGTGTGAGGGAGAAAGGTTTAGAAGCTCGCTGTCTTCCACATCTGTTTCCCACTGCAGTGGGTGGTAGATATGATGACCTGCTTGTACAAATGCTAGCAGGCGAGTACAGATCAACTAGGCTGTATTTAGAAGACCCTAGTTTTTGCCAGTGTATTTCCTATATATTGCTTCTATTATTTAAGAGTGACTTTTTCAGGACTTTCTTATGCAGTAAACCACATTTTCAAGACAGTACTGAATCTGCAAAATCTCTCAGCAAGGGAATTTGTTGAGAAAGTTCAAGGAAAAGATGAAAAATTGGAAAATAACTTGATTAATTTGATGGCATGTCAGCGTGGTACCAACGAGTATTGGTATCATTATCATGGTGAGCTGAAATGCATGTTGAGAAACCTAGGAGCACCTACTTGGTTTCTAAAACTCAGTTGTGCTGAGTACACATGGGATGACCTGTTTGAATTCTTACGAGAAGCAAAGTCAAAAATAAAAGACATCAATCTAAAGACACCAGGAAAACTCTGCTTGTTGGACCCTGCAAAGGTTTGCAGATATTTTAACCACACGTTACAAGCCATGATGTCTTTCAACTGCAGCAAAACTAATCCTCCTCTTGGTAGAGTACCTGATTTCTTTTGGCGTAAAGAGTACCAAGCTACAGGTGCTCCACATATTCATATGCTTTTATGAGTAAAGGATGCCCCAAAATGTGTAACGGACACTGATGAGTCTGTCTTATCTTTCATAGAGCAGTATGTGACATGCACCATCCCAAAGGACGGTGCTGACAAGGGCTTGAGGCAACAAGTTCTATGGTTCCAAACTCATAGATGTGGGAAGTACTGTCATCAAAAATACATATGCAAAGGAAAGTTTTACATGAGATGTTGTTTTGTGTTCCCACAACCTGTCATCTCAGAAGGAAGAGTTAACAGCTTTTTGTCTGCAGTCAGACATACACTGACACGGAAATCCCCTAAAAATACCTACAACCTCAGTAGAACAGAGGCTTACAAGTTTATGAATGACTCAACCCTGTGATTCTGAAGATATGGAATGCAAATATGGATTTACAGTTTGTTGCAGACAAATTCACCACTGTTGCGCGCTACGTGACTTCATATGTAACAAAATCAGAGAAGAAAGAGATGAAAGAGATGTGGGGGGAGATATCTGCAGAAAAGAGTCTTACAAAGAAATTGTACAGTTTCAGTTTGAAAATGCTTTCCCTCAGGGAAATAGGATCCTTTCAGTGCTCAGACTGGTTGAGCTCGGCTAGTTTATTCTCAACGTCAAGAGGAATTGTATGGTAAGCCTAGGCCTTGCAAGCAGTCGAAATATAGTATTAAAGCCTTTCCCTGAAATGCAGTACGTAGCAGAATTTGATCCAGATAGTTGAGATATTCTGAAATCTAATATGTTGGATACATAGTACCCTAAAAAGCGTCCCCATCTTCAAAACATGTATCTCTATGCAGTACTTCAGCACTATACAAATAGAAGTAATCTAACTGAAAACATAGAAGATGGGAGATATGCAGTACTTAGATGTGATGGTTGTTTGGTGAGACACAACAAAGGAAATCTAATTAACCACAGAAAGCTTAGTTGGCAAAATCCGGAGAGAAGATAATTTTTCTACTTGGAACTTATGTTCAAGCCATGCAATGCTGAATCAGATTTATTTGAACACTCTAACTGTTATGAAGACTCTTTCAGTGCTGTGAAAGACAGTATTGAGTGTTCAGTCTTTCTGACCTACTTGCAAATGTTGAAAGATGAGTTTGAACAGGAAGAAACCATTGCTGCTGAGATAGCCAGTGAGAGTTCACAAAGCAGCCAAAGTTCTGCACCAGCGAGTCAAGATCCTCTTGGAGAACTCAAAATGAAGCAGCAATAGCTATGAATGTGGTAGAGAATGCAATGCAGCAATTAAGAGAGGAAACTGTGGATTTTGAACAGTTAGTAGAACAGCTGAACAATGAAAAGAAAAAATATCCAACAAAGTTCAAGATAAAATAGAGCATGGATTTCTCCATGAGAGGAAACTGTGTGAATGATCTTCGTCTAAACCAATTCTACTATACATCAGTGGTCAAGCTGGCACTTGGGAAAGCTTCCTAATTAGTGAACTCTCCTGTTATCTACAGAAGACTACAGATTCAAATTTGTCATGAGTAGCAACAGCACCAACAGGATTAGCTGCACATAACATTAAAGGAATTACTCTATATTGACTACTAATGCTACCTGTTGAACATGACAATAAACTGGAAGACCAGAAATTATCTGGTGACACTTGCCATGAGGTATCAAGAGTAGTCAAAAAACTGAAGCTTCTAATCATTGATAAAATGAGCATGGTATCGAACATAGGGGCTTATTACGATGTCGGTTGGTAAGCCTTCATGGCTTGTCGGGGTCGGTCTGTCCGCCCGATGTCGCAGTATTATGATGCACTACAATACATGGCTTACCGACCAACGGGGTTCTTCCAAATCCGACTGGAAATTCCGAACGCAACCGTTTTGGAAAGTTCAAATGGAGCAGATCCAATTGTGATCCTGCCCTGGAACAGCCCGCCGTATTACGATGCGTATTTTCAATGCGCCGTCTGTGTCGGTCCAACCACCTCATCAGAGCTGGTGGAAGTTGAGGCTTATAAGGCAGAAACTCACCAAAACACGCTTCCACATTTCTTGTGCAGTAATGGAGCCCATTGCGAATGTCATACCGCTTCTGTACCTACCGATGACCAGCAAAATCAAGGCCGCCATAGAGGTCGCTGCCGGTAAGTGACTCACCTAGCCCTACACCACCGGGCTTAAAACTTCTTAATGCTACGCCCCCTGTCAAAAAATAAATAAAAGTCGACCCCTCTCAAGTGTTGCACAATTATTCAGCTAAATTGGCAATGTTGAAATATGTCTCAAAAAATTTAAACATTGCAGTTAAGCTCTGTTACCCCTTTTTACACATTCTCCCAGTCAAGAAATAATTAACAAAAGTTGTCAGATACGGTCCATTGCAAGGCTGGCTAACTACTGCTCATTCTTCTAACACTCAAAACAAAACATGATGCTTCTCTTGGCCAGAGACTGGTGCCCCCCAGATATCACTTAAGGCTCCCCAGCGGGCACCGCTCCCTCCCAGTTTGAAGACATCTGCCCTACACATTGAAGTGACCACAAAGCGAAGATGCAGTAATGTGATGGTGTCCTGTAGCATGTTGTGCAGGGGGAATGAGGAAATGTCAGCATTGGGTATCCCCAGTGTGATCTGGAAATACAGGGACAGACCCAACATATAGGAAGGAATACAAATGGGCATAGGCACATAGATATATTAACAGAAATATGAATGGTGAGCTCACCACTGCTTTAAGTGCCACATGTCATGGCAACCTACCACTAATGCACACCTAAAAGTATGTCCCACGGAAACCCATACACTGGCACACTACATCCTCCCTGAACCCAATACCCTCATCACCACTGTTGGGAGCAGAGACCGAGAGTCCAGCTGATCTCCTAAAATGCACTGTGAAAGAGGGTGTTCCAGTGCAGTGTCACACTGAAAAGGTATACATTGAGATGTACCACATGCGAAGGCAAGAAGGTGCATTGGAGGAGAAAGCATTGACAAATGTATAACAGTCTATGAATAGTTATTGGACTTGATAGTGCCTAGCATTGTCATAATGGCAATTGTATGCACAGAAAGCTACCATCCAAACTCCATTGAGTGCAGCGACATCTTGAAAAAAGCCAGAAAACAGACTTTGCAAATGCATCACCTACCAGTGCCCCACAATTATTAGCTGAGATATCTGTAACACTACAAGCACAATCTCCTACTGTCTTCATTGAGCCAACTACAAATCCCAAAGCATTGAAGTCACCTTTGTGTCATCAAAGTGAATTGATAATAACAGCACTTCCCAATGTCAAGCACTCAGGAATCTTAGATACAATGTAAGGTGTGCATTCACTTATCTAGATCCTGTCATATGCCTGAAGTATTGACAGATCACACGTGCAACAATATGTGAGAAGCACATTGATGTGGCTCATTTGGCTGAAAAAGCTGACCACATAGACATAATATACATCCCTATGAGTCCCCACCCCAATGTCCTTGTTAAACGAAGTTACTCAAACTCATGTTGTGACAAACAAGATAAAGCAGTCACAATGCAAAGATCACTAGACTGCTCCACTCTCCAATAACCCAGAAGTCCTAATGCTTGTGGCTGTGCCACTGTTTGCACATGACACATCATACCTGGACATATACACACACTCAACATCACTTGACACACAAACACTCCTTGACAACCCTCACCCACACTTAACAACAAACATGACCCTCTGATATCACATACATCCCCTATCAGGCAGGTAACCATGGTCAAGTATGGTGCATGATATCTCTGGGTGGAAGATCAAATGTGGGGCCATGTGTGCACCAAGACATAATATAAAGACACATCATGTCAGCATGATGTGGCCTATGTTCAGTTTACTAACAATGTATATGCACAGACTCACATACTCTAACTGTTCGTTAAGCCCAGAAGCTGATGTACATTTGTCCGTAATGTAGTGCACAACTTAACAATCACACCATATCATAACTAGCTATCAACTCCTGTGACACCCATTCCTGTACCATAAGTCAGGTCCTCATGCAACTAACACATACATCAGTAGTGAATAAGTAAGTACAGAAACACAATATAACTTAATAAGCATTGTCATGAACCCACACACACCATCTACATGAAATAGGCGACTAATGTGAATGGCATTACAACCATCCAAATTCCACTGCAAAGGAGGCCACAGTGCATAGACACTCAGCATATAATGGATCTCTAACTTAAGGGGAGTCCTGGAAGACAACAGGGCATGGACACAGTTGATTCGTACCTACCTCACACTCTACATGTGGACAGGACATTGAGAATCAGTCTCAACTGTGACTAATGGATATTGGCACAAAGTGGCATCCACATGTGGCAAATTTGTCATTGGAAGTACTTAACAAGATCCACTGAAGGAACAGCAATTGGCCCATATCAATTAAGTCACATTTTGCAGTTTACACATTGCTCTGTGTACATGTGTGGCTAAAGTAACTATCATGTATGTAGAGTCACAACACCTCCAAGTGTATTGACAAGAAGATTCACTTTGTACATATCACATACATAGGCAACATACATCTCATTGAGTTTTGTCCGTTGACACACTTGCACAATGGACCCAGAAATCTGTCTGAACTATGAATGCATACAATATCCAATGCAAGGTTTGGCCCTTCACCCGCACTCCTACACAAACCTCATGGGGACATTGACAGCCGGCCAATGTAGGTACACAAATCCACACGACATCCCAATAGATGTACCTACTGTATGAACCATTTGTGATCATTGTCATACTAACAGAACTGTACTCTCACATCACAAATTACACATGAATGACAGTTAACAGCAAGAGATATATTTGGGCACAGGTACCAAAAACAAAACAAAAATGCTTTCTTAAGCCTACATAGTTCAATGATTAAATCAAAGGCAAATGGCCAGTCCAAATGTCTATGTTGTGGGCCAGCAAAGTGTGGCCCACCCTAACTTGCCTTCAGTAATGCTGCTGAGGGATACCTCCCCCGGAAGGGGCATCTAGGAGGCATGCCAGGCACCAATATGAAATAACTAGGGGGGCTGGATTGGTCCTTGGGAGGGCTGGGTTCAGGATTGGGGGGTCGGCTGGGTCAGTGGGAGGGCATGATGTGGGGGAGGGGCCTGGGCTTCACATTTGGGGTGTTTTATATTCCTAAAGGGTGGTGAAGGGAATGGGGGGGCTTTTTGCCTTTAATTGACTTCCACAAGGAAGTACTGGGGTAGAATTGGGAAGAAGATATTCTGGGTTTAGGAGGGGGGGAGTGGTGGCTGTTGCTTTTGGGTCTCAGTAGGGGGCTGGCTAGGTGTTTTGGGGGTGGATGTGGAAGGGTATGTCAGGGGCCCAAGGGTCTTCCTTTTAGGTTTGGGAGGGGCTAGTCAGTTTGGGAAGGGAAGAGGTCAAGGGCAATGATATGGAGATTCTGGGCTGATTGGGTACGAAGAGAGGCAAGGGTAGGGGTTGTGGAGGCAGAGAGTAGTGATGTATGCAGCATGTCTGTGTGTGCTGGTGTGGTCTGTTGTGGCTGTGTGTGATGGAATGATGTCTGCCTGTTTGTCTGTATGTGAGCCATGTGGTGCAGTGGGTGTTGTGTCTGCCTGCATGTCAGTGGATATGGAAGTCAGGGTGTCTTGTGTCTGCTGAGTGCATGTGTGTCTGTCTTTGGCCTTATATCTGTGTGTTTGTGTACTGCATGTGGATGTTGCTGTGGATGTGTGGACAGGTTTGCTTGTACTTTGGTCAGGTATGGGAATAGGGACTGTGGATGAGGTAGAGGTAGGAAGGGGGTATAAAGCTGGATTTGGGATAATCCTGCCATCAGTGTGGAGGGTAGAGCCTACATTACTCTGTAGGGAAGACATGTCAGAGTGAATGCCCTCCAGGAAACATACCATCTGGGTCTGCTGATTGGTATGCACCTGGAGGACAATCAGCACTGCTGTCTGACCCACAGAGATCTGCCTCAGGAGGTCAATGGCCTCCACACTCAGGGCAGCAGGGGAGACAGAGGCAGGGGGTGAAGTGCCTGGCGCAAAAGAGACTCCTCCCCTCTTAGGGGAGCAGCCAAGGTCAGGTGGTTGGGGAGCAGCTGTGAGAGTGGATATTGTAGGGGGTGGACTCAGATATAGAGGAGACAGGTCCAGGGGGATCCACCACCACCTGGGAGGGCTCACTGGAACTGGACTCTGACGAAGATGTTCCAGCCGTCACGTCGGTCAGCTCCTCAGTGGTGCTTCCATCACCCTCTGTGCCACTGGTTCCCTCTTGCTCACTGGCAGCACGAGAATCACTGTGGCCAGCTGCTTCCCCAACAGTCATGGCACTGTCTCCCTCACTACCCTGGTCTGATGCTGAAAAACAGATTTGAAAAGAAATTAGTTGAGATGTTGATATGTACTTGGTGCAAAGGTGTAATAACAGCTCTACCCACATTGGCTAACATCATAATTTGTACTTGGATGACAACATTAGGTCATATAGAGTCAATAGCACATTACTGAAGGCTACAAGACCTGTGCGCACTCTCACATAATGGTGTCAGGAAAATAGTTTGATGCAACATAATGTTTATTCTTCTCAACATCTTAACGTCATCTATGTACTAGCTGATGTTTTGTCTCACTCCTGATGCCCTCATAGTATACCACACTTACCTCATGTGATCCAAGGGAGAATAGACCTTCTATTAAGAAATGGAAGAACACTGCAGCCTTAACACACATCATATAGTGAGCTCTCCCTAATCCAGAGCTTTTGGAACAGCAGGTACCCTACTTCAGTTAGCATAGTTTGATAAGTCACCATCAAGTTGTAGGAGTCATGGAATAGGCTATTTCACACAGAACACATTACAGTTGCACATCTATCCATTAGCAGTTCTAAGTGTCACATGTGTCATTCATATAGAAGTTACACACGGAATATAGGCATAGCAAGCCAAAGATTTATGTCTACAAGTATTGTTTCATGTCAGCACAATGCAATTATCAAATGTACTGTAGGGAGATTGCAATACTTTTAACAGTTTGCCATGTAAACACAGCTTATCACACTACCAATGACAATGACTGAATATTACTTCAGGATCATGTGGCTTACTATACCACCATGCCAGGTAGAATCATTGTGTGGCCACAATCTTAGTGCAAAACATTTTAATTGATACCTTTTGACAACACTATTTCTTATCGTGTACATCCTGCTGATATCCATATCTCACAAGGACAAGTCAGCCTATCTCTCCCTGATAAATATCATCATTCACATATTGTCCAGCTTACATGCCAATGTGTTCTTCACCTGAATATATATCTGGCCTTCTCAGATGTCAGTAAAGCCACATTTCCAGATATCTGAGATACAGTGCTAAACCATAGTTTTATTTGCCTAAAAATATTAATGGCCCTTGTAACAGCCATCAATACCATTGAAAGATGTAACTTTCACATCCATTTACCTACCCCTCCGTTACCACCTGGCACCTACTTTGTTAGGCCCTCACATAGATCTGTTGTCATCAACTCATAGTCCAAAACATGGAATCTGCTTAAAATTAGATAGGATGTATTTTGTCACTTACTTATGGCAAGGTCCAGTCTGACATGTGGCATCAGTACACATAAGCCTAATATTGCCAGCTGCTCCATTGGACAACAGATAGCACCAGTGCTGTTCGTAAAATGTTTAACACAGATCAATCTCTACTTACCAAGGCCTGCAATTACACTGAGCCTGCTACCTGAACGTATTGCATGGCATGTCACAGTCAAGTTCACAAGCTTCAGATAACACAAAAGTGTTGTCTCAATACAAAGACCACGGCAAACAAAGGTATTTGGGATGAACTATGTTGAGCATCGCAGAAATATGTAAAGGTTTTTCTTCTTGCACATTGTGTTGTCATGTGCCCATTATACAACGGAATAGCACTACTGGCAATACCCAGCCTATTTTAGTCTTACATATCCCCGACTCAAAGGACCTAACTATGCACTTACAACTAATGTTACACATTACATGGGTCTCAATTGTCACAAAACCTAAATCACCCCTTCCTTGCTGCTGTCTGGCTCTCAACTGCCCATCAAGGTGGTTGGGATAGGCCACCACCAGGATGTGATGCATTAGGGGGGGTCAAGGTGCAACATTTTGGCCCTGGACATACACCTACCTAGTATGGTTATTTATCAATGATTACACTGTGCCAATAAAACATTGTTCAACATGATCTACACATGGCCAGAATGGGCATTATAACCCATACACCTGGTCGCCTTCCTACATCTGACATGACCATTGTTGAGCACTGTGATTTGCTATTTGACGGTTTATGACATAACGCTGATATTGCATCATCTGTGTGGAGTGATGAAAACATAGAGCTCTATTCAGCACGCCCCTTAGTAATACCAATAATCCAAAATGTACTGGATGACTATAACCATTGTACGTTATATTTTCTGACTCAATTAGTCTAAACAATGTTACAGAGAAAGCCAATGATAACTTCACACAAAGTACAAAGAGTCTCAGGTGGTCCAAAGATTCAATTTTTATTTTTGGTACTCCCAGCATGGAATCTGTACAATGGTTATAGTCATCCAGCACATTTTGGATTATTGGTATTACTAAGGGGAGTGCTGAATAGAGCTCTATGTTTTCATTATTGTATACATGTTAGGTTCTAATGTGTTAGTAGCACCTTTGGTAGTAGGTGTAATTGAGCCATAATAGCACCCCAGCCAAATTGTTTGTAAAAATAAATCGATTCACACTAGACTATTTTTCTGATACTTAGCATCTATTTGATTGTGCGGCATTTCCCTTATAGGGACCACTACTACCCACCTCAATTTAGTAAATGTGTGTGGAGTGGTTGTTGTGACTGTACACATAAACAACTTAGCCACATATGCAAATGACATTTTACATTCACCATTAGAGTTAGATTAGCTATTACTCTACAAGAAAATGTATTTTGAAATATGACAAGAAGGTATCATTATGTCAAACTGATGTGTACATGCCTAACTATTATACCATACAAAGTTTGTGATTGATGATGAGATATTCACATGAGAACAGTGATATAAAATCCAGAACAGTACTGACACAAATACAGCAGTGAACTTGTCCATCACATTTTCAAACACACTTTTAAACAATTGGCTACAGCTTCAGATGTATGTCTCATTGCAACAATCTACCCTATGTGCATGACTAGCTGACATTTAAAATATGTATTCTGTCTGAATTGTTCTCACCTGCTCCTATGGTGTTCCATATAGCTGCTTGTACAGGAGAAGGACTGTGTCTACCAGCATCTGCAGCTCCTCTAGTATGTAGGCTGGGGCCCTGCTCCCTGTACAGCGAAACACTGTAGCTCCCAGAGGATGTGAACAGCAGTAGAGAGATGGGGAGGTCTGTAGAAGTGCAGGTTCTGAAGGCAAGCGATCTGTATTGAAAAACGCAAGACATATCTAGACCGCATAGGGGTCTTCTGTGCGGGTGGTCAAAGGGATAGGTCCACGTCGGTTGCATTTTCCAAAGTTGTCCAATAGATTCAATTGCTGACTTACACTCCGCCAACCACGCAGTTCAAAATAGCCGATAATCCGCGAGTAAGATTGCTACATTAGCAGTGGGACTTTACCGCATCGGTCTTCACTGTAGGCAGACGTAATCAGCGAGCCGCAAATGTCACCATAACAAGTTACAGCCTATTGATGTGTCCACCTCGGTTCTGAACTGCCTACCGGAACTTTTGAATGTAGGTTCGGTTGGTGACAAAAACTTGTAAATGTTGTTTAGTACTACACCAGGCCTGGATGCACTATATTGTGTGTTGAAGGAGCACACAAATCAAATGCCCACACTAACATGATGAAGTCACCTTGAAATTACCCAGAAACACTTGTTGGCAGGCTAAACCAACATGAAAGTAGACAGTACTATTTCTGATTTTCAACTTTCTCTCCGGCAGTATGTGGCCCATGTCCATTAACAGGTGTAAATATACCATATAACAGTGTTTGAAGCCATTGTCACCTAGTGTGTGATCTGTGTGATGTCCAGGTGGAAAGGGGTAGTGTGTCTTATGTACAGAATCCTACCTTCCCAGAAGGCCAATACACTTGAAAGTTCCAGCACCCTACTGAGGCATTGCAAAGAAATGGGACATTGTAAGTGGTCTTTGTGTACTATACTTAAGTGCACATCTGCCTATTTAGAAAGATGCACATTGTAAATTGGTTATGCATATCATTGTATGTGCAATGCAGACATGACAACATGACAGTGTCCACCATGTAGCATTTGTCTGCATGAAGTGCTGAGTGAAACTCAAGATGTATGTGGTGTACATGATGCGATACATAACATGATCCTTCTGTGTTTATGACAAAACTTGCTCAGACATCAAAAATACCTCAGTCATATGGTCTTGGCTTGTGAGATTTGGACTTGCCACCATTTCAGATTCACCAGATGGGAAGGTGAAAAAGAAAATCCCAGACTATACTTTGTTTCTTGGGCGCTGGTTCCTCATTAGAAGAGTCTTCTGCTCATGCCTGTACCTCCTGCTCCTCAGCTTCTTAAGGGAGTTCCTGCTCCTCACCTATTCCTGATGTCATTTTAATTTAGAAACAATTACAAGAAAATACAGAAAGCAGAGTTCTGCACTCCAAACACAGCACACCTCCAAGAATGAACCAAATACCAACTGGAACCTTCAAGAAGGAAGAAATAGGTGGGAACTTCCTTTGAAGGTTAATAAAAAGTGTCTTCTCAAATCATATCTGTTTGTCACCAGGTCACATGATATTCACGAATGCTGACATTGTTGCGATGATGTGAAATACAATTAAAAAGTTCTGTACATTAATATTACTTACAGAAATACATGTTTAAACACTGTATTAGTAAATAGCAGTTGTCAAACATTAATTGCAATATGTGTATATATGTGTTTTACAACATTTCAAAAACATGCTATCTTTGCAACTTTTTTTCACAACTGGAACATATACGTGCAGGTACATTTCACAATTAAATCGCAACTAATTCATGACAAATTCACTCCAAATAAAACATTTAGAAAAAATATATACTTATTAACCCACTGGAACAAATGGCAAGGTGAGACGCAGAGAATACATAAATAATTGGTCCATTACGCAACTGCAGTGTACAATATAAACTAGGCATTTACACAATGGGAAAGTATTTACTGATTTGCCAGTAGAAGGAACTGGAGTTGGGTAGGCATCTTTTTGGCAAAACTGTAGACTCTTCTTCAAAAGAATGAGGTTCCATTATGGCCCTAATGCTCATTTCAGATCAATTAAACCTCAACGGGAAGCACTTACAAATATAAACATAGCAGGTGACCCAGGTGAAACTCCACTTGAGTAAAGTGGAAACAATCCTAACTTCTTGGGCTTGGCAAATGCAAAGCAAATACTTTTCCTTTATTATTCTATGTTGAAAAATTATCTGAAATCCTTAATAGAAGTAAATACATAGCTCATCTATTGGAGCACAATCTGAACTTGGGTGACTGTGATGAGTGGTTTCATTACTGACGTGTCCTTGTAAGAGCAAAGTGCATGGTTCTCCCTTTTAAATACCCTAAGTATGCAAATGCTCAAAATCCATACCACCAATCAAACACACACATTCACAGTCCCATACAGCCACTCACACACCCCCTATAGACCCATAATAGCACTCACACAGCCACTCACAGACACATACAGGCACTTACACAACCACTCATAAACCCACACAGCCACTCACTCACAGACCAATAGTGCCACTCGCAGTCCCAGTCACAGATCCACAAAGGCACTCAAACACCCACTCACTGAACACACAGCCACTCACACAAGGACTCACAGACCCATACAGCCACTCACACACCCACTCATAGACCCATACTGCTACTCATACACCCCCTAATCAACATTTACAGTCACTTAAACACCCATTTTCAAAGTTTACAGGTTACAGTTCGGAAATAAAATTTTAAAAAATATAGAAACTCACTGAAAAAACAAGAGGTTACAGTGACATTTTAGTTAGGAAATTGAATTATAAAAACCTTAGAAATTCACTGAAAAAAACAAAGGTTACAGGGACGTTATAGTTAGGGAATAGAATTTAAAAACTTTAGCAGTTCACTGAAAAAACAAATGCTACAGGGACGTTATAGTTAGGCTCAGATTTCGCTCATATAAAACATAGAAATTTAGCAGTTACAGTTACCTGAGCTAACTATAACTTAAGCCCCCACAATGCACTGATTATGGCCTCACATATTACATCACTTATGACATGGTCAGCGACATCACTGATGACATCACTCATGACATCTCAAATGACATCACTGATGACATCATCCAGTCTTTGTGAGCATTTTCTAAAAGTTTCTGAGTGTTAAAGATATATACGAAGATATGGTAACTTTGTGTAAGATGTTCCCTAAAGGTCCGCCCTCTCCTGTATGTAATGGAGGGTTTAGGTGTCAAGTCCGTGCCTATTACTACATTTATTCTTAAGATAGCACAGTGCTTATCCAAAAAATTTCTAATCCTTTGTGAGCAAGAGTTATAGGTGGTGATAAAACGTATATTCTGATTACCACGTTTCTATTCTCATTGGGATATAGGAGCTGATTCTTAGTCAAAGGGGCAGCTTTTTTCTCTACTACACCTAACGATTTTGATGCATATCCTCTGTTCCAGAATCTTTGCTTCATGTCAATAGATTGTATCCTGTACTCAGTGTCTGTGCTACAAACACTTTTAAGTGTTAACCGTTTCCTGTCGGGGATACTGTTGATTAGTGTTTGGGGATGGAGACAATACAAATTAAATACACTGTTGCCAGCGGTTTCCTTGTGATATATGGTAGTGTTTACTACCCATAATTTCACATCAAGTAAATCAATTTGTTTTGTACTCATGGTGATGGTAAATCTTAAATGAAAAGGATTGTCATTCAACTTATCCAAAAACAAACATGCTTCTTCTTTGGGACCATTCCACAATAGGAATAGATCCTCAATGTATTGAGTCCATATTAATACATGGCGCATGAACTCATGGTTCTCTTCCAGCCCAGCACAAGATTTGCAAAGCTGGGGGCGAAGTAGGTCTCCATCGCGGTGGCAATCTTTTGTCGTAGTACACCCTATCATGCCAAAAAATATTCTCTTTTAAGCAATATCATATCATGCTAAGAATCACCTTGTTATGCTCGAGGAAACTAACTGATCTTATCCTCAGATAATGCTCACATGCCTGTATTCTAAATTGGCAATCAATACATGTGAATAGGGATGTGACATCCATTGTTATCATCAAAAAGGATTCCAACCACTTTTCTAAGAAACTATCATTTGAGGAGACAATTGGTCTCCCAGGGGATTTTCCATACCCTTGTGCACTTTAGGTAGTACATAAAATGAAGGTACCCTTGGATGATATGTTATAAGAAAACCATATTCATCATCATTCAACAACCCCTGATCATACCACTACATCAGATATTCTTGGTACTGTCTCACAGCAAACTTATATATGTTAGTAGAGATAACCTCATAACATTCAGAGTGGATTAACTGTCGCATCACCTCGTGTTAAAACATTGCCACATCCATAAAAATCACATTTCCCTCTTTATCTGATGGCTTAATGTTTATAGTGGGGTCCGTTTCTAACACGGGTAGAGCTGCTCTCTGAGATGAGGTTAGATTATCTGTGTTTTTCCTTACTCTACTTCTTAGGTATATAAAATTCCTTTAGCATACTATCATGAGAGACATTGATATTGTCATGCAATGAGGAGGGGATTACTCAGGATTGGGGCCTAAAGCCACTATTGATAGGTGTATTAACATCAATCCCTAAGGTATTCATCAGTTCTTCTAGATCCTATTTGGATCTTCACAATCTTCTTCCCTTTGTAGAGCTTCTAAAGCCATTAACCCCTGTACATCATCAATTTGGATATCACTTAATAAAATTTCAGGTCCCAATACACATGTTTTGCGTTTAGACATTTTGGAGCCGATTCCGATTCGGGCCGGAAATCTCTCCGACCGAGCCGGACTCGGAGAGATTTCCGACCGAATCGGACCCTAGCAGCCCGACCGAACGAGTACGATGCGCACGTATGCCATCGGACTCGATTCGGTCGGACTCCCATTGAAGTCAATGGGAGCCTGTCGTACAACGCGTACGCGGGCTCCCATTGACTCAATGGGTGCGAGGCGAACAAGGGCGCCCCTACAGCGTGTACGCGGCGAGCGACTCGCGCCGTACACGCACAGGTAGGGGGACCCATGGGTCCCCCTGTGTGCGACTCGCGCGGTTACGCGTACAGGGGGGTCCGACACGGACCCCCAAAGTACAGCTCCGACTGCTCCTTCGAGCCAGACGGCGCGAGTCGGTCGGACTGCTCGCGGCACGCATCGTACTTTCCCGGCCGGGGAACGTCTCCATTGCGCGGTGCGAGGCGTGTCCGATCGAGGCGGTCGGTGCGATCGGCTTTCGCGTACGAGTCGGTCCGGTGCGGTTGGGTCTCGCGAACGAGTCGGTCGGCGTTTTCGCATCGTACTCGCTCGCCCGGACGCACGTACGAATCGGTCGGGAAACAGGGCTCCGAATCGGATCCGGTACAGCCAAATCCGATTCGGAGCCCTACCGGCCGAGATCGGAATCGGCCCCTTTGTGTATTTTATGTAATTCAACTTCCTGATAAACAGGAACAAATCAGTCCTGGTTTACGAGTAGTTCCAATTTGTGGTTCAAGTAGGGAAACCTCTTCATTTGTTAGGTTCCTGCTTGACGGATTCATCACTGTTAACCTGGTGTTCAGTTCCTTTTGTTGTTCCGGCGAATTATTCTACCCACTTGTGGGGTTGCGCCACCTCCTTCTCCTGGTTCTGCACCTTTGTTTTTGCCTCTTCCTCACCCTCTTCCCCCTCCTTTTAGTGGGGGACTGTCCTCTCTGGGTTTGTCGGCTTGACGCATTAATCGGTCATTGTTTGGAATCCCCAAGAACTCTCCCATTCTCCCCATTTTCCGATCTTCATTATCCGTGCTCACATCCAAGCTGAATCCTGATGAGATAGCATCTTGTTTTTTCTGCATGTCTCCTTGTCTCATTTCTTTTCTATACGCATCACAGTTTCCCCGTGAATGTCAGTATTTTCCCTTCTACATAATCCCTTTTATCGCGCTGAAACTTTTGCTGTTTTTTGGTTTTGAATTCTTCTTCATGTTTTGTATTATTAAAGCATCTTTATTCGATTCTTAGAATCATCAAAGCATCAATAGAAAAATATATACAATTCATTAGTCCTCATTTCAGTTGCAATACAGTATATAGGATGTAGTTTGCAGTTAGCAGCGTATATGGGAAAAGTGCAAAATGCAGAATGTCAGATAGCCTCATATTGGTTACAGTACAATACATTCAGTAGAATTTTCGCGGCTAGCAGCTATTCAATTAGTTCCATAAAGTGCAAAGTGCAAAATACTGGATAGTTAACCACCAATAGCGCATTAACATATACATTCCGCTATAAAACATAGAAGCTAGTTTTTACAGTCAGCAACAATGGAATTAATTCCATAAAGTGCAACGTGCAAGGAGCAATTTCATCATGATTACTATATAATCACATAAATAGAAGAAGGAGTTACCACACTATAAATTTTAAAATATCATTAGCTATGTACGACATCAACATTTGAATTTCATATAGTTCCCTTAAAAAAGAAATTAAAATTTTAAAATTTGAGCCCAGTCTTCATCCTAATAAAATTAGCAGCCAGTAAAAATCTACTAGTACCAAATACAATTAGCTTGGAGCTATCAGTTTTCAAGATACGCAGCATTTCAGTGTATTTCCTAATACACAATTTCCTGCCCAGAGGTTTTATCCATTTCTTTCTAGGATTTTCACATACAGGGCAGAAAAATAAAACATGCGCAATATCCTCTTCGCTTCCTGAATGGCACTGAGTACACTTACAATCATTTTCCACTAGCTGCTTTTGTCCCCACCTGGATGTAAACGACCTTATTTGAAGAGTACCATACCTAAATTTCAGATACAATACCTTGGCAAGTAAAGGTTCGATCTCATCTAAAAATGATTCGAAACAGGGGTTATTTTAAACATCAGAAACTGGGTTGTGAGTGTACCGGATCTATTATTTGAAATAATATTGTACCTAATGAAATTCCAGTAAATGGTCTTAATTACCCGTTTTGAATCAGGAGTCAACAAGTTCGGTTGTTCCCAGAACCTACTCAAACCCAGGTCCGTAAACCATTTACGGATGTGGATCAACCAGGGAAAAGTTACATGAGTGTCAAGGGCCAATAATTCACTCAAAGCTTGTCTATAGGTTTGCAATTCCTCGGTGGTCCATATTCTTATCCAATATGATAAGGTCATCCAAACTGCCCTTTGCTCAATTCGCTTGATGCCCAAGTCGAGCATTAGGGGGATCACAGGTGTATTTTGGGGTAGAGCAGTAAACCTCCTCAAGATCTTATTTTCCCCCATAATTAAAGATGCAAGTGCCCCCCCCACAATTCTGAGCCATATAAGGCAGCAGTTTGTGCCCTGGATTTATAAACTTCAAGGGCTGGTGTAACAGCCTTTGTCGTGGTTTCAAAGAGTTTTTTATAACTGGTGCTGCGTATTGCATTAAAATTGTTCTAGATTTCATTATCTGGGGGTTCCATGAAAGTTTAGAGTCAATGTTTACCCCAAGATAAACAAAATTAGAGACTCGCTCCAAAATTGCTCCGTTCAGCTTTATGTTATTCTTAAAACATTTGTGGGGCCTGATAGTCATATACTTAGTTTTTAGTGGGTTTATTTCCAGCCCCTTTTGTTTACAATATTGGTCGAGGGTATTTAAAAGGTTTTGCAAGCCCTTTGGCGTTTGCGACAGTAACATTGTGTCATCAGCAAAAGTTAGTGCGCAGATATGGTTCCCTCCTAATTTCGGGGAATCATGATTGGATTTTTGGAGGAACTCAACCATGTCATTAACATATAAGAGGAATAGAGTTGGCGCCAGGACACAGCCCTGTCGCACACCTCTCTTGACAGGTATCTCTTCTGTGAGTTCCTCCCCTTTACCCCAACGTACTTTTGCAAAGGTATTCTCATGAAGCCTAACCAACTGGACTATGATATTTTTTGGCACCCCCTGCTGTAATAGATTTAGCCATAGTAGGTCTCTAGGGATTGAATCAAATGCGGCCTTTAAATCTATAAAGGCCACATATAAATGACCGGATCTTAGCCTTGTATATTTCCAGGCTATAATTAACAGCCTGAACACCTGATCTATGGTGCTTGTCCTCCTTCTAAAACCCGCCTGGCATGGGGAAAGTACATCATTAGCAAGCATCCAGTCATTCAACCTTTCTAAGATCTGTTTGGCATAAACCTTTTGCAATATATCTATCAGACTGATAGGTCTGTAATTAGCGGGATCGTCCCTACCGCCCTTCTTATATATTGGGACGATCTCTGCGCCTTTCCAAGATTCTGGAATGGGCTCACCTCTAGCGATTGCATTGCAAAGAAGATTAATATAAGGAGCCCACACTTCAGGTGCATGTTTAAAGAGATTGCCCGGGATCTTATCAGGGCCAGGGGCTTTCGATGGCTTAATAGCAGCTATGGCCAGTGTAGTATCCTCTACACTAAATTGTAGTGGTGCAATCTCATTTGATGACATAAGGTCCTCAATACTACATGGAGGATCTCTAATCATTGGGGCCGGAAGGGCATATAGCTGAGCAAAATGTCCATGCCAAGTCCAGGGGTCCAAATTATAGTCCTGGGCCAGGTTATTATCTTTTGTACCATTTGCAATAATTCGCCAGAACAAAAATTGGTCGCCTGTCTTTGAAGCTATTATCAGTTCTTCCCAGCTTGCATCTTCCCAATTTCTGCGGGCTGCTTTCAGAACTTTATTGTACGCATTCCTTAATTGCCTGATCAAGATTATATCCTTGGTTTGCAGGGCCCTGGTTAAACTTTGTTTAGTCAGTGCACATTCGTTATCAAACCATGGGTTGGACAACCCAATCTTCTTAGAACATTTAGTCTTCCCAGTCACCGATTTAGTTAAATAGGGTTTTATACATTCCACCAACTTTTGATGAGTCTGTGTTATAAATGAACTTCCAGGGCACTCTTTTAAAAAGAGCAATACTAGATCACAAAAAATATTATAAATGCAAGTAAGGGGTTCTACCTTTCCCAGAATAGATGGCCATTTCACTGCCCTCCTATTATTGCTCACTATAGGCTGTATGACCTCTAAGTCCAATCCCGACTGTATCAGTGGTTGTAACAGAAAGTGTTTCGCTGTAAGATCTAAACACAGAGGAAAGTGATCGCTTTCTCTTCTGTCATCCACTTTAAAATCCTGCACATAATCCCAATGAGCAGCACTTACCATAATATAATCTATCCGAGAGGAAGAAAGACCTTTCGAAAAGGTGTTAGAACATTTGAGATCGGAGGGGTTCTACCATTACAAGACCTTAATCCCTTCTCTACAGTAAAGTTAAATAATTGCAATGCAGAGACAGAGCATCTCATGGTCTTTTCTACCCCTAAGGACGGAATACCCATTGCTAGATCTTCTTCTTCAAGGATTGTATTTAATCCCAACAGGGGTTCGTAGCAACAGTTGAAGTCACCTCCAATTACAATAAGCCCATTAGATCTAATAGAATCAAGGGCTTCTTCTAAGTGCTGAATTATAGGTGATTCTTTTGAACATTCTCTTGGTCTTATATATATATTAAATAAGTATAACCAGGATTTGTTTGAAAATTTAAAACTCAAGCCCAGGATGTCATCAGTGACCGTAGTTACAATATCTATAGAAGCATTTATATTGTTTTTTATCCAAATTAAGAGGCCTCCAGATGGTCTTCCTCTAGTTGGTTTATGGGCCTCAATACTAAATGTTCTATAGCCTACTTTAAATAATGTCATATAATCATGTTTTGTAAGTCTCTCCATCATTTTTGTGTTTAACTCCTTATATGTCGTCTGTTCTTCCTCCTCCTCAAGATCTATTTTCATTTCCCTGATCTCATTACGAATGTGTGTCAGATCCAATTCCACATATTTGTCAAGAATCTCCAATATGCCTCTACTTGATTTTGCTGTGAAATCAGCCCATTGTTCCAAAAGTCCTGGGTGGGGGGACTGACATGTTGGCACTGTAAATGAGCGAAGGCCTCGTGGAACCCTATTTACCTCAACTTACCTCAATATATCTCATTAAGGAGGTTAGTTCCCACCACTTACTAATTTCTTTTTTCATCAGTGTTAGAAATGGGAGTCTCTAGTTGGCAATGGTTTGCACCTTAACCAAATAGGGGCCCGTCCTTCTAGTCAGGATAAGGGGGATACACTCCTAAGATAACCCAGTGAAAGCACTACACAAGGACACCACACCAGTTTTAGAAAAATGACCAATATTTATCTGTGCAAACAAGACCAAAATGATAAAAGACCAAAATATTGTAATAAAAAATAGACACTTTGAAAGTATGACCTAAAAAAGCTGCTCTTTGAAGTCGGTAGCTCTGTCCGGTGCTACCGCGGTGCTGAAAACAACAGAATCCAACAGTTCCGTCTGACCGTGTCGGTGCGGACCGGCATTCGTGTCAGCAGACTCATAAACAGTACCTTTGGTTCCGGCCAACCGCGTCACTGTGGGCCAGTCGTGGCAACTGTCGCAGTTGCGATTTGAAGCATAGTGGTGCAGCGTAGAGTGCCTTCAAGTCGCCGTGCAGGCAGCGGCTCGGTGGCGGTTGTCCAGCGGTGTCGGTGAGACCAAGGCTGCGGTGCGGAGTGAGGCAGTGCTTGTGGTGGTGCTGACAGATCACGGTGCAAGCGACAGTGCCGGTTGATGGGAGCCGGTGTCGGTCGGCCCAGACTGCGGTGTGGGATGGGGCGGTGTGTGGTGTAACTTATGAGCGGTGCCCCCAAACCACGATGCGGTCACGGGTGTTGCAGTCAGCAGGCAGCAACGTCGTCAGTGAGACCAGGGTGACAGTGTGAGGCAAGGTGGTGCAGAGTGTGCTGCTAACAGGTCGGGGTGCAAGCAGCGTCTCGGTGACGTCGGTGGGCGGTGGTGAGACCAGGGTTGCAGTGCGAAGTACGGCAGTGCCCTCTGTGGTTCCATCAGGACCCGGAGTCCGCAGCGGTGTCGGTGACGGTGTCAGCTGCTTTCCCCCTCTGTGGCAACTGAAATCGCAGTTCCAGAGGCGGTACCCAGAGGTAGGTGAAGTCTTTGCTGTCCCTGAGACTTCGTGAACAGAAGGCAAGCTCTATTTCAAGCCCTTGGAGATACTCAGCAACAAGTAAAGAAAGTTCAGTCCAGTCCTTTCACTGCCCAAGTCATAAGCAGCAACTGCAGGCCAACGCAACAAAGCAACAGCACAGCAAAGGGATATACTCCTCCTGGCAGCTCTTCCAACTCTTTTTCTTGGCAGGTTCCTTGATCCAAATGAGTTCTAAAGTACTGGGGTCTGGGCCCCAATATTTGCACTGCATTTCTCTTTGTTCTTTTGGCCAGAGAGTGTCTGTGCTTAGTCCAAACCAGTTTGGTCCTCTCTGGCCCAGCTTCCCAGCAGGAGGTGGAGGAGCATTGTCCAAGGCAGACCAGGCCCTTTCAGGTGCAAAGAAATCTTCTCCCACTACTCTGATTGCAGCTCAGGTCTATTCAGCCCAGCCCTGACTCATCCAGGAAAGGCAGGACACACTTTGACCCCCCCAGTGGCTGTCTGACGAGAATGCACATCCCCAGCACCTGTCACTCCAAAGCTAGACGGTCAATCCACAACCCAGCAGAGGCACACAGGATGGCTAAGCAAGAAAATACCTGCTTTCTAAAAGTGGTATTTGAAAACACAGAACATAAAAATCATATTTACTAAAAGATGCATTACTACCTTCTGAGTTCAGACATACTAAACTCCATTTCTCTATTTTGTCCCAATGGGAAGATACACTCGTAACATGTCACAGAGTATTCCCCATTCTATCCTATGGGACAGATAGTCTTTCAACAGTGAAAAACGAATCACACTGTAGTTCACTATCAGGAGATATCACACACACCAGGACATGTCTTACCTTTCACATACACTGCACCCTGCCCATAGGGGTACCTTGGGCCTACCTTAGGGGTGATTCACATGTAATAAAAGGGAAGGTTAGGGCTTGGCAAGTGGGTGCACTTGCCAAGTCGTCATGGCAGTAAAAACTGCACGCAGACACTGCAGTGGCAGGTCTGAGAACCCTTTGAATGGCTGCTTGTGTGGTGGCACAATCAGTGCTGTAGGCCCACTAGCAGCATTTGATTAACAGGCCATGGCACTCTCACTGCACTTTACTAGGGACTTACCAGTGTAAATAAAATATGCCAAACATGGAAACACCAATCCATAATACAATTTACAATAAGAGCACCTGCACTTTAATACTGAACAGCAGTGAGAAAGTGTGCAAAGACATTAAACCAGTGTTGGACTTGACCCTTTTTGCAGGGTCATTCCAGAACTTTTTGCCTTCCTCCTGTATTTTTTCTGACCTGTTGTTGGTGGCTTTATCACTGCTGATCAGTGCTGAAGTGCATGTGCTCTCTCTTGTAAACTTAGTAAGATTGGTCTATACCTGTTTGGCATATTTAATTTACCTATTAGTCCCTTGTACAGTGGTATCCCAAATACCCAGGGCCAGTAAATTAAATGCTACTGGTGGGCTTGCAGTGCTGCTTGCGCCAACCACCCAAGTAGCCTTTCAAACCTGTCTCTGCCACTGCAGGGCCTGCGCGTGCAGTTTACTGCCGCCGCAACGTGGCATATAAAGTGCTTGCTGCGTCTGCAACTCCCCTTTTACTACATATCAGTCACCCCTAAGGTAGGCCCTAGCTAGCCCTATGGGTAGGGTGCAGAGTACGTAAAAGGTATGACATGTGCCTTAACTTTGTGGCATGTCCTGGTAGTGACAAACAGCTTATTTGGTTTCTCACTGCTGTGAGGCTGCCTTCTCATAGGTTTCATGGGGGATTCCCTGATATGTGCTTCAGTGGTAATTCCTGACATGAGAGGGATAGCGCAACCATGTTTGGTATGTTTGGAATAGTAGTGATAAATCCTGCTTATTGGTGAAAGCAGATTTATTATTACCATTTTAGAAATACCACTTTTAGAAGTGGGTATTTCTGTGTGCTATGTGTTTTTGTGCCTACCTGGATGTGTATTAACCGTCGGGTTCTGACTGACAGGGCTTTGCCTGCCTTCCACAATGCTGGCTCCACCCCCTGTGGTGTGCCTGGGGCCTGGGCTGCAAATATGAATGGGGGTGTTGTGCACTTCAGTAGTGTTTGGAGTGCCCCCCAGAACAAAGACATTGCACTATAAGTAAAAGGGCTGTGACCCCATGTGAGAAATTAAGACACTGCGTGGGACGTGGGACCAGAGGATTGCTGTGCTGGCAGGGAACCGCCATAAGACTCCTTGCCTTGTTGTCCTGGCCTGCTGAAGAGACTACCTCTGTGTCTGCCAGGGTCCTGTGTGCTGGCCTGAGCCTGCTTCCCGCTGTGTGTGGTCCCCAGTGCTCCCCAGGAGCTGTCGTGCCCTATCGTTTTACCTAGCATGTAGTGAGTGCTTTTGGGTGGCCTCGTGTAAGCAGAGACCGTGTGGGAAGCTCTTTGCTGATAGGAAGCGCTGTGTTCCCCACCCTGCTATTGCCAAGCGTATGTGGAGCTCTACTTGTGACGGTGAGGAGGCACCGCAAAATTGATATGGAGCCTGCTGCTGGAACACTAGGCTTTGCCTAGCAACCTTTAGGAACGAGTGAGGAGAGAGACACGTGGCCCACTTCAGCCCCGCCCAGCAGGACGCTGCATTGGGCTTCGGAGCAGCGAGGACATGCTCAAGGCAGGGAGAAATCAGGACCTGCTTCCCCCACGAGGGAGGTCCTGCACCGGAGGAGGAAGTGATCCGGCCAGTGGTGGGCAGGGCCAGAGTCCGCCTGCAGCGTGTGGACTACGAGAGCCCATTGAGAGCTCCAGTGGCCGGAAGCGTCCCGGACGCTGGAGGAGCTAGGTCGCAAAGAGTGTAGCGGGTGTGCTTTCCGACCCTGTGAGGGCCCAGGACACCCAGGAGGAGTTTGACTCGCCTAGAGTGCGGGTCAGTCTGCATGCTAGGGCTGGACCAGGGAAAAGCCAGATGAGGAGCCGAGTCAGCATCACCCTACAGCCCGATGTAGCAGCTGCCCCGTGTGGTAGTGGGCAGCTGCCTTGACAAATAGGGCGACACAGGCCATACTCGGGGGAGCCTGTGAGGTCACCCCACCTACGGAGATGGTCCGCCCCTTCCCCTTGCTGACACCCACCTACCCGGGGGCATTATTTTGTTTTAGTAGCTCAGGAGGGGACCCCTCGACAGAGGCCTCGATCCTGCTTGAGAAACGGCTGCATTCTCTGTAAAAGCAGGGCAGGAGCACTGGCCTCTATAGTTAGGGTGAGCTGCCATACAAGTTACGGACTGAGTTCCCTGAGGCCACGAGGTAGTGGTAGGTAGATGTTGGCACCACCCTTATGACCCGTGCTGGGTTTTCAGTGTATGTTGTTGCAGCTTAGCCCCTGAAGTTTGAATGTATGGCATTATTCCTTGCATTTTATAGGATTATTAGTATCACTTCAGGACCTTCAGTTTATGCCCTGATTCTAATATGTATGTGGTGTTACATTGCCAAGGTTTGCACCATATGTACTGTAATGGTGATCTCCATATGCCTAAGACGGGCATGATTGGTTTATGATATGTGCACTGTACAAGTGGCTGCTATAGTGCACTGCTGATGATGGTCATACCTAATGCTTGACGCTAAGTGTAATCCTGCCAGTAGTTACTGGTCGCCCTGACTGTGACCATTGTGTCAGTGGCCTGATTGGCCAAGTGGTTTATGTAATCCCTGTGATGTCTATGATAGTGGCCGGATTGGAAATATGATTTATGTAATACCTGTGAAGTCATGACCGGTGCCTAGTGGAACAGTAATATATGTGATTGTGATCTAATGTGTTTTTATGGATAATACAAAGGAGATTTTTATATAACCTTGTGTGGAGTTTCTTTTGTGGTGTGCCTAGTCTGTCACTGCTGTGTGAGTGTGTTGTGCAAATGCTTTACACATTGCCTCTGGGACAAGTCTGACTGCTCTGCCAAGCTACCAAGGGGGTGAGCAGGGGTTATCTTGGATGTGTAACTCCCTTGCCCTGACTAGAGTGGTGGGTTCTGCCTGTCTTAGGTGTATACCCTAGCCAACCAGAAACCCCATTTCAAACAACCAGCAAAAACAGAGTCAAAACCGGGAGGTCAGAAAGCAAAAAGACAGGGGAAACATGCCAAAAGTTGCCAGGTCTAACAATCAGCTTTTCCAAAGCAAACACAAGCTGTTTCAAAGACAAAGTACCAGTATGTGAGGCCGTTGCTCTGCCCTCAAGGCTCGACCCTCGGGTATCCTCATTGTAGCTGAAAATCCGTTTTTCGGCCTCTAACCTCACCGAATCACCATCGGCCAGGTAGATTGCCATCTGATCAATTGCACGTTGCACACGTTTCTCTGTCTTGCCCCAGTATACAATTCATCCTGGGTGCTGATACGGATAGTGCCGGCAATGGGGAAATGTAGGTCTGTCTCCAGGAGACTACCAGATCGAGTGAGATGATCCAGCTCTCTCATCTGGCACTCGACTGGTCAGACTGTACAGACCAATTCCATCCCAGGAACCACCAGTCTTCGCACACACCAACTCTGGTCATTTCGATGGTGTACGGGTGCTCTGCGGCCGGTGTCACTCCCTGCCCATATATTTCATACACAGTTTTTGACAGCTGCCAAAAGAAAAAGCGGGCACTCCAAGAGGAGTTGCTAGTAAAGCGTTCTTCATCTAGGAAATTTATTTAGGCAAATGGCCCATGCCACTCCTGCGACATGGTTTGGCTGTACGCCTGGATTCATCTTCAGTGAGTTCCTCACCCCCAAGTGGGGCCTCCCAGGTCTTGGACCTTTATTGTGACTCTTGAACTCTTAAAATCAAGCTTTTGGGCTATTGGGCTATTTGTGGACGTCAACGGGCCAGTTTGCACTGGGACGCCGGCACAGGCACTGAAAATCAGTGTGAGCCACTGCCAGCCGTCTCCTTGCACAGCAGCATCGATAGCCCAAAAAGGGCCGCCAATGCAAAGCCCACCCCTATGCAACGCCCGGCCTGCTCTTTTTACCACGGGGACTGCCACCCGCAAAGCTCTCCTTGCAACAATCTCCAGGGCAAATGGGACTCTTGGTGCAAAACTTTAGAAGGTAAAACTTAAGTGGGACTAATCTGAGACTGTATCTGACCCGCGCTCCATCGCTGTTGGCCTGAACTCTTGACTTTGACCTGGTCCAGTGAGACCAGATAGCTTCAGATGGCACTTTATGCTTTAGGAGATATATTGCATTTTATTCTTTAACAATTTATAAACTCCAGTTCTATTGACTGGATTTTTGTTGCTTTGGTCTTGTTTTATTTACTACATTATGCACTATTATTCTAACCTGGTGTGAGATCTTTTGTATGGTGTTTGCACTGTTTTACTGTTTGAAGTGTTGCACAAATAATGTACACATTGCCTCTAAGTAAAGCCTGACTGCTCTGTGACAAGCTACTAGGGGGTTTAGCACAGGTTAATTTGGGGTTTGCTTGTGCCTTACCCTGACTAGGATTGTAGTTTCTGCTTGACCAGGGCTCACACTCCAGTCAACCAACAACCCAGTTTCTAACACTCCTGTACCCGGGACAAAGAAGTAGACTCCAAGGGTCATAGGGCTCATCTCCTATTTAAGCTACAAGGATACAATAATCTATAAGAGGCCTTTCCTGCAACTGCCCATCTCACCAGAGGCTACTGCACCTAGACTGGATCCTGCTGCTGGCCTCTGACTGACACTGTGTGAGTCTCCAAGTGCCTCTCCTGAAGTCCTGGGGGCTTTAGAATTGTACACCTGTATTGAATTGGAACTTAAAGGACTAAGAGCCTGATTTTGAGTTTGGCGGATGAGTTACACCTTTACAAACATGAGGGATATCCCGTACGCCATATTACAAGTGCCACAGGATATAATGGAGTTGTATTACGGTGGATGGGATATCCATCATGTTTGTGACGGTGTAACCTGGTTTGTCAAAATCTAAATCAGGCTCTAACATTTTTGACTAGAGTGAACCTAGTTGGCGTATCCATCCTGCGGTCCATAACGGCCAGTCTCAAATCGCTCCTAGTTCCTGTTCTACTGCAACAATTGTCTATCATTGGCATTTTGTGCTTCCTGGTGCAATTCCTACTAAAACTTAGAAAATAAATATCTTTTATTCCCCTTATTGGATTTTTTTCATTGCGTTTATTAAATTGTATTCTATTTTTCTAATTCAGTTTGGGTTTTGTACTGTTTTGCAATTTGGCTGTAGTACTGTTTTGGTATTAAATAAATACTTTCCACGTTGTCCTAAGTTAAACCTATCTGCTTTGTGCCATAACTACCAGGGAGTTGAGCTCAGGTTAATTTAGTGACTTCTAGGGCTCATCCTGACAGGGGTTGTGATTATTCCTTGAGATGGGTTGTCACCCATCCCAATTAATAATCCAATTTCTTACAACTATGCTTTTCAAATGAGGAAGAAAAATCAATTTCACCAACCAACATTCTGTGCACATGAGCAAAACAGCAACATATATCTTTTTATTGGAATTATATTCTGAAACATTTCTGAGCTGAGTCCACTCAAAACATACATAAAATATGACCCTTCATATTGCGAAAGAGCCCCATATTTACTTCTCTTTTTCAAGTATTTCACCCTGTCAGAATTTGTTTGGATAAACCACTAACTCATCTTTTTCTTACATTAACTGGAAACATTGATTATAAATGGTGTTTATGTACACTATTAGGAGAAATATTCAAGTTACCGACTCCAATATCTTTACACGTCCTCATGTTAAGTTCCTCCAAAAATATGAAGCCGTCAATTGAAAATTATCCTATACTTTTTGAAAAGTTCCTACCCAGATGCATGGACAGTATAGGGTCTGTTACACATGGCCCAGTATTCACAATCAATGATACTTCAATGGGTATTACAAACTGATTACAAGTTGAGCCCCAAATTGATCCTACGGAGTGGGCATAACGTGAACATTTTTACTACCTCACAAATTTCCAGGTGAATCAATGACTGCCACTTAACTTAGGACAAGGTCTCCAGCTCTGACCGGGAGGATTTGTACCC
Organism: Calotriton arnoldi; assembly: GCA_963921515.1. Taxonomy (NCBI): domain Eukaryota; kingdom Metazoa; phylum Chordata; class Amphibia; order Caudata; family Salamandridae; genus Calotriton; species Calotriton arnoldi. The sequence goes on from CAWUFW010006344.1 coordinate 513,011, forward strand.
AGTAATAAATGCAGAACTAAAACACAGGGGAAAACCAGGTGTGGTAAAACTGCACCACTGTTATGCCCTCATTTTGATAACCTTTGAATACTGGGCCACTTAAAATGAGTGACTATGTCATTTAATGTCCATTTTCAACTTTTCTAATTTTGCATGTTATAAACATTGGGCCCTAGTCATGAAAGTAAACTTAAAGGCAGAAGTTTCCTCACACGTAGATTTACATCTATGCCTTGGTGTAATTCTCTGCCTAATGGCAATTGAGGACTCTTTGTGAATATTTACATATACTGATAGGACTGTCTCTCCCCCACTATACAAGAGTGTTGGGACATGCACAATGGAAGATATGGCAGTTAGCACTAATATCATTATAGGCATATTTTATGCGTAAATCCAAAAATGTACTGCTACATAGCTCAGGTGTAAATCTCTGTTACTTTATGTAGAGCAAAAGGAAACATGCACAAATTACAAACATAGCAACTGGGAGAACATAAATAGAGTCCACTTATTGGGATCAGCACTCTTCCATTGTGCTGTAAGATGTACATATAAATATAGTTCATTATGTAGCAGACTGCACCTGCTCCTTTTCACTCATATGAAGTTCATATAGTCCACCCAAAGGTAAAGCGACTTAATAAATCAAATTGTACTTTGCAAGAGAAATGAGTGCTCACCTCCTAAAATGTATATATGTATGCCTCCATAGATAATTGAATATACATATTATTAAATAGGTTTTTGAATGAGGTATCCTATTATCAGGTATTTTGTCAGAAAAATATTGGTGATGTCTGTAAAGTCTTAAGAAAAATATATATATAGTTTGATGGGAGAATTGTTAATTTGATCTGGTATGGTATATACTTATCCAAAAAATTGGCACTACACTTAAGAGTTAAATGGGGACCAGAAATGTGAGCAGACCACAGTTATATGAAGCACATAGCATAGGTTCAGTCTCAAATGCCAGTAAAGTTAATAGAGGCTCTGACTCAGTAGGATCTTTGGATAATAAAAATTAAAAGACCAGCACTACTGGGGTAGAGCTGGGTGTAACTGTTGAATCGCAACTGATTTATTATTTTGCAAGTTTGTTTTAGTATTTGCATACCCGACCACGTGCCCCTCCTTAATTTTCCTCCCTCCTCCCAATTTAGTAGATATTAACACATTTTCACACATTCACACATTTTCACCTGAAACATAACCCTACGCCTGCAGACGTCTATGAACTTGTGGCTGAGAACTCAACATATGAGAGATAGGTCAGGCGTAGGTGTTGATATGTGTCGTACCCATGTGAATTGCATTTATGAGTTTGTTAGGTAGCACTACAAGAGTACTACTTCATATTTTCAAAATCCATTTTGTGAGCAACTTGTCCATATTTTTCTGCTTTGAAATATTTTTGGATATCCTACTTTTAGTATATATACTAGGGGTGGGCGGAATTTGCGTAGTCGCGCTACGCAAAGCTCCGCGAAACGGTAAAACATCTCCGCGAGCACGCAAAAATTCCGCGAATACGCGGAATTGCTTGTTCCGCCCGTTCGCGGTGCTTTTTTCCTGTTCGCGAACGCTGTTTGCCTGCTCGGGGAGAAATATCTCACGAACACGCATTTTGAAAGCGCGAACAAGCAAAAAACTCTGCGGATCGCGGAATTTTGGGCAATTCCGCGTTCTCCGCGGAACGCGAAATTACCCAAATTCCGCAAATTCCGCGAGCGGAACGGAATTTACCGCCCAGGCCTAATATATACCACACCATAAAGGGATTTGTTACTTGCTTTCATCATAGGCATAAACCATAATAAATTCAACAAAAAGTGAAAGAATATCTCATATAATCTAGAGTGCTACAGTGCTAAGATAAAGTGGCAATGTCATTGAAAGCAGGAGTGAAAATAGCAGCGGTATACTGAAATTAGATTATCTATGTTAAAGGAGCTATGTGTGAACTCACAGGTACAGCATCTGACCTCCAGTTCAACAACATCTCAGTTTTTTCCCGTGGGACCTTCATACGCTACTTGAACCCTATTGTATTATTATATTCTGATGTTCTATATCTATGCTCTGCTGCTCTTGAATTGGATGGTTACAGCTCGGGTCATTTTCTGAAGAATTAAATCTCCTTTGAAAGGTTAGATGGTCTTTTGAGTTGATATTTCCTTTAAAGGTGACAGTCATGCTCTTTTAAAGCAGTTTTGGCTTTTCAAACAACAGAGCTTTTTTTAAATGGTGCTTTCAAATCAACGTTTTAGGATAATGTATGGAAAAACAATGTTTTTTTTTACTAATGCATTAAAACGTATTATACATAGGAAGAGTCATTAATTGTATAGAAAGTAAATAAAAATCTTATTTACCTTTTAGTAAGTTTATTTTTTTTTACTCATGTGGCTTGTAATATAGCTTCAAACATTAAAAAGAGAATCTAGTTCCTTCTATTGTGAAATTGTATGGCAATAGTTTGCCAATGCAAACTTTTGATTTCAATGGCAACCCACAATTTGCCTATGCAAATCAGTTTTTCGTCCATGTTAAATTTGTTTATTTTACAGTCAACTGGAAGGACTCAATTGTAGCTTTTGTTAGAAAATCTTGAAATGAAGAAATATGTATGAAACCCTGACTTAACTAAACACCTGCAAAGGCATTGATAGAAATTATCTTGGCTATCTTCCATCACAAATTTTAGTTTGGTGAAGGTCTGTGATGGAGCGGAAATCTAATTTCATTTGTAGGGATGTATCATAATCATGTGTAGAGTGCACCCGCATACAACCTTGCAACTATATTAACGTGAAGTGTTAGAATTGTGAAATGTATTAACAAATACATGACTTATTTGTGGTTGTTGACAAGTAGTATGGAGAATTAACATAGTAAATGGATGTAACTAGCTGAAAATGTTAACATGAAGAACTTGTGTTGTCAAACTGACAAATATTCATGTACTAAAAGTGTTTATTAATGGTGACATTTCATATGTAGGTAAATGTATGAGCTGAAGCTGAATTAATGATTATGTGAATTCATAATGCTTCATTCTGATGTTAGTTGAAATCGTAGGCCTGCAATGCAAGTCCCTGACAACTCTTGCATTAGACTTAATAGTTGAATTTCATGTGCACTGTGGAATCTGTTCTTTCTCATGTTTCATATTGCAGGTGAAGAAGCGTTCTTTTAGACAGAATTAGATCTTTGTTTTAGCAGATAGGCAAGGAGAGAAGAAGTTACAATCATGTGACTTGGGTCGATAAAGTAAGGACATTGGGATTCACACGGGAGAAGGCCTGGGAGCCAAGGACAAAGAAGGTACATGGACAACACCGTGGAAAAGTAAGCTCAGGACTATACCCAGAGTGGATGGCTTGCAAGGTGTATTATGGGGGGAATTCTACCTGTGGATAATTGGCTGTTGGAACTAGGTAAAGCGCCCCACTTCTTTCTTGCCTTCCAAGAGAGAGCATCCTAGAGCGAGCTTTTTCTTTGCAATAGTAGCTTTATGCTACTTGACCCATTGATGGTGGGAAGGCTTCTTAGGAAGACTCCACATACTGACACCTTTTCTTTCCTATTGAAAATGCTTATGTAGGGATGTCATCTTAGCGCTAGAGTAGGGACAGATTTAACCCTTTTCATTCACCAACCATCGATGCAGAGAAATTTGGACTCATGCTTTCTGATTTTCTGTATCCTACTTCTTGAACTAATAGTTTTGTTCGTGCTGCACCATCTAAAGTGGGTGCGCAGATTTGGCTTCATGCTAATACCTCTGTATTTCTATACCCTCACGTTGAGGTTTCTCTATGTCCAGTTCTTTTGGCTTTGTAATAAACTAACTAATCTTATGTAGTTGTCAGTGGGTTAGTCTGCATCAAATAAATTGTTGACTAATTAATCATTTGTTAACGACTTTTCTCCCCTTTACACTTCCATGCTGCAAAAAAGAACCATCGGAGTGTGTCTCTAGAAAAGGTCTAGAACTAATGGGCCCAGCCCTTTCAGCTGAAAGGCTGCATCTACAATCAACTGCAGATGGTTTCAATTGATTGAAATATTTAGGCCCTCATTATGAGTAGGGTGGAGTGGAATTCCCATATGAAATTCCACTCCTCCAATTACAAATGTCCTGGTGTTTTTGCATTTGCTTTTTCCGGGTGCAGGACAACAGATCCCTGTTTTAGTTGGAGGTAAAATTGCTTTAGGTTTCAAAGCCACAGCAGCTAGGCCTCGTCCCCAAACCACGCCCAATGTCTTTTTCTCACAAGAGGAAATCAGGTAATTCTCCAACCCTGCCAGGACACTTCTTGCCCTTCTCTCCCCCAGCCCGACACCCTCCCGACACCTCCACCACAATCCACAGAAGCCTCTACACCCATTTACCACCTGCTGAGAGCAGATGGAAAATAATAGTGTAAAGCCCCAAGCAGTCGAGAATTACATGTGGTTTTGCACCCAGTAAAACTGGGTCTACACAGTTGTTCCGCATTACATAGGGTTTAATTCTTAACTTTAGTGTTCTGGAGGGACGTTATAGTACATTATTGTTAACACCGGTGTGCAAGTTGCACCCTGTCAATACCGTGCAACTCTTAATGAGGGCCAATGAATGAAAGTGAAGGGCCTACTGTACAAATGGCAGGTTACAAAGCAGTCACTTTTTTGACCTTCAGCTGCTTTGCGATCCAACCTTCATTTAGCAACGTGATAGATGAGCAAATTTGTCACAGTGAAAAAAGCCTATTAGGTAGGATTCAGAGAATGCTGCCCAATTCATATTGATGAGGCGGGATTCTAATAATGAATCCCACATAGTAAGCTAAGAATAGAGGGGCGGAAGAGTGCAAGGAAGAGGAAAAATGTGCATGATTTGCTTTTATGAAGTTATGCACAATTTCAGCAAAACTATGCGGAATTACTCGAAATGCAAATCTGGCAATATAGTGTATGGCAAAATGCATACTCGTAACAATTTTTGATGCACAAATTCATTCTACATACCTAGTGAGGGCTCTTGGTCAGCCCCGCCCCCTCTCCCCCCTTCAGTCATTGATTGTTTGGCTTGCAAACTGCGTTCTAGATCAGCCCACAGACAGGTATAAACAGAGTGTGGAATTCCTCAGCCTTCACCAGTCATTCTGTATTTGGCTTATTATTCAGAGAGTGATGGCATTTTGCCTTTTTATAGCAGGTTAACATTTGATTGGGTAGTAACTTTGTGAGCTCGTTTTTGGAGTGTGGGTCACATTTGTTCATCCTTTGGTGCAACAAGTTGATTAAAAAAAATATTGTTTGTGCAGCTGCGCGGTTGACCATTCAGCTCTCTCCTGACAATGTACACATTCTCTGCAGCGCAGCACCAATGACAGTAGTGAGACTCTCCAGGCAGAATTATGTGCCATGCCTCTCTTCAGCATGATGTCAGAAGCTAAGGTATTATTCAATAACACTGTGCCTCCGTGAATGGTTGTGGGACGTGAATGTATAAGCTCAGGTCCCATAATACACACCGATTCGTAGAAAAGAAGTAGGTGAAAATGTGTTGCTTGAAATTGGCAAATTCCAATGTGATGGGCACTATCAGCCCGAAAACAAAATATAGGAAGAGAAAGTATTTTTGACGCTTGCTGATAGCATTGCATTGAGATTAAACGTGCATAAATGGGTTGTGGCATGATATTTGTTAAAGCAGTGGCCATCGTAAAATGTTCTCCAATTATTGTCTAGTGCTGGTGATTTTTGCTGTGAAGTGGGCATTCAGCATAGAGCGAGAACATGATGCTCAGAAAGCTTCCGTACAGGTTAAAAGGCGCACTTCTTTCTATTGGCAACAACCAAGCAATGGCAAAATTAAGTTCTCTGAGCATGTATTTCATATAGTGAATGTAGCTCAATGTTAGAGTGTTGCCATTGGACGAAAAACGCAGGAGTAGATTGGATATCCAGCTGTCACAGGAGCATCGGCCCTAGGAATGGATCAAATAATCACTTTATCAGGCCTGCCAACTTTCAGTTACATTTCATGGTGTGAAAGGAGATGGTGTCTTAAAAGGACCGTATCGGTGGAGGAACTGACTCTCGCGCCTCACCCCCAAAACAAAAGCCTCAGATGCTGCTGCTAATGCTCTGGGGAGTTTTAAAACTTCCAATGAACATCATCAGTACCCACGAAATATGAGTCTTCCACCCTGTGATATTGGCTCTTTACCGGGAGATTGTGTGAGCAGAGGCGATATCCTGTGACACAAGGTGGAACCGTGTGCGTTGGTTGGAGTGCTTTATTCACTTCAAAAGTAACTTGATGTGCCGTAGGCTAGGGAATACGGGATTATATGTGATGTAGTCAATACTTTTTTAATTAGGTAAGAAGCATTTATTTGTAAAAAGGGAAACATTAAAGCTCTACCTGTGTGTGAATGCATTCTCTGATCCCACCAGTAATAGATCACTTCTATATGGATTATGACAACGCCCATGCCATCACTGCATACTTTCCTATGTTTAACTGTAAAACAAATTCACATGAAGATTTCTAAAAAAACAGAAGGACACCTCATGTTTCTGGACCTTTCCTTTGGCAAAGAATAGGGACTATGGTCACAGTCGACCGAGACATAGGTGTGCTTTGAGTCTGACCACAATATATCCTGAGGTCAGAGACACTAAGATGGACTGCCTGGTCAAGTATTTACCTTTGGACTTAGGGCCAGATGTACGATCGTGGAAATAGCGCCTCGCAAATTGCAAGTTTTTTGCGACTCGCAATTTGCGAGGCGCTATTTCCAATTTACAACAGTGTATTTCACAGTGTTAGCAATTCCCAATGGGGTCGCAAATTGAGAGGCTCATGAATATTAATGACCCTGTCGCAATTTACGACCCCATTGGGAATGGCAGGCCCTCCCAGGTATGGTGGCCTGCTGGGCTCAGCAGACCCCCATGTCTGGGACTGCTTTTAATAAAGCAGTTTTTTTTTGTTGAATGCAGCCCGTTTTCCTTAAAGGAAAACGGGATGCATTTAAAAAAAATAATTTGAAACGTTTTTGTTTCATTTTTTAAGGGCAGGCAGTGGTCCCTGGGACCACTGCCTGCTCTTAAAAAATATTTTCCCCTGCATTTGCAAAGGGGAAGGGGTCCCCTGGGGACCCCTTCCCTTTTGCGAGTGCATTACCACCCTCTTGAAGAGGGTGGTAATTTGCAAGTGTTTTGCGCCCGCAATTGCGAACGCAAAACATTCTTACATAGGGTTGCGCTCACTACTAGGAAGGGAACGCTCCTTCCTAATAGCAAGTCGCAAAACCCTATTTTGCGAGTCACAAAAAATTGCGAATCGCAAAATAGGGTTTGTACATTCCCCATGCTGTTTTTGCATGCGCAAACGGGTTCGCAAACACGTTTGCGCATGCAAAAATGGTCGTACATCAGGCCCTTAGTCTGCAAAATGGAACATAGAATCTGTCAGTGGGGTAAGGTAGCAGGCTAAAGTTGGATAGTCATTGAGCAAAGTCCATCTGAAGCCAATGATTTTGGTGGGAAAAGCTCAGAGCAGGAAAAGTCAACTTGAGCATCCAGGGCTGTCATCGCATCAGTCAGATATTTTTGGCACCTTCACTTAGTCACTATTTCTACCTTGGGATTCAGTCTTTGAAATGAAGCTCGGATTTCTCAAGTGAGACAAGGCAGCAAGCTGTATCTGAAGAGGTCTCCCTGGGGCTGGATACCTTCTCGCCAGGTGCCCATTAAAATGGATTTGTTGCTGTGGAGAAGCTCCAAGTGTGGCAAACCTGTTTACTCAGCACACCGAAGTTGCTCCTTCACTGGATTGGCTCAGGTGGATGATCCAGTTCAACCCAAGGCTGAAAGTTAGAATTTTCAAAGTCCCAAAACTTTACAGTGTTAAGTCCCTTTTTCCTTAGCTCCTCACCTATGGCTCACAGGCTTCAGGGGGCCCTTACGACTTCAGGGTTTGTTCAACAAAGGCCTTGTGTAGAGTTCAGTGCAGGTCCAGTTCCCACTGGGCAGCTGGTCACCCAGGAAAAAAGTGTGTTTTCAGCTTTTGTGTGCCTGTAGGAACACAGGAGGTCAGCACACCACCCCTTGGACTTCATTTTTTTGTCCTGGGTACTAGAAGGAGCAGATCTGGTCTTTAATGGCCCCTCTCAGGTTACAGAAAATAGGGTCAAGTCCTCTTCTGATCTTTTGTAGGTCCGGAAAGTGTTATGAGGAAGGTGCAGTGGCATGCCACATTTATGGTGATTTATCTTCCTGTGAACCTCAGCAACCCACCTAGCCTAACCCTTGAAAATTACTAGCTTGGGTTTAAGGAGGAACTGGATTCAAGTAGTCAGCCCTTCCTCAGGCAAAATAACATTACTCTGATAGATGTCTTTCTGTTATCTCCAAATCCAGCAAAATTCTGATTTCCAGGTGGTGGGGGTTCCAAACATTAGTGATAACAGATGAGTGGTATGTGGAAAATCCTTAATCTACCCCTGTTGGACCTGTCCCCCTCTGCAGGGTCACCCCCAAACCTTTTGACTTTTTCGCCTCCACTTTTTGCTACATTGGTTTTTGTTGGCCACACCCCTAAAGCATGGTTAAATTGGTTTATTCCCAATTGGTATATTTAATTTACTTATAAGTCCCTTGTAGAGTTGAATACCATATGCCCAGGGCCTGTAAATTAAATGTTACCAGTGGGCCTGCAGCATTCATTGTGTCACCCACTTAAGTAGCACCTTAAAACATGTACCAGGCCTGACGTTGCAACCTGAATGCAGCTTTAAGCTGCCATGTTGACTTGCCATTAAAAACCACTTGCCAAGCCTTAAAATCCCCTTTAATTACATATAAGTCACCCTTAAGATAGGCCCTATGTAGCCCATAGGGCAGGGTACTATGTAATTAAACGTTTGGACGTGTACTTTTAAGTTTTACATGTCCTGGTAGTGAAAAACTCCCTGTTGGAAGGTGGTTTATTAGTGGTGCAGGTAGGTACCTATAGCTTGTAATAAAACCACATTTGCAAATAAGATCCAGTTAAGTCTCAATAAATGAATCCTTGCTCAACCCTTGGTAGCTTGGCTCATGAGCAGTCAGGCTTAACTTAGGAAACGTGTGTAAAGCATTTAATACCACCAAAATAGTAAATAAGAATGACAAAACACACATTAAAAACCCAATACCAATTTAAAAAATAGGAAATATTTTTATCTTTAAAATGACACCAAAACGACAAAATACAATGTAGGGTTCTTTATACATGAATTTTTTAAAGATTAACTGTAAATGTGCTTTCTGGTGCATAAAACAAAAAATGCCACCCGGGGAATCTGGTTGTGCTTGACCAGGACTAAGTCAAAGTTTCAGGCCTATTGCAATGGAGCGCAGGTCAGATATGATAGAGTGGTTGGGGCCGGTCAAGTAATATGGAAATAGCTAGTGAAGGCCAGAGCCTCTTTAGCCATCTCGATTTAGAGCGGTGCACAATTTTTGCAGTGAACCAAAGACAACATGCTATAAAAGGTGGAGGTGAATTAGAGAGAAAATATTAGGATTTGGTAGAGGGGATTCACCAGTCACTGGGCAGTTCACAGCATCAGATTGCCATCTCAATAGAACCTCCTCAAAATATTCCTGGAACTGGGAGGACAAGATCTGAAGAAAGAAGACCATGGAGCAAAATGACTCAAGGACTGCTGACTCCTGCTAGAACCTCAAAACTGAGCGTACTCTCAAAGGTTTCAAATGGTTAGCCTCTTGCAGGGAGATGGAAAATAGACAGACTCCTGACTCCACCAAGCCTAGCTGACCACTGAAGATTGGACCCGGCAGAAGTTCTGGTTAGAGAGAGAATTATTGCCTAGAAGGCTATCCTAAGGACCTGAGGTTGCAGAAGTGACCAGGAGGACCTTTCCCAGCAGTTGGAGAAAAGTGGGACGTAGTGATGTTTTCCATCTCCTAAGAGGTTTGACAATGTGCTGAGGCTGTTCCAGGGAGGGTGTTTTTGAAGTAAGCACTAAAACCAGCTTTGCTCTGTTTAGAGCAATTTTCCTGCACTGATCTCTGTGCAGTGGAACTCATAGTAAAGGTATCTGGGGGGCGTGGCCTAGCGAGCTAAGATGGCGGTCGCACCTTGAGTGTGCTCCCGGATCCCTCCGCTATCCGCCCGCATTCTGCCCGTCCTACTGCCCATCCAGTGCTGAAACCCGGCGATTTCCCCTGCCGCCGCACGCCCTGATGAGACCCCTGGCTGGGAGGACCCGAGACATCAGGGCCACGCTACAATCCGGTCTGTCCAGCCGGAGCTCGCCTCTAACATGGCGGCCTCCCCCTCGAGCCATCCGTTACCTGCGGCCTGGAGTCGAGCTGCCCAGGCCCCTGATGTGCTGTCGGCCTGAGAGGCCCTGGAGACCGAGAGGCCTTGTGGGGGTGAGAACGGTAAAAACACCGCTTGCCTCCTCCTTCCTTAGCCGGGCTGAAGTGGTCAGTTGAATCCGGCCCACCGTGACATTGACTGGCGCCGCTGGCGTGAAAACTGCCTCCCGCCCCCTGCCCTTGACAGGGACACCCGCGCCTGTACCTGGCTCCTCCACGGCGCTGCCGCTGTCTCGGCTGTGTCATCGGGTGGCGGGATTCCGAAGCGGAGGTCTGGAGACTGGCGGCGACCGAGGCCTAGACACGGAGCCCCGGCCTACGGGGTGACCGGGAGCCCTCCCCCTCTTCCTCCCGTACCTGCTGAGGCTAGCCCTGAGAGAGGCGCTGTCCCTGCCGCCTCCCGGTGCTGGGATCCTGTGGCTGCATCCGGCCCCCAGGTGGTGTTGAGGTGGTGGCGGCCGCCGCATCGGGCGGCGGGAAACCGAGGCTGACAACGTGGGATCCTGGAAGATATGCTGCGGCCGTAGGAGGTGGAGACCCGGTGACTGGCTGACTAAAGAGCGGTGAGTCCGGGCGCCGGGGAGGGTTCCAGAGCTTGATGAAGGAGACCCCGTGCATCCGGCCTGCACCCGGCCTGCTTGGGTGACTTGGGTGGCGCTACATGTGGTTCGGCCTGCTGCCCTGGCCTGCCGCTTCTCCCCGCCCCATCTGCAGCACGTCAGACCTCCGGCGGCTCCGGCGTCCATCCCGCTGTCCGGCTCCAGCTGCTCCCTGCTCCCGAGGATTGTCTCTCTCCTCCTCCTTCCTCCTTGCCTGGGGGGGCTGCAGCTGCTGCAGAGGCTGACCCACTGGCGAAGAGGCACTATACCTGCGCCCCCCTGGGACAGTAGCGACTGTGGCGGCACTCCGGCCCTCTGCGGCCCTGCCGTGGTGTCGGCCGTCATATCGGGCGGCAGGGGGGCGGCAGACTGGCTGTGGTGGTGGATCCTGGGCCCAGCGCTGCTGCGCTGGGAGGTGGAGATCCGAGGTGTGGCGGCCTCCAGGGTGCTGAGCCTGACCGATGGTCTGAGATCTGCTAAGAGGGACCTCCTGTGCGCCTGACCCGCTTGTGCAACCTGGGCCCTGTGCGGTCCTGGACCGGCTGACCTATTGCTCCCCTTACCTCACTGCAGTGGGCCCTATCCCCTAGTTCTGGTTTTCTCCCTGCCGGCCTGCCGGGGCTGCACCCCTGCCCCTGTCCGGAGGAGCCCGGGTGGGGAGACACGATCTGTTTCAGTTGGGCCTACCGGACCAGAGTTTCCCCTGCTGGCCTACATCCCGCACGTCATTGCTCCGCCCTCGTGGACCTGTGGCTTAGAGAAGGTTGGTGTTCAGCCGCACGCACCGAGCGGCACGGGGCTAGAGAGCCCCCTCCCATCTCTCCCTGATCGGTATTGGCGTATTCACAGGGAACTGTGGTCCCTCTGTGAGGGCCCGTCAGCGTATTGCCTCTTGCCGAGATCCCCAGCTGTAGAAGATCTGGTACCTGCCTTGGGGCCTCACCGAGGGTGGCCGCACCACCACGCATTCCGACTGGTGTGGGATCCCAAGGCTCTGGGTCCAACCTGCTCCTGTACCTCTTGCCCTGGGTCAGGGGCCCCTGCCACGAAGACTATCTACAGAACTGGCTGAACTCTGACCCGAGAAGTGACGATCATGGGTCGTGACAAAGTGGCCAAAACCCCGGCCACCCAGACTAAAATGGACCGCTTTACTACCACGGACGCCGGGGCGGTTGGAGGAACCATCGACAAAGACGCCCCGCCGGCCACAGACCTGGCTACCATACTCCAGGCCATACATGCCTCACAGTCCTCTGTGGAGGGTAAAATTGCAGAGGTCCGAGTGGACATTACCCTCATCCGGCAAGATATGCGGAATGCGGTGTCCCGGATCACGGAGACAGAGTCACGCATCTCCACGGTGGAGGACGACGTCCACCAACTTAAGGAACAGGTCACCCGTCTACAATCCCGCACCCAAGAGCTTCATCGGCGGGCGGAAGATGCTGAAAACAGAGCCCGTCGTAACAATCTCCGCATAGTGGGATTCCCGGAGGGAACAGAGCAGGGTCGCCCAGCAGACTTCATAGACAAATGGCTTCGCTCATGGGTCACTGAGGGCTCGCTATCCCCGTGGTTTGCGATTGAACGAGCGCACCGCTCCCTTGCCCCTAGGCCGCCGCCGGGGGCAGCCCCCAGACCCATCATCATGCGAATTCTCAATTTTAAAGATCGGGACTCCATCTTGGCTGAGGCCCGCAAACAGCAATGTCTTAGGTACGACAACCACACGATTATGGTCTTCCCCGATTACACCCGTGAGGTCCAGAATCAACGCCGTTCATTTGGGGAAGTTAAGCAAAAGCTGCATGCCCTTAACATTCAGTACAGGCTCCTTTTTCCAGCACGCCTGCGAGTGGTTTTCTCCAACAAGACCCTTTTCTTTGACACCCCTGAAGAGGCATGGACTTGGGCCACGGAGGAACGCCCCCTGAGAGTTACCGACCATCCATCCTCACCAGGTGGCATAACTCGTGGATCCGGCAACCGGGAGGCTCCTGGTCCCCGGCCCCAGCGCAATCGCTCATGAAGACGCCGAGGTCAGAGAAGGGCCCGTTCTGATTCCCCACTGGGCCCCCCCAACAACCAACTCCGCTAACCGGGGGGCCTTCCGGTCTGAGACGGTCCGGCTCCTCGGGACATCTGAATCCTGGAGGTTCCTCGCCCCGGCCTTCATCGCTGGACCTTCCGGACACTGATCTGTTGCGTAGCCCAATGCTCCTCAGGGACCCTACTTGAGCGCGTCTCTGCCCGCCGGGCCTGGCTCCGCGGCCGGAGACGGCAGCTCGGCTAATCAGTGCTGCAACCTCAGACGGACTTCACGATGCACATCCTGCAATGAGGAGGGGTCCTCCACGTTTCCCAGTCCCGAACGTTTTAGTTTGGTCATTGTTGTTTTTCCACTGTTAGGGCGACAGATGCTTCTGTTCCTGAAGTATAGGGTGGGGTTGGGTTCGGGTGGGGGGACCGTTGTCCCGGGTTCTATGGTGTTTTTGTTTTTTGTTTTTCTTATGCCAGCACTTCTGCCTCATCTTGTCACATGTATACAGTGATAGATCTTGTCCTTCTATGTCCCACACTCCAAGCGCGTCCACTGCCACGCTCCCTGCGCATATGGGGCACTCAACCACTTAACCCGCCTCTCCATGTCTAACGATCACACAGGTTTAACATCACTACACATTATGTCATGGAACGTGAACGGCCTCCTCGACAAGGTTAAACGCACTGCGGCCCTGCGCTATGCACAGCGACACAAGGTAGACATATTGCTGCTTCAGGAGACCCATCTAGTAGGCAACCACTGCCCCTTCCTTGCACGCTATGGCTACAGCGGGGTTTGGCACGCTGGTTTTACCCGGGGATCTCGAGGGGTGGCCGTACTGCTGCGCCGCGCTCTGCCATTTGTTGAGCGTAAAGCAATCCAAGATCCGGGTGGCTGCTTTCTCGTTCTGGAAGGGAGCATTGGGACCCAAGACCTGAATTTGATAACGGTGTATGCTCCCCCCTCTCTGCTGTCCTCCACGCTCCAGCACCTCACTCCACTAATAGCCGCCCTACCTCCGGGGACCACTGTGGTGGGGGGGGACTTTAATGCAGTTATGGCCCCAGCTCTTGATTCTGCTGCGACCCCCTCTATCTCCCGGGTTTCCCAATCCACAATCTTTTCAAACTGGGCTGCGAATCTGGGACTTAGTGATGCATGGCGACTCTGGCACCCGAACACTGCTATGTTCACTCACACATCGGCTGCCCACCACACACAGGCCAGATTGGACTATATGTTTCTCCCGGCCCTGGACTGTCGATCGGTCCAAGCCATCACTATCCTTCCCAGAGGCCTCTCGGATCACTCCCCAGTATCTATGCATCTGGGTAGCCTCCCGGCCTCTTCACGCCCGATTTGGCGGCTCAATGCCTGGTTTCTCCAGGATGAAGACCTCAAGAAACATGTAGGGCTTGAGCTACATCACTACTTCGCGGATAATCAAGGCTCGGTCTCGTCCCCGGGTACCTTGTGGGAAGCCGCTAAGGCAACCATTCGCGGTTTCGCCAAAGGCCAACTCAAAATTCAACGCTCGAAGCAGGAAGCCCGGCTCACACTCCTAGAGGCTCAAGTGGCCCGGCTGGAGGCCCGTCCACCCGGGGAAAGAACGGAGGAGCAAGATCGAAGACTTACCTTTCTCAGAGATGAGCTCAGACAGGCCTCCATGGAGTCCGCCAAGCTGCTATGGAGATCCTCCGTGGCGAGAGTGTATGGGTGGGGGGATAAAAACGGGAAACTTCTCCATCGTCTGGCCACTTATCCAATGGCTAACCGTATTATTCCCGAAGTGGTGGACTCCCAGGGGCAGACACACCAAGCCCCCACGGCGGTGGCCCAGTGCTTTGCCTCTTATTACACTGCTCTATACTCTGCCCGACCTCCAGATCTCGCCCTATCAGAACTTCTCCAGAATGAAGGATTCTCGCTCCCACAGCTCACTGACACGGAGGCGGGCGATCTAGACGTCCCGATCACTCCGGAAGAACTTAATGATGCTATTTCCCGCATGGCAGCGGGCAAGACGCCAGGACCAGATGGCCTCCCGCAGGAATTTTATGCGTCCTACCGGGCCACGTTGATTCCCCATCTTCTGGCAGTATACCGCGAGGCAGCGGACCGTGGTTTCTTCTGTCCTGAGACGGATCTTGCTACCATCGTGGTGATCCCCAAGTCTCAACCCCCCTCAGTCCACTGCTCTGATTACCGTCCCATCTCCCTTATTAATTCAGAACTCAAGATCTTTGCCTCAGTTTTGGCGCACCGTCTACGCCCTCACCTGGCCAAATTAGTCCATATAGACCAATGCGGCTTTATGCCCGGACGGGGCACCAGGCACTGCCTGAGACGGCTCTACCTGGCTCTGGCACACCGCCAACAACTGACTCCCTATCTCTCCTTGCTTCTCGTAGATTTTGAGAAAGCATTTGATTCTGTGGACTGGCGGTACCTGGAGGCAGTGCTGTCGGAGATGGGATTTGGAACCCCCTTTCGCAACTTGATTAAGACCCTGTACTACAAGCCGCAGGCCCAGGTGATGGTTAACGGAGGTCTCTCCCGCCCCTTCCCCATTGGGAGAGGCACGAGACAGGGTTGCCCCCTCTCGCCCCTCCTTTTCGCGTTAGCGATGGAGCCCTTTGCCTCGCTCGTCCGCGCCGATCCGTTACTTACGGGATGGCAGTGGCCCGGTCAGGAGGAGGACAAGATAGCCCTTTACGCCGACGACGTCCTGCTCTTCCTGTCGGACCCAGCCCGTTCAGGACCTCGATGTCTCCGAGCTCTACGTCTCTTCGAACGTGTCTCTGGTCTCAGATTGAACGCGGCCAAGTCGGTCTTGGTCCCCCTTCATTTGTCAAGAGACTGTTTCGACTGGCAGTCCTCGATCCCTCTCCGGCACCAGTCATTTAAATACCTGGGGATCTGGGTGACGCTCCTTCCTGATCTCGCCTGGGCTCTCAATGTCACTCCGCTGGTGAAACGGGTACGCGCGGATCTCCTTCGATGGCAAACATTGCCGTTGAACCTTATGGGCAGGATCGCTCTTTTTAAGATGATGGTCCTAGCACGATTTCTCTATATGCTCCAAAACATGCCCCTCACCTTCTCACGGGCCTGGTTCAGAGAATTGGATGGCTTGGCCACTAAATTCCTCTGGGGAGGGCGGCGGTCGAGACTGGCTCTCGGTCATTGCAGAATTCCACCCTTTGATGGGGGACTGGGAATGACGAACTTACATCTATATTGCCTGGCGACGAGGCTTCTCACTGTGCATGACTGGTTTAATGGAGGCTGGGCGGATCCGGCCTACCGACTGGAACTACATGCCTTGGGTTTTTCCGGTATTCAAGGGATGCTGTACGGGACCACTATCCCCCACACCATACCAGGGATTACCTGCGGGGTGTTTTTGGCCTGGCGAGCCGCCCTGCGCCATACCTGCTGGTCAGGCAGACTAACCCAATGTACTCCTCTGTGGAGTGGAACATGGCTCAGAGATGTTGCTTCTCTCTCCGGATTCAGAGTCTGGGATCTCATCGGCATTTCTCAGCTGGGAGATGTCTGGAACAGCAGTCACATTCGCGAATTCTCAGACATGTAGACCCGGTTCTCCCTCCATGCCTCTCAGTTTTACCGCTATCTTCAATTGCGCCACGCACTTCATGTCCACATCTCGGAAGGGACCGCCCTACCTGCATACAGTCCACCGGAGGCACAGGTCATGACGGGCAACCTGGGGAAGGGGGGGATTTCCCGTATCTACTGCTCCCTCACGAATAACACCCCCAATTCCCTCTCCTCTCTCCGGGATAAGTGGGAGGGTTGGATAGGCTCCCTAGAAGATGCTGATTGGAGAGACGCGCTGATGGCTCCTAGAACTGTTACTGCTTCAGTGCGACTCCGCTTAGTTCAAATATACTACTTGCACGCGGCCTACATCACACCACTGCGCCTTCATCGCTCTGGGCTCCGGCCTGGTGCGTCTTGTCCCCACTGCCAATGCTCACAAGCAGATTTCTATCACATGGTATGGCTCTGTCCCGCAGTTACGCGCTACTGGGAATCAGTGACAACTGAACTTACGGAGGTCTTGGGCTGGGAGGTCCCACTGAATCCACTAAACATCCTTTTAGGGGTTACTGATGGTTTAAATGGGAACAGGGCCGAGAAGCTCTACCTCACCACGGCACTGATGGTTGCTAAACGGGATATCGCAGCACTTTGGATGGACCCGTTGACCCCCACTGTGACACGGTGGCGAAGGGGGGTGGATTGGTGTGCGGCGCAGGAACGGCCAATGTATGTAACCCGCGGCTGCCCCAAAAAGTTTCGACGGGTGTGGGGTAAATGGATCGGGTGGTGGAAGACTGAATTTCCTGAGGCTGCTCCATGGACAGGGATGTGGACAATGTTGCTTGCTATTCCTTGTTGGACTCATGCTTGTCAGAGCGTCACTCCTACTATGTCACTGTTCGATACTGATCAATGTGCTGTATGCTGGCTTGTTTTTTGCTGCAAAGATGTTAACTAAAATCAATAAAAATTGGTTATCAAAAAAAAAAGGTATCTGGCCTTGTGGCACCATGCCCAGGTGCACATTGCAGCCGTGCCACACTGGAGGATTTTGAGTGCCAAAAAAGTGAAAAATCTGAAGGCAAAACCTTGGACTAGGGCAAGATGGCAAATCCATCTCAGCAGCTAAGGAACCTCGGTGGCTACAAAATATGGTTTGTTTTATCCTGCTTGTAGCTTTTGGTGGCAAAACCAATGGCTTCAGTGGGAGCTCAATGACTACGTATCTTACTTTGAAGTATCTTCTCCAGCTTCACAGATGCCCCATGACCCCTTGGACACGTTTCATAAACGAACCATAAAAGATTTGAAAAATCTCAGACATAGACAACAATATAGTATACACATCACCAGAAAACAAAGACAAGCCATTGAGGATTTAGCCAAAGACCAGGAAATAGTGATCTGTTCCGCTGACAAAGGGGGTAACATTGTGATCATCCCCAAAGAGATGTATGCCAAGGAGGCATATAGGCAACTCAAGTAAATAGAGTGCTATATTCCCATCTCTGGAGATGAATATCACAAGACCATTGTCCAGTTTTGGATCAGACTTAAGAATTGGAAGGACAGAGGAGTGTTAAAGATAGAGGAATTTGAGTACCTCAAGAAAGATTTCCTATAACTACCGGTCCTTTATCTCTTTCCCAAAATCCACAAAGATAGTAACAATCCTCAGGGCTGGCCCATTATGTCTTTCTCAGGCAGTGCCTTGGAAAATACTTCAAGGTACATAGATTTCTTTTTAAGAGTCTTAGGCCCTCATTACGATGGCTGTCGGACCAGCGTCTGACCACCATCGCTGCGGGCAGGTGTCCGTCTGACAGCGAGTCGGCGGTCCCACCTGCCCTATTATGATCGGACTGCTGTGCAGGCTGTCGGAAAGTGCCTTTTCCTACTGTGGCTTGTGCTGCGGCCCAGGAAAAGGGCCGCAGCACAAGCCACAGTAGGAAAAGGCACTTTGTGCACATCCATGCACCGTGTGTCAGGCACCAGATGGTGCCTGGCACACGGTGCATGGATGTGTGGGGGGCACTACATGTGCCCCGTGACCACTTAGCAGTGGCCCACAGGGGACAGGGGCCCTGCTTGGGGCCCCAAAGTCCCTTTTCACTGCCTTTTCACGTCGGTTGGACCGACATGAAAAGTCAGTCGGAATCGGCGATCCTAATCCCTACGGTGGTGCCTGTGCAGGCACTGCCTCCATTGTAGGAATAGGAGTTCGACCGCCACCCCAACAGGATCCTAGATCCTGTCGGAGGCAGTGGTCTTCGCCAGAAAGCAAATGGTCCGACCGCTGGTATGATATTCTGGCAGTCGGACCAAAGGGCTGTCAGCCGGTTGGACCACCACTGACAGGCTGATGATGGTGGTCTGACTGGCATCCCAATGAGGCCCTCTGTAGCTACAATGCCTTCGTACATATGAGACACTAAAGACTTCCTTCAAAGAATATAGGGGATTGAATGGGATGAAGGGTTCATCCTCCTAACCTTGGATGTCTGTTCCCTCTGTACAGTGATACAGCACACGCACGGACTACAAGCCTGTAGATACTTTCTTACAGCGAGGTCTATCTGTCACCTACTGCACACTGAGATGATAGTGGAAATGATCGAATACTGTCTATGTAACAACATAGTTATCTTTGATGGCGATATTTCCCACCAACTTAGAAGTGCCATGATGGGTACCTTTTTCGCCACCAGCTATGCAAATCTTTTCATGGGCTGGTGGGAGGAACAAGTATCCACTGCAAAGATACGATGCATGAAATGGAAAAGGCTATTCTGTGGTTTCGCTACATAGATGATTTGTTTATCATATGGAAGGGTACCATTGAATTTAGCCAATGGATTTGTGAACAAACTGAGAAACAATGCAATCAACCTAGACTTCACATGTAATGCCAGCACAACTTGCAATGATTTCTTGGATATAGTAGTGGAGGTTGCAGATGGGAGACTTACAACAAGACTGTTATGTAAATCTACAGCAGGGTATAGTATTCTACATGCCCTCAGCAGTCCCCCAGAAACACTCAAATAGAGTATACCTTATAGTGAATGTTAGAAATTGGGTTTCTCGTTGCCAGAGGTATGCACCCTGTCCAAACAGGAACCAAAATCCTAGTCAGGGTAAGTTACAAAACACCCTAAATTAACCTGTGCTCACCCCCTGGTAGCTTGGCACAGAGCAGGCAGGTTTAACTTAAGAGCCAATTGGTAAAGTATTTGCGCAGCACTTCAAACTGTAACACAGTGAAAACACCACATAAAAAGATCCCACACCAGGTTAGAAACATAGAGCTTAATTTAATGAACAACACAAGACCAAAAAGAAAAAATACAATAAGTAGAACTGGAGTTATGAATTTTTAAAGAATATACTGAAATATAGTGCCTAAAAGCATAAAGCCCCAACCTGGGATATCATGTTGCGCTAGACCGGATCAAATCCAAAAGTTCAAGCCGACCACAATGGAGAATATGTCGGATACAGTCCCAGAATAGTCCTGCTGAATATTTGTCCAGTACGTAGAGAAGCAGGTCGCCGCTAGCAAGGAGAGCTTTGCTGGTGGTTGTCAGTGTGGCCCAAAGAGCAGGTCGGGTGTCAAGAACAGGTGGGCTGCAGCTTTGCAGTGGCAATCCACATTGGTGGACAATGCTTGCTGTGCGAAGAGATGAACTTGCGGTAAGTTGTGCTGATCCTTTGTATGAGCAGCACAGTTCCAGAGTGAATGGGCCCATTTGTGATCACTCAGAGCACAAATACTGTATTTAAGGAGCCAAAAAACACTTCCAAGGGCCCAGGACCTGAGAGGCGCCTCCTAGGGGTCAGGAGCTTGTTGAAAACCTGTTCAGAAGCTGTGGGGAGAATGTTATGTCCCTGAGCAGACTAGCCCTTTGAGTCACTCTGGAATCCTGGGTAAGAGATGTGTTCCAGGTCCAGTTCTTCCTCTCCAGGCAAGAGGTCAGCAGGTGAGCACAGAAAGGCAGCAGTTTTTCAGAGCAGCAGTCCAGCAGTGGGACAGTCCTTTCGCAACAGTGAAGTCCTTCTTCTTGTCAGAATATCCACAGGTCCAGAAGTGTACTAAAGTGGTAGGGCCTGAGGTCCTGTTCTTATACCCAGTGGTGCCTTTGAAGTTGGGGATACTTTAAAGAAGGTCTTCGAAGTGCACAGAGGTCCTCCCTTCCTTTCCTTTATCCAGACTCACTACAAGGGAGTATGCAGCCCTTTGTGTGTGTTACAAAAGACAATGGTCCTGGACCAATTATTCAAAAATTGTTTGATTAAGAAAATTAATTATTTCAAACTACTCGGGGCTTTCAATGGTCAGCTCACAGCCGTATATAAATCGTCGAATTTCTCAAAAGGAACTGATGTGCAGGACAACAATACGTTATGTTACAAAATATTTATTTGATGAGTAAAAGACAAGGCTAAACAAACCTTAGAGGGTCATGGAAAAAGGAAAGAATTTGTTCAAGGGAACGTGTAGAAAGGGGTGCTCAAGAATTAGAAGGAGTCAAGAGGACTCAGAGTTTTCCAAACAAAAGATAAAGGGCATATATGTACAAAAACTGTGCCAAAACTGATAATAAATAAACAGTTAAATGCAACCTGGCCATATTCAAACACAATCATTTGAAATTATATTTTCATTAGAATATGAAGTAGATTTTTCTAAGCTGGAACAGGGGAAATGGGGAGGATAGTCCAGGTGCGAGAAGGGGGTAGCGTCGATGTTTCGATCCGACTTATCGGCAACCGAGGGAAATTAGTGCCTCAGCCATGCGGATCTTCCTCAGGACAGGGGGAGGGGTGAAGTGACCCTACAGAGTAAAAACAATGGAATGTAGAGCAGGTACCTATAAGGGTTACCAATACATAGTGTCTGCACATCAAGGGGCGGTTAGAGTGGAAGAGGACCCACCTCATCATGAATCATGTAGCGCTCTGAGGGTCCAGTAAATGAGACACCAATACCTGTAAATTGATAATAATATCGGTTGACAAGGATCTATAAAGGTGCTTAATTCTAAAAGACGAGGGCGCTGGGGTTGGCAACTTATCCGAATTAATGGCAATTTCCAACTCTTATTGGGATCCAGTCTGTGGTTGACAAGGTAATGGCGCTAATGAGATCCAAGCGATGTGGTTCACATTGCCCGCATACGTGGCGCGGGTCACGTGATTGACTGAAACAATCCGGGACACAGCCTATTTAATACAGCTGAAAGGTAGAGGGAACCTTGTTAATGATTGATACGTGAATGCGTTGTTACGCTCCTTAATTGGGCTGGTTAAGACGGGAATTACCTGGTGTTGCTGGGAATCGACTTCCTTCCTCCAACGCGGTAGCAGCCAATTGGCAACGATTCCGCTGGAGAATATAAGCCGCGCGGTGGGGGCGGTGACTTAGAAGGGGGCGGTAACTCTCACACGCGTGTAGATGTAATTGATAGCAATGGGCGAAGGACTCGAAACCGAGTCTAAACTGCACATATGTCAGTCTGCCAACAGCCAATGGCTTTCAATTTCCAGTGTGAACCATACAATTAATTCAATTTGAAATTATTTACAGAGTGAACCATCCTATCAAAAAATGGGGGGACACCATTACAGTTATACATTCAAATGGTATGTGGATAGATTCACAATGGGATTTTTGGGTGTAGTAAGTGTGTTAACTACCACCTGTAGTGTTGGCGACGGGTCTGTATGTCCCCGTGTCGCTCTCCATGGCCAAGCAAGTCAACGCAGTCTCATCCTCCTGCTTCAACACCCTCCGCATGCTTCGCAAGATCTACAGGTGGATCCCGACAGACACGAGAAGAACAGTCACCCAGGCCCTCGTCAGCAGCAGACTCGACTATGGGAACGCCCTCTACGCGGGAGCCCCGGCCAAGCTCATCAAGCGACTGCAACGCATACAAAACGCCTCCGCACGCCTGATCCTCGATGTTCCACGCCACAGCCACATCACCCCCCACCTGAGGAACCTGCACTGGCTCCCCGTCGACAGGAGAATCTCCTTCAAACTCCTCATCCATGCACACAAGGCACTCCACAAGACTGGCCCAGCCTACCTCAACAGACGACTCCTCTTCTACATCCCCAACCGCCAACTCTGCTCCGCCGACCTCTCCCTCGCCACCGTCCCTCGCATTCGAAGAACCACCACCGGCGGCAGATCCTTCTCCCACCTCGCCGCCAAGACCTGGAACACCCTTCCACTAAGCCTACGACAGACCCAAGACCTGCTGACCTTCAGGAGGCTACTCAAGACCTGGTTGTTCGACCAGTAGCAGCACCCCCCCCCTTTTTTTCTCCCCCAGCGCCTTGAGACCCTCGCGGGTAAGTAGTGCGCTTTACAAATTCTGTGATTGATTGATTGCTGGTAGTGTACCTGTTTCTTCGCCCTCCCTCTGCCTGTGTTCCAGGTGGGTTCTCTCATTGCCCTGGGTCTCCCCCAGGGCTGGCCTCTCCTCTGTATCCCCACCATGGTTCTTCCAATAAAAAAGGTGGTTGTTGCTCTAAGTATCTCTGGCCGGTATTATTCGTACCTGTACTAGTACTTGGCCCTTCTGCCTCAGTGTCTGATCCACTTGCAGCTGATGAATCAGAAAAAGTGGTGTATTTTCTAAAGCCACCTCTCCCTCTGGTTGAGAACCTCCCTTGTGAGTCCTTCACGTAGTGTCCTTCCTGTAGATAGGGGTAGGTGGTGTTTTTATCGTAGAATTTGATATCCTTGGCTAATTTGTCAAGCTTAGTGGTTTGTGTGTAAAGGTCAAAATCTTTGAGTGTTCTCTCTAGGCGCTCTAGTGCTTCCTTTGCGTTAGTTAGTGCTTTATCATCCAATATTTCCTTTTTCAAGTCAGCAATTTCCTTTATTAAGCGTTCTACCTCCTCTAGTGCTGTCTCAATCCCCAGTACCATCCAGTGTCTAGAGCAATTATTAGAGACAAAGCTGAAGTTCAATTTGAATTTCGGGTTGTCGATGAAAATGGGAGGCTCATTTCTCACTCGTAATCCCACAGGTATAACATTGGACTGTAGATATTTGGTTAATACATGTCCATGTAACCTTGTGCGGATTAGTTTCTTCTCTAATCTTTCAAGTCTATTTATCTTTTCATTCAAGGAGAGATCAATACTGGGTGTGGTTCTCCCAAAAACCCAATACCACCTTGTGCTTGTAATAGACGATCTATATACTCTTCACTATATGTCAATGTTTCTTTATCAGACATATCTCAAAACAACACAACACAATCAAAATATATTTTTTAAATGAACAAAATATGCCCTTTGTGTGTGGACATGGCACAGCCTATTCAGGTGTAAGTGTGAGGCTCTGCCCAGCTCCTTCCTCCCATCCTCTCAGGATGACCCATCAAGTCACACCTAGGCTCCCCTTGCGTGTGGCTGTCTAGGAGGAATACACAAAGGCCAGCTGTCATCCACCCCTGGCGTGTATCAGAGACAGACTGCAGGGACACAGGGCTTAGAGCAGGAAAATGCCTATCCTAGTGGTAACGTATATGTAACAAAAGGGGAGTTTAAGGTTTGGCAAGGGGTTTTAAATGCCAAGTCAACCTGGCAGTGTTACATTGGCTACACAGGCTTTGCATTGACAAGACTGAGACATGGTTAAAGGGCTACTTAAGTGGGTGGCACAACCAGTTCTGCAAGCCCACCAGTAGCATTTAATTTACAGGCCCTGGCACATGCACTGAACTTAACTAGTTACTTATAGGTAAATTAAATATGCCAATTGTGGATAATCCACTCAACCGTGTTTAGGGGAGCGAGCACACATACTTTAGCACTGGTTAGCAGTGGTAAGGCGCACAGTCATAAGACCAACAAATCAATCAAAATTGGAGGCAAGCAGGCAAAAGTTTGGGTAAGGTCACCCTAAGGCTGACAAGTCTAACAGTGAACTGCTGAGGGCAAAAGGAATTGTGGCTACCTTGTGGCCTTCATTGTGGAACATGGAATCATGCTCACCAGATTTCGAGACAGGGGATACCCAGGTTGGGTACTCAAAAGAGCAGTAAATAGGGTCACGCACAAAAACAGAGACAGTATCCTATTTCAACCCACAAAAGCCAAAGACAGGGCAGAAGAGAGCACCACGAGATTCATCACAACTTACAATAGCCAACATAAACAAGTAGAAAAAATTCTGAGGTGCAATTGGCAGATCCTTATCAATGATGTGTCCATAGGCTCCACACTGAACCCCAGACCGAATGTGACTTACAGGAAAAGCAGATCTCTCAGGGACGTACTCATACGCAGTGACATTACAACTAAAAATAGTTCAGTGGTGTACAATCTGCAAGGCTTTTTTCTAAGCAGAAAGTGTAAGGCATGCAAATACAGTTTCGGCTGAACTGAATTTGAGATCCCTCTTCACATGAAACCTAGAAAGATAAAAGCATTTCTCATCTGCAGTTCACAATATGTTGTGTATATTCTGGAGTGTCCCTGTAAAATTAACGATGTAGGTAGCACTGTCTATCAGGTTAAAAAGAGGATTTTAGAAAACATAAGTGCCATTGACAACAAATATCCCCAGTATCCAATAGCTCACTATTTTAGTGAGATGATTTACAGTGATAGAAGTAAGTTGGTCTATTACATTATTGACCAAGTCCCTCTCTATGTTAGGGGGGAATAGAACGTTGAAACTAAGATAATTGGAATCCAAATACATGATAGATATGGAGAACAAAGGGCCAGTGGGCTGGAACACCAAGGAAAAGTTAAGAGTAAATTTAGGAGCTGGATAGTCTGTTCTGTCATCTCCGTCACTTTTCCCCCACAGTTCAGCTGCATCAGATACATTTAGTCCTGCTGCCCATGAGTCTCCCCCCCTTTTTTTTATGGTATGGACTTTTTACGTGCTGGACTTTTTGTTTTACTAGCTTCAATTACTCAGATATCTGTCTCATTTGTCACAGGAGGAAAGGAAAGGAATCTCCACTAGATCAGACCGGCCGTCTGGCGGGAGCTCCCTACCGTTTTCTTTGGAGATAATACGGGGAGTTGGCGCCATGTACACGTAAGGCCACCTCTTTCTATTGACTTTTTGACAGCTCTAATTGTCCAACTTTAGGATTGAGCTCTGCTGAGACATTGTCGATATATATACTTTATTTTTATTACTGTATGTTGTATACATCAGACCTTGTTGTTCTGTTGAATGCTTATGACACTTGAATTGAACACAATGTTATGTCTTCATTGGCAATGTAATTTGGACTTACTCTGTCCTCTAGAGATCCCTCTCCCTCTTTCTTTTGCCTTTCTTATATTTTCCTTTGAGGCTATCTCTGATACTCACTATTGAAAAACCTTTCTTATTTATTTACTTCTTCACATGGCGACCTTTCTGCTTGGGAGTCTCTCATCCACTGGTGGAGGCAGAGAATGGGCAAGAGTATAGGACTCCGAACCCACTTAGGTGATATTTACCAAATTTATCTCTGCTTCTTTTAGTTTCTACTACTTGGATTCTTATCGTTTGGAACACAATGTATATATCTAGAGTGGCTTTGTTTTTTCTTGTTTTTTCCTTTTCTGAGTCCCTTCCCAATTTGGCTTGATGGCTATATAGATATTTTAAGAGGATGCTGTACTATGCAGTGTATTTTGCTCACTAGGGTGTGATTACCCACTAAATGTGAATTACTACGAGAACATTCATGATATACACTTATGCGTATGGATACTGTCACTGGTGCTTGATTCTTGTTTTTGTCAAAGTCCTATTGTTATGCAAAGATAAATGTTGTACTCTTTAACATGTTCTATACTATTGTGCATGTTATAACATTGCCACACTGCGTAATGGTACCCTTCCAAGATGGCACCTACACAATTGCAGATATTGTTTTGTGCTTTCTTTGTGTTTATATATATATAAACATGCACAATCCTGGCTCACCACATCTCCTTGATGGGACCACACAGGTACGTATATGACTGACAGACTGATACAGACATTCACACAGTTTAGTCACTAACCCATGCATTCAGTAAGACACGTTTAATCTCTCACTTAAACAGTCAGTCACGCACACGCTAAATCATCCTTTCAGACACTCATACACCTACTCATTCTTCAATACACCTTTGCGTATCTATAATTAACATTCTTAAACTTTTAAAAATCACCCAGTCTCTGGATGATGTCATCAGTGATGCCATCAGTGATGTTATTTGAGATGTCATCAGTGTTGTCATTTGAGATGTCATCAGTAATATCACTGACCATGTCATGAGTGATGTAATATGTGACGTCATCAGCAGTGCATTGCGGGGCGCGAGTTATAGTTAGTTCAGCTAACTATAACGGCCAAATTTTTCTGGTTTTGTATGAGTGAAATGTCCAACTAACTATAACGTCCCTGAAACCTGTGTTTTTTTTTGTGAATTTCAAAGGTTTTTTAAATGCTAATTTCTAACTATAACGTCCCTGAAACCTATGGTTTTTTCAGTGAATTTCAAAGGTTTTTTAAATGCTAATTCCTAACTATAATCTCCCAAAAACGCTTTTTCTAAATTGTGAAGCTTTTATTCAAAATAATGTGATGTTTTATCCTCTTTAAAATATGCATTTACATTTTTTTTTTTTTAAGTGAGATTCGTGTACCGATTGTGTTCCGGTCATGGTGGGTGCGCAAATCCAAGAATTTTTCCACCATATTGGTTAAGTCGTGCACGATACGCGTACGGTATGCAAAGGGTGCGCGGTTCTCATTTTTCTTTTTCTAATAATTTTAAATACATGATATATACTATAAATGTATTATGTAGGGTAGTTCCTATTTCCCTAATAGGCTCTGCACATTGGAATAATATAACCTATAGGCTTGACATAGGACTAAGGTCGGTATGTCCCTATCGATTATATTAAACTTAATTACCTGTGCCAGCTTGCTCAGAGGCCACTAGAAGCTCCTTGAGAGCAAGAAGGGAGTAGTTTCTGGCAACTGAAAAACATGACAACTTTGTTTCCCTTTAGAAGCAGAACATGTCTCAGAATCGTGGAAACAATAGTAACAGTTTCACTCATTCAATTGTGCATGCTTAGTTTCTACAGAGTTCCACAGAAAGGAAAGACGGGTGTTTCAATAAAAAGGGTTTTATTGAACAGTCTTGTTTCTCGTGTAAGAGATATGTGCAGTTATGATCACAAGACAGTATGCAAGATAAATAATGTACAGCGTAAGCAGTAGAAATAAATAATACTGCGCTAGCATTATCTTTTAGCATATATTCATGTACATAAATAACATGAGCTAAGAATGCGAGTACTCATTCGATGCGTCTCTAAGCTAGTTCTACCCCAATGTACCTAACCTAGTCTAGGTGTAGGGAAAGGTAGAAGTAGGTGGAGTATTCTCTAGTATGGTAGACTAAGAGTATGTTAAGTCTAGTATGCCAAGAGTCCCTCTAGGATCTAGTCAGCTCCATACCTTGAGAATGAGAGAGGTGGGAATCTCCTGCCGGATCTGAAACTCTAACACCCCGCGAAGGGAGTCAGAACACTGGAAGCTGGATTCGTCTGCGTGCAGGAATGACAGCGTCTTCTCAGTGCGTCAGGCCGGGATACGGGCTCCTCTGAAGTCGAGGTCTCCTCTAACTTGCTTGGGCAAGGGAAGGTATATTTATACCTGGTAGGTGTAGTGGAATGTTAGCATTGACGTGAAGTCGGACAGAGGAAGACGCCAGGAATGAACCCTTAAGGTATAACGGTTCATACATAATAGATGAGTTCTTGGAGAAATCAATAGTCCTGTGCTAGGGGAACTCCCGAAGCTTAAGGGTCTGGTTTCTAAGAACTCGTTGTGACGTTAGGGTGGAAGGATGTCGGTGACCATGCCTGTATTTGGAGTGCACGGTTAATGCCTAAATAAGGACTGGGATTCTATGCCTATATAAGGGCAAGGCGAATTGTGCCTATATAAGGACATGATTCAGGAAAACCTATATACGGACCTCTAAAGCGGAATACAACAATTAAATCAATCATATATGCTTTATTGTATGAGTAATAAAAGTAATATTTACTTAAATATTATGGATGTTAAACGTCTTATAATAAACTTACGGGAGCCGCGACGGTCCCGCGTAACGTCACGTACATTTTTCCAGGGTCGCGTCAGGTACGAGAATCCACTGCAAGTTATTTTGTTTTAAAAGTATATGTATATAACTTTATTAAATATATTATACCAAGAGATTAATAAACATAGTTGTAAATATCATATATTTGTAACCGGAATAAATATATATTATTGTTAAATATATTTTTTCGGGAATCGTGTCTGGTGCACGCCGGTTGCGCGTCGGGTGCACGAATCCCATGTGACTTCAAAAGAAAGCATTTAATTGGTTAAGAAGCTTTTTATTCTAGAACTTGCAGGACCCCACCCAAATGTTTCATTCTTCCAAGAACATCTACAGAGACACAGCTCTTGTGTTTTCTGCTCTTCTTTTTTGCATTCTTTTGGTGTTTTTTTTACATCACTAAAAAATGGCTTCTTCAAATCCACCTCAACAGCTTCCTGGAGAAGAAGAAGATTTGGAAGAACCAGTGAAGCAGAGATACGAGAGTGATGTATGCCTTTTTTTTCAATACCAGCAGGTGAAAAGAAGGTCAACGCACGCAAGGTGACGTGCACTATCTGAGAAAAGGTCCTCTCACAAGGATCTGAAAAAAATTACTCGTGTGGCACATCATCCATGCTTAAACACCTACAGACAATGCATCCACGTCGTCTTGCACGAGAACAACATCATCGTGAGCTTCAAAAACAGACTTCACAAGACGATCAAGTTGCAGGGCCTAGCACCTCATCAGGTTCTTCAACAACAACTCAAAGAACCCATATTGTACCTGAGTTTGCTGGACACTCTACTGAGACTGCACTGATTATGGCAGTGGAGGAAATACGTAAGGTGATGGATGGAGGAGGAGGGGCTGCACTGGTCCTGCTTGATTTGACAGCAGCTTTCGATACCGTGAACCACGCGGTATTAATACGAAGGCTACAGGATGTAGGTATCAAAGACAAAGCTCTTGCCCTCCTTTCCTCCTTCCTATCGTCCAGGGAACAAGTGATATTCTGGGATGGATATCAGTCCAATGAATTCACACTCCCCGGGGGAGTTCCACAGGGCTCGGCCCTATCCCCTACTCTTTTTAATATATATGTAGCTCCTCTGGCTAGACTAATAAAAAGTTACGGCTTTATGCTGGTGTCTTATGCTGATGACACGCAGCTTATAGTGTCGGTAACACAGCCCGTGGATGCCATGGCAACCCAATTCAGTAACTGCATCTCGGCTCTGATGACTTGGATGAATGTCAATTTTTTAAAACTTAATGTAGATAAAACCGAGGTGATTGAGTTTGGCCAGAAAATCTCGGTATGGAACCAACTATGGTGGCCACATGTAGCAGGTACATGTCCGGCCCCTGTCAAAAAAGTCAGGAATCTAGGTCTTTTGGTAGATAATGATCTTTCCTGGGCTCCCCAGATCAACCAAGTCTCATCAGCCTGCTTCTTTATGCTGAAAGGTCTGAGGAAGATTCTTCCTTTTATACCGTTCTCCCTGAGGAAAACAGTGGTAGTAGCTACGATTCTATCTAGAATTGATTACTGCAACGCTCTCTATT
The DNA here is from genome assembly GCA_963921515.1 of Calotriton arnoldi. NCBI lineage: Eukaryota > Metazoa > Chordata > Amphibia > Caudata > Salamandridae > Calotriton > Calotriton arnoldi. The sequence goes on from CAWUFW010006344.1 coordinate 543,324, forward strand.
TAGGAGCAAATACTGCGCAATTCTCTAAATTGCAGTCAATTCAGAACGCGGCAGCGAGAGTATTGCTCAATCTACCTAAACACCATCCTACATCGACCATCATAAAACAACTTCACTGGCTCCCAGTACGGCGACGGGTTGACTTTAAGTCCCTATGCATGGTGCATAAAGCCTTGTTTGGTGGAGGATCCAAGGATGTGCAAACCTTGTTTTCGCGATACGTTCCTACACGAGCTTTAAGATCAGCATCACTTGATCTTTTACAACTTCCAAAGATAAAGAGAGTAAGGTGTGGAGGTAAACGCTTCTCTTTTCTGGCATCCAAACTTTGGAATTCTTTGCCCACACACCTGAGGTCTTTGCCTAACAGATCGGTCTTCAGGAGGAAAGTTAAAACATGGCTCTTCTCACAACCCTGAATGTGTCGGCCATGGGCATTACATATCACTCAGCGCCAAGACGCCTCGGCATTAGTGCGCTTTACAAATACCTTCAGTCAGTCAGTCAGTCAGTCAGTCAGACTTGAGCAGCGCTGCATTAAATGCAAAAAAGTTCTTTGCTACGGAGAGCAATCGGTGGATGCTATCGTCCTTGCTGCAAAAATCCACCATTGTTATTTTTTTGTTTTTGTTTTTGCAATGACTTCTTAATTGCTAAATGTTTCAAAAGTTTTCGTTCATTCTGTTGATTTTTTCATTTTTTTTTTAAAACACCCATAAAATACAAAAAAGAGTTAAAAAAACAAAACAAATTTTAAAAGAAAAAAATGGTTCTTGTTAGAACCGCCTATTTGGTTAAAAATAGACAAACTTCTCTGTGTTGTATGAATTGCGGCAAGTGTAATATATGGAGAAGTGCATGGGTAGTGCATATGTGATTGGAGGAGTGCATGTGTACAGCCTGAGTGATTGCATGAGTGCAGGGAGAGTGCCTGAGTGCATGGATGAGTGCATTGATAGTGCTTGAGTGATTGCATGAGTGCATAGGTAGTGCCTGGGTGATGGGATAGTGCATGGGTAGTGCCTGGGTAATGCTCTATTACTTACCGGTAATCTTCATTACTCCGGGTCCCGTTGTCCTCATCCCATTCATTAACAAAGTGGAGATAATCATCTCCCGATTGAAAAAAGAAAAGAGGAATGCTGGGACCCTAACCCTATCCCCTCCCATTGGGAGTACATAAGCAGTACTTACCCAGCATTCCGCCTGAACAACCAAGCCCACACAGGAAGGCCGGCCGTCCGGGAGGGAGGGAGGGGCGTATGAATGGGACGAGGACAAGAGGACCCGGAGTAATGAAGATTACCGGTAAGTAATAGAGCATTACCCCCAGGTCCCTTATGTCCTCGTCCCATTCATTAACAAAGTGGAGAATACCAAAGCAGAAAACCCAGCCTTCCAAACCCCCAAGCACACCCAGGAAACCAAGCCTAAGGCAGCAACCCAAGGGAAGCAAAAAGGGAGAACCGCATTAGACAACAGGCAGAGCACCCAGACAGGAAAGCACCCCACCAAAGCAGGGTCGCACCCACCAAAACAAACGGGAGATGACCAAGCCGAAGAAGAGGACAATTCACAGAGGGCAGACAGCACCTAACAGAGGCCGCCCACAACAAAAGGACAGCGAGGAAGCCACACAAAGAAGAAGAACCCCAGCAGCCCATCCGGCCAGCAAGCCAGAATAGGCCAGCAGGGAAACAACAAAGGACCGGAAACCAGGAGAGAAACAGGAAACAAAGGAACCAAAACCCGGAACCACAAAAGGGAAGCCCCCATAGCCAAATGGACACACAAGGCCCAAAAAGCAGAGGGGAAGAACGGAAGGGCCCGGAGCCCCCAAAACAACCCGGCAAGAAGGACGAAAGGCCTCCCCCAGAGGCTAACACCACCGGGCAAACGCACCAGAGAGCAACCAAAAAAAGGGAAAGAGGAGAGCGCCAGCCACAAGGGCAAAGGCACAAACCAAAGAACCAAGCAAGGGCAGGACCAACCTGACCAGACCCAGAAGAAGGGGAGCACCGGCCAGGCACAAGCACCCCCAACAACCAGAAGCACATGGCCCAGGATAGAGACGACACATAAAAACCCCCCAAGCACCCAGCCCGGGAGGAGCAGCAAGAGCCCAGGGAGAGGCCAAGGGGCAAAGGGCAAGACCCCTCACAAGAACACCGGGGAAGCACGAACACAGCCCCCGGAATGCTGCACTAGCAGGCCCCAAGAAGCAAAAGGCAGCAGCCGAGCACCCAAAGGAAAATCAGGCCCCAAAAGACGGAAAGACCAACCAGAAGGACCAGACAGCCAGACCCCAACCCCAACTGAATCCGAAAGGGCAGGGGAGGGGCCAGGAACCAGAAACACAGGAGGACAAATACCACCCACAGAACAAGGCCCAAAACCGAACCAGGACCAGAGCCAGAACTAACAGACCAGCAAATATCGGGGACCAACAAAACGGAACCCACAGAGGACCGAAAGGGGCCAGACAGGGCGAACGGCAACAACCCCGAAACCCCAACCACCGGATGAAGGGAAAGAACCCCCAAAAACCACCCAAGCCACAGAGGCAACAGACGCCAGGGAGGAAGCCAAGCAAATCGCACAAGCACCCAAACACCACAGGCCCAGAACACACCAAGGGAGGGCCGGAACAGGGGAAACCATCAGGGCAGAACGAAGGCAAGAGAGGGCAAAGCAGCCGGGAAGTGAGGACCGAAGCCAAGCAACCCGCCCGAACAGAAGGAGCCGGCAGCCCAACCCACAACCAGGGAAGGCCCAAAACAGAGCCCAGGCAAAGGCCAGGAAGGGCAGCAGAGACCCCCGGCACAGAACCACCGGACCACACAAGACTGAAGCAGAAACAAGGCAACAGCCCAGTGGGAGACACAGGAAGAAAAGAGCAGGCAGCACCAAGGAGGCATGGCCAGAGGCCAAGCAGAACCACCCGCAAAACCGGCCCACCAGGGCAACCGGAGAACAGCCCCGGACCGACAACCGCACAAGGGGCATAGAAAGAAGAACACCCACAGCGGAGCAGGCGGAACCAAAAAAAAAACAGGCAAAGAAGGAGCCAAGGACCCCAACAGCCAGAGGACAGCGCCCAAGAACAACAAGCGAAGGCAGCCGAAGCACCCAGCACCAGGAACCCCAGGTGGGCCCCCACACAGGCACGGGCAAACAGGGCGGCAACAAACAGGCCCTCAAAGAAGGCCAAGGGAGGAGGAGCACCCAGAAATGGAGCACCCACCCACCCCAGAGCCAACCAGGCTTGAGCCCACGCAATGCCTGAAAAGAGACGAGAACAGGAGCAAACAGGGGGAACGGCTGCAGCCCAACACCGGAAAGAACCACCCAGCAACACAAGGCAGACCCAGAAGGACACTCAATGAGGGACGCCCAGGCCACAGCACCAGGCACCCCAATGCGCCAATCAAGCCCGACCAGGCACAAGCACAGACAGCAGACAAGGCCAGGAGCGTGCCAACAAGGGCCACTGCACCAGAACCCAGGCGGACAGCTAGACAAGGAACAGAGACCACAGCCAACAGCACCCGGAATGGCCAGGCGGCCCTCCCAACCAGGCACCAACCAGGCCCGACCCCGAGAAACCACCGAGACCAGAGGAGAGCAGGAGAACACAGGGGGGGAGGCAGGAGAGGGAACTCCAAGCAGAGCAGGCACAAAGCTGCAACACCAAGAAGGCCACACCAGCAGGACACACAGGCGGGCCCACAGCCACACATCAATCAGGCCCCCAAACAGCAGAAAAAAAGGCAGACAAGCAACCGGACACAGCCGGCTACGAGGGCCCCAAGACACTGCACAGGGCCCCAGAGCCCACCCAGAGGAGAGAGGACCAGAGCACCAGGCCCAGGAAGAGAACCAAGAAACAACAGGAACCAGAAACAGCACCGAGCAGCCAAGGCAACACCAGACGCCCTGATGAAGCCAGGCACCCCCAGAGAGGAAGGAGCCAACGGACACCCAAGCACTCCCGCACGCAGCCAGGAACACCAGCAAACCACAGGAGCACCACACAAGGTAGCAGGGAAAGAAGCCAGAACCCGGCACAGTACATGAAGCAACCGCACAGGGCAGGGCAGCGCAGCACAGCAGGGCAGAAGAAAAAGAAACCCGCAGCCACCCACAGAACAGGGGGCAAGGGAAGCAGCGGAGCACCGCAAGGAAAGCAATGCAGAAGCAGGCCAGCACGGGAAGTGCAGCATGCCGGAGCAGCAAACAGTAAGCGCCGCCATAGAGAACACAAACCAGAGCACCGAACACAGTGGAATGAACATGTGCAGCAGGAAAGCACATGTGAACCCCCAAAGGGGCATCCCGGCAAAGAATAACAGATGTGTATTGTTACCCAAAGCAACAGTACACACCACATCGGCCCTAGAAAGGAGGAGAGGCTGAGTGGACCCGCCAGGAGTCGAACCTGCGACCACGATGTGGAACACAGGCCACAGCAGCGGAAGCTCACAGACACCACAAGGGGGAAGCAAGAACACACCCACACACTCCACAAGACAGAAACAGCAAAGAGGGGACTCACAGGCGCGAGCTGCAGCGCACAGTACCCCACCCCAACACGGAGAGAACCCCCCGCAAGGGAACAGAGAGAAAGGAGCAAAGCACCAAGGAGGTGGAGCGGAGGCAACACACAAGCAGCCAGAGACACCAGCCTGCGACCAGCTGAGCACACAATGAGTGCAACTGCAAAGCACACATCCATCATCGAAATCCCGGCAGGGAATAACATGTGCATATCTTCACGGAATGGAACTCATAGCATCGACCTCAGAAGGATGAAAGCATGAGTAGACCCACCGGGAACTGAACCCGTGACCATGAGGCTGAACACTGGCCTGTGCAGTGGACAAAGCAACCTACAGAGCCACAAGAGCCGAGGGACGGCAGGAAGCAAAGGCAGTGGAGCAAGCTGCAGCAACCCCCAGACCGCCAGAACAACCTCATCCGGCGAACCCCCGAGAGCCGAACAGAACACACGCCCCCAAGATGGAACGGCCGCAGGCAGCGGGAGCGAGGGCAAAATGGGGAGAAGCCAGCACAAAAGCCACGCAGGAAGAAAAGAGATGCCTCCATGCGGCTCTCACCCAGAGGGGGCCGGGAGGCAGGAACAAGGCCCCCCCAGCAGCCAGCCCAAGGCAAACCAGGAACCAAGCCAGGGCAGGGAAGGACACCCAGCTGGGAGCTCCAAATGTCACCGGAACTTCCTGTCCGAAAAGAAAAAAAAAGAGAGACACCGCCACGAGGCACTCACCGAGGGAAGGGGCCGGAACACAGGAACAAGGCCCCCCTTCCAAGACCAGCCAGCCTAAGGCCCCCGCCAGGGATGTACAGCAGTCACACACCGTAGGCAGGCCAAACACAGAAGCCCACAGCACGTGGTCCAACCGCAACGCGGAAGAAACCGGGACCAACAACAAACAGGCCACAGCTACACAATGCAGGGCACAAAGGAGCAGTAAAGAAAAAACGCTGTGTGGTACTTACGCCCCGGCCGGCAACCAGTCATCGTCACCGCCGCCAGCCACACCACATCAGAATGCCTGACTTCCAACACCAAACCCAGGAAGTCAGGCAAAACCCGGGAGGAAGCGCACAGAGGTCCGAAGAAACAAGTGAAGGAAGGCAGGGGATCCAGCAAACGAGGCGAGTCATCCACCCGGCCAGGCAGGAAGATGAGCCCAGCAACCCGGAAGGACCCGGGAGGCCGGCGCACCAGCCACAAAGGGCCGATTGGCACTTAAGAGCTTTTCCAGGAAAACCAAGCCTCCCAGCAAGCCCGGCAGGCCGGGAGGCAGAGCACCAGACACCCCAACCGCACAGCCAGGCAGCTGGACGGGGAATACCAAGAAAGAAAGCCACTCAAGCCGAGCAGGAGCAGCATCAGCATCCACATCCCAATTCTGTCGACAGACAGAAAAAAGAACAGGCGGAATGCTGGGTAAGTACTGCTTATGTACTCCCAGTGGGAGGGTCTAGGGTTAGGGTCCCAGCATTCCTCTTTTCTTTTTTCTGTCGGGAGATGATTATCTCCACTTTGTTAATGAATGGGACGAGGACATAAGAGACCTGGGGATAATTGCATGAGTGCATGGGTAGTGTCTGGGTGATTGGAGGAGTGCATGGGTAGTGCTTTGGTGATTGCAAGAGAGCAATGGTAGTGCCTGAGTGCATGGATGAGTGCATGGGTAGTACCTGGGTGATTGAAGGAGTGCATGTGTACTGTCCAAGTGATTGCATGACTGCAGGGGTACTGCCTAAGTGCATGGATTAGTGCACGAGTAGTGCTTGAGTGATTGCATGAGTGTATGGGTAGTGCCTGGGTGCATGGTGAAGTGCATGGGTAGTGCATGGGTGATCGGAGGAGTGCATGTGTACTGCCTGAGTGATTGCATGAGTGCAGGAGTAGTGCCTGAGTGTATAGATGAGTGCATGGGTACTGCCTGAGTGATTGCATGAGTGCATGGGTATTGCCTGGGTGATTGGAGGAGTGCATGGGTAGTGCCTGGGTGATTGGATGAGTGCATGGGTAGTACCTGAGTAATTGCATGAGTGCATGGGTAGTGCCTGGGTGATTGGAGGAGTAAATGGGTAGTGCCTGGATGCATGGAGGAGTGCCTGGGTAGTGCCTGGGTGATATGAGGAGTGCATGGGTAGTAACTGGGTGATATGAGGAGTGCATGGGTAGTAACTGGGTGATTCCATGAGTGCAGGGGTACTGCCTGAGTGCATGAATAAGTGAACGGGTAGTGCCTGGGTGATTGAAGGAGTGCATATTTACTGCCCACGTGATTGCATGACTGCAGGGGTACTACCTGAGTGCATGGATTAGTGCATGGGTAGTGCCTGAGTAATTGCATGAGTGTATGGGTAGTGCCTGGGTACATGGAGGAGTGCAAGGGTAGTGCATGCATGATATGAGGAGTGCATGGGTAGTACCTGGGTGATTGCATGAGTGCAGGGGTAGTGCCACAGTGATTGGGGGAGTGCATGGATAAAGCCTGGCTGAATGATTGAGTGCAACAGTAGTGCCTGAGTGAATGAGTAGTGCCTGAGTGATTTAAGGAGTGCATGGGTAGTACCTGGGTGATTTGAGGAGTACATGGGTAGTGCCTGGTTGATTGGATGAGTGCATGGGTAGTGCCTGGGTGATTACATGACTGCATCGGTAGTGCCTAAGTGATTGGAATAGTGCATGGGTAGTACCTGGGTTATTGAAGGAAAACATGGGTAGTGTCTGAGTGATTGTATGAGTGCAGGGGTGACTGAAGGAGTGCATACATAGTGCCTCAGTGCATCAATGAGTGCATGGGTAGTGCTTGAGTGATTGGAGGAGTGCCAAGGTAGTGCCTGGGTTATTGCATGAGTGCATGGGTAGTGCCTGGGTGATTGTAGGAGTGCATAGGTAGTGTCTGGGTGATTCAATGAGTGCAAGGGTAGTCCCTGTGTAATTGGAGGAGTGCATAAGTAGTGCCTGAGTGATTGCATGAGCACAGGGGTAGTGCCTGAGTGCATGGATGAGTGCATGAATAGTGCCTGGGTGATTGTATGAGTGCATGGGTAGTGCCTGGATGATTGGAGGAGTGCATGTGTACTGCCCAAGTGATTGCATGAGTGCAGGGATAGTGGCTGAGTGCATGGATGAGCACATGGATAGTGCCTGAATGATTGCATGAGTGCATAGGTAGTGCCTCAGTGATTGCATGAGTGCAGGGGTAGTGCCTGGGTGATTGGAAGAGTGCATGGATAGTACCTGTGTGATTACATAAGTTCAGAGGTAGTGCCTGGGTGATTGGAGGAGTACATGGGTAGTACCTGAGTGTATAAATGAGTGAATGGGTACTGCCTGGGTGAATGGATGAGTGTAACAGTAGTGCTTGCGTGATTGCATCAGTGCATGGGTAGTGCCTGGGTGATTGAAGGAGTGTACAGGTAGTGCCTGAGTGAATGCATGTATGCATGGGTAGTATGTGGCTGATTGCATGAGTGTAGGAGTAGTGGCTGATTGTAACACTGTATGAGTAGTAACTGAGTGCATAGATGACTGCATAGATAGTGTTTAGGGAATGGATGAGTACATAGATAGTGCCTGAGTGAATAAATGAGTGCAACAGTAGTTACTGAGTGATTTAAGGAGTTCATGGGTAGTGCCTCAGTGATTGCATGAGCGCAGGGGTAGTGCCTGGGTTATTGGATGAGTGCATAGGTAGTGCCTGGGGTGATTGCATGACTGCAGGAGTAGTACCTGGGTGATTGCAGGAGTGCATGGACAGTGTCTGGCTCATTGGAAGAGTACATGAGTAGTGGCTGGGTGCATGGAAAAGTGCATGGGTAGTGCCTGGGTGATTGGAGGAGTGTATGGGTAGTACCTGGGTGATTGCATGAGTACAGGAGTAGTATCTGGGTGAATGGATTAGTTCATGGGTAGTGCCTGGGTGAATGCATGAGTGGAAGGGTAGTGGCTGGGTAATTGGAGGAGTGCATAGGTACTGCCTGGGTGAATGATGAGTGTAACAGTACTGCTTGAGTGATTGCATGACTGCAAAAGAGCTGCGTGAGTGATTGGAGGAGTGCAAGGGTAGTGCCTGGGTGATTGCATGAGTGCAGGAGTAGTGCCTGGGTGATTGGAGGAGTGCATAGGTAGTGCCTGGGGGGGCGATTCACAGAACTAATCTGAGATAAAATCCTAAACGTACTACTTTTGGTATTCACAGAAGGCATTTAGTAGTAGTAAAGATAGGACTCCTAACTTTACTACTACTAAACTGAGACAAAATCCTGACTTTACGACTTTCGGTATTCACAAAAGGCATTTAGTAGAAGTAAAGTTAGGAATCCTAACTTTACTACTACTAAATGCCTTTTGTGAATACCGAAAGTCGTAAAGTTAGGATTTTGTCTCAGTTTAGTAGTAGTAAAGTTAGGAGTCCTAACTTTACTACTACTAAATTCCTTCTGTGAATACCAAAAGTAGTAAGTTTAGGATTTTATCTCAGATTAGTTCTGTGAATCGGCCCCTGGGTGATTGCATGAGTGCAGGCGTAGTGCCTGGGTGATTAGAGGAGTGCATGGGTAGTGTCTGGGTGATTTTATGAGTACATTGGTAGTGCCTTTGTTTTTAGAGGAGTGCATGGGTAGTGCCTGTGTGATTATATGAGTGCATGGGTAGTGCCTGGGTTATTGAAGGGGTGCATGGGGAGTGTCTGAGTGATTGCATGAGTGCAGAGGTAGTGCCTGGCTGATTGAAGGAGTGCATACATACTGCCTCAGTGCATGAAAGAGTGCAAGGGTAGTCCCTGGGTGATTGGAGAAGTGCAAGGGTAGTGCCTGGGTTATTGCATGAGTGGAAGGGTAGTGGCTGGGTAATTGGAGGAGTGCATAGGTACTGCCTGGGTGAATGGATGAGTGTAACAGTACTGCTTGAGTGATTGCATGACTGCAATAGAACTACTTGAGTGATTGGAGGCATGCAAGGGTAGTACCTGGGTGATTGCATGAGTGTAGGAGTAGTGCCTGGGTGATTGGAGGAGTGCATAGGTTGTGCCTAGGTGATTGCATGAGTGCAGGGGTAGTGCCTGGGTGTTTAGAGGAGTGCATGGGTAGTGCCTGGGTTATTGAATGAGTGCATGAGTAGTGTCTGGGTGATTGCATGAGTGCAGAGGTAGTGCCTGGCTGATTGAAGGAGTGCATACATACTGCCTCAGTGCATGAATGAGTGCTTGGGTAATCCCTGGGTGATTGGAGGACTGCAAGGGTAGTGCCTGGGTGATTGCATGAGTGCAGGGGTAGTGCCTGGGTGATTAGAGGAGTTCATGGGTAGTGTTTGGGTGATATTATGAGTACATGGGTAGTGCCTGTGTATTTAGAGGAGTGCATGGGTGGTGCCTGGGTGATTGCATGAGTACATAGGTAGTGCCTGAGTAATTGCATGAGTGCAGGGGTAGTGCCTGAGGGCATGGATGAGTGCATTAGTAGTGTTTGAGAGAATGGATGAGTGCATGGGTAGTGCATGGGTGATTGCATGAGTGCATGGCTACTGCCTGGGTAATTGGAGGAGTGTATGTGTACTGCCTGAGTGATTGCAAGAGTGCAGGGGTAGTGCCTGAGTGCATGGATCAGTGCATAAGTAGTGTCTGGCTGTTTGCATGAGTGCATGGTTAGTGCCTGGTTGATTGGAGGAGTGCATGGCTATTGCTTGGGTGATTGAAGGAGTGCATGGGTAGTGTCTGGGGGGCCGATTCACAGAACTAATCTGAGATAAAATCCTAAACTTACTACTTTTGGTATTCACAGAAGGCATTTAGTAGTAGTAAAGTTAGGACTCCTAACTTTACTACTACTAAATGCCTTTTGTGAATACCGAAAGTTGTAAAGTTAGGATTTTGTCTCAGTTTAGTAGCAGTAAAGTTAGGAGTCCTAACTTTATTACTACTAAATGCCTTCTGTGAATACCAAAAGTAGTACTTTTAGGGTTTTATCTCAGATTTGTTCTGTGAATCGGCCCACGGGTGATTGAAGAAGTGCATGGGTAGTGTCCGGGCGATTGAAGGAGTGCATGGGTAGTGCCTGTGTGATTGAATGAGTGCAGGGGAACCGCCTCAGGGCATGGATGAGTGCATAGTTAGTAGTACCTGTGTGATTGGGTGAGTGCAGGGGAAGCACCTCAGGGCATGGATGAGTGCATTAGTAGTGTTTGAGAGAATGGATGAGCGCATGGGTAGTGCCTGGGTGATTGCATGAGTGCATGGCTACTGCCTGGGTAATTGGAGGAGTGCATGTGTACTGCCTGAGTCATTGCAAGAGTGCAGGGGTAGTGCCTGAGTGCATGGATGAGTGCAAAGGTAGTATCTGACTGTTTGCATGAGTGCATGGGTAGTGCCTGGTTGATTGGAGGAGTGCATGGGTAGTGTCTGGGCCATTGAAGGAGTGCGTGGGTAGTGCCTGTGTGATTGGATGAGTGCAGGGGAACCGCCTCAGGGCATGGACAAGTGCATAGTTAGTATTTGAGAGAATGGATGAGTGCATGGGTAGTGCCTGGGTGATTGCATGAGTGCATGGCTACTGCCTGGGTGTTTGGAGGAGTGCATGTGTACTGTCTGAGTCATTGCAAGAGTGCAGGAGTAATGCCTGACTGCATGGATTAGTGCATGAGAAGTGCCTGAGTGATTTTATCAGTGCATGGGTAGAACTTTGGTCATTGGAGGACTTCATGTGTGCTGCCTGAGTGACTGGATGAGTGCATGGGTAGTGCCTGTGAGATTGCATGAGTGCATGCATAGTGCCTTAGTGCATGAATGACTGCATGGATACTGCCTGGGGGATTGCATGAGTGCATGGGGAGTATCTGGGTGATTGGAGGAGTGCATGAGTACTGCTTGGATGATTGCATGAGTGCAGGGACAGTGCCTGAGTGCATGGATGAGTACATGGGTAGTGCCTAAGTGATTTCATGAATGCACGGGTAGTGCTTGGAGGATTGGAGGAGAGGATGTGTACTGCCTGAGTGAATGCAAGAGTGCTAGGGTAGTGCCTGAGTGCATGGATGAGTGCATGGGTAGTGCCTGGGTGATTGCATGAGTAGTGCCTGGGTGATTGAAGGAGTGCATGGGTAGTGCCTGTGTGATTGCATGAGTACAGGGGTAGCGCCTGAGGGCATAAATGAGTGCATGGGTAGTATTTGACAGAATGGATGATTGCATGGATAGTGCCTGGGTGATTGCATGAGTGCATAGCTACTGCCTGGGTGATTGAAGGAGTGCATGTGTAATGCCTGAGTAAATGCAAGAATGCAAGGGTAGTGCCTGAGTGCATGCATGAGTATATGGGTAGTGCTGGGTGATTGCATGAGTGCAGAGATAGTGCCTGAGTGCATGGATAAATACATGGATAGTGTGTGAGTGATTGCATGAGTGCATGGGTAGTGCCTGGGTGATTGTACCAGTACATGGGTAGTGCCTGGGTAAATTGAATGAGTGTGGGAATAGTGCCTGAGTGCATAGATGAGTACATGCGTAGTGTTTGAAGGAATGGATGAGTGCAGTAAAAGTGGCTCTAAACATTATTTCACATTATCATGCATATTACATTATTTCTTCTTACCTTTTTTACTAATGTAGATACAAAACTCAGGGGAACTATTTTACAGTAGTTTTGTTGTAAACTATATTTAACATCTTTTCAAACTTCACCATTACCTTTTGTAAAAAGAAGAAGAAAAACTGTTATCAAATATAATATTATACTTTTAACAACAGAACATAATTTTAGAATTACATAACATTTTCAGTTTCCCTTTTTGCTGTTCTCAGATTCTACCAAATTTCATCATACACAGTGATTTCAATGTATTATCATCATACAACAAGATTGTAAAAAAAAAACAAAATCAGCGTTGAGCATTATTTAGAACATGCGTAACTATGTGTTTACCTATCCACAGTTTCTTAATTACATTCTTCAACTACATTAAGTCTTTTATATCTCTCAACTACATTTTGTAAAATGTACACTCTAATTTACATGTCGTATAATATAGACAACTAATATATAAACTACTTGTTTCTAAACACAATTTTCCAAATGCAATATGATTTAGCACAAACAATAATCCATGCACTAATTGTTCATATCTTCCCAATAGGCTGAATAATGTTTCCGAAACTTTTGCATTGAAAATATCCAAAATAAACTTGTTAATTCGTGTTCACATCTTCCCAATAGGCCAAATGATGTTTTCAAAACTTTACAATCAAAAATATCAGATATGAATTTGGTAATTCGTAAGGAAACCTACATTTGAATTCCAAATGCGCATCATTGCAATGTGTCCATCCTTTATTGCACTTTAAATACACAGTATTTTGTCCAGATGTTGTAGTAGGTCCATCATGGAAAATAATAGCCACTGCTTTAAAAGAGCTTCCTGAAATTGATACTTGACTTGCCACAAAATTTTTAATTTTGGTTTCCAATCTTCTTCCGTTTGCATTAAAATGATATATTTTCCAAGTCTTTCTAAATATAATGTTGACAACATTTCTGATTTACAATCAGAACATTTCATATCTTGATTAGCTGTTTTAACTAATCTGTTAAAAGATACTGATTTGCAATCTGGTATCGTCAAGTATATGAATCGTTCAGTGCCTATTTCAGTGGTAGAAGAAAATGAACACTCTTCACATTTATGATCCCATCTGTAACTTAGTCCAAATACATTTTCAATTTCTATTCCTTCATCTTCCAATACTCCAAGCATAAACATAAGAAATTCTTGTGCATCGTGTTGTATATTGAGTGTAAATTTCAATGAACTAGTACATATATCCAAAAGATGCCGAATGCCAGAAGCAGTATGGATTTTACTTCTGTCAGTTACCAACTTTTGAAAAATATAATGTAGTAAAGAACAGAATCTTTTTTCTCGATTTTCCATAATTTTATTATGAAGCTCTTCTAAATAACACACAACATTCACAAATACATTAGCATAGCAGTTGATACCTGAACTATTTTCTAACTGGTATCCTACAATATCATCAACAGTGTCCATTTTCATTTTCTTTGCACATTCATGATTCTCCTGAATTGTTTTCTTTTGTGAATCTCAGTAGAATGTTTGTCATATTTCTGTTTTGAACACACTGCACGTTTCTCATATACGGGATATTCTCCTAAGTTAGGAGCATAAAGTCTTCTTAACCGATTGTAATCTCTTACACAATTTGCATCAGCACTAATCTTTTTCTCATCAAAATCAATCAAATACAAACCAGATAATGTTCTTACTCAAGACAATGCGACGTATGCCATGCCCTCTTTATACACTGTACTTCCAATATTTACCAAAGCACTGTCTACACTTAAACCTTGAGATTTATGAATGGTTACTGCATATGCTAAAGAAAGAGGAAACTGTTTTCTACGAACATACAAGTCTTTTACAAGCAAAAAACAAACAGCACAACGTCCAATCTGTTTTAACTCTTCAATCTGATCAAATTTAATCTTCAAAAATTCAATTCCATCTCTGTTCTGAAAATTTACAAAATCAACAACTTTTCCCATTGCTCCATTTACTAAACCTTCTTTAACATTCAAATTACGCCGTAAAATTACCCGACAGTTTACACATACATATAAAGTCTTTCCTAAATCTGCAGTCTTAGATACAGACTTTTCCAAAGAATCCAATTTTGACTGTAATTTATCTGAGAGAAGAATAGTAACTCCTTCGTCTTCCATTTTATCAATAGCTTCCATTTTCACTATTGGTTGTTTTTCCAATTTCGAAAGTTCTTGATTGAATGTAGAACACTCTTGCAGTGTAGGCATTAGGCAAACTATAGACTTCTTTTCTCCAATTTTTTTGTACATTATTTCAGGTGCTATGTTTTCGTTTGTAAAAAAGTTCCTTAGTAGCTGACTTTGTAAAGCTTGTTTACCATGTTTTGTCAAAACACCAATTCTTATATCTTGAAGAATGTTTCCATAATATTCATCACTTGCTTGTCACATATTTTTAATAAGTTCTTTATTTTCAAAATGAGACCAAATGTTCACATTTTCAACACCTCCCAAAGATTTCCTAGTGTATTCATGGACAAGTGTTTTAAAAACTGGTTGCCCTTTCACAGGAGTAAGTTGTAGTAGATCGCCGAATACAATTACATGAGTTCCGCCAAACAGAACATCATAATCTGTTTTTAAAATCTGTTGCATTCTTAAATGTACAAAGGCAAGCATTAAGTTTGAGACCATGCTCACCTCATCAATGATTAGAAGTTTCATTTTCTTCAGTACTCTTGAAACTCAATAACAAGCTTCTCCAGATAGCTTGTGATATTCCAATTTATTTTTATGTTCAACTGGTAGCATGAGTAATCGATGTAAAGTAATCCCTTTAATGTTGTGTGCTGCTAATCCAGTTGGAGCTGTTACAACACAAGATAAATGTGAATCAGTAGTTTTGTGTGGATAACTGGTCAAAACTTTAATTAAGAAACGTTTTCCTGTTCCAGCTTGACCACTGATGTACAATCGAATAGGTTTAAATGATGTGCATTGGCATTCTTTTTTTTCATGCAGCAAACCATGCTGTATCTGTTGTGTCACTTGCTGGTATATTTCTTTTTGTTCAGTATTTAGTTCTTCTTCCAAGTTTCCCAACTCAATAATATCATGTTGTGCTTGTTGCATTGCTGTTTCTACTTCATTCATGGCTATTGCTGCTTCATTTTCAATAATTGGTTGTCCTAGTGGATCTTGACTTAGTGGAGCAGAACTTTGACTATCTTGAGAACTGTCTCTAGCTATTTCAGCTGCAATAGTAGTTTCTTGTTCAATCTCTTCATTTAACATTTGTAGATAAGTAGGGAAAATTGTGCATTGAATGTTATCTTTATATGCATTAAAAGAATCTTCATAGAAGTCAAAATCTCCACGTAATTCCATTTCACTACGCCAAGGCTTGAAGAGTTGCAGAAGTGCTAAATAGAAAAATTCCCTTTTATCTGGAGTTTAGCAACTGAGTTTTCTGTGGTTAATAAGATTTCCTTTGGCATGTTTTACCAAACATCCATCACATCCAATTACTGCATATTTTTCTTCATTTATATTTTCTGTAACATTTCTCTTAAAGCTGTAATGTTGCAGTACTTCATAGAGACATAGGTTTTCCAGATTTGGACTCCTTTTGGGATAGTACGTATCCAACATATTAGTTTTAACAATATCTGTACTTTCTGGTTCATTCAATGCTAAGCATTCAATTTCTTGTAGAGATTTCAATACTCTATTTCGATTTGCAGCAAGACCTAGACGTACCCAAATGTTTCCTCTTGACTTTGAATATAAACTGGCAGAGCTCAACCGATCCGAACATTCATAGGATCCAATCTCTCGATGGGAAAGCATTTTCAAACTAAAGCTGTACAATTTGTTACTAAGACTCTTCTCTTGTGAAATTTCTTCCCACATTTCTTTCAACTCTGTCTTTTCAGATTTGGTTACATATGACGTAACATAGCGAGGCACAGCAATTAAATTATCTACATCATACTGGAAATCCATGTTTGAATTTCACATTGTCCAAATCACTGGATTGTAGTCATTAATATACTTTGAATCTTCAGTTCTTTTTATGTTGTATGTATTCTTCGGAGATTTTCGAGTTATAGTATGCCTTACTGATGACATAAAACTATTGACTCTTTCTTTTGAAATTATTGGACGTGGGAATCCAAAACGACATTTTGTATAAAATATTCCCTTTGACTTGTATTTTTGGCGACAATATTTTCCACATCGATGACTTTGAAACCATAAAACTTGTTGTCTCAAGCTGTTTTCTCATCCTTTTTTTTGGAATGGCACAGGTAACATAGTCTTCAATGAAAGACAAAACAGTTTCATCAGAATCGGTTCCAAATGTAGGTGCATTCTTGATCCATAATAGCAGGTGTATATGAGGAGCACCTCTGGCTTGGTACTCCTTTCTCCTAAAGAAATCAGTAACTTCTCCAAGAGGTGGATTATTTTTATTGCAGATAAAAGACATCATAGCTTGAAACCTATGATTAAAATATCTGCACACATTTACAGGATCCAAGGAACACAGTTCTCCAGCTGTCCTCAATTCAATGTTTTTTACATTTGAATTTGCTTGTCGTAGAAATTCAAGTAAATCGTCCCACGCATATTCAGCACAGCTAAGCATAACAAACCACGTAGGGGTACCTAAGTTTCTTAACATACATTTAAGTTCTCCATGCCAACGATACCAATACTCATTAGTACCACGTTGACACGCCATCAAATTAATTAACTGAGATTCTAAATGATTGTCTCTTTGTTGAACTTTGTCCAAGAATTCCTTTGCAGAAACATATGTAAGATGAACTCCTGATTTTAATATGTGGTTCACTGCATATGAAAGTCCAGACAAATCACTTTCAAACAGAAGAAGAAATATATATGGAATACACTGTCCAAATCTTGGATCTTCTGAGTACAATCTTGTTGAACGGTA
Organism: Calotriton arnoldi; assembly: GCA_963921515.1. Classification (NCBI taxonomy): domain Eukaryota; kingdom Metazoa; phylum Chordata; class Amphibia; order Caudata; family Salamandridae; genus Calotriton; species Calotriton arnoldi. Next base: position 560,383 of record CAWUFW010006344.1, read on the forward strand.
TTCTGAATCTGGAATCTGTACTGGTCGTTCATCATATCGTCCACCTTTTCCAGTGGGGAAGAGCTGTGGAAAACAACAAGCTTCTAAACTGTTTTCCCATACACTCATGGGAGTTCCCTTCGCTTTCTTCATTTGAAATAATTCAATAGTGTTTCCTATCACTTCTTTTGAATGTAGAGGATGTATACTGTAATGTCCATAAATGTCTTCACTCCTGGAGTTGTCCACTTTTTCAATTTGGCCAGTTGAAATTTCTGTTTCATCTACTAAACATATTTCCTGTTCTTTCACATTTACAGTTTTATAATAAATATTGTTTTGTACAAGATATAATGTAGCCTTTTGAAGTTTGGTGACATTTACTGACTCTTGCCATATTTTCCGACTCTTTGTTGGTACACCATTAACTAGAATAACTACAGGTTCACTCTCTCTCTATACCAACAGTTTCAATATGTTTCTTAAAATCCAAAGGCAAATACACAACTCTTCCTTTCAGACCTCTTTGTAAATCTGTTGGAGACATCTTACCTGTTTTAGGCTCCATGCGAACTATAGCCTTAAACGGGTGCACAGATTGAATAAGAATGGACTCATATGTATTTAAATATGCCAGTTCCAAAGGAATAGCTACTAATTTTAAATTGTTATGTACTGCTCTAGCTGGCATTTAGTTCTCTTCTAATTTATTGATTGAATATTTACAAATACGTTGATCAGTACTTAACTCAAAACAATATTACACCAACAAATAGGCACCAAATTGCTTCCACTTATCATTGTTTTCCTTTTCACTTTTTTAAATATAGATCAACATTCCTAGTTTGACTTCTATAGTGAGTATGTCTACAACAAATACAAACATAGTTTGTTTTTTCACAGGAAAGTACCTTAAACTTTGTAATTTCTTCTGCAAACTTCTCATTAGTAATATCTTCCACCTGTTCTTCAACACCTACACTTATCATGCTCTCATTTTCTCTACACTCCTCTTGTGAACCAAAGAAACGAAACTGTATATCATCAGAAATTATTTTTTACATCCGATACTGAACCATGCAAAAGAGCTGTGTTTATTTCACTTAAAGATAATGCAGTACTTTTTACGTATTACAATCTTCTTATTAACTTCCGCATTTCTGAATGATGTACTGCTAACATTCTTAAATGATGAAAAGTACTTCAACACACTTTTCTAGAAAGACAAGCCAGAGAATGACCCTGCTACTTAGTATATTTTCTCACTTTTCAAGGATCTAGTCCTTGCAACATCTTAATCTTCTGTTTAACACTTTTTTTGCATAATCTTGTGAGAAAATTCATAATATATCAATAGATTCCTGTTATATAATACAAATACTACTACAATCCCACTTATACACTGGAGCTTGTGTACGTCTCCCTTGAACTTCTTCAGCTATTACTTCTTCCACATTTCTAGGAACCAGCTTTTCTTTTTCAATTGGACAACCATCTTGTATCTCATAACAACGACCACTCGTATCAACTGCATGAACTAATGTATTTTGTTGAAAATAGCTTTCTTCATTAAAAAAAAGGCTCAGTACTAGAAGTGTGCTTCCAATCACCCGAAATGTTTTTGCAAAAGTTACTTCTATAAACCGGTCTTTTTCTTTTGCTTTTCTCCTTCATAAAGTGCATTGTTTTATTCAATGTTTTCATTCTCTTCAATACCAATATAAAAAAAATTATTTTCAATTCAAAAGCTTTTTCTACTACACTTTCAATCTGTTGTTTTTTCTTGTAAGCTGCTGATCTTCTTTTATATTTTTTACAATCTTTCAATACATTTTGTAGTGCTCTACTTTTATACATTCTCTTCCTTATATATTTATATTCTTTCAATCTTCTTTCAACATGGATTGTTTTCCCATATCTTGATTTTCCATTAATATGTCCTTTTTTCGTTTCCTTCTGATTGGTTGTACAACTTTACTTTCTCTTTTCAACATTTTGAAAATTCATTACGTTCTTTAAAAGTCTTTTAACAAATTCTTTAGTTCTTTTACCAGAAGTCTTTTTCTTCAATGCCACATGCTGTACTTCATCTAATTTCTGCTTTTCTCTCTCCTTTATATAGTACTGTTTTTTTCTTGTCTTTTCTTTTGATCTTTTCTTGCCATACTCAATCTTTCTTACTAATAATGGTGTATATCTGCAAATAAATAAATGTTTAAATAGTTTTTAAAAATGATTTTATATTATTAAAATAATTATATACAAATATTCTTATCTATAAATAAAGAAATACTTTTAATTGCATTGCAAAGCTATGTCAGACACTGCACAATTCCTTCATTTAGAAGAAATCACAACCTCCGCAACAGAATGACAGAGCAGAACTAAAGGATTTCTCTACTACTATCCAAATCATATGTAAAGTGCAGTCTGTCAAGTTTTAAGGTCTGCATGGTCTTGTGATTGAGGTATGTCTCTACTTGCACATGTATTCTCATATGTGTCATGCATTTGAAGATGCTTTACATATAAAACACAACTATACATCTATTTGTATGCTTCTTTTATATTTGGTGTGCTAGCTAAAGGTACAGACACATGCATGCATGGTTTCAGGAAGATGGTGAGATTTGCAGCAAAGACATGTGAAGGGTTGCTGCTTTGTTTTTGGCTATGCTATTCTCAATACCTAACTAGTAGTAAAATGGTAAATCAGCAGCACCAGAAAAGTAATGTTTAAGATATGTTGGCTGGGGAATTAGTGATTATGGTACTTTGCAAGAGTCTCTGGAAAAGTTCACTTGAAGTGCGCTGAATAAATCTAGGTCTCTCTTTGAAATATGAAGTGCAGTCTCTCCTGCTTTCAGGAAGATGGTGAAACTTACAGCAGAGACATGTGAAGGATTGATGCTTTATATTTGGCTAGGCCCAACACCCTATGTAGTCGTAGAATGGTGAAGCAGCAGCACAAAAGAGAGGTTTAAGGTATGTTAGGAGATGGATTAGTTATTATGCTACTTTGTATGAGTCTGTGGAAAGCTACACTTCAAATAAACCGCATAATTTTCATTATCTGCTTCAAATGTGAAGTGCAGTCTGTCAAGTTTTAAGGTCTGCATGGTGTTGTGACTAAGGTATGTCTTTACTTGCACATGTATTCTGATACGTATTATGCATCTGAAGATGCTAGACGTATCGAACACAAGTATACATCTATTTGGATATTTCTTTTATATATGATGCTGCTAGCAAAAGGTACAGACATATGCATGCATGCTTTCAGGAATATGGTGAGACTTACAGCTGAGACATGTGATGCATTGCTGCTTTATATTTGGCTAGGCCCAACAAAATAAGTAGTCACAGAATGGTGAAGTTCCAGCACAAAAGTGAGGTTTAACACATGTAAGGAAACAGATTAGTGATTAGGCTAGTTTGTATGAGTGTGTGGAAAGGTACACTTAAATTACACCACATAAATGTAGTTGTCTGTTTGAAATATGAAGTGCAGTCTCTCAAGTTTTAAGGTCATCATGGTCTTCTGATTGAGGTATGTATGTACTTGCACATGTATTGTGATATGTCTTATGTATCTGAAGATGCTAGACACATAAAACACAGGAATACATCCATTTGTATGTTTCTTTGATATATGATGCTATTAACAAAAGGTACAGACATATGCATGCATGCTTTCAGGAAGATGGTGAGACTTACAGCAGAGACATGTGAAGGAATGCTGCTTTATATTTGGCTAGGCCCAACACCCTATGTAGTCGCAGAATTGTGAAGCAGCAGCACAAATATGAGGTTCAAGGCATGTTAGGAGATGGATTAGTTATTACGCTACTTTGTATGAGTCTGTGGAAAGCTACACTTCAATTATACCGCATAATTGTCATTATCTGCTTCAAATGTGAAGTGCAGTCTGCCAAGTTTTAAGGTCTGCATGGTGTTGTGACTAAGGTATGTCTCTACTTGCACATGTATTCTGATACGTATTATGCATCTGAAGATGCTAGACATATAAAGCACAAGTATACATCTATTTGGATTTTTTTTATATATGATGCTGCTAGCAAAAGGTACAGACATATGCATGCGTGCTTTCAGGAATATGGTGAGATGTACAGCTGAGACATGTGATACATTGCTGCTTTATATTTGGCTAGGCCCAACACCATAAGTAGTCACAGAATGGTGAAGCTCCAGCACAAAAGTGAGGTTTAACACATGTTAGGAAATGGATTAGTGATTAGGCTAGTTTGTATGAGTGTGTGGAAAGGTACACTTAAAGTACACCACATAAATGTAGTTGTCTGTTTGAAATATGAAGTGCAGTCTCTCAAGTTTTAAGGTCTCCATAGTGTTCTGACTGAATTATATCTCTGTTTACACATATATTCTGATATGTTTTACCCATCTGAAGATGCTAGACGTGTAAAACACAGGTATACATCCATTTCTATGCTTCTTTTATATATGGTGTTACTAGCAAAAGGTACAGATACATACATGCTTTTAGAAATATGGGGAGACTTACAGCAGAGACATGTGAACGGTTGCTGCTTTGCTCTTAGCTATGCTCAATACCTGAGTAGTAGTAGAATAGTGAAGCAGCAGCAGTAGAAAAGTGATGTTTAAGATAAGTTGGGTGAGAAATTAGTGATTATGGTACTTTGTAAGAGTCTGTGGAAAAGTTCACTTGGAGTATGCCTCATAAATCTAGGTGTGTGTTTGAAATGTGAAGTGCAGTCTGTCAAGTTTTAAAGCCTTTATAATCTTGTGACTGAGGTATGTCTCTACTTGCACATGCATTTTGATATGTGTCATGCATGTGAAGTTGATAGACATATAAAACACAGGTATACATCTATTTGTATATTACTTTTATATATGAAGTTGCTAGCAAAAGGTACAGACATATGTATACATGGTTTCAGGAATATGGTGAGACCTACAGCTGAGACATGTGATGGGTGCGCCTGAGTGATTGCATGACTCCATGGGTAGTGCCTGGGTGATTGTATGAGTGCAAGGGTAGTGGCTGGGTAATTGGAGGAGAGGATGTATGGACTGGCTAATTGCATGAGTGCAGAGGTAGAACTTGAGTGCATGGATAAGTGCATGAATAGTGCCTGAATGCATAGATGAGTGCATGAACAGTGCCTAGGTGAATGGATGAGTGCAACAGTAATGCCTGGGTGATTGTATGAGTGCAAGGGTAGTGCCTGGGTAATTGGAGGAGAGGATTGAAAGTGTCTGGCTGATTGCATGAATGCAAAGGTACTGCCTGGGTGATTTTATGAGTGCATGTGTAAATGAAATGAGTGCGGGAGTAGTGACTGAGTGCATGGATGAGTGCATGGATAGTGCCTGAGTGATTGCATGAGTGCAGGGGTAGTGCCTGGGTGATTGGAGGAGTGCATAGGAGGTGCCTGGGTGATTTTATAAGTGCATGGGTAGTGGCTGGGTGATTGGAGGAGTGCATGGATAGTGCCTGGGTGATTGGAGGAGTGCAAGGGTAGTGCCTGGGTTATTGCATGAGTGCATAGATAGTGCCTGGGTGAATGCATGAGTGCAGGGGTAGTGCCTGGGTGATTGGAGGAGTGCATAGGTAGTGCCTGGGTGATTTTATAAGTGCATGGGTAGTGGCTGGGTGATTGAAGTGGTGCATGGGTAGTGCCTGGGTGATTGCATGAGTGCAGGGGTAGTGTCTGGGTTATTGAAGGAGTGCATGCATAGTGCCTGAGCGATTGCATGAGTGCATGAGTAGTGCCTGGCTGATTGAAGGAGTACATACATATTGCCTCAGTGCATGGATGAGTGCATGGGTAGAGCCTGGGTGATTGGAGACTTACAGCGCAGACATGTGATGGGTTGCTGCTTTATATTTGACTAGGCCCAACATCCTGAGTAGTCGCAGAAGAGTGAAACTGCAGCACAAAAGTGAGGTTTATGACATGGTGTACACTTTTGTACTACAGCTTCACCATTCTGTTACTACTCAGGGTATTGTGCCAACCCACATATAAAGCATCAAACCTACACATGAGTCTGTTATAAATCTCACCATATTCATGAAAGCATGTATGCATGTGTCTGTAGCTTTTACTAGTACTACCATATATAAAAGAAACATACAAGTAGAGGTATATCTGTGTTTTATACGTCTAGCATCTTCAGATGCATAACACATATGATAATACATATGCAAGTAGAGACATTTACCAATCACAAGACCATGCAGACCTTAAAACTTGAGAGACTGCACTTCACATTTCAAACAGACACCTACATTTTTGTGTCGTACTTTAAATGTACCGTTTCACACACTCATACAAACTAGCCTAATCACTAATCCGTTTCCTAACATGTCTTAAAACTCACTTTTGTGCTGCAGCTTCACCATTCTGCAACTACTTAGGGTGTTGGGCCTAGCCAAATATAAAGCAGCAGTCTATTACATGACTCAGCTGTAAGTCTCACCATATTCCTGAAAGCATGCATGCATATGTCTCTACCTTTTGAAATCATCATCATATATAAAAGAAATATAGAAATAGATGTATACCTGTATTTTATACGTCTAGCATCTTCAGATGCATAGCACATATGAGAATACATGTGCAAGTACAGACATACATCAATCACAAGACCATGCAGACCTTAAACTTAAAACTTGACAGACTGCACTTTACATTTGAAAGAGATACCTACATTTATGCAGTGTACTTCAAGTGTACATTTCCCCAGATTCATAGAAAGTAGCCTAATCACTAATCCCTCTGCCAACATCTCTTAAACCTCACTTTTGTGCTCCTGCTTCACCATTCTACGACTACTCAGAATGTTGGGCCTAGCCAAATATAAAGCAGCAACCTATCACATGTCTCTGCCATAAGTCTCACCATATTCCTAAAAGCATGCATGCTTGTATCTGTACCTATTGACAAAAGCATAACACATATCAGAATACATGTGCAAATAGAGACATACCTCACTCACAAGACCATAAAGGCCTTAGAACTTGACAGACTATACTTAACATTTCAAACACACACCTAGATTTATGCGGCATACTTCAAGTGAAGTTTTACTCAGACTCTTATAAAGTACCATAATCACTAATTCCTCACCCAACATATCTTAAACATCACTTTTCTACTGCTGCTGCTTCACTATTCTACTACTAGTCAGGTATTGAGCATAGCTAAGAGCAAAGCAGCAACCCTTCACATATCTCTGTTGTAAGTCTCCCCATATTTCTAAAAGCATGGATGCATGTGTCTGTACCTTTTCCTAGTGCCATCATATGTAAAAGAAACATACAAACAGATGTATACCTGTATTTTATAAATCTAGCATCTTCAGATGCATAACACATATGAAAATACATATGCAAGTACAGACATATCTCAGTCACAAGACCATGCAGACCTTAAAACTTAAGACGCTGCACTTCTCATTTCAAGTAGAAACCTAAAATCATGTGATGTTTTTCAAGCATACCTTTCCACAGACTCATGCGAAGTAGCCTAATCACTAATTCCTCTGCCAACTTATCTTAAACCTCACTTTTGAGCTGCAGCTTCACCATTCCTCAACTATTTAGGGTGTTGGGCCTAGACAAATATAAACCAGCAACCCTTCACATATCTCTGCTGTAAGTCTCATCATCTTCCTGAAAGCATGCATGCATGTGTCTGTACCTTTTGCTAGTACCATTACATATCAAAGAAACATACAAATAAATGTGCACCTGTGTTTTATACATCTAGCATCTTCAGATGCATAACACATATCACAATACATATAAAAGTACACACATACCTCAATCACAAGACCATGAAGACCTTAAAACTTGACAGATTGCACTTCACATTTCAAACAGACACCTAGATTTACACGGTGTACTTCATGTAAACTTTTCCATAAACTCTTACAAAGTATCATAATCACTAATTTCTCACCCAACATATCTTAAACATTACTTTTCTGCTGCTGCTGTTTCACCATTCTACCACTACTCAGGAATTGAGCATAGCCAAAAACAAACCTGCAACCCTTCACATGTCTCTACTGTAAGTCTCACCATATTCCTGAAAACATGCATGCATATGTCTGTACCTTTTGCTAGCAGCATCATATATAAAAGAAATATACAGATAGATGTATACCTGTGTTTTATATGTCGATCATCTTCAGGCGCATAACACGTACCATAATACATGTGCAAGTAGAGACATACCTCAGTCACAATACCATCCACATCTTAAAACTTCACAGACTACCTTCAAATTTCAAACAGACACTGAAAACTATGCTGTATATTTGAAGTGTAGCTTTCCACATACTCATACAAATTAGCCTAATAACTAATCTCTCTGCAAACATGTCTTAAACCTCACTTTTGTGCTGCAGCTTTACCATTCTACAACTTCTTAGAGTGTTACACCTAGCCAAATACAAAGCAGCAACCCTTCACATGTCTCAGCTGTAAGTCTCACCACATTCCTGAAAGCATGCATGCATATGTCTGTACCTTTTGCTAGCAGCATCATATATAAAAGAAATATACAAATAGATGTATACATGTGTTTTATACATCTAGCATCTTCAGATACATAACACATCAGAATATATCTCATAGTAGAGACTTTCTTCAATCACAACACTATGCACACCTGAAAAATTCACAGAACACACTTCCCATTTCAAGCAAACACCAAAAGTTATGTGGCATATTTCAACTGTACCTCTCTAGAGACTTATAAAAAGTAGCCTAATCACTAATACCATATGTCAACATGTTTTAAACCACACTTTTGTGCTGCAACTTCACCATTCTACTACTACTCACAGTCTTGAGCCTAGCCACATACAAAGCAACAACACCTCTTTGTTATATATCATGCATCTTCAAATGTATAAGACATATGAGAATACATATACAAGTAGAGACATACTTCAGTCACAAATCCATGCACACATTAAAACTTGACAGAGTGCACTTCCAATTTGAAAGTGACACCTAAAATTATGCGGTATACTTCAATTGTACATTTCCACACACTAATACAAACTACCATAATCGCTAATCCATCTTCCAATATACATATATTACTATACACAATCTATTTCAAACAACATTTAAGTACAATAAAACAAACTACTATACTCATCTTTACATTTAATAATATATTTCAAACATCACAGTTCTTGAATAATTTTTAAAGTTTGAAAATAAAGCTAATGCATAATACACCTCACCAATTTATAACTCACCTTCCAAATAGTTTTGTAGAATATGAAATATCAGAAACTCATAAAATATTTTCTTATGCACACAATCAATGTAATGCACCACATTCAACAAGGTAAAACCAGTAATGGCAAACTTTCCCTCTCTTTCTCCACACAAACAAATGTATGTAACAAATCACATTGCTTCCTACATTATTTCAAATTGTAAAACACATTTCTATTGGTTAGACATATTATCCCTTACTAACTGACTTCTAAAAGTGCCCAAACTGGTTCTGGAATTTTCTGGAGTCGCGACTCCACCGTGTACCATCGCGATGGAGCTGCGAATCCATATGGGAGTTCAAAAACGTATTACTAATAATACTAGCATTATTTTTTAAGAACACACCACTTCTAAACATAGTACTGATTTGGGAATTCTTCCCAAATATATAAATTACAATTCCATATTTTAAAATCACAGTTAAGATTCAACCCTTCCCCCATTCTGCTTAATCCCAGTTTCCATAGTAACAGTTTCTGCAACATTCAACTGAACAGGCAGGTCACAAGTTCATCATATTTTCAAGTTCAGCACACAAGGTTACAAATGCAAACAGCAGATGTGGTTGACTTTTGCAAAATATTACCTTATCCTAGCTACTGTACCTTTCAAACATTTTTTAATAACCAATAAGAAACATGCTTTTTAAAGATAGTAACATACACCCTATTTTTGAGTGTACAATGTTTATAAACAGCCAATCAATTATCTGCTTTTTAAAAAAACAGCATCTTGTCCACCTTTTTAGCTACCTCTCATTCTACCAACTGACTACCTTAGCTACAGACATCTTTTCATTACTTCCAGACATACCTTCAAGATGCTTACAGTATGGATAGTTGGGCACAGCTATGTTTTCTGGTGCAAAAGGTATGCTGAACGCTGAGGTATTGACAAAGACCTAGCTTTGCAAAATGTGGATATTAAATGGATTGCACAGAGAGGATTAAAGTGGCACCAATTGATGCTTTTGGTTAAATCCTTTTTGCATCTCCAACCCCCTGACCTCATGATTGTGCGCTGTGGTGGCAATGACCTAGGCACATTGATTGGGGTAGGTCTGGAAATGCTAATGAAGGACACCTTTGCACAATCAATGTTGCTTTTGCCTCAAACTGTCTTTGTATACTCTAATATATGCCAAAGACAGAAATGGAAGTGGTCAAATCAATTCTGCCCACAGAGTGAGAAAACTAGAAAGAATGTCAATAAAGCTGTTTCTGCTTACCTCAGAGACCAATGGCATGGGCTCCATCTATAACAACAATGTACGTTTTGATATGGATGACATCTACAGAAGTGATGGGGTACACTTCACAGATCAAGGAAACAGAGGGGCAGATTTACATGAACTGATGCATCTCTGCATATTAGCAGAGATGCGTCAGTTAATTTGTGTCACGCAAAAAAACCCTAGCGCCACCATGTATGCGTTGCAAGGATTGACAGATGCGTGATGCATCTATTGGCGTAAAGGTAACGCATTGCTGGAGTCATGTCGCAAGCACAACGCAACTCCAGCAATGCTTCAGAATGCCTATTTCTATTATGCTGCGTTACTCCTTACGGCTGCTTCAAGCAGGTGTAAGGTTTTGACGCAGTAGCATCGTAAAAGTGACTCAGTGAAATCTTGTAGATTTCACTGCGTCACTTTTACAAGGCTTTCTTACATCGGAACGCCCACCCTGCATACAATATACCTGAAGCAGGTATAATGTGATGCACGGTTTACAACGTGACGCATCTCCATAGATGCGTCACGTTGTAAATGTGTCGCAATGTGGCGCATAGTTTACGACGCCTCTGCGTCACAAAAGTGATGCAACGGCAGCGTAAAAGTGTCACAAGGGGATTGTAAATCTGCCCCAGAGTCTTTCTCAACAACTTAAAGCTGTGCATCTGCACTTACATGTAGCTACAAAAAACTCATAATGAAAACAAGCGCTCTTTTTAGAGCCACCCTATAACACAATAGTGAATCTATTTTTTTTTGCACATACATACTCTTTTTTAATTTTTTGTGGATTCGCGCACCCGTCGCCAATCTGAAAAAGTATGAATTCAATGTATTACAGCACAATACACTTTTCAGGTATAACTTTTCATTTTAAATTTTATATATTTTTAGTAACTCTATCAATTTTAATCTTATCATTAACTTCAATAACACTACCTCTATAAAACAACTTCACAAATGCAACACTACCTTCTAAATTATATACTACTAAATTATTTATTTGAGGTGGATCCACGAATCCAACGCTGCATTACACGGGGGGCCACGCTGAGAGCCGCGTTGGTGTCACGACTCCAAAATAGAAAGAAAAAAAAAAACACCCCACTTCCATTATTCGGTATCCGCCCCGGGGACCCCATCTCCGGGGCATGGTCTTGTTAATTTATTTATTTTTGGGGGGGGGAGAAGGGGCCGCGTGGCCCCCCTTCCCTGCGCCAATTTTGGCCCCAGGAACCCTTGAAATGTCCAACTAACTATAACGTCTCTGAAACCTATGGTTTTTTCAGTGATTTTCTATGGTTTTTTAAAAGATAATTTCTAACTTTAATGTCCCTGAAACCTATGGTTTTATCAGTGAATTTCACAGGTTTTTTAAATGCTAATTTCTAACTATAACGTCCCTGAAATCCATGGTTTTTTCAGTGAATTTCAAAGGTTTTTTAAAAAGTGGATTCGCGTACCAATCGTTTACCAGTCACGGTGGGTGTGCGAATCCAAGAATTTTGCCGCCATATTGGTTAAGTTGCATACGATGCGCGTTCGGTATGCGAAGGGTTCGCGGTTCTCGGCCCCACGTACCGTGACGTTCGTATTTCCGGGGGTTGCGCAAAATCCACCGAAAATTTTTAAGTTTTAATAGTATATGTATATAACTTTAATATGTATATTATACCAAGAGATTATTTAAAATAATTGTAAATATCATATATTTGTAACTGTAATAAAGATATATTATTGTTAAATATAGTTTTTGGAAATCGCTCGGGTGCGCGTCAGTTGCGCGTCAGGTGTGCGCTGCTTGCGCACCTGGTGCGTGAATCCCATGTGACTTCAAAAGAAAGAATTTCATTGGTTAAGAAGCTTTTGATTCTAGAACTTGAAGGACCCCACCCATTTTTTTCATTCTTGCAACTGCATCTCAGGAGACACTCCTGTTGTGTTTTGCTCTTCCTCTTTGGGTTTTTTTGGTGTTTTTTTTCTACATCAGAAAATGACTGCTTCCATTCCATCACAGCAGCTTCCACCTGAAGAAGAAGACTTGGAAGAACCGGTGAAGGTGAGATATGAGAGTATCGTTTGGGCTTTCTTCTCAATACCACCTGGGGAGAAAAAGGTAAATGCACGAAAGGTTACGTGCACCATATGTGAGAAGGTCCTCTCACTAGGATCTGACAAGAAGTATTCCTATGGCACGTCATCAATGCTCAAGCATTTACAAACAATGCACCCATGGCGTCTCGCGAGGGAACAGCAGCGATGAGACCAGCAGAAGCAGGCAAGTAAGGACGACGCTGCTGGACATAGTAATTCATCTGGTACCACAGCAACTACAACACCTCACATCGTATCTGAATTTGCCAGAGTGGAGCAGCATTGCGTAAAATGCTAAAATATTTTATGTTTTGGCGAACAATCAGTGGATGCCATCGTGGTTGCCACTAAAAACCACCATTGTTATGGTTTTTTTTAATGCAATGACTTTGTAATTGCATAATGTTTTAAATGTTTTCACCATTGGTTCTGTTTATTTCTTATTTTAAAAAAAAACACCCAAAAAATACAAAAGAGTTGAAAAAAACAAAAAAATATATAACACAAAAAAAGAAGAAAAAAATGGTTCTTTTTAGAGCCGCCTATTTGGTTAAAAATAGACAAATTTGTAAGTGTTGTATGAATTGTGGCAAGTGTACTATATGGAGAAGTCTATGGGTAGTGCATGTGTGATTGCATGAGTGCATGTGTAGTGCCTGGGTGATTGGAGAAGTGCATGTGTACTACCTGAGTGATTGCATGAGTACATGGGTAATGCCTGGGTGATTGTAAGAGTACATGGGTAGTGGCTGGATGATTGCATGAGTGTAGGGGTAATGTTTAGCTGATTGCATGAATGTAGAGGTGGTGCGTGGGTGATTTTATAAGTGCATGGGTATTGCCTGGGTAATTATATGAGTACAGGGGTAGTGCCAGGGTGATTGGACGAGTGTATTGCCTGAGTTATTGAAGGAGTACATGGATAGTGCATGGCCGCTTGGAGGAGTGCATGGGTAATGCCTAGGTGCATCGAGGAGTGCATCAGTAGTGCCTGTGTGATTGCATGAGTGCATAGGTAGTGTCTGGATGATTTTATAAGTGCATGGGTACTGCCTGAGTGATTGAAGGACTGCATGGGTAATAGCTAAGTGATTGCATGAGTGCAGGGGTAATGTCTGGGTCATTGGAGGAGTGCATGGGTAATGCCTACGTGATTGCATGAGTGCAGGGGTAATGTGTAGGTAATTGGAGGAGTGCATGAGTAATGTCTGGCTGATTGCATGAGTGCAAGAGTAATGTCTGGGTCGTTGCATGACTGTAGTGGGAGTGCCTGGGTGATTGGAAAAGTGTATAAGTAGGGCCTGGGTGATATTTTATGTGCATGGGTACTGGCTGGATGATTGGAGGAGTGCATTGATTGTGCCTGGATGGTTGCAGCAGTGCAAGAGTAGTGCCTGGGTTATTCTATGAATGCATAGCTAGTGATTGCAGGAGTGCAAGAGTAACAATTGGGTAGTTGCATGAGTTTAGTGGTAGTTCCTGGGTGATTGCAGGAGTGCATAAGTAGTGCCTGGGTGATTGCATGAGTGCATAGGTAGTGCCTGGATGATTTTATAAGTGCGAGGGTACTGCCTGAGTGATTGGACTGCATGGGTAATACCTAGGTGATTGCATGAGTGCAAGGGTAATGTCTGGGTCATTGGAGGAATACATAGGTAATGCCTAAGTGATTGCATGAGTGCAGGGTAATGTGTAGGTAATTGGAGGAGTGCATGGGTAATGCATAAGTGATTGCATGAGTGCAGGGGTAATGTCTGGGGGATTAGAGGAGTGCATAGGTAATGCCTGGGTAATTGCATGAGTGTAGGGGTAATGTCTAGCTGATTGCATGAGTGTAGGGGTAGTGCCTGGGTGATTTTATAAGTGCATAGCTACTAGCTGGGTAGTTGCATGAGTACAGGGTGATTGGAAGAGTGTAAGGGTAGTGCCTGGGTGATTGAAGGAGTGCTTGGGAAATGCCTGGGTGATTGCATGAGTGCAGGGATAATGTGTGAGTGTTTGGAGGAGTGCATGAGTAATGTCTGGGTGACTGCATGACTGCAGGGTAATGTCTGAGTGATTGCATGAGTGCAAGCGTAATGTCTGGGGATTAGAGGAATGCTTAAGTAATGCCTGGGTAATTGCATGAGTGTAGGGCTAATGTCTTGCTGATTGCATGAGTGTAGTGGTAGCGCTTGGGTGAATAGAGGAGTGCATAGGTAGTGGCTGGGTGATTTTATAATTTGAAGGGTTCTGGCTGGGTGATTGGAGGAGTACAAGGGTAGTGCCTGGGTGATTCGAGGAGTGCATAGATAGTGTCTGGGTGATTTTATAAGTACATGTGTACTGCCTGAGTGATTGAAGGAGTGCATGTTTAATGACTAAGTGATTTCAGGAGTGCTGGGGTAATGTCCAGGTGGTTGCATGAGTATAGTAGAAGTGCCTGGATAATTGGAGTAGTGCATAGGTAGTGTCTGGGTGATTTTATAAGTGCATGGTACTGGTTGAGTGATTAGAGGAGTGCATAGATACTGCCTGGGTGATTGAAAGAGTGCAAGGGTAGTGTCTGGGTGATTGCATGAGTGCAAGGGTAATGTTTGGGGGATTGTAGAAGTGTATAGGTAATACCTGGGTGATTGGAAGAGTGTACGGGTAATGTCTAGCTGATTTCATGAGTGTACAGATAGTGCCTGGGTGATTGGAGGAGTACATGGGTAGTGTCTGGGTGATATTATAAGTGTATGAGTACTGGTTAGGTGATTGGACAAGTGCATGGAGAGTGTGTGGGTGATTGGAGGAGTGTGGGTATAGTGCCTAACTGTATAGATGAGTGCATGGGTAGTGTTTGAAAAAATGGATGAGTGCAGTAAAAGCGATTGTAAACATTAGTTCACATTATCATGCTTATTACATTATTTCATTTTACCTTTTTGATTAAAGAAGATACAAAACTAAGTGGAACTATGTTACAGTAGTTTCTATTGCAAACAGAATTTAAAATCTTTTCAAACTTTACCATTACCTTTTGTAAAAAAAAAAGAAGAAAAACTGTTATTGCATATAATATTATAGTTTTAAGAACACAACATAATTTCAGAATTACATAACATATTCAGTTTCCCTTTTTTGCTGTTCTCAAATTCTTCTTAATTTCACCATACATAGTGATTTCAATGTAGATCATCATTCAACAGTGGGGGGAAAAAAACAATCAATGAGATTGCAAAATAAACCCAAATCTGCGTTGAAAATATTTACAAGTGCAACTATCTGTTTACCTATCTACAGTTTCTAAATTACACTCTTCAACTACATTAAATCTTTTATTTCTCTCAAGTACATTTTGTAAAATATACACTCTCATTTACATTGCATATAATATAAAGTACAAATATATAAACTACTTCTTTCAAACACAATTTTGCAAATGCAATATGAATTAGCACAAACAATATTCCAAACAGTAATTGTTCACATCATCCCAATAGGCCGAATAATGTTTCCAAATCCATTTGCATTGAAAATATTCAAAATAAGCTCGTTAATTGTGTTCACATCTTCCCAATAGGCCGAATGATGTTTTCAAAACTTTGGCAGCAAAAATATCAGATATGAATTTGGTAATTCGTAAGGCAACCTACATTTGAATTCCAAATGGGCATCATTGCAATGTGTCCATCCTTTATTGCACTTTAAATACACAGTATAGTGTCCACGTGTTGTAGTAGGTCCATCATGAAAAATAATAGCCACTGCATTAAAGGTTTTTCCTGAAATTGAAACCTGACTTGCCACAAAATTTTTAATTTTGGTTTCCAATTTTCTTCCATCTTCTCTACATCGTTGTAGCATTAAAATTACATATTGTCTAAATATTTCTATAAATAATGTTTACAACATTTCTGATTTACAATGAGAACATTTCATTTCTTGATTAGCTGTTTTCAGTAACTTGTTAAAAGACACTGATTTGCAATCTGGTATTGTCAAATATATGATTTGATCAGTGTCTATTTCAGTGGTAGAAGAAAATAAACACTCTTCACATTTATGATCCCATCTGTAACTTAGTCCAAACAAATTTTCAATTTCTATTCCTTCATCTTACAATACTGCAAGCATAAACATAAGAAATTCTTGTGCAGCTTGTTGTACATTCAATGTTAATTTCAATGATCCAGTACATATATCCAAAAGATGTTGAATGCCAGAAGCAGTATGGATTTTAGTGCTATCAGTTACCAACTTTTGAAAAATATAATGTAGCAAAGAACAGAATCTTTTTTCTCGATTTTCCATAATTTCATGATGAAGATCCTCTAGATAAAACACAACATTTGCAATGACATTATCACCTGAACTATTTTCTAACTGATATCCTACAATATCATCAGCTTTGTCCATGTTCATTTTCTTCGCAGTTTCATCATTCTCTTGAATTGTTTTCTTTTTTTGAATCTCAGTGAAATATTTGTCATATTTCCGTTTTGGACACACTACACGTTTCTCATATATGGGATATTCACCTAAGTTAGGAGCACAAAGTCTTCTTAACCGATTGTACTCTCTTACACAATTTACATCAGCAGTAATCTTTTTCTCATCAAAATCAATCAAATACAAAGCAGATAATGTCCTTCCTCGAGACAATGCAACATATGCCATGCCTTCTTTAAACACTGTACTTCCAACATTTAGCAAAGCACTGTCTACACTTAAACCGTGAGATTTATGAATGGTTACTGCATATGCTAAAGAAAGTGGAAACTGTTTTCTACGAACATACAAGTCTTTTACAAGCAAAAAACTAACACTAACATGTCCAGTCTGTTTTACCTCTTCAATCTGATCAAATTTAATCTTCAAAAATTCAATTCCATCTCTGTTCTGAAAATTTACAAAATCAACAACTTTTCCCATTGCTCCATTTATTAAACCTTCTTCTACATTCAAATTACGCCGTAAAATAACCTGACAGTTCACACATACATATAAAGTCTTTTCTAAACCTGCAGTCTTAGACACCGACTTTTCCAAAAAATCCAATTTTGACTGTAATTTTTCTGAGAGAAGAACAGTAACTCCTTCGTGTTCCATTTTATCGATAGCTTCCATTTTCAGTATTGCTTGTTTTTCCAATTTCAAAAGTTCTTGATCGAATGTAGAACACTCTTGCAGTGTAGGCATTAGGCAAACTATAGACTTCTTGTCTCCAATGTTTTTGTATATTATTTCAGGTGCTATGTTTTCATTTGCAAACAAGTTCATTAAAAGCCGACTTTGTAAAGCTTGTTTTTCATGTTTTGTTAAAACACCAATTCTTATCTCTTGAAGAATGTTTCCATAATGTTCATCACTTGCTTGTCGCATATTCTTAATAAGTTCTTTAGATTCAAAATAATACCAAATGTTGACATTTCCAATACTTCCCAAAGATTTCTTAGTGTCTTCATAGAGAAGTGTTTTAAAAACTGGTTGTCCTTTTACAGGAGTAAGTTGTAATAGGTCGCAGAATAGAATTACATGTTTTCCGCCAAATAGAACAGCATAATCTGTTTTTAAAATCTGTTGCATTCTTAAATGTACAAAGGCAAGCATTAAGTTTGAGACCATGCTCACTTCATCAATGATTAGAAGTTTCATTTTCTTGAGTACTTTAGAAACTTCATAACAAGCTTCTCCAGATAGCTTGTGATATTCCAACTTATTTTCATGTTCAACTGGTAGCATGAGTAATCGATGTAAAGTAATCCCTTTAATGTTGTGTGCTGCTAACCCAGATGGAGCAGTTACAACACAAGATAAATGTGATTCAGTGGTTTTGTGTAGATAACTGGTCAAAAGTTTAATTAAGAAACTTTTTCCTGTTCCAGCTTGCCCACTGATGTACATTCGAATAGGTTCAAATGATGTGCATTGGCATTCTTTTTTTTCATGCAGTAAACCATGCTGTATCTGTTGTGTCACTTGCTGATATATTTATTTTTCTTCAATATTTCGTTTTTCTTCTAAGTTTCCCAACTCAATAATACCCTGTTGTGCTTGTTGCATTGCCGTTTCTACTTCATTCATGGCTATTGGTTCTTCATTTTCAAGAATTGGTTGCCCTAGTGGATCTTGAGCAGAACTTTGACTATCTTGAGAACTGTCTCTAGCTATTTCAGCTGCAAAAGTAGTTTCTTGTTCAATCTCTTCATTTAACATTTGTAGATAAGTTGGAAAAATGGTGCATTGAATGCTAGCTTTACATGCATTAACCGCTTAACCGCGGCACAAATTCCGCCGCGGTGCGGGGGTTTGAAAGAGTGGGCGGGGCCGCGTCGGCCAACGGACGTGCGCAGCACTAGCGAGGTAGTGCTCGCGACGGCCATTGGCTGACGGAAGCACGGAAGGGGTTAAAAGGATCTTCATAGCACTCAAAATCTCCAAGTGATTCCATTTCACTATGCCAAGGCTTGAAAAGTTGATATCCATGTTTGCATTCCACATTGTCAAAATCACTGGATTGTAGTCATTAATATGCTTTGAATTTTCAGTTCTTTTTATGTTGTAAGTATTCTTCAGAGAATTTTGAGTTATAGTATGCCTTAGTACTGACATGAAACTATTAAAACTATTGACTCTTCCTTTTGAAATTACTGGATGTGGGAATCCAAAACGACATTTTGTATAAATTTTTCTGTTTGACGTGTATTTTTGTCGACAATATTTTCCACATCGATGACTTTGAAACTGTAAAACTTGTTGTCTTAAGGTGTTTTCTCCTCCTTTTTTTTGGAATGTCACAGGTAACATAGTCTTCAATGAAAGACAAAACAGTTTCATCAGAATCGGTTCCAAATTTAGGTGCATTCTTGATCCATAATAGCATGTGTATATGAGGAGCACCTCTGGCTTGGTACTCCTTTCTCCAAAAGAAATCAATAACTTCTCCAAGAGGTGGATTATTTTTATTGAAGATAAAAGACATCTTAGCTTGAAACCTATGAATAAAATATCTGCACACATTTACAGGATCCAAGGAACACAGTTCTCCAGCTGTCTTCAATTCAATGTTTTTTACATTTGAATTTGCGCGTCATAGAAATACAAGTAAATCTTCCCATGCGTATTCAGCACAGCTAAGCGTAACAAACCACGTAGGGGTTCCTAAGTTTCTTAACATACATTGAAGTTCTCCGTGACGATGATACCAATACTCATTAGTACCACGTTGACACGCCATCAAACTAATTAACTGAGATTCTAAATGATCGTCTCTTTGTTGAACTTTGTCCAAAAATTCCTTTGCAGAAACATGTGTAAGATGAACTCCCATTTATAGTATGTGGTTCACTGCATATGAAAGTCCAGACAAGTCACTTTCAAACAGAAGATGAAATAAATATGGAATACGCTGTCGAAATCTTGGATCTTCTGAGTACAATCTTGTTGTACGATATTCTGAATCTGGAATCTGTACTGGTCGTTCATCATATCGTCTACCTTTTCCAGTGGGGAAGAGCTGTGGAAAACAACGAGCTTCTAAACTTTTTTCCCATACACTCATGGGAGTTCCCTTCGCTTTCTTCATTTGGAATAATTCAATAGTGTTTCCTATAACTTCTTTTGAATGTAGAGGATGTATACTGTAATGTTCATAAATTTCTTCACTCCTGGAGTTGTCCACTTTTTCTATTTGGCCAGTTGAAATTTCTCTATCATCTTCTAAAGATATTTCTTGTTCTTCCACATATACATTTTTATAATAAATATTGTTTTGTACAAGATATAATGTAGCCTTTTGAAGTTTGATGACATCTACTAACTCTTGCCATATTTTCTGACTCTTTGTTGATACACCATTAACTAGAATAACAACAGGTTCACTTTCCTCTCTATACCAACAGTTTCAAAATTTTTCTTAAAATCTAAAGGTATATAACAAATCTTCCTTTCAAACCTCTTTGTAAATATGTTGGAGGCAGCTTACCTGTTTTAGGCTCCATACGAACTATAGCCTGAAACGGATGCACAGATTGAATAAGAATGGACTCATACGTATTTAAATCTACCATTTCCGGAGGAATAGCTACCTACTCTAGGTTGTTATGTACAGCTCTAGCTGGCATTTTGTTCTCTTCTAATTTGTTGTAACAATATTTACAAAGACGTTGATCACTACCCAACCCAAAATGACCTTCCACCAACAAATAAACACCAAATTGCTCCCAAGTATCATTGTTTTCCTTTTAACTTTTTAAATGCACATCAACATTCCTAGTTTGACTTCTATAGTGACTACGTCGAGAAGAAATACAAACATAGTTTGGTTTTTCACAAGAAAGTACCTTAAGCGTTGTAATTTCTTCTACAAACTTCTCAGAAGTACTATCTTCCACCTCTTCTTCAACACCTACACTTATCAAACTCTCACTTTCTGTACACTCCCCTTGAGGACCAAAGAAACAAAACTGTATATCATCAGAAACGTTTTTTACATCCAAGACTGAGCTATGCAAAAGAGCTGTGTTTTTTTCACTTAAAGATAATGCAGGACTTTTTACATAGTGCAATCTTCTTACTAACTTCCGCATTTCTGAGTTATGTACTGCTAACATTCTTAAATGATGAAAGGTACTTCAATACACTTTTCTTGAAAGACAAGCCAGAGAATGACCCTGCACGTTAGTATATTTTCTCACTTTACAAGGATCTAGTCCTTGCAACATCTTAATCTTCTGTTTAGCACTTTTTTTACCATAATCTCGTAATAAATTTCGTAATATATCAATAGATTCCTGTCGTATACTACAAATACTACTACAATCCCACTTATACACTGGAGCTTGTGTTCGTCTCCCTTGAACTTCTTCGGCTATTGCTTCTTCCACATTTCTAGGAGCCATCTTTTCTTTTTCAATTGGACAACCATTTTTAACCTCATAACAATGACCACTGGTATCAACTGCATGAACTAATATATTTTGTTGAAAATAGCTTTCTTCATTAAAAAAGGTTCAGTACTGGAAGTGTGCTTCCATTCACCCGAATTTTCTTTTGCAAAAGTTAGTTCTATTAACCAGTCTTTTTCTTTTACTTTTCTCCTTCATAAAGTGCATTGTTTTATTCAATGTTTTCATTCTCTTCAATACTAATATAAACAATATTCTTTCAATTCAAAAGCCTTTTCGACAACACTTTCTATCTGTTGTTTTTTCTTGTAAAATGCCGATCTTCTTTTATATTTTTTGCAATCTTTCAATACATTTTGTAGTGCTCTACTTTTATACATTCTCTTCCTAATGTCTTTATATTCTTTTATCCTTCTGTCAATGTAGATTGGGTTCCCATAACCTGATTTTCCATTAATTTGTCCTTTTTTCATTTCCTTCTGATTGGTTGTAGTACTTTTCTTTCTCTTTTGCCCATTTTGAAAATTCATTACGTTCTTTAAAAGTCTTTTAACAAATTCTTTAGTTCTCTTACCAGAAGTCTTTCTCTTCAATGTCACATGTTGTTCTTTTCTGTTGATCTATTCTAGCCATACTCAGTCTTTATTAGTAATAATGGTGAATATCTGAAAACAAAGAAAAGTTTAAATAGTTTCATTAAATAATTTTATATTAATATATACAAATATTCTCATCTATAAATAAACAAATATTTTTAATTGCATTGCAAAGCTATGTCAGCCACTGCACAATTCCTACAATTAGAAGACATCACAACCTCTACAACAGAATCACAAAGCACAACTAAAGGATTTCTCTACTGCTACCCAAATCAAAATGTAAAGTGCAGTCTGTCAAGTTTTAAGGCGGCATGGTGTTGTGATTGAGGTATGTCTCTACTTGCACATGTATTCTCATATATGTCATACATTTGAAGATGCTTTACATATAAAACAGAAGTATACATATATTTGTATGCTTCTTTCATATATAGTACACTAGCAAAATGTACAGACTCATGCATGCATGTTTTCAGAAAGATGGTGGAACTTACAGCAGAAACATGTGAAGGGTTCCTGCTTTGTTTTTGCCTATACTCAATACCTAACTATTGCCCCTTTCTATATCCTTCTTCACTCTTTCTGTACCTCTCTTCCCTCTTTCTGCACCCCTGTTCCCTCTTTCTGCACTTCTCTTCACTCTTTCTGCACCCTCTTGAATGTTTCTGCACCTCTTTTGTCTGTTTCTGCAACTCCCTTGCCTCTTTCTGTACGTCTCTTGTCTCTTTCTGCATCTCTGTTGCTTCTTTCTGAATCTCTCTTGCCTCTCTCTGCACTCCTCTTGCCTCTTTTTCACCTCTGTTGCTTGTTTGTGCACTTCTCTTGCTTCTTTCTGCACCTCTCTTACTTCTTTCTATATCCCTGTTGCCTCTTTCTGCACCCTTCTTCCCTCTTTGTGCACCTCTGTTGCCTCTTTCTGCACCCCTCTTGCCTCTTTCTGAATTTCTTTTGCTTCTTTCTGCACTACTCTTGCCTCCTCCTACACTCTTCTTGCCTCTTCCGACTTCTCTGTTGTTTCTTTCTGAAATGCTCTTCCTTCTTTCTGCACATCTCGTGTAAATTTCTGCACCCCTCTTGCCTACTTCTACACCTGTGTTGGTTCTTTCTGTACTGCTCTTCCTTCTTTATGCACCTCTTCTGCCTATTTCTGCAACTCTCTTGCCTGTTTCTGCATCCCTCTTGCCTCTTTCTGCACCTCTATTGCTTCTTTCTGCACCCCTGTTCCCTTTGTCTGCACCTCTCTTGCCTATTTCTGTAACTATCTTGCCTCTTTCTGTAGTTCTCTTCCCTCCTTTTGCACCTCTGTTGCTTTTTTCTGCACTTCTCTTCCTCTTTGTGTACCCCTCCTGCCTATTTCTGCACCTCCGTTGCTTCTTTTTGTACTTCTCTTCCTCTTTGTGCACCCCTCTTGTCTGTTTCTGCACCTCTGTTGATTCTTTCTGCACTAGTCTTGCTTCTTTTTGCACCACTCTTACAAATGTTTGCACTCCTCTTCCTTCTTTCAGCATACCTCTTTCTCCCTTCTGCACCCCTGTTGGTTCTTTCTACACTACGCTTGCTTCTTTATACACCCCTCTTGCCTCTTTCTGCACCTCTCTTCCCTCTTTCTGCACCCCTCTTACCTCCTTCTGCACCTCTGTTGCTTCTTTACGCACTTCCCCTTGCCTGTTTCTCCACCTCTCTTGTCTCTTTCTGCACCCCTGTTCCCTTTTTCTACACCCCTCTTGTTTGTTTGTGCACCTCTGTTGATTCTTTCTGCACTAGTCTTGCTTCTTTTTGCACCTCTCTTACAAATTGTGACACTCCTCTTGCTTCTTTCAGCATACCACTATCTCCCTTCTTCACCTCTGTTGGTTCTTTCTACACTACTCTTGCTTCTTTATACACCCCTCTTGCTTCTTTCTGCACCCCTCTTCCCTCTTTCTGTACCTCTCTTGTCAGTTTCTAAACCTCTGTTGCTTATTTCTGCACTTCTCTTGCCTCTTTCTCTACCCCAGTTTCCTCTGTCTGCACCTCTCTTCCTTCTTTCTGCACTTCTGTTACTCCTTCTGCACCCCTCTTGCCTATTTTTACATCCTTCTGCCCTCTTTCTGAACCTCTCTTGCCTTTTTCTGCAACCCTCTTGCCTCTTTCTCACCTCTGTTGATTCTTTGTGCACTTCTCTTGCTTCTTTCTGCACCTCTCTTGCTTCTTTCTGTATCCCTGTTGCCTCTTTCTAAACCCTTCTTCCCTCTTTGTGCACCTCTGTTGCCTCTTTCTGCACCCCTCTTGCCTCTTTCTGCACTTCTTTTGCTTCTTTCTGCACTACTCTTGCCTCCTCCTACAGCCTTCTCGCCTCTTTCTGCATTTCTGTTGTTTTTTTCTACAATGCTCTTGCTTCTTTCTGCACATCTTGTGTAAATTTCTGCACCCCTCTGTCCTACTTCCACACCTCTGTTGGTTCTTTCTGTACTGCTCTTCCTTCTTTATGCACCTCTTTTGCCTGTTCCTGCAACTCTCTTGCCTGTTTCTGCATCCCTCTTGCCTCTTTCTTTACCTCTATTGCTTCTTTTTGTACTTCTCCTACTTCTTTCTGCACCTCTCTTCCTTCTTTTTGCACCCCTATTGCCTCTTTCTGTACCCTTCTTCTCTCTTTCTCCACCTCTCTTGCCTCTTTCTGCACCCCTGTTCCCTTTTTCTGCACCTCTCTTGCCTGTTTCTGCAACTCTCTTGCCTCTTTCTGTAGTTCTCTACCCTACTTTTGCACCTCTGTTGCTTCTTTCTACACCGCTTTTGCAGATTTCTATACCTCTCTTGGCTCCTTCTGCACCCCTCTTGCCTCATTCTCACATCTGTTGCTTCTGTCTGCACTTCTCTTGCTTCTTACTTATTTATTTTGACTATGTTCAATACCTAACTACTAGGAAAATGGTAAAGCAGCAGTACCAGAAAAGCAATGTTTAACATATGTTAGGGTGGAGAACCGCATCAAATTCAAGGCCCTGAGTTATATGCATAAAATCAAATCGGGCACAGCACCACAGTATCTGAGTGCCTTAGTCCATCCCTACCTCCCATGATCCTCTACTCAGGCCAAATTTTCAGTCCCTAGGACCAGACTGTTGCGAATGGGTGGCCGGTCTTTTTCTTACCTGGGCCCTTCATTGTGGAATTCACTTCCCACGTCACTTCGGCATGAAACCATCTATATGAACTTTCGCAAAGGACTAAAAACGTGGTTATTCAATCAATAGTTTCTTCTCATTCTGCTCGTGTCCGATGGCGCCGGGAAACCCCGGGGTAGCTGTGCGCCTTATAAAATTAAATTAATAATGATAAATTAATAATAATAATGTTGGGTGACAAATTAGTGATTATGATACTTTGTAAGACTCTCTGGAAAAGTTCGCTTGAAGTGCACTAAATAAATCTAAGTGTCTCTTTGAAATATGAAGTGGACTCTCTCAAGGTTTAAGGTCTTCATGGTCTTCTGTTTGATATATGTATGAACTTGCACATGTATTGTGATATGTCTTATACATCTGAACATACTACACATATAAAACACAGGCATACATCTATTTGTATGTTACTTTGATATATGATGCTACTAACAAAAGGTACAGACATATGCATGTATGATTTTAAGAAGATGGTGAGACTTACACCAGAGACATATGAAAGATTGCTGCTATATATTTGACTTGGCCCAACACCCTATGTAGTCATAGAACAATGAAACAGCCGCACAAAAGTGAGGTTTAAGGCATATTAAGAGAAGAACCAGTTATAACGCTACTTTGTATGAGTCTGTGGAAAGCTACACTTCAAATATACCACATAATTTTCATTATCAGCTTCAAATGTGAAGAGCAATCTGTCAAGTTTTAAGGACTGCATGGTGTTGTAACTAAGGTATATTTCTACTTGCACATGTATTCTGATACATATTATGCATCTGAAGATGCTACACATATAAAACACAAGTATACATCTATTTGTAGATTACTTTAATATATGATATTGCTACCAAAAGGTACAGAAATGTGTATAAATGCTTTGCGAAATATGTTAAGACTTACTGCTAAGATATATGATGGGTGTGTCTCAGTGATTGCATGACTCCATGGGTAGTGCCTGGGTGATTGTATGAGTGCAAGGGTAATGTCTGTATAATTGGAGGAGAGATTGGATACTGATTGACTGGTTGCATAAGTGCAGACGTAGAGATTGTGTGCATGGATAAGTGCATAAATACTCCCTGAATGCCTAGGTGAGTGTATAAGTAGTGCCTACAGGAATGAATGAGTGCAACAGTAGTGTCTAGGTGTTAGTATGAGTGCAAGGATAGTGGCTGGGTAATTGGAGAAGAGGATGGATAGTAACTGGCTGACTACATGAGTGCATAAGTACTGCCTGAGTGATTTGATGAGTGCATCGGTAAATGGAATGAGTGCACGAGTCATGACTGAGAGCATGGATAACTGCATGGATAGTACCTGAATAATTACATGAGTGCAGGGGTAGTGCCTTTGAAATTAGAGGACTGCATGAGTTCGACCTGAGTGATTGAAGAAGTGCATAAGTAATGCCTGAGTGATTGCAGGAGTGCATGGGTAGTGCTTGAGTGATTAGAGGAGCGCATGGCTACTGTCTGAGTGATTGAAGAAGTGCATAGGTAATGCCTGGGTGATTGCATGAGTGCAAGGGTAATGCCTGCATGATTGGAGGAATGCACAGGTGGTGCCTTGGTACATGGAGGAATGCATGGGTAGTGCCTGACTGATTGGAACAAATCATAGGTAGTACCTGGGTGATTGCATGAGTGCAAGGGCTGTGCCTGGATGATTGGAGAACTGCATGGGTAGTGCTTGGGTGATTGCATGAGTGCAAGGGAAGTGGTGAGTACATGTATGAGTGCATCAGTAGTGCCTCAGTGATTGCATCAGTGCATCTGTACTGCTTGGGTGATTGGAGGAGTGCAGAGATAGTGCCTGGGTGATTAGAGTAGTGCATAGGTACTGCCTGGGTGATCTTATAAGTGTAAAGGTAGCATCTGGGTGATTGGAGGAGTGCAAAGATAGTACATGGGTGATTGCATGAATGTAGGGGTAGTGCCTGCGTTATTGAAAGAGTGCATAGGTAGTGCCTGAGTGATTGCATAAGTGCAGGGGTAGTGCCTGACTGATTGAAGGACTGTATATATAGTGGCTTAGTGCATGGATGAGTGCATGGGTAGTGCCTGGGTCATTCCAGACTTACAGCTGAGACATGTGTTGAGGTTGCTGCTTTATATTTGACTACACCAACATTCTGGGCAGTACAAGAATAGTGAAATTGCAACACAAAAGTGAGGTTTATGACATGGTGTACACTTTTCTAGTACAGCTTCACCATTCTCTAACTGCTCAGGGTACTGGGCCTACCCAAATATAAAGCTTCAAACCTACACATAGCTCTGTTCTAAATCTCACCATATTCATGAAAGCATATATGCATGTGTCTGTACCTTTTACTAGTAGTACCATATATAATACAAACATACAAATAGATATATATCTCTCTTTCATACATGTAGCATCCTCAGATGCATGACACATATGAGAATACATAGGCAACTAGAAAATACATCAATCACAAGACCATGCAGACCTTAAAACTTGAGAGACTACTTTTAACATTTCAAACAGACACCTAGATTTATGTGGCATACTTCAAGTAAAGTTTAACATAGACTCTTTTAAAGCACCATAATCAGTAATTCCTCACCCAACATATTTTAAATGTCACTTTACTGCTCCTGCTGCTTTACCATTCTACTACTACTCAGATGCACAGCCTACCAAAATACAAAGCAACAACCCTTCACATATCTCTGTTGTAAGTCTCCCCATATTTCAAAAAGCATGGATGTGTGAGTCTGTAACTTTCCCTAGTGGCATCATAAATAAAAGAAACATACAAATAGATTTATACCTGTATTTTATATATCTAGCATCTTTAGATACATAACACATATGAAAATACATCTGCAAGTACAGACATACCTCAGTCACAAGATGATGCACACCTTAAAACTTAAGAAGCTGCACTTTTCATTTCAAGTAGAGACCTAAAATCATATGGTGTATTTCAAGCACTTCTCATTTCAAGTAGAGACCTAAAATCATATGGTGTATTTCAAGCATACCTTTCCACAGATGATTGAAGGAGTGTATGGCTAATGCCTGGGTGACTGAATTAGTGCAGGGGTAATGTCTGGGTGATTGAAAAAGTAGATGGGTACTACCTGAGTGATTGAAGAAGTACGTTGATAATACCTGGGTGATTGTGTGAGTGCAGGGGTAGTGCCTGGGTGATTGGAAAAGTGCATGGGTAAGGCCTGAGTGATTGCATGACTGCATGAGTAGTGTTTGGGTGATTAGAGGAGCTAGTGCCTGGATTATTGCATGAGTGAATAGATAGTGTCTGGGTGATTGCATGAGTGCAGAGGTAGTGCTTGGGTGATTCCATGAGTGCATAGGTAGTGTCTGGGTGAACTGTATGGGTACTGTATGGGTGATCGGAGGAGTGCATGAGTAATGCCTGGGTGATTCCATGCGTGCAGGGGTGTGCCTGGGTGATTAGAGGAGTGCATAGGTAGAGCCTGGGTGATT
The DNA here is from genome assembly GCA_963921515.1 of Calotriton arnoldi. NCBI lineage: Eukaryota > Metazoa > Chordata > Amphibia > Caudata > Salamandridae > Calotriton > Calotriton arnoldi. The sequence goes on from CAWUFW010006344.1 coordinate 589,110, forward strand.
TTGTAAGTGTATGGGTACTGACTGGGTGATTGAAGGAGTTCATGGGTACTGCTTGGGTGATTAGAGGAGTGCAAGCATACTGCCTGGGTTATTGCATGACTGCATAGGTAGTGCATGGGTAATTGCATGAGTGCAGGGGTAATGCCTGGGTGATTGGAGGAGTGCATAGGTAGTGCCTGGGTGATTTTATAACTGCATGGATAGTGCCTGGGTTATTGCATGACTGCATAGGTAGTGCATGGGTGATTGCATAAGTGCAGGGGTAGAGCCTGGGACATTGGACGAGTGCATAGGTGGTGCCTGGGAGATTTTATAACTGCATGGATAGTGCCTGGGTTATTGAAGGACTGCATGCGTACAGCATGAGTGATTGCACCAATGCAAGGGTAGTGCCTGGGTGATTGAAGAAGTGGATGGGTACTATCTGAGTGATTGAAGAAGTACATGGTTAATACCTGGGTGATTGGAAAAGTGCACGGGTAGTGCCTGAGTGATAGCATGACTGCATGAGTAGTGTTTGCGTGATTAGAGGAGTGAACGGGGAGTGTCTGGATTATTGCATGAGTGAATAGATAGTGTCTGTGTGATTGCATGAGTGCAGAGGTAGTGCTTGGGTGATTCCATGAGTGCATAGGTAGTGTCTGGGTGATTTTATAAATGTATGGGTGCTGGATGGATGATCGGAGAAGTGCATGAGTAATGCCTGTGTGATTGCATGAGTGCAGGGGTAGTGCCTGAGTGATTAGAGGAGTGCGTAGGTAGAGCCTGGGTGATTTTATAATTGCATGAGTACTGCCTGAGTGATTGAAGAAGTCCATGGCTAATGCCTGGGTGATTGCATGAGTGCAGGGATAGTACCCGGGTGATTGGAGGACTACATAGGTAGTGCCTGGGTGATTGCATGAGTGCAGGGGTAGAACCTGAGACACTGGACGAGTGCATAGGCAGTGCATGGGTGATTTTATAACTGCATAGATAGTGCTTGGATTTTTGGAGGACTGCATGCGTATAGCATGAGTGATTGCACAAATGCAAGGGTAGTGCCTGGGTGATTGAAGAAGTGGATGGGTACTACCTGAGTGATTGAAGAAGTACATGGATAATACCTGGGTGATTGTGTAAGTACAGGGGTAGTGCCTGGGTGATTGGAAAAGTGCACGGGTAGTGTCTGAGTGATTGCATGACTGCATGAGTAGTGTTAGCGTGATTAGAGGAGTGCATGGGTAATGCCTGGATTATTGCATAAGTGAATAGATAGTGTCTGGGTGATTACATGAGTGCAGAGGTAGAGCCTGGGAGATTGGAGGAGTGCATAGGTAGTGCCTTTGTGATTTTATAACTACATGGATAGTGCCTGGATTATTGAAGGACTGTATGCGTACAGCATGAGTGAATGCACAAGTGCAAGGGTAGTGGCTGGCTGATTGAAGGACTGCATACATAGTGCCTCAGTGCATGGATGACTGCATCAGTAGTGGCTATATGATTGCAGACTTACAGGTGAGACATATGATGGATTGCTGCTTTATATTTGACTACGACCAACATCCTGAGTAGTAGCAGAATAGTGAAATTACAGCACAAAAGTGAGGTTTATGACATGGTGTACACTTTTGAACTGCAGCTTCCCCATTCTTTAACTACTCAGGGTGTTGGGCGTACCCAAATATAAAGCATCAAACCTACACATGAGTCTGTTATAAATCTCACCATATTCCTGAAAGCATGTATGCATATGTGCCTACCTTTTGAAATCATCATCTTATATAAAAGAAATAAACTGTACTTTACATTTGAAAGACACACCTACATTTCTGCGGTATATTTCAAGTGTACCTTAACCCAGACTCATAGAAAGTAGCCCAATCAGTAATCCCTCTGTCAACATGTCTTAAAACTCCCTTTTGTCCTGCAGCTTAACCATTCTACGAATATTGGGCCTAGACATACATAAAGCAGCAACCTATCACATGTCTCTACCATAACTCTAACCATATTCCTAAAAGCATACATGCTTCTATCTGTACCTATTGCCAAAAGCATAGCACATATCAGAATACATGTGCAAGTAGAAACATAACCACACTCACAAGACCATAAAGGCCTTAAAACTTGACAGAGTACACTTAACATTTCAAACATGCACCTAGATTTATGCGGCAAATTTGAAGTGAACTTTTACACAGACTCTTATAAAGTACCATAATCAATAATTCCTCTCCCAACATAACTTAAACATCACTTTTCTACTACTGCTGCATCACTATTCTACTACTATTCAGGTATTGAGCATAGCTAACAGCAAAGAAACCCTTCACTTATCTTTGTTTAAAGTCTCCCCATATTTCTAAAAGCATGTATGCATATCTCTGAACCTTTTCCTAGTATCATCATATATAAAAGAAACATACAAATAGATCTATACCTATATTTTATAAATATAGCATATTCTGCTGCATAACACAAATGAAAATACATCTGCAAGTACAGACATACCACAGTCACAAAACCATGCAGATTTTAAAACTTAAGAAGCTGCACTTCTCATTTCAAATAGACACCTAAAATAATGTGATATAATTCAACCATACCTTTCAAAAGACTCATACCAAATACCCTAATCACTAATTCCTCTGCCAACATGTTTTAAACCACAGTGTTGAGCTGCAGTTTCACCATTCTGCATCTACTTATGCTATTGGACCTACACAAATATAAACTAGCAACCCTTCACAAGTCTCTGCTGTAAGTCTAACAGTATTCCTAAAAGCATGCATGCATATTTCTGTACCTTTTCCTAGCAGTATCATATATAAAAGTAATATACAGATAGATGCATACCTGTGTTTTATACATCTATCAACTTCAGACGCATAACACGTACCATAATACATGTGCAAGTACAAACATACCACAGTCACAACACCATCCATCGCTTAAAACTTCACAGACTACACTTCAAATTTCAAGCAGACACTGAAAATTATGCGGTATATTTGAAATGTAGCTTTCCACACACTCATACAAATTACTCTAATAAATAATATCTCTACAAACATATCTCAGACCTCACTTTTGTACTCCTGCTTTACCATTCTACAACTACTTATAATGTTACCCCTTGTCAAATACAAAGCAGGAACCCTTCACATGTCTCTGCTATAAGTCTCACCATATTCCTGAAAGCATGCATGCATATGTCTGTACCACAACACTATGCACACCTCAAAAAATCACAGAACAAACTTCCAATTTCAAGCAAACACGAAACATGATGTGGCATATTTCAACTGTACCTCTCTAGAGACTTATACAAAGTAGCCTAATCACTAATACCTTATGTCAACATCTTTTAAACCACACTTTTGTGCTGCATCTTCATGATTCTACTACTACTCACAGTCTTCAGCCTAAAACATAGAAAAAGCAACACCTCTTTGTTATACATCAGTCACCTTCAAATGTATAAGACATATGAAAATACATATACTTCAGACACAAGTCCATGCACACCTTAAAACTTGATAGACTGCACTTCCAATTTGAAAGCGACACCTAAAATTATGCAGTATACTACAAATGTACATATCCACACACTAAAACAAACTACCATAATCACTAATCCATCTTCCAATATACACATATTACTAAACAGAATCTATTTCAAACAACATTTATGTTCAATAAAACAAACTACATTACACATCTCTACATTTAATAATCTATTTCAAACATCACAGTTCTTGAATAATTTTTAAAAGTTTAAAAATAAAGCTAATACATAATACACCTAACACATTTATAACTCACCTTCCAAATTGATTTGTAGAATATGAAATATCAGAAACTCATAAAAGATTTTATTATGCACACAATCAATGTAATGCACCACTCTCTACAAGGTAAAACCAGTAATGGCAAACTTTCCCTCTCTTTCTCCACACAAATAAATGTAAGTAACAAATCACATTGCTTTCTACATAATTTCAAATTGTAAAACACATTTTTATTGGTTAGACATATTAACCCTTACCAACTGACTTCTAAAAGTGCCCAAACTGGTTCTGGAATTTTTTGGAGTGCGACTCCACCGTGCACAAACGCGATGGAGCCGCAAATCCATACGGGAGTTTAAAAATATATTACAAATAAAAATACCAGTATTTTTTAAGAACACACCACTTCTAAAGATAGTACTGACTTGGGAAATCTTACTTTAATAACATATCACTTATATGTAAATTACAATTCAATATTTTAAAATCACAGATAACATTCAACCCTTCCCCCATTCTGCTTAATGCCAGTTTCCATAGTAGCAGTTCATGGAACATTCAACTGAACTGACAGGTCACAAGTTCACCATATTTTCAAATTCAGAACACAAGGTTACAAATGCAAACAGCAGGTGCCGTTGACATTTGCAAAATATGACCTTATCCTATCTACTGTACCTTTCAAACATTTTTTACTAACCAATAAGAAACATGCTTTTTAAAGAAAGTAACATGCACCCTATTTTTGAATGTACAATGTTCTTAAACAGCCAATCAACTCTCTACATTTTAAAAAACAGCATCTTATCCACCATTTTAGATACCTCTCATAATACCAACTGACTACCTCAGCTACAGACATCTTTTCATTACTTCCAGACATCCCTTCAAGATGCTTACAGTATGGATTGTTGGGCACAGCTATGTTTTCTGGTGCAAAAGGTATGCTGAACGCAGAGGTATTGGCAAAGACCTAGCTTTGCAAAATGTGGATATTAAATGGATTGCACAGAGAGGATTAAAGTGGCACCAATTGATGCCTTTAGTTAAAACCTTTTTCCATCTCCAACCCAATGACCTCATGATTGTGCACTGTGGTGGCAATGACCTAGGCACATTGACTGGGGTAGGTCTGGAAATGCTAATGAAGGACACCTTTGCACAATTGATATTGCTTTTACCTCAAACTGTCTTTGTATACTCTAATATATGCACAAAGACAGAAATGGAAGTGATCAAATCAATTCTGTCCACAGATTGAGAAAGGTAGAAAGAATGTCAATAAAGCTGTTTCTGCTTACCTCAGAGACCATAGGATGGGCTCCATCTATAACAACAATCTGCGCTTTCATATGGATGACATCTACAGAAGTGATGGAGTACACTTCACAAATCAAGGAAACAGAGTCTTTCTCAACAACATAAAGCTGTGCATTCGCACTTACATGTAGCTACAACAAACTCATAATGAAAACAAGGGCTCTTTTTAGAGCCACCCTATAACACAACAGTGAATCTAAATTATTTTTACACATACATATTTTTTTTAATTTTTTGTTGATTCGCGCACCTGACGCGACTCTGCAAAAGCATGAATTCAATGTACTACAACCCAATCCACTTTTCAGGTTTAACTATTAATTTTTATTTTATATATTTTTAACAACTCTATCAACCACACTACCTCTTTAAAACAAATTCACAAATACAACACTACCTTCAAAATGATATACTACTAAATTATTTATTTGAGGTGAATTCGCAAATCCAACGCGACGGTACACTGGGGGGGCCGCGCTGATAGCCGCGTTGGGGTCGCGACTCCAAAATAGAAGGAAAAGAAAAACGCCCCACTTCCATTATTCAGTATTCGCCCCGGGGACCCCATCCCCCGGGGCCTTACCTCTATTTTTACAAATAAAACTTTTTTTTTAAATACGGGAGAGGGGCCACGTATCCCCCCTTTCCTGGGCCACTATTGGTCCCGGGGATCCCATGCCCCGGGGCATTGCCTCTTTTAAAAAAAAAAAAAAAAAAAAAATTGTACGGGAGGGGGGCTGTGTGGCCCCCCTTCCCTAGGCCACTCTTGGCCCCAGGGACCCCATCCCCGGGGCCTGGCCACACGTTGGGGACCGCGGGGGGAGCCCCAATACCCCCACAGTCCCTGCCGGCTCCCCAACTCCTGCGGGAGCTGCCATTGCTTTTGGATGAGGGGAGCTGCTGACACACAGCTCCCCTCATCCAAAAGCAATAGGCTTCGCTTCATGGAAGCGAGAGCAGGTTTTCTGCTCTTGCTTCCATGAAGAGAAACATACTTTGCAATGACAGGGTGGGAGCAATGCTCCCGCCCCGTCATTGCAAACTGCAATGTCCCGGGGTGGGCACCCCGGGACATTGCTGGAGCCGGCAGTGGGGGGTGGCGGTCCCCAGGGCAAAGGAGGGCTCCTGTAGGGGGGCCGCACAGCCCCCCTCCCAATGTAAAACATAGCCTCGGTGGAGGTGGTGGTCCCCGGGGCTTGGAGGGGCCCGCGAGGCCCCCACATAATAAAGAAAGCCCAGAGGAGGTGGTGGTCCCTGGGTTTGGGGGGGCCTGCGAGGCCCCCGCCCATAATTACTCAAAGCCTTGGGGAGTTGGCAGTCCCCGTAGCTTGGGAGGGCCCATGAGGCCCCCCCAAAATAAACAACAAAAACCCAGGGAGGTGGCAGTACCCGGGGCTTGGGGGGGCCTACGAGGCCCCCCATAATAAATTAGGCCCCGGGGAGGTGGAGGTCCCCGGGGCTGCGTGCCCCCATCTAATCAACATAGCCCCGAGGAGGTGGCGGTCCCCGGGGCTGCGGGGGCCTCCGCAGGGCCCCTGCATAAATATTAACAAATACCCCCGGGACCTGGCCTACCCGGGGGCTCATTAAAATGAAGCACGGGAGACCGCACTTTGTTTTTTTTTATTTTCTCTGCAAGGTTCGTGCACCCAGCGCGAGTTCCGCAGAATTTTTTTTTAAAAAAAGCTTTTTTTGGCCCTGGGCTTTCCTGTGGGACCCCCTGACCAGCCCTAGGGGGTCAGGGCGTTTCTACCCTGCCCCCTTTCCTTCAATTATAACGTTTTTTTACCTTTTTGATGTGTCTCAGTTCAATCGAGTCACAAAATGGCTGCCAACACATTCTGGTTTGGAGTGTTGGCAGCCAATCAGAATGAAGCTTGTGCTCGGAAGGGTTTGCGAATCCTCCTCGGCCCTCAGATACAAAAATGTTATGTTTTACATTTCTCAGGAACTACTGAACGGATTTCCACCATTTAAGATATTGGCAAAAGAAAAAACGCTTTTTGAATAGAAACAAGGTCCTCACTATAAGTACCTACTGGCGACCGCCAGTAGGTAATATATATATATATATATATATATTTCCAAAGACGAGTCCCACCATACCGTGCCGAACTCGCAGCGGGTGCATCTGCTCCCGTGATGGTAGGCTCATGTTACAAACATCTCCAAACATTTGCAGAGCACTCACGGGCAGTAGCGGCCCGTGGTGGGAGTGCTGCCGGGCGGTGACGCAGGGTGGGGGAGGGCCAGTGTGGGGGTAGTAAACTACGGATTCGGCCGCACAGAGGTAAGTAAACAAACAAATAAATAAAACGAATTTCGTTGCGCGCGCTGCATCGCATTTGGTGATGCAGCGTGCGCAACGAAATTCGTTTTCTTTATTTGTTTGTTTACTTACCTCTGTGCGGCCGAATTCCGTAGTTTACTACCCCCACCCTGCGTCACCGCCCGGCAGCACTCCCACCACGGGCCTCTACTGCTCACGGGCTCAGTTTAATATCCTTTTAATTCAAGCAAACGCGTTTCAGCGATTTCTGCCTTCCTCAGTGCTTATAAATTAAAAATGCAGCACAAAGCTGTTACGATCTTTAAAATGTCCCAACTTTGCTCTCATTGGAGGACTACATAGCCAATGGTAGAGGACTAAAGTCATCTCCACGCAATGTGAGTAACTACAGGCGCCATGTTAGCACGATGTTAATACTATATCTATATATATATATATATATATATATATATATGTACAAAAAGATTGCTCCTGCCTCAAAAAACACTTCATCTTGGTCCCCAGACGCCTAAACCACATAAACCAAGTTCCGCAGTACCGGAGACTCCAGTACATGATCCAGGTCTCTCCGTGTAGTCACGGACCGTGAACGCACGGCGGTGCTTTGCTGTCCTTGGAAGTGGTGGGCCGGTGTCAATCCAATACCTCGGAACCACACAACGAGAGACAAGCTCTTGCCCATGTAACACCAGACACTTGCAAGGCGGGCCCCCCAAAAGCGCACCATGGGCTAGCACGCTACAAATGTACAAAAAGATTGCTTCGGCAAGAAGAAACCGGAGGGACACAGCAGGGGAGTCAAGAAGATTCGTTTAATTGCTGCAGGATCGGCATGACGCGTTTTGGCGATGTGCCTTAATCATATGCCAGTTGCGAATCAGTAGAATGCACCAATCACTATGTGAATGTTCCATCTCACTCCCGATTGGCGGGAGTCCAGCTGGGTCGAGTTAATACTGAGCACGTCACTGCAGCCTTCCTCCACAGACTACAATACCCAGAAGGCACCATCTCGGCCAGGTAGGTAAGTTGCTCATGTCGACCTTGAAATCTCGTAATGAGTGCTGGGGAAAGTACAACACAGTGCAGAATGGGTGAATCTCAGAATATCCTGATCTTCCTGCCTCAAAAAACTCTTCGTCTTGGTCCCCAGACGCCTAAACCACACAAACCAAGTTCCGCAGTACCGGAGACTCCGGTACATGATCCAGGTCTCTCCATATATATATATATTCACTGAAAAAACCAAAGGTTTCAGGGACGTTACAGTTAGAAATTAGCATTTAAAAAACCTTTGAAATTCACTGAAAAACCCATAGGTTTCAGGGACGTTATAGTTAGAAATTAGCATTTAAAAAACCTGTGAAATTCACTGAAAAAACCATAGGTTTCAGGGACGTTATAGTTAGTTGGACATTTCACTCGTACAAAACCAGAGAAATTCGGCCGTTATAGTTAGTTGAGCTAACTATAACTTGCGCCCACAATGCACTGCTGATGACATCACATATTACATCACTGATGACATGGTCAGTGACATCACTCATGACATCACTGATGACATCTCAAATGGCATCACTTATGACATCACTGATGACATCATCCAGTGACTGAGTGTCTCTTAAAAGTTTAAATATGTTTTATATATATATATATATATATGCCAAGGTGTATTGAAGAATGAGTGGGTGTATGAGTGTCTGAATGGATTATTTATTAGGTGCATGACTGACTGTATAAGTGAGTGATTAAACGTGTCTTACTAATACATGGGTGACTGACTAATCTGTATGAATGTCAGTATCAGTCTGTCAGTTGGTGTGTAAGTGGCTGCTTGGGTTGGTGAGTAGCTGCATGAGTGAATTTCAAAGGTTTTTTAAATGCTAATTTCTAACTATAACGTCCCTAAAACCTATGTTTTTTTCAGTGAATTTCAAAGGATTTTTAAATGCTAATTTCTAAACATGCCTACATAGGTGGGACATGTGCAGAAAGATGAAGAAATGCGTAGAAAGAAGCAAGAGAAGTGCATAAACAGGCAACAGAAGTCCAGAAAGAGGAAGAAAGGTGCAGAAAGAAGCAAGAGAAGTACAGAAAGAAGCAACAGAGGTGCAGAAAGAGGCCTTCTTTGACTGTACCTTACAACAGACTCATACAAAGTAGCCTAATCACTAATCCTTCTCCCAAGATGTCTTAAACCTCACTTTTCTCTTGAAGGTTCACTATTAATCGACTGCTCAGAATATTAGGCCTACGTTCCAAACATAAAACAGCAATCCTAAGCATATCACTGTTGTAAGTCTGACCAAGTTTGTGAAGGTATGCACGCGGGTCTCTGTTTTTGCCAAGTGACATGTTACATAAAAATAAACATAGCAATACTTGAATACCTGTGTTTCAAACAGCATACTCTGTAAATATGTGTACAAAAAGGTGTATGTGTTTCTTTCTGCTCATAATACAGGGCACATGGGTATTCAATAGTATAACACCTATATACATAAGACATGTCTGCCTGTGCAACTGAATGACAGAGCAGAACTGAGAACATTTAACCACCTATAGAAGAAGCTACCCACTTTTTAAGCTACCATCTTCAGATGCATAACACATGTGAGAATACATATACAAGTAGACATAAACCTCATTCACAAGAGCACGCAGACCTTTAAACTTGACAGCTTGCACTTCCCATGTGAGTACATAAAGAGGAGAAAGAAGTACAGAAAGAAGCAAGAGATGTGCAGAAAGATACAAAAGAAGTGCAGAAAGAAGGAAGAGAGGTGCAGAAAGAGGCAACAGGGGTGCAGAAAGAGGGAAGAGGTGTGGAGAAAGAGGCAAGGGGCGCAGAAAGAAGCAAGAGAGCTGCGGAAAGAAACAAAAGAAGTACAGAAAGACAGAACACAGGTGCCTAAAGAGGCAAGAGGGGTGCAGAAAGAGGTAAAAGGGGTGCAGAAAGAAATAAAGGAAGAACAGAAAGAAGGAACAGAGGTGTAGAAAGAGGCAAGAGGGGTGCAGAAAGAGGGAAGATGGGTGCAGAAAGAGGCACAAGGAGTGCAGAAAGAAACAAAAGAAGTGCAAAAAGAAGGAACATAGGTGCAGAAAGAGGCAAGAGGGGTGCACAAAGAGGGAAGAGGGGTGTGAAAGAGGCACGAGGAGTGCAGAAAGAAGCAAGAGGAGTGCAGAAAGAAGCAACAGAGGTGCAGAAAGAGGCAAGAGGGGTACAAAAAGAGGGAAGAGGGGTGCAGAAAGAGGCATGAGGGGTGCAGAAAGAAGCAAGAGACATGTAGAAAGAAACAAAAGAAGTACAGAAAGAAGGAACAGAGGTGCAGAAAGAGGCAAGAGGGGTGCAGAAAGAAGGACGAGGGGTGCAGAAAGATGCACAGGGGTTGAAGAAAGAAGGGACAGAGGTACATAAAGAAGCAAGAGAAGTGCAGAAAGAAGCAACAGAGGTGCAGAAATAGGGATGAGGGGTGGAAAAAGGGGCAAGAGGGATGCAGAAAGA